>PVIW01000147.1:0-743485 GCA_004026585.1 Noctilio leporinus
TAACCCCTTTCCCCCTGACCACTGTAGGCCTATTCCTTGTATTCATACACTTGGTTGTTTCTTGACTAAACTGCTCCCCTTCTTTGCCTCTTCCTCCCCCCTCCCCCAAACCCCTTTCCCTTGCCCACTGAAGGTCTATTCACTGTATTCATGTATCTGGTTCTGTTTTGCCTGTTGTTTATTTTGTTCATTATTGTCCTGTAATTGGTGAGATCATATGGTATTTGTCTTTTACTGACTGGTTTATTTCACTAAGCATAATACTATCCAGTTCCATTCATGTTATTACAAAGGGTAGGATTTCCTTCTTTCTTTCTGCTGTGCAGTATTCCATTGTGTAAATGTACCAAAGTTTTTGATCCAATCATCCACTGATGGGGACTTAGGCTGTTTCCAGCACTTAGCTATTGTAAATAGCTCTGCTATGAACGTAGGGGTACATAGGTCCTTCTGAATTGGTGTTTCGGGGTTGTTTGGGTATAGTCCTAGTAGTGCAATTACTAGATCAAAAGGCAGTTCCATTTTTAGTTTTTTAATGAAACTCTATACTGTTTTTCCGTAGTGGCTGCACCAGTCTACATTTCCACCAACAGTGCACCAGGGTTCCCTTTTCCCCACATCCTCACCAACACTCGTTGTTTGTTGATTTGTTGATGATTGCCATTCTGACAGGTGTGAGGTAGTATTTTATTGTGGTTTTAATTTGCATCTCTCTGATGGCTAGTGGTGATCACCATTTTTTCATATGCCTTTGGGCCCTTTGTATCTCTCCCTCAGTGATTTGTCTGTTCATTATTATATTTTAGTTTTAGTTTGTATTGAATTCTTGACAAAAATAATGAGCAAATCATCTCATGTATATTTCTCTTCCACCTCTATATTTTAAAATTATTTTTATATCATGAAGTACATAGAACTTATTTGCAGTTATGAAACTATTTCTCTCCTGTTATATAGCTCCAAAATTTATTCATCACAACATCTAAAATCTAGGATTCTTCAATCTAATTAATGGGTTAGTCTAATATCATCAAATAGAACTTTCATATATGCTATATTCTGAGTGTCCAGGCTTTTTTTTTAAGAACACATTATCTTCATACTAATTTTTAATGCCGCCATCCTTTCTCTCAGAAATTTTAGATATTACTATACAATAATCTGAAGTTGAGTGTTATTATGGAAGAAACTAAAGAATATGCTCTTAAAGTGTATTTGTATATGATTTGCTTTATCTTTTTCTTTTAAATTCAGCTCTTTAGTTTCAGAAATCTTCTTCAATTATGTTTTTAAATAATTTTGATCCCATTTATTCTATCTTCCTACTTTTCTCCATGGAGTGAGTCACCCATCATGTCCTTTGTCTTTTATATAAAATATATTCTTGTAATATCTTTCATAAAATTGTACTTTTATATGAAATTAAGTTAGGTAAGTAGGATCAATCTTGTAGATGGACTTGAATAATTGGATAATTTCAACATTCCCACCTGAATAGATAGTGTTAATTTTGTCAACATCATTTACTTTCTAAAGAACAATATATAGGTCCTAAATGGCAAAAACTAAGCTAACAGCAATGCTGTTTCTTGTATTTTGTCCTGTTTTATTTTTCTTGGTATTTTTTTTTTTTAATAAAAAGAAACATACCTCCTAAAATACTGATAGAACTGTAGGTTGGTCCATCTTAAAACTACCCTTTCCAAAGCTTAAATTCTACTTGGTCTGATTTGAAAATTAGAAGAAAACATTACAACTTTGAGCTATTTTAGTTAACCATGCTTATTTTGGCACCATTTCTCTGAAATGAATATTTTCTGTTCATTTTTCATATGCTTTCAATAATCTAAACAATGGTTTATTTTACAAAGCATTTCATTAAGATATGTTTGTTTTCTCATCCTTCTGCCATAAATTTTTGTAATATCTTAATAATGTCTAGTAATCTCTAAAGTCCAATTTTAGTAGCATTATCACTCTCTGTACAACTCAGTTTCTTAAGAGATTAAACTTTTCAGAGCTATCCTGAAAAGTTTAGGATTTCTGTTCTTTTTTAGAACTTAATGCTAAACTCTTTCTTCTAAATATTTTGTTTGGTTCGGTTCTATTATTTGCAACCAAATAAGCAAACACAAATCAGAGAATGAAATGATTCTCCCTCCCTTTGAAACCATCTCTAATCTGGGGTGGGGGGAATCTGGATGTTTACAAAGTCATACTCAGCATGAAGTGCTTATTTTGAAATATTTCTGGTAATGTTATAAATCCTTCTATATAAAACCTACCTTGATCTCTACTCTTGTCAACCTGTTCTTGGAATGAGACTTCCCTTATAAAAGTTTTATGTTAACAGGGAAAGAGTAAAAGAGAGATTTAAGTTTAAATATGTTGTAAAACATAGCAGCATTGAACTTGAAGTTTTGCAGTGTGACTTGGGAAAGGCAGAGGAACTCCCTGTTGTCTCTGAGAGAATGGAATCCAGGTTTGCATAAAGGGGAACCCAAACGGATATGTAGTATCCTATCGCACCCTAATGTGGTATAGGAGGAAGTCACAGACATAGTGTCAGGTTGTAACTAGTATATATGTCCAATAGATAATTGAACAAATACTGTAAGTTCATATGAAACTACCCATATGGCTCTTCTCAGCCAAGATAACTAAGATATTTTAGAGTTTGTCCTATATGAAACATCCAAATTATGTCTCTTCCAAAGACAACAAATACTGTAAAAGTTATTTAAAGCCTGCTCTTAGGAAAGTTCTTTAGTTCCTCCTTGGTAGCAACAGGTCTAAGACAAATTTACCTTTTAAGGTTCAAAATTATAGAGAAGTAAATGAAGGTACTATTTGTGTACTAGTTTAACATGATGTTATTTATTTAAAGTAAAATTTATAGAGAAATGCCTCCTGAAAATTCAATTACATTTCTATAACAACAATTCTAATTCTGTCCTTTGATTTGGAAGGAAAGAGTTACCACACTATGTGGATCTGGCAGTTTGTCCCAAAGAAAAGTTTAAAGGAGACTCAGGTGACAAGTGTGTTGTTTTGTCTTACTCTGAGTGATTGACTTTGTTTCAAGTCCAAGATTTTTACAAAAATCTTAGTCACAATAAAAAGGTCCAACAAAAATACTTCATTTGTGCTATTGACAGCCAACCTAAGGCACTACCAGAGAGATCTTGGAATGCTAGATGTGTAACAAAATATCCAAGAATTTCTTACTTGATTGTTTCACAAGAGGAAATCAGTTTGATAGCAGTAAAATCAATGCAGAAACCTGGACACATGCAGATATATTCCTGTTATGGGATGAATTATGCCCCCACCACCAATTCATGGGTTGAAATTCCAACCCTCAGCATGACAAAGTAAAACCATTTTTGGAGATAGGGCATTTTAAGAAGTAGTGAAGATTAAGTGAGGTTATATGGGTGGCCCCAATCCATGTGTTTGGAAATGAAGACAGTAGGGCAGGTCCCTTATTCAATATGACTGGTGTGCTTATAAGAAGAGCAAGAGAATTAGGGACACATGCTTATTGGAACACAGCCATGTGAGGACATAGCAAGAAGGCTGCCATCTGCTAAGCAAGGAGAGATGGCCCATGAGAAACCAAATCTGCTGACACCTTAATCTTGGACTTCCAGCCCTTGAAACTGTGAGAAATAGATTTCTGGTGTTTAAACCACACAACATGTGGCAGTTCATTACGGGAACCCTAGCAAAAAAATCTTATTTCCACCTTCCCAAAGTTTTCTTCACATGGCAGTGTTATTTTGTCCCTTAGTTTGAATCAGGTAATTTTTTCTTCATGTAGAACAAACCACAGTACAATCAAACTATTTATTGTGTAGCTAATTTTTCAAGCTTCTAATGGGCTTCATGTTTGTGAAATTCTCTCAGTGACTTAACTATTGTTGTGTTCTTTAAGATCCTAATCCTTAATTCTTTAGCATATGCTTTGACTTTTTGTGGTATGCTTAAAATTCAGGTGTACTTTGTTGCTGTTGAAACTCTCTCAGAAGCAGAGAATAAATCTAGCAAAAGAAAAATGTTTTACTAAATTAAATTCATGGTGCTTACACAGTCTGAGAACATGCTTCCAAAGATCCAAATATTATTTCTATCTAACTGTTTTAGTAGGCTACCAAGTTTACCAGAATGAACCGTTGACTGAATCATTATTCTAAAGCCTACAGTGACCAAAAACATAAATTCCATACTGTATTCTGTTAGCTCAATTAAGTGAAATACAGGTGTACGCAATAGAAAGGTGGCTGAGTTAAGTCTTGGAGGATTTGCTTTTGTTTCTCTCTATTTACCAGGTTTTTATTTGCAACAAGTGGTGACAAGTAGTTTTCACTTACAAAGTCTGGTATTTTCCATTGAAAAAGCAGTAGGCCGTTGCGTTCATATGCACAATCTCTGGTCTATAAGCTCTGGTAATCATTTATGCTCTGCAATTAAGATTCTTAAATTCAAATTTATGTGGCCTTCTTGAGACTGAATTCCAAACATATTTACACATATGGAGCCCTTTCCTCCAGAGGGCAGTTCTGCCCATTAATAGGACTGATCCTCTCTTGATGTGTAACTTGGCTTGGACTGAGTGGAGGTTGCCAGATTCTATAGTTTCTACTGTTTTAGAAACTTGCACAAGCAGTTTCCCATCTTGCACAGGAAAAGGATGAAGGAAATCAGTAACACTGAGTGTCTAACTTGGGTCAGGCACTTGCTGCAGACCTTCCTAAAGCCTCATATTAATTCCTTACAGGGATCTCCTAAAGTGGTTATTTGTATCCCAAATTTAGAAAAGAAAATGAGGCCAAGATGAGGTTAAAATATTTATCGAAGGGCTAGCTAATGCTATCTCAAATGTATCTCACTGAAACCGTCTTAGACTAAGTGTCTGTCTGTCTCTTGTAAGTACACAGCAGCCCACCGTGCTGGCATTGTTCTTATGACTTCTGAGGTCACTGTGAGCACTGAGGTACAGCCGTTTCAACAGCAAGTGGCCGTACCAAAGAAGACATTCTTACATAATAAAACATTTGGCCAGAAAAACAGTGTCAGATGGACCGTGAGTCAGCACAGTTGTTTTTTTTTTTCCTCCTGCTACACAATCTGAAGCTGAAGCGACTCATTGGGTTCTTCTGTTAAAACTGCTGTGCTTTGACTAACATTACTCTACAATTTATAAGTCAAAACAGCTCGTTTTTGAGTGACGTAATGTTTTCTCTTCTGAAGGAGTTAACTGGCCTTTAAAAGTCCGACTTTAGCCCTGGCTGGTGGCACAGTGGATAAGGCACCAAGCTGCGAACTCAAAGGTCACTGGTTCAATTCCCCAGCCAGGGCACATAACTAGGTTGCAAGCCAGGTCTCCAGGCAGGTCCTCAGCTGGAGGCAGCTGAAAGGCAACTATACATGAATGTCTCTCTCCCTCTCTGCCTCTCTCCCTCCCTCTCTCTCTAAAAATAATAAATAAAATCTTTAAAAAACAACAACAAAGATTCTTAGAATCTCCTGAGTAATAGGAGCATCTTTCTTATTCATTACAAATCCCTTTAAAAAATTCAACTTTAACACTTGGGGAAATGTTATGGTTCGTGGTTTATAAAAACAACAATAATGTTTATTCAGAACCGCTGCATTAGGCACTTGGTTGAATGATTTTACACCTGTCAGGGTAGAGAGGCAGAATAGCTTAAGTTATTTGAAAAACAAATCCTGTATGAGTGGATCATCATTAGTATGTAAATTTACTGTATTATTGCTTTACTGGCATATTTCTTTTATTATTTGTCCCTTTCCCAGCTCAGAAGAGGATTATTCAAGACTCAGTTACTTGTCATTCCTTTTGGCCAGACAGAAAGCAAAGAAAGAAATGAAGGAAGGCATTTGCTCATGCTAAGAAAGCCTCCTTTAGGAAGCTGAAACGGACTGTAATTAGTTCTCAAATACCATCTTATATCCACTGTGTATATAGTTTCACACACATGAAAATGAACATTGGAGACCAAGGGGCTTGAAATGTAAAATGATGCAGGTGAACTTGATTTAGAAATAGTTGTAACACAATTCCCAGTTGCTGGATTGATTTGATAGTCTTTACCTTGGGAAGACACTGAACCCTGCAGGAGCGCCAATATTTTCTCACCCCACCTCTGATTATTCTTATAAACTGACAGTGATTGATTCTGAGGAAGGATCCTGAAAAAAAAAAAAAAAGAATTCTATTTAAAAATTGTTCCTGATTATAGAGGAGTCAAGTTCATTTTGGTAATTACTCCCTTTTATAGAAAGAATGATGATTTGACTACCAAAATGAATTTCTTATAGGCAAAACTACTTGAGACTTTGTTTGGAAAACAACTCCATAAGTTAAAGACCAAATTTTAATAAAACCCCAATTGTGGGTAAATGTCTTCTGAAAGGAAGCAGTTTATAATTCAAGTTGCCGGAAAATCAGAATCAGAGGGCCTGAAGTATCTTCTTGGTTTAGCAATTGTCTTCCTGAACCCAGATGACCCCTCTCTGGGTCTGATTTTCTGCATCTGTAAAATGAAGTTCAAACAGATGCTCTTCATGGGCCTTTTCTATCATCCTGTGGAGGTTTTTTTTTTTTTTTTTTTTTTTTTTTTCTTGTGTGTGTGTGTTATATAATTCCATCTTATGTAAAGCAAATGTCCATTTTCTAAAGTAACTTTGTGGAGCCATTAAGGGGATGTATGAAGAAAGGCTAGCTAATAGGAGAAATAATTGTTTCTTTATGTTTCATTGCTTCTAGGAAGATGCTCTCAAGAGTAGCGCTCCTTAAACTTTAATTTGTATTCAAATCACCCAAGGATCTTGTTACAAAGCAGACTCTGACTTGGTAGGTTTCAACAGAGGCCTGAGAACAAGCACATTCCTGAGTTATATTCTTGCTGCTGGTTCTAGGGCGCAGTTTGAGCTGCAAGGCTCTAATTGTAAAATGAGTATATAAAGGGACCTGAGAAATAGTAAAACAATTCAGATTCCAGGGTTAACACCAGATTCAGGGATCAGAATGCAGTTACAAACTCTGAATTCTTAATAAGCATCCGTTGCAGTGCCAATGTCAGTGTTTCAAGAACCAAACCTTAATACTCTTAAGAATTATTACCATAGTGTCACAGGAAGGAGTTACCTACCAACCCTTCAATATTCTGTCCGGGTTCTCTATTCAAACCTAGCCACTGGCGGATTTATTACTTCCTTTGTTTCCAAATCTTGCTAAACCAATTCTGTGGTTTGCACTGTGCTAGTTTTTTCATTCCAGGAATTATCTGTTGTCGTTTTAGAATGGCAGTTGGGTGTGAAAGGCTTTTGTTTGTCTTTGTTTTTTGAACTTGATTACAGGGACCTTTCTACTTCTGCAACAAGCTTTGTAAAGTCAACACAAAGGAAGTGTGTTGTAGTGGGTGGAAGACCCTCCTAAAAGAGAGACCAAGTGCTAATTCTCACTGTTAGCTATCCATTCATTGCTTTTCTCATCCTGAAACTGATATGTGGGGCTTTGTCACTTAAATGAATTACTTATTATGTGAGTTATACCTTCTCAATAGCATGATGGTCTAATGGGAGTCACCAGCAATGAAAGAAAATAATGATTAGAGTTTAGAGAGGTAAGCGCTATAATTCACAGAATGCTTTAAAGTAATCACTCAAGTTCTTTAATTCTAAGTAAAATATTTGACCCATTTATTTCATTTGTGAGCACCATGGAAAATATGAGATTAATATGTAAACTGAAAATGGTATACATATAACCATGATGTGTAGTTCTGTTGGATAACATTGAAAGTTTGTTAAATAAACAGTCATTTTCATGTTGGAGACTGTATCAATATCAAAGTTCTCTAGAGAAACATAACTAATAGTAGATAAATAAAGATATTGATGTATATGAAGAGATTTATTATAGGAATTGGCTCATGTAGTTAAAGAAGTGGAAAAGTCTCAGGATGTGCTGTCTGCAAACTCAAAAAAAACAGGAAAGGCAGCAGTGGAGTTTAATTTGAGTTTGAAAGCCTGAAACTTGTGAGACAAATGTAAAGCCTGGTTTGAGTCATAAAGCCTGAGAACCAGGGGATTTTATGTACAAGGGCTACAGAGGATGGATGTCCCCACCACCTGGAGACCTTCCTCCACCTCTTTGCATAGTGCAGGCCCTCAGTGGGTTCGATGGTGCCTGCCCACACTGGGGAGGGCCATCTGCTCTACTCAGTTCAACAATTAAAACATTACCCTCTTCTGGAAACTCCATCTGAGAAGCACCTCCAAATGATGGTTTACCAGATATCTAATACATCCCTTAGTCCCGTCAAGTTGACATAAAATTAACCATCATAGGGAGAGGGGGAAATAAGAGCATCCAAGCTTCATGTAAAAAATTTAGAGATAAAGCTGGCCAATTACAAAAGCCTTTAATAACTTCTCTCATGGGATACAGTAATTTAGTTTCTGTGCATCTAGGCCAAGAACCCTCCCTTGCCCTTCCCATGTTCATCTACAATGTTTCATTCAATATTTATTGGCTCTTAACCATGTACCAGAAACTATTGTAGACTTTAGGGATAAAGGAGTAAAGATAAAAAATAAATTAGCCTCCAGTAAGTCCCAATGTACTAATGGGATATATGAGGTCTGTCCGGAAAAAAGTCCAGCCATTATTAATATGACAATAATGGTTTGCCCAGCATCAAAGTAATCTGGCCACCAAGGAGAGTGGATTAGAATATGCATGCATGAACAATGATGACTTCACTGTACTAGTCAGTGAGGGTGGTAGATACCATTGAGTAAGCATGTGCTTTGTGTGGTTGTATTCAAAATGAGTAGAACAACAAATCTATGCCAAATTTTGTGTTATGTTTGAACATTCTTCTATGGAACCTATGCAGATGATTTAGAAGGCTGCAGCTATGAGCAATTGGTGATTTTTGATTGGCAGCTTCATCACGACAACACAACTGCTCATGTATCATGTCTTATGAAGAGTTTTTTGTGTGAAACATCAAGTCACCCAGGTGAGTCAGCTCTCCTTCAGCCAGTTGGTGCCTTGTGACTTCTGGCTTTTCCTGAAACTAAAATCACCTTTGAAAGGGAAGAGATTTCAGACCATGGATGAGATTCAGGAAAACACAACAAGGCAGTTGGTGGTGAATGGGAGAATGGTGTGAGGCCCCAAGGTGTCTACTTTGAAGGGGACTGAGGTGTCATTGGTCTGTGTACAATGTTTCTTGTATCCTGTATCTTCTTCAAAAAATGTCTCTATTTTCCTTGTTACATGACTGGCTGGATACCTTCTGGACAGACCTCATATTCTAAGGAAAGTATAAACACATAAGCAAATTAAACTTTTCAGCATGCCAACTGCTGGTGGTGAAAGTTTCTATGGGAAAATATAAAGTAGAAAAAGGAAACAGGAAATGGGAGGAGGGTGATTGAAGTTTCCTGACTTTAAATGCCACTTTAAATAAGTGGTATTTAAGTCCACAGATGAAAACACAGGGCAGTAATGTGATAGAAGGAAAAATAGTTTCAAGATTAGCACTGAGGATAGGGGGTTTTCAGTTTTTGGAGGTCATATAGATATTGTAGAACCAGCAAAGTGGAATGAGAAGGAACAGCTAATAAAATAGGACAGAAAGCAGAGCACAAGAAATCCTTGATGCCAGGTAAAGAGAGTGTATCAAGGAGACCATCATTAGCTGTAGCAGGCACTGCTGGTCTTTTAGATAAGATGAGGATGGAGAATTTATTACGAGCTTTGAACAATGTGGAGATAGTGATAACCTTGAGGGAAGTTTTGGTGGCACATGGGGTGAAATCCTGACTGGACTGGATTCAGGGGAAAATGAGAAGGAAGAAACTAAAGATAGCTTATTTAAAAACTCTCTAGAAGTTTCCTCTAAAGAAGAGCAGATAAAGATGTGGTATTGAGGATTTTTTCTCAATTCTTTTTAAGATGGGAGAAATAGCAGAATGCTTGTATGCTGTTAGGATAATTTAATCAAGAGGGAAAATAATACTCAAAGGAAAGAAAGGCAATTTTGGAATGATGTATTTGAGCAGGTGCACAAGTGGAAGGGATGTCCTTCAATGGAAGCACAAGCTGTTCATTCAAAGGAACAGAAGGGAAGGCAGAGCGCATAGGCACAGATACAAATAGGTGAGGAAGTACAATTGTAGCTGCTTGCGACACTTTCTTTTCTTCACAATTTTTTCCAGCATAGATCAACAGTCTGAGGTTCAAAATAGAGGAGGTATCTTGGAGGTTCGACAACAGGCTAGAGGAATAGAGAGAGTATGCAGACATGTAAGAGAGGGATTAAGTGAACAGATGAGGCAGACATACTAGAACTTATACATTATACCAAGTGTTAAGATTCACAACAAAACCTAAATTATAACAATGACTTAAGATGAAAATAAATATGCAACAAGGGGATAGTAATAAGGTAAACAGTAGTTTATCACTTTCAGTAAGTGGGCTATTTCAACCAGTAAAATAATTTTATGATGCATTTAGTAAGATGTAAAACTGTCCTCCAACAATGTTCTAAATTATTATTATCACAATTTGACAAGTGGCACAGATAGTAAGACTCCAAAGTCACATCGCTGGGAAGTGATAGCCAGGTCTCTGCTTAGATTTGCATTTTATTGAAGCACCTGAATTACATGGTAAATTGAAAGGTAGCCTTTTTTTCAAACCTACAAATTTTTTTAAAATAAAATGTGTTACAGAGATAAGGATCACTCATCTTCTATTTGAATGATTGCTTCAACTGCAATACAAAACTTTTCATATAAACTAATTTCTTTTTAATATTCTAGGTCATCACTCTGAACTACTGAGTGTTTGTTTCTGTCATTTCATACCTGAGCCATATTTTTTTCAACACGTTCATTACCAGCAATTTGTCATTCATATATTTCATTGTTCCAATGAAGTATGTAAATTGCAAATATCTTTAACATGCTAACTACTTCTTTGAAAACAATATATAAAGAATTCCTTGAGCAATGTGAGTGACATTGTGTAACTAAATAGAATCAAGTTTAGGTATAGATAAAGCCCAAATGTAGTATGCTTTAGTGTGGGTCACTCATCTACGATGATTTTTTGTTAAGCAAAATGGTTTCAAGTTTTAGCCTCCAAAGACCTTTTAGGTTTTCTCCAAACATGTGATTGATCTCTCTGACCTCTAATAGCTGGCACTTGGATGATCTTGCTTAGTTTCATGACCATAAATAATAATTACCTACCTGCTGATGACTCCCACATCATGTCTTCTCACAGGGCCCCTCTCCCCTGAGCTTCAGCCACATTTGTTCACCTTTCTTCCTGGGAGCTATTCAAACATAACCTTCAAAACAGGGCACTGGCACTCTGCCTACCCATTATGAGAATAAAGACCTTTCTTAGCCATCAAGATTATTAATACTCCAGAAGATGTCAACATCACTCTGGAAGAATGCAGTTACTTTTAAAGAAACCAGGGGAACTCTGTGTGTGACTTCAGTCATACCAAGGTGGAACTTAGTCTCCCTGGACTGAAAAGAAGAAACTTCATGTTGATCACTGGCTACTCTTCTCACACTCTGTAGTCATGTGTAGAAGATGATCAAGGGTGTCACACTCACTCTCATTACCAGATGAGGTTTGTGTCACTTCCCTATCCACTTTATTTAGAATGAGCCCCTTGTGGAAGTTAGAGAGTCCTTGGTTAAAAATATCCACAGGGTTTAGATGAAGTAAGGCATAGCTTATTCAAGTCCAAAAAGAGGAATTAATTCTTGAAGAAAATGATACTGAACTTGTATTGACTCAACAAATCACAATTGTCAAAAGCAGAAAACTTGATATTCACGTCTCCAAAATGGGTAAGTCCAGCAGGCTGATGAATAATGTCCAAGTGTTATCTAGCTAGGGGAACAAGATGCCAGGTGGATCCTAAGACCTATTTATCATATTTTAAAGATGCAATGAAAGCCCCCTATCAAGAAAACGCAAAACAACCAGATTACCTGATTTTCTTCCCTAGACCCGGTACTTTCCTGTTTTCATAAAGGAATCATCACCTGCTCAAGCTTTGAACTATATGTCTCGCTGAACAAGTTTGCTAGTTCTGCCTCCAGAAATGCATGTCTTTTCAAACTACTCATTCTCTCCTTTCCATTTCTTAGTTTTGTCTTTTCTTCCTAATTGCACCACAAAGCAAATCATTTTAAAAGATTATTCAGATCACAACAGTTTCCTATGTAAAGCCTCTCCATGGCTCTCTGTTGTGCTAGAATAAAATTGAAACTCCTTATCCCAATCTATGAGACATTGTGATTTGGCTCCTGTCTGGATTTCTAGCCATCATGCTCCCCCTGGGTTTTTCTTTGGTTGCACTGTCCTTTGTCCTCTTTGAAGACAAGGAGATTTTATGGTCTTAGATCCTTTGTATCCATTCTCACTTCTACCTGTACCAATTTTCCATAGCTCTTATTCTTTAGATCTCAGATGATATGGCCCACACTGAAGAGGAGTGTTTCCTGACCATCCTATCTGCAATAGATTTCCCACTTTGCACTTCTGTTTTCTCTGTCAAAACACCTGCTTATTTCTGCTATAGAATCTACAAAACCTTTGGGTATCTTGTTTATCAATGTATTTTATTTCTTATTTGTGTCTCACCAACTTCCCATAGTGGGTTGCTGAAACCCCTGTGCCTGCCACATATCATGGTCTTTATACATACTTTTTAAATGAATGAATGCGTAGACTATTTTCACTTCTTGCAGAAGCTATAGTTCATTTTGTAGTTTATAAATCCATTTGTTTCCACGTGCAGTCAATTGGTATTTAGATTCCAGGTGATAATTGCCTTCTCAACACTTCATTATTCCCCACTTTTAGCATAAAAGGATTCTGTTTTAAGCAATTTCTAGAGCCCAGGTAGTATATTAAATTTCTAAATCTCTTTTTCTTTTTCCCTGAATAACTCCGGTGGATATTTATAGGGAAAGCCTTTAGCTGGGTGCCCCCAGCTGTTTCTCATTTTCACTCAGGTTCCTACCTCTGGGTAGATACTTTCCCTAGCTTAACCACCTTTACACTGTTTTAATATCACACAAAGCAAAATGCAAATTTGAAGAGCTAAGAGGTTTCTTTATCCTTCTTCCGCCATGTGTACAGGCTGGACTGTCTGTACACATTTGTGGAAGTTAGTAAAAGACAGAATGGGGGGTTTGAGTGTGTGTGTGTGTGTGTGTATGTGTGTATGTGTGGGGGAGTGTTAATCCAAAACACTCATCTTAAGTGACTGAAATCACAGCATGAGTCAGTGCATTTATTAAGATGCTACATAGCCAGCTGAAACAGATCATATTTTATATCACCAACCATGCCTTTGGCAAATAAACATGACCATAGCCATTCAATTTTAATTTTAGAGATGCCATTTCCAAACTTACAGTGATCTTTAATGCAGATTCCAGGACCTCACAGAAAGATATAATCAGAAATCATATCATGTCATACCTCAGACTTCTGCTCTAGGTGTCTTTAAAACTAAGTTGTCTTTGGAGATTAAGTGAATTTAATCATAAAATATCTAGTTGGTTATCCTGTGCATCATAGAGCATTAGCAATAGTTTCTCTCATATTTTTGCTAGACAATGGTGGGCCACATGGACAGAGTTTAAAGTTCATTGTTGCTGATCAATATACTGGCAATCCACCCTATATAATACTTCTCTAGAGTCAGAAAACATGTTCCCTTTCACTGTCTCATGTAACCTTCTTTTATCTATCAATAGGTACTAAAGGGCCTAACACTTTGTAGTAGTCAGGGTTCTCCAGATAAATGGAACTAATCAGATGTAGATATAGGCATGGGTATGGGTATTAATTTGGGTCTTTGGTTATATAGATATGTGAATATGTAGACATGTAGATATGTAGACATAGACATAAATGTAGACATTTTGGGCCAAGAAAAGGGAAGAGCAAATTGTAAGCTCAGGAAAGTAAAAAGTAGTACAGCCACTTCCACTGCCAGAAAGATCTGGCCAGGCAAAGAAAGAGTGAAGGATAAAACACCCCCTTAGTCCTTCCTCTCCTTCTCAGTCCAGACATCCTCATTCTAGTAACAGACACAACCAGGTAATTTTTCCAGAGTCCTAAGGTATGGGAGTTACAAACAATTCAAGGTTTCCTTTGAAGGACCGCCAGTACAACTTGTGGCCACTCGGGTGGTGTGAAAGGCAGTAGCATAATCAGTTGAGAAAGGTCAAAGGCAGACTCTATTTTCAGCAGGACTTCCTAGTTTTTCTTTAAGTCTAGAGAAGGAGGCAACAGATAGCTGGGATGTGGTCTGGCTTGCTGTTATACCAAAGTCTATCTAGTTGGCTAAAAGGGATCCAGAGAACAGGAAGAAAGGGGAGCAGTTATGCCTCTGCAGTATCCACAATGCCATGAGGCTGCAGAGTGGTTGTCTGGTTAGGTGTCTAAAGACCACTGAATGGGCTACATGGCAAAATAGTAGCCCACCTGGCTAGTCTACTCAAGTGTATCAATAGCTTGACAAATCAGGAAACAGGCCATAGTTTTCATTTGCTGTGTAGATTAGCATCTGATGCTGGCTAGGACTTAGGGCAAATGATATTGCCCCTGGGTCCAGCATATTTCACAAACAACTACAAACAAAGTCAGAATAATGGATACTATCATCATGTCATATGAGAAAAGGGAAGCATAAACAGAGCTCTGAATTTTAAAGCAAAAGTACCACAAGAAAAGTCTTCTTAATGAGTGTTCAACTGTGTTGACAGCTGCCAACTAATGACTAAAAATCTTCCTCTGGAATCTGGAAGTCATTGGTGACCATAATAGGAAGAGATTTTATAAAGAAGAGAATAATAATAAGACAAAGCAGAGCAAGTAAGCTGCTGAGTGAGGGAATAAAGAGTGGATGAGGAAACAGAGACAGCAACAATGGTCCTTCTAATAAATTTAACAATGGGAGAGAAATCAGGTAATTCTTGGAGAACAAATGGAATAAGACAGGGTTGTTTTTGGTTTGTTTTATCATTAATTTGTTTTAAGGATGAATCCTGAGCCTGTTTTACTGTTTTAAGGAAGGACCCTGAGCACAGGGAGATTAGCTAATACAACCCATGGATTCTGAGGTGAGCAGGAAAGACAATATGGCTTCTACTGTGCAAATAAGAAAACTGAGAGTTTTAGATCAACTAGCTGATTGAAGGTCAAGGAATGGATGATTTATGTAGGCAAGAAGTAAGCCTTTTTTATTCATAGTCTTACTCTCCTTCCTTTATATTGAGTATCTTCATATGCTTCAGCATACTAATGGATGCTGCAACTGATTAACTGACCTGCGGGATCCCATTCTACTTCCATTGTCTGATAAGCACCTGAAGTTTTTGCATTCTTTGCATATGAGAGAGACATGGTTGTAGCTCATATTCCTGTCTGTGAATTTTTTGGTGTTGTTTACTCCAAGCACAGAGGGCATGTCCTTTTCAGTCCCTGAGGAGGGTAAAATAAGGATGTTGCAATGGGGAGAGAGTATGAAAGCACTTCCAGCCTTGGGAAATCGAGAGATGGAGATGACTAACTTTACTAGTTTTTGATGCTGAGCTAACCGAAGAGCAAGATTCTTCATCCTTTCCATGAGTTTGGGGGAAACTACAGTGGGATATTTTACAAATGTAAAGAGGAAATGATAAGGAGAACAGGTCTGACATTGTTTGCACCAATGTTTCATGAAAACA
Organism: Noctilio leporinus; assembly: GCA_004026585.1. NCBI lineage: Eukaryota > Metazoa > Chordata > Mammalia > Chiroptera > Noctilionidae > Noctilio > Noctilio leporinus. The sequence goes on from PVIW01000147.1 coordinate 15,820, forward strand.
TCTAATGGTGGCTAACATTTGTTGAGCCCTTGCTACTTGCCAGGAACTTTAGGTTAAAGCACTTACATAGCTCAGTATATCCTTATAATTTTCTGAGGTAGAAGAGATTCACTCCATATTAGGGATAGAATTGGACTTCTTTAAAGTCCTCAATCTCCTAAATTGCGTGACTTTAATCTGCTATTTAACCTCTTGTGCATTAGTGTCACTATCCATGAACTTTTGAGTAATAATGATAATCTTTTAGTGATAACAATAAACTCTCCTTCACAGGGCTGTTGTGAGAAACAAATAACATTTATAAAGTGTCTAAAATCTCATAGTGAGCAACATCAAAATATTTGTAAAAATAAAAAAAATATTTGATTTTTTAAAAGATTTTATTTTTATTATTTTTAGAGAGAGGGGAAGGGAGAGAGGCAGAGAGGGAGAGAGACATCAATGTATGGTTGCCCTTCACCTGCCTCCAGCTATGGACCTGACTCGAGACCTGGCTGGAGACCTGGCTGGAGACCTGGCTTGCAACCTGATTACATGCCATTATTTAGAATCAAACCAGAGACCTTTGGGTTTGCAGGCCAGTGCCTTATCCACTGTGCTACCAGCTAGGGCTCATAAGTATCTGATTTTAAAGCATATATTCTTTCTGCTCCGACAGCGCAGAACTACATATCAGTTTCCCGGCTCCCACATTAGAACTGGTAATGTATTTACCCAGAGCAAAATAAATCATTATAATTTTTGCAATACTATAATTCAAATAAATCACAGATTAAGTAGAATTTTGTGAACTATCTGAGAATCTGACAGACACACGTTGTAGTAGAACCTGGAGTATATTTTCTTATAGAATCAAAAACAAATGTCAAAGAAATAGTTCTTATAGGCTGGATTGGTGAATGCTGTCAACTATGTACAGGGAATGAGAAAAAAGATAGTGAATTGTCAGTGAATTGTCAGTGAGATGGGTTCTCTCTCCCTACTCACCTGGTTCAGTTTAATTGCTTAATAGCTAGAAATATACCTGGCAACCACAGGAGAAGTATATCTGAATACTCAAATGAGAGGGCAGAAAAAATTGCCCTTTGCCCATGACATTTTTTAATACTCTGATCTTCATTGAATTGCAAGGACAGGAAGTGTTTCTGAATAACTGAAATCATTTGAACTTATGTTCAACTTATTGTTTATTGGACTAATGATTATGAATGTTTTCCTTTTAAATAAAATCTACACATTTCACTGCCTTGACAAAAGTTGCCATTTTTCCTTATTGGTTGAGTTCTTATATGAAAAATGCTTTGAGGGAAAAAAGCATTTTACATATTATCTATTTTTATTGTAATGCTATTATTTTTTTATGTATAAGAACTCTACTAGATTAAAAGATATTGAGTTTACTCTGAATTACTCTACAAGTTGGAAACAGCTTGAGAAATTGATAATTTCACTGCTTCTGAAATACCACCTGTTTAGACTGAGGAATAAGAGAGAGGGAGGAAAAACTGGTTAAAAAGATAAGCAGAATTTTAAATAAATTAAATATTTTTTATCTCTTAAAATCTCTCAAATATCCAACACATGTTAAATAAATTTTAACTAACATGCATAACCTATGGGCATGAGCTAAAAGGGCTGGGATTGTTGGAGGGAGGGAGATTACTGGTTGAAGGGGAGTAAAAGGAAAAGAGGTTGGAACAATTATAATAACATAATAAATAAAAATAAATAAAAAATAAAAGAAGGATAATGTAAATAAAGTAAATTAGTAGATCTAGATATTTTAACCAGAGCTGTACTAGTAACTTATACTGCATAACCTAAGGCAAAGTTACTTTTATTTCTGTGATCTACTTTCCTAAGCTGTAAAATTTGAGAAAGAAGTAGATGATTTCTAAGGTTCATTCTTCCTCTGAAATTCTGAGAGGTGGATTTTATATAAAATACCTTTTGAATATTTGATTACTATTTACATGTCATCTACAATTATAGCATTGATTAATGCCAGCTTACTGGTAAGTGATATCTATAGGAGGCACATAGATGATCATTTGTCTTTCATTTTATTTGCTAACAATATGTCACTAAGTCTTTCTGGAAGATAAGAATAGATAAAATACTACAAATGACCCATTGATTGGTATGAAAGTATAATTTTGAGTTGACTTTTTCACCAATATATTGAGAATATGTTAAAATATATAGAAAATATGTAACAACAGGTAAAAATCATCAGAATTTTAGATTATATTGTAATAAATATTTTTCTTTTATTTTTCTAGAAATGAATTGAGTACTATATCACAGTTTCAAATCTAAGCAAAAAACCTTAAATGGTCTCAAATAAGCACTTGATAGTTCACGTATATTTCACCTTTAGGATTAAAATAGACTCCTGAAAAATTAAGGTAAAATTTATAGTGGCCTTCAGATGGTTCTCTTTGTCTCTTTACGAATCTGAAAATAAGGAGCCACAAATTTCTAGTTTTTTCTCAGTGTCTGTGTTGTGGCAATGCAACAAAAATCAGATGCTATTTATTGCTTTTGAATTTTCACCACCAGAAATATCATTAATTTTAATGATAAAATTCTTTTATATCTCATATGGAGTTGACCTTTTGGGCTCTCAGATAGAATGCACTTTATAACCAGAAGATGGTATTATTGTTATTTAAAAATGAAATAGAATTTCTTATCCTTTCATAATAGCATGACAGACAACAATATGTATCTCTTGTAATTTTGTGTAAAATATTAAGTGCAATATTCATTTTGAGAATAAGTATGCCCTTTATACATACATCTCCTTTGAAATAACGGAAAGTAAAAACAAATAAACATGCACAATTTTTTATGTGCTTCTAGCCAGTAGCTGGGCATCATGATTTTCTTACCACTATTGTGTTATCTGCCTCAATTGTTTTCAATAAAATCAGAACTCAAATCACTAGTTATTAATATACTAAACCTCATAGATGTTTTCCCCCTACAAAATAATTTGCTTAGCCTGCATCAATTCATCTTGATTATAAAACGGAAACAAATTCTCAACTGAGTAAAAGATTCGGTGTCTGCTGGACATTTGGACAGTGGAAAATTCTTTTGTTTAGAAAACAAAGAACTCAATTCCTGACCTCTTATAGCTTGATGATATTTGTTTCCATCACACCATTTTACTTATTGTACAATCCATAAGAGAATGCTTTTTACTCGCTTCAAACGTGGTCTCCTAACAGGCATCGTTCAAAGCAACGGCTCCCAACATGCATCACAATTTCTTCCTAGCTGCTGCCGTTTCCTATACACTTAGGCGATGCATCCATCCTCATTAGGAACCAGTCTTCCTTACGGACAGACTATTCCCAGCCATCAAGTGAGCCGGTTCTTCTCTTGGCTTTAAAATATCCTCACCACATTTGTTCGCATTGATTTTTTTTTTTTTTTCCTGTGTCCCTATTAACACCATTTTAAAAGAATGCTATCTCCTATCCTTATTTATTCCATTATATAGCAGATCTTATGCATAGGAGGAAGCACGTGAAGCAAAAGGCGACATTAAGAGAGAGCATTGCCAAACCTTGGATCTAAAGTGGATAGAATCCCCAAAGAGCAGCTCTAAAAAAGTATGTTTAATTATCGCTGGCAGCTTAGAGCATAGCTACTTTATACTGCTAGTCACCTATCATTTAATATTTATAAGGCACATTTCTACTTCTCATGAATCTTCCCTATTCTATGATTATTATTTTTGTAATTTTACAGATGCCCCCTTAGACGAAGTACATGGCAAGTTAGAAAATGACCTGATATGGAGAAGGGATATAGTGGGGTAAAAGTAATTAACTGGGAGACAGGAGATATATGGTTTGCCTTTTGGTGTCTGTCATTTGCTACATTTGTGATAGAACCAATCCTATGGGTCCTATATTCTTTAGTATGAAAACTAAATAAAAGTAATGGCTGTCTTGTTCTACCTTTCATATGCTGGAGAGTTTATTGATAATGTGTGTAAAAGTACTTTAAAAGATAAAATGTTTTAAAATATTTAAATCTTACTTAAGCTCATACATTCTTGTCTATATTCCATGACGGTGTCAACATTCATTTTCCTTTACACACGCACACACACACGGACACACAATTGCTTCCCCAGTTGCATGATAAACAGTTGAAAACCCCACGCATGGGCCTCCATAATTCCAGACTCTCTCTTCTTTTAACTATTGATTTTCTGTCAGATTTTGTGAAGTTGTCTCATGCCACTTTAATAAATCCTCGCATGATGGTGTCATTAATAAATAATAACAACAAAATTACACACACTTGGCTGTCAGTTTGAAAGTACTCACACGAATTCCACTCTATCTAGCACAGATATATTTCAAAATAGCTCTTACTGAAACTTGTAATCTACTAGGCTTAAGCCCAACATGCAGCCTCTATGCAAAAGTATATTATTTATTTATATTTTTACTCCTTTGATTTTTCCCTCAAGGCATCCATGGTAGGCCTATTTCTGCACTGTATGTACTAGCTCCTGTTTTTGTGATCACTTGCTTTAGAGGACATCATATCTTATTTACCAGACCACAGCAACTACTACTACTACTATTGATACTTAATGTTACTGTACCTTATTTTCTCATCTATAATAAAGAGATGGTAATAATAGTACCTAGATTTTTTATTTGGGTTGAGTTAGTAAATAAAATATAATATACATATAAAATCCTTGAAGGAAGTAGCCTATGGTATTTTATGTCTATTGGTATGTTTTTTCATAATATTTAACATGGAAGTCCTTGTCTGCTCATGTATATAATAATTATTCTTTGCCACATTGAGGGACAGATAGCCAATGTATTTGTGTGTGCTCATGCATATTATATATACATGTATATGTATAGTATTTATCCATTTTTTTCAATTTTTTATTTTTTAGTAAGTAACATTAAGTATTGATTAACACTCAAATAAACTCTGAGAAGTAGATATTACTAGTCTCATTTCCCAGATGAAGAAACTGGGACTCTAAAACATTACAACTTTTTTGAAATTCTGCTAAATAGTGCAGAACAGACTTCAAAGTGCAGGGATTTTTTCCCCTCATAAATAAATGCTGCTCTTTTATTGAGTCGCCAACTGCATCCAGCCTCCTTCCCATGCCCAAGTTTGGAAGAACCTCTTCATCAGTGGGTGACACAGGATATCATTTTCCCACTTTGAAAACTTGAGCAGAGTATGGCCAATGCCATTCTCCACTATGAAAATATGCATGACATCCACTATATTAAATCTGGTAATTAAGTGACTTTGAAATGCCGCTTGCTTCACCTAAGCATTATTAGCTTTAAGTAAAGAGTTTTCTCCTTCATGAGTTGAATCAAGGATATGCTCCTTGAGAATGCAAGAATCTCTTCAGATAAGTATACTGTAGATGTGCTTTAACAACATTAGTAAAACTCTCTTATCCTATTGCACTGTAACATAAAACTGGCATGAAAGACCATAAATGAATGGAAAATTTGATGAGCCAGTTGGTTCCTCTGGCCCACAATACTCTCAGTATTTTAGGAGTGGCTGTATTTCTCAAGATTATCTATATGCTATTACATCATTGCACCAAATAGAGTTACATTTTCTTAGATATTTCTGAAATATACTTTATAATGTATGTAAGGTAGAAAGTTCTTATGTTCCTGGATGCCTGTGTCCTGGAACTTAATAGTTATTCACCTTAATCCTCTAAGTTCAATGTTCTTCCATAAAGTAAATTTACTTTAAATAAAGAAGAGTTTTCTATAAACATCCATATGTAGCATTTTTCATTCTCTGGTGAACCTGACTTTATTGCTCTAAGCAAATATTCCTTGATTTCATTTGTAAAATATTTCTGAAGAAACAAAGATGGCTTTGAACAGATTTTCATTTTTTTCCTTTTTACAGAGATTATGGTACCTTTGAACAGTCCTCAGATGAATTTCACCTTGCCTTTCTGTCTATTTCAAAGAGAGGGAGGCTTTGAAGAGCTTTCTTTCCTTTTTAAAAAATATTTCTAAAGCCTCCCTTACACATAAAATAATTTCCATTTTATACTTTGGGTTTTCACTGAGAACAGGCTATGCTCAGTGGCAACAGAGGAAAACAAACCTATTTGTAACTATTCCTGTTCCTCCACAGGGACCCATGTCCCGGTCACTTGTCACCCCTGCTGTTCTGCACACAACAGGGACACAGCAGAGCCCCAGCTTGCCATGGGGATGGAGACTCAGGGTGCATAATGTTGGGGCCATTTGCCCTTGATTTTCAGGGGTCATGGCTTGTGAGGGAAGTACTATAAGAAGAAAATATGGGGATTGTGAGAAGCCAAGATCTATTTCACCTCTTCTACACACTTTCTAACACACCTGACCAGAGATACAGAAAGAACACTTCCATTCTCACTGTGCGGTTACGAAAAGCCTCAGTCTGTTTCCTCACTCTTAATTTTTACAAAAGAAACTTAAAATATGAGAACGGATTTTTATGAGATGCCATTTTAATGCTATAGCGACCATGTACTTTCTGAGATTAGCTTTCTATTTTTCCTGTTTGATTTAAAAAAATGAATTCTTGTTCAGTAGCGATTCTACTTTAGGGGGCTTAGGTGCCAGAGGACTGTATAAGCTATAAAATTAAAATACGATGGGCTGTTGATTTTTATCTTTTAAAAAAAGTAATTACAGCTTGCCAGGGAGTGGATTTTATAAAAAGAACACTGAGTGCTAAGTTTCAGGAGACGTATTAATTTAAAAACTCTATTTAATAATGGCAGTAGTTCACAAAAATGCATGGCAATGTAAAGGTAAGAACTTTTTACTGTCATTCTTTTCAATATTTAAATAATTCAAAACTTACCTTCATAGAACTAAAGTTCAAAAAATAAATGCTGCAAATCTGTGGTAATGGCTAAGATAAAAAGAATAGATAACATTCTAAAGTTTTGCCCTTGCTTTCAAATAAATAAGAATATTCTAATCATGTATCTTCTTGCCAAGAAAATTTTCTACACATCTCTACTTATCCTCAAACAGTAAGTCTCTGAACTCCTTTAACTATTAAGTGTCCTGGATTATTGTCCCTGGTTTACCTTTCTAGTAATTTTGAATTAGTTGCCAAACAAACAAACACAAAAAAACCCAACCTTTTTCTGCTATCAAATGATTTTATTTGTTATCACCCAGTAATTTTTCTTCATTTCAACTTTGCTTATGCCAGAAATACAATGCCTTAAAACACACTTCTGTATTTTAGTATATTTTATTATTTTTTCACCACAATTTTTTTTTGTATTTTATAAGCATCCATCCATCATTCCATATTCTCAAAAAAAGCCCCAATCTTTTGTGTTCAAACTCAGTCTCAGACAAACAGCCTTTCCTGATCAACTCTCCCAGTTCATTCTTCTAATCACTTGTTTTGTACCATTTCTGATACAGTCTCTATTTTATTTAATATATTTCTGTTTATATGTTTACTCAATTACAGTTTTAATTTCAGGGAAAGGGGCACTGAGATTTAATATCTGTGAATTCCCCCCACACTTAAGGTAAGATCCTCTAGGAAAGATGTAGATCAAATAATGAATTGCTCTTGAATGCCTCTGAATAGCTTGAGTCCACTGATTTTGAATGAGACAGTTTTGTTAATTTATAGATTATAATTTACAATATTTTATGCTATTTAAATCCATTTAGAAATTTAACCTTTTTTTTCTAAAAAATAACTGTAGATGAATTTTATTGGGTTCCTCCTCTCCCTTGTCAGTCTGCATCTCCACTCACATTTTGTACTATCTTTAACTATTTTAAACTACCTCGTTTTCTTTATTAACAAACTTCTAATGGATTCTGTCATTTACTAGACAATGTACAGTTACCTATCCTTTAGTTTTATAATTAACCTTAGCAGCTCTCCTTCTCCCCTAACTCTTACCATTCTGGCCTAGTTCATTTTTTCATCCTCACACCAGAAGTATCTTTACAACATACATATTTCCCTTTAGAAAAAGGAAAAAGACAAGATTTATAAAAAAAAAAAGATTTTATTCATTATTTTTAGAGAGAGGGGAAGGGAAGGAAGAAGAGAGGGAGAGAGACATCAATGTATGGTTGCCTTTCACCTGACTCCAGTTACGGACCTGGCTAGAGACCTGGCTTGCAATCTGGTTATGTGCCCTGACTGGGAATTGAACCAGCAACACTTGGGTTCGCAGGCAAGTGCTCAAGCCACTGAACCACACTAGCCAGGGCCAAAGGTGTTCTTTATATTCTTATTATTTAACCTTATTTCGAGTGACTAGCTAACATACAGCAAAGAGAAAGAAAAAGAGAACAGAAACTATTGAGTCAAATATAAAATGATCATTACCTGAACATAATATGACTGTTTACCTGGAAAACTCAAGATAATCAAGTGAGTTTTTATGAAAAACAAAGAGAATTCTGTAAGGCAATACAGAATAATATAAATTGCCTTTTTATATTGAAACCAGAAACTATAAAATGAAACAAAATAAACAACTTTTATATAATAGCAACAGAAAGATGAAACTCCTGAGACTGAAAGAAAAAAAAAGAGTAATCAAAACCTAGATGAAGAAAACTTTAAAACACTGGAGAGGCTCATAAACTATTTTAACAAATGGAAATCATACTATGTTCTTGCAGAGAAAGAAAACCATAAAAATGTCTATTCGCCCTTATTTAACCTATTCATTTAATGTGATCTCAATAAAAATATCAGTAGGGCAAATTTATGAAACTAAAAGGGCTAATTTAAAAATGTGTGTAGAACAAGAAGACGCCTTTCCCCATGTCACTGAGGGGCCCTTGTTTGTTTCAGAGCCGCACCCATTCAAGCCAGACTCATCTTCCTTTGGAACCAGGCACAGCTTCCACCTGCTTTAGGAAGCTTTATCCCCACTTTTTCCCCTCAACGCAGGATATTTGATTCCTTCACCCTTTATTTGAAACTTAACTTTTTGCTCTTCTTAAGTGCACCTTCTTGTGACTATATTTCAATTTCCCCACCTAAATATTGAATCTACGTACATTGTGTCCTATGTGTTTTCTGTGTATTGCTAAGTGCCTATCCTGGTATCTGAATAGGTATTAATAATTAAGAATGAGCAATTTTAGCCAAATAATTTTGAATTGTTTCCTCAGTTTGTTTAAAGGTCTCACACCTGGGCAGAATTGATTGTAACAAAATTAAGCCATGGATTTAGATTTCACCACTCTCTTCCAGGTGTTCTGAAATGTTGTGCTGGGTAAAATCAGGCCTAGAAGTTGGGCAGATGACATAGAAGTGTGTAGTTCAAACAAATGCCACCATTGCATGGATGTGGATCCTTATTTGAGTTTTGTCCTGTGACCAGATGTCAAATGTAGGTTTCCTTAAGAAAGCCAGCCCTGAGGGACTCCATGTTGCTTGGTATAAACTGGAGGAGGGAAGATGAGTAGAGGAGGTGAAAGCTGAATCTAATATGCAACCTTAACTGTAAGGAAGAGCAAAGAAAACCTAAAAATACAGAAAGGGGAGGCTAAGCAGGGTTAGTCTAGCTTTGGTGTTGAAGGCAGCTCAGTCTTCCATCTAGATTATGAAATGTGAAAGCCCAGCTTTTAGTTATAAGGAGTCCTGTAAATACTCTTTCCACTTAATACTGTTAATTTTTACTTAATCTGGAGGGTGTAGAGTACTGTAGTTTTATGGACTAAATGTAAAATATTAAAGAGAACAGAGGTAGTAATGAGTGTGATTGCATAAACCTGGGCTTTGTGAAGTGAGCAGACTTGAACTTGAATTCTGGCTTTTCCACTTGCTGATTGGATGACTGTAGGGAGTTGACTTAATCTCTTCAAGACTCATATTTCCATCTAATGAAGGGAGAAATATCTAATGCTTTGATAATTAAAAATTAGAACACTGTCCAATGCATAGCATAATCAATAAATATTAGTTTAAAAATGCAACCTTTAATTTTATAAAGTTCAAATATGTTCTTATTTTGTTTAAAAACTAATCCCTGATAGAAAATTGTAAGAACAGGTGACTTGCTTTCACTTAACAAGATATATAAAAACCTGCTGTTATTGCTGAGAGTGTTACATGTAGCATTAAACGTATTTAAGGCTCAAGAGAAATGTTACTTCATTCTTTATTTGTATTTATTATTCTTTTATTAAAAGATTTTATTATTTTTCAGAGAGAGGGGAAGGGAGAGAGGGAGAGAAACATCAAGGTATGGTTGCCTTTCATCTGCCTCCAGCTGTGGACCTGGCTGGAGACCTGGCTTGCATCCTGGTTATGTGCCCTGCCTGGGAATTGAACCAGAGACCTTTGGGTTCACAGGCTGGTGCCTTATCCATTGTGCCACCAGCCAGGGCCACTTCATTCTTTATTGAGTGTGTCACTAGAATTTAAATTTGTGGGTTATTACAACTTTTGAATTAAATTCAACAGAATTTCAATTTTATTGTTCTCTCATGCCAATGAAGTGACAAGCAGTTATTCAGGGTGGTACTTAAAAACAATTCTAAAAACTAACTCCCTTTCAAAGTCTTGTATCAATCTTATAGGTGCAGATATCCTCCCAGCTTCTCAGTTACATCTTACAGATGTGGTGTCTGGGGAAAATCGCAGGTGTTTTCTGCAACCCATGCTGTTTATCTATAAAAAGGGATAATTAATACCTTGCTACCAAATTATTATAGCAATTAATTGGATGTTTATAAAAGCCTTCAAAAATACAAAATACTGTAAGTCTTAAGTGTTTCTTTACTTGTTCACTTAGTTATTAAATAAGATTTTCCAGGATGAGTTTTTAAACTATTAGAATATTATTGCTCAATTTCAGGTGAAATTAAAATATGCAGTGCCCTGGCCAGGTGGCTCAGTTAGTTGGAACACCATCCTGTACACCAAAAGGCTATGGGTTCAATCCCTGGTCAGGGCACGTACCTAGGCTGTGGGTTAGATCCTTGGCTGAGGCATATCTGGGAGGCAACCGATCAGTTTTTTCCAACATTGATGTTTCTCTCTCTCTTTCTCCTCTTCTTCCTTTCCCTCTAAAAACAAGTACATCCTTGGGTGAAGATTTAAAAAGTACACAGCATCTTTATTATACAATTCCTTAATAACAATCATAACTCATTTAATTTGAGGATCGAGAAGAGGTTAAAATCAAGTTTCCATTGATTCTTAACTATCACATAGCAAAGGTGTTTATGAAAATTATTGCAAATGAGAAATGAAAAGTCTATGGAAATATATGCATTAGCAACTCCTTATCTTATCAAAGAGCTTTGAGTGGTGGAAAGAACTGGCCATTCTTTCTCCCACTCCTAACCTGTGATACCCTATTCCCAACACTGTGCTCTTTTGGACACATTATTAGTTTTCATTTAATACAAAACTCTTAGCAAATTTAATTACTTTTTCCCAGACCATACAGTAGCTCTTGGAGCCAGCACAGTGAGAACAGGAGAAATGTTATTTAATGATATAACGTAGGGTGAGACAGAAATACAGATTTTGGTAAATGAAGTGATGGTCATACTGCCTCATTCAATGGCCAGTCTAAAGCAGCAGAGGCATTAATGAAATTTTTAGTAGGCATATGCATCAACAGTAATTGAGAATAAAACATGTTGCGAAAGCTGTAGCAGTTGAAGGATTTAGTCTCAGACCCTGGAACATTTCGAATAAGGAAGATCTTTCTGTCTTTTAATGCTACCCATGAAAAGACTCTGTTGCACATAAAATATGCTGAAAAATAGCTGTATTTTATTATACAAGAGCAGACGTAGCAAAGAAGTTTTAGAACATTCCTGTGGTGGTACGAACCTGAGCATGGGTAGGGCCCATGAACAGTTCCTCTCCCCGGTAGAGCTAGCAAGTTCCTAATTAGCAACACAGAACTCTGAGGGAGAAAGAGAATGTGTGGGTGTGAGTGTGTGTTTACGTCACACATTCATGTGGTGAGAGAGGGTCTTGTGAGGCCATGGCAGAAGGGTGTTCTTGGGTTCATGAAAAGGCTATATTACAAATGGATATAAACCTGAGTTTGAATTCAGGTTGACTTGGTTTTAAATCTCAGATCCATCCTTCGGCTGGTAAATAACTTGGGCAAATAACTCTGAAACTATGTCTTGTATAAAATGGAGGTCACAGGAGTATGTACTATAGAAATTGGTTAGTAGGAGGTTTTGTATTTGTGTTAAAATGATTTAAAGAATCTCTAGTTAGCAGAGGGTAAAAACTCAGTACTTATTGCCTATTATGACTGTATCTCACTGTTAGCATAATAGTTCTAGTAATAGCCTTGTAAGCGATGAGTTTATCTTTAAGCAGCACAGGACAAAATTAACTCTTCATCTACTCTCCCCATCTTTTCCACATCTATCTTAGCTGGTTAAGCCATTGATTTTTATCTTTATTTCAAAGCAAAACAGTTGCTTCACGCCACTCTCCTCCCCTGCCTTCTCCTCTAATCCCTTCTTCTCACTTCCTCCCCCTCTTCCCTCCTTTTTCACATGCTTCTTTCCCCTTCCAACACATGGATTAAGCCTGACCACATGCCATGCCTTGGGTGAGATGCTGCTGTGTCGCCAGGAAAAAAGGAGCCAGGGTGCCTGCCTCTCTCTTTGGAGCTAACATTCAGGTGTCAACAAGGAAGCAAGGAAACCAATCTGTACACTTAATGACTGTAGATTTTGATACTAAGAAAAGCAAATGAGGCAGTGGATAAAAAGGAAATGAGTTGGGGGTGGGGACTACTTTAGGCGGGGCAGTCAAGGCAGACTTCTCTGAGGAAGTGGCATATCTGAGAAGTGAGGGAACCTGTCAAGTGGGACACTGGCCTGGGGGTAGGTGTGCTACAGGCAGGTGGGCATGAGTGGTCTCAGGCCTCTGATGTCCTTCAGCTTGAAGTACCTGAATTGAACCTGTAGTACAAACCCTCCAGGGAGCTAAGAGATATCAGGGTTGTGCTAGCAGTCTTACCCTGAGTGTCTGCTAATATGTTATTACCTGAATTAAGAAGGGCTCCCACAAAGTTTCTATTCTAGGGGGCACCATCAGCGGTAACAAATGGGGCTGCCCATGTATTAATTCAACCCATCCTCAAACACACTTTTGCAGACCCTTTCTTGTGACTGCTATATTCCAGGAGCATTTTAAGTTTGTCTTAATGTTTGTTACAGGGAGATTTTTTTTTAAAAATTATTTTGCTGGTTTTAGTTCCAGAGCTCTTTGAAAATCACCAATGAGATTTTAACTCAGCATTGTTGATGCTGAAACCTAAAATTTTCATTCTGGTCTAGTATAAGAGATACAAATCTTTCAAAAAAATAATACTGATCTAGACAGGATTAAAAAGAAATCTTATCCCCCAAGGATGTCATGTAAATATAGGAGAACCTGGCAAGCTGTCAAAGGAAATCTTTTCAGCTTTATTCTTTCAAGAGTGCAGCAAGCAGGTCCTTTCAGTATATATCTACCAGGATACTAATAAACTGCTAAATGAAAACACCTTTAAAATATCTGTACCTGTCAGTAAATCCTCAGACTTATAAGTCCAGCGGACATGACATACAGTTATGCTGCGACTCATACTGAGTGTTTATTTTGCATCTCCTAAGGCAAGCTCTTTAGCATCAGGCGCAGAATGCTAATATTTCCTTCAGGGTTTCCTGCCGCATCTCTGGCATTTCCCATGAGACATCATCGTGTACAGAGCTTTGAAGGCAGAGTGATGCAATAAAGCAGGATGACATGTGGCTGCGGAATACAGTGATGGCACCAGGCAGGCCTCCTTAGCTTTTTCCATATTGAAAATTCAGCAGGACTATTAAAGTGTAATGGCACAGAACATCTTGTTAAAGAAGAAAGCCACAACCCTGTATGGTATTCTTGTTTATGGATGATATTTATTGCTTTTGTATTCTTATTGTGTGCTTTCAGTCAATTGAAATGCAAGGGCTAATGAAACTTCCACCATAACACATTTATTCTTCTCTACCCCAAATGACTCTACAAGATGTAAATGACTTACATATATCAACCACTCAGGTTTTATTGTTTTGGGTTAATTTATTCACTGTAATATTCTTAATGAAAGTAATGACTCTTACACTAGTTTGTGTATTTTCACACCACAGTTTTTATTAAATCATGCTGGGAAAGTTCACAATGAAGGCCCTAAAATAAACTTCCATGTTTAGTCAAATATATAAATGTGATCCACCTACCAGATACCAACTATACAATTTTTTATTTGTTGCTCTTCTTAATATCAGTTCATCAAAATTTTACATTTAGGGCAGTTCAGGATCTAACACATTAGTCATATATTCCTATTACATTAATTTTAAAAAGTATATTTGTCAGAGTTATCAATTTTATTGATTATGAAGACTTAAAGCAATCACTTCAAACATTTATCCTCAATGTTTACACTTATGTGAACATTTGAACTTTAGGCAAAAGTAAACATTTTTGTAGAATTAGTGAAATTATAAACTGGGCAAAAACAAAAGCTTTCAATGCATAATTAACTCCAAACTATATGCTAGAAAAATAACAGTCAATAAGTGAGATAATTGTGTGATAATAGTTTGATAAAGTAACCTACTTTTTTTCTTCTTCTTTTTTTTTTTTCTGCTATCTTTATGTTCAATCCTTTTCACATACTTGGTGCCTTATACTGATACAACATCTAGGAGGCTATCCCAAAATTTTGCTGAAAGAGTGAACAACATACTAATACTTAAACTCTTGTTGCCATCAGTCTCAATCTGTCCAAAAGCTGATCCTGTTATTCCCACTTTCTTTCCTAATTATTTATAAAAAATTACTTCTCTTACAGGAACTTAGTCTTATCTACTTCCAATCAGCCCCTATATGGCAGTCTATTTGTCTTCCTAAGCTACAACTCTGATCATGTAGCTTCGCTGCTTCAAAATTGTAAAGGCTCCTTAAAATCCAAATTCCCTAGCCTACCATGTAAATCTAAAACCAAACTGCCTCTTTAGATCTTCCCTCATCCTTTCTCCTCATTCACCTTAGGCCACTACTAGTCTTGAAATCTCAGTATTCTCAGAATTCATTACCTGTAATCATTTTCCCAATTTAGATTGCCTAGTTGACCCTTAAGACCTTGTAGCAGAGACTTCCTTCAAAAATATTTCTCACAATACTGGCACCACCTCCTGACAATAATCTGTCTGTATTTCCTTTAAATCTAGTATAAAATTAACAACAAACTGCAAATAATCTTCATACTTTAAAATATTTGCCTTCTACATTAAAGCCCTTGAAGGCCAACTTCTTGTTTGTTTGTTTTTTCATATTCTTTCACAATGCCTCATACAAGGCAGTACATGTGTTCAGTGTTCAATAAATATTTGCTGAATTGAACCGAATCAACAATAGAATACTTCATACTTTTAAAACTTCAGTTCTTCATCTAATGCCTGCCAAGTAACCTCTAGCTCATTTAATCTCGATTCAAACCCTTATTTTCTAATATACAAATTATTCCAATTGTTCATTCATGAAGCAGGAGAATAAAGGAAATGGGGAGATGAAGGAGAGAAATGCAAGGTGCTCTGAAGGCACCTCATGAAGTTAAATTTTGAGTGTGATCTGAAGAAAAAATAATCTGAGAGCTGCAGGCCTCAGAGGGTTGGTTTGTGCACACTTCCAGAGGTAGAGAGTGGTTTTATCCATTATGTGACAAGCATTTATCACATGGTCAGCCTTCCCATTTTAAAGAAAATATGTTTTCTGAGTTTACAAAGGCACTTTCTTCCTGGTGCTGATTTTCCATCCATGGGGCAGCAATTTAAGTTCATCTCTGAGTGACAGCTAATGTTACATCAATGCACACTAGTGAATCATAGCTTCCGAAGACACAGCCAAGAAACCCTTCAAGGTATCAAAAAGCTTTTGGTGAATAATCTGTTTTTGATTTAGAACCCTGTGTGAAAAGGCCTTTTTAAAAATGTCATGAGTTTCACTGTCCTTTTCCTTCTCTATCCCCTGATTCAGCCGGTATTTATAGCACAGTGATGGTTGCATTCTTTGTGTTTAAGGTAGAAGATTTCCATTTCTTTATAAAGTTACTCATTCGTAAGGTAGAATTATTTTTTGTCAGACTTTTCATTTTCATCTACTTAATTTGACACCGGCACTTTTTGTTTTTTATTTCTTAGGTGACAACACAGAACTAATGGTGTTTTTTTTTTTTTTTTTTTTGCCTTTTTGGCCAATTCAATGCACCCAAGAGAATCTGGGATGACTGCTTGTTACAGAAACAGAGGTAGGAGATGATGTTTAAATATGTTATTTATACCTCTCATTTCAGTGTTCTAATGTGTTTAACTATGTGATATGAAAAATGTTTCTCAGATTCTGACTTTTCCAAATAACAGTGATCATTCATTGTTTTGCTGATCAATATATAATGATATTTTGACTTTACAGATGAAAACATTTAGGTTAAGTAAATTGCCTAAAGTTACATGGACACAACTGGTATCAAGGTCTGTTTGACTTTGAAATCCATGTTTTTAAGCATTTTTCTGCTCACTCCCAATGTACTTTCAAGTACTTAAATCAGGATGATGGATACAACTTTCTCTTGTCATTCTTTCAATTCAGCCTGTGAGAATAATGCCCATTTTTTGTTTATGGTATATGGCAGTACTCTTCTTAGAGCAGTAATCCCAACTGCTATCTTTTGGATTCCTATTTCATGTTGCTGATGTAATTGGACAGACAACATCCATTACAATCATATAGGTTTCACCACTGTAAGGCACTAGTCTGTTGGTTTGTTTGGGTTTTATTTTCCTCAAGACTCCTTTCCAATTTTACATGCAAGATTCTAGGGTTGGTTTTTATTTTCAATGCCTTATTTTGCCCAGATGTCCATTTTGGAAGCAGACTAAGATTGTTCATTTTTAATGAAGTGCTCTGTGATGTAAAAACTGAAAGCTAAATGGAGATTTTGCATGCTGGCAAGTCTGTTGTTTTTAAAACACTTGAACTTGGCATTATCCCATTTTCTTTTTCTTGGTTAATTAGTCTTGCTCTCTTATTCATACTTCTATCTAGCTACTTGGAAGAAGGCTTTTCTTCAGCTTCACACTCTTATTTTTAGGGGAATCTCTCTGTAACCCTGGAGATGTAATTAAAATCACATTAAGGAATATGCATTTTTAATCAGAGTTTATTTATGTGTTATGTAATATGGGTCATCAGTGGCTACTAAGACATAACCCTAGCCTGCATGATAGTTTGTAGTTAGCAATTTACATGACTTTTATGTGAATTGAATGTGAAGAGGGTCATAAAAGACTTCCAAAAATGGGTTATGGAATTTTAGAGAAAAAAATAAATCCATTTTGCCTAAGGGATGACAGGAAAATTTCTTGGAGTAAGTGACATACTGTTTATTTCCTGTTTTAGTTTTCTTATGAAACTATATTAATTCAATAATTAACCTAAATTCTACTTTTTAGAATAGTGAGATAACATTTTTGACAAGTGGACGGAAGCATCAAGGTGAAAGGTTTATATTCTATGCATTTTAAATACAAAACATAAAATTTCCCTTGAAAAGTAGAACACATAAGCTTTGCTACTGACTTTCCCAATATCATGATAGTCAAGAAAGGTCAGAGTGGAAGGAGGAAAGAATGAAGAAAATGTTGGTTTGAGGAGGGAAGCAAAGCCAAATATTTTAGATAAGCTTCTTAAGCACAATTAGAAGCTGGAGTAGGTGGCTGAAGTACAGGACTATCTATGATTTCATTTCTTAGTGTTTTCTCCTCTACTTTTAATTGGTATCTACATATATAATTCAAATTTATGTTTGCACTCATCTCCTAGTTGATAATTCTTTTAGCATGTGCACATGATTCCCTCCTTCAATAAGGCAGAGAGAGTTGGAGAATTTTCTTTTTAAGAAGTTCTTGGTCATTTGACTCTTAATGTACTCCATTCCAGAAAACAATCCAATCCCTATTTCAGACAATATTAGCTCACTCCCAGGTGTCTAGCAATTTTCTAAGGAGCAATTTTATCATGTCACAGTACTATGTTATACAAGTGATAGTTAGCTTATAAATGACAAGTAGCAACATTACGGTGTTTTCAGTGCTATTCGGATTGTGAAGTCAGACATCACAGAGCTCGTCTGCTGCTGAAATAGTAAAATAAATATTTTTATTCAAATACGTTAAGTGGTTGGGGAGTCATAAATTGAAATAAAATAGAAAAAGGAGCTCTTACTTAGAGATAAATGTGACAGGGGAATCTCAGAGCTACTTCCTACATAATCATAGTACGGGAATGAGAGATCCTGTGATGGAATTTACAGCAACAGTTTGACATGGAATGACTGCAATAAAGAAGGTATGGAGGCTGAACATTTGATCAACTATTGAAAGATAGTTGATGCTGCTTGGACTGTCAGGATATAACTCAGCCTCTTCAGTTACAAACGTCACCCAACTGAATCCCAGAGACCTGAAACCATGAGGAGCTTTTCCCTTTTCATGTCCTGACCCACAGAGTAATGGTGCAAAAGTGAAGCACACATTTACGCTGATGTGTGTGAAGTTGTAGTTGTCAGTATTTTCAAATGTAGGTGTTGTGAGGAAACAGGAAATGAAGAGAAAAAAGCCGAAGCATGAAATGAATTGTAGACAGATGTATGGATTTCCTTTGAATGGAGAAGGGTGTTTGTCTCTGAAATAAGAAGCAGGTTTTGAACAGGAAATAGTACATGATGTGTAGTGATCACTTAAACAATACATAATTATCAATAACATAACAATGTTATTGGTAGTTTCTGGATTATTGCTGTTGTAGAGCAGGAATAATAAAAATGCAAGCTTTTGACCATTTATTTTGTGCATGAGTGGGTAGTGAAAAGAAATCCAGGTAGATGCTAGTAGGATAAGTATTTAGGATAATTTCCAGTTTTGCTAAGAGTGAAAATACAGTATTTATTTTGCAACTTTCATTGAAATTTTCCAAGAAAATGCAGGGCTTCAAACCTATCAAATTCTATTAGTAAGACATTAGCATTATTAACTTATGAAAATATTGGTTCATAAAATCCTAATAAATAGGATTTCCAATCCTTTGAGAAGACTACACGGCTCTAAAGACCTTTAAACCTCCCAATAAAAATGTTTAATTTTAATCAATTAACATTTATTATTTATTCATTTAGTTATTTATCTTAATCCTCACATGTGGATATGTTTATTGACTTTGGAGAGAGAGAGAAAGGGAGAGCAAGAAACAGAGAGCCATCAATTTCAATCAGTTTCCTCCCATCTCACCCCAACAGGGATCAAACCCACAACCTAGGAATATACCTTGACCCAAAATCAAATCTGAAAACTTTTTGTGTATGAGACAATGTTTCAACCAACTGAGTAACCTGGTCAGTACTAATCAATCAAAGGTTAATGGATAAAATAATTATTTTAAAATTTCAAAAATAATAATCATATGTTCTCAATGGGCATAAAACCTCATAAAACTTTGCTTAAGTGATTATTACAAACCAATATTCTTAATCAAATGTTGGCACACATATCCACTTGATGTGGCATCAAAGAATATTCAATATTCACTCCTTTAGGCATAGAGAAAGGAAATTTTTTTTTTATATATATTTTTTAAGATTTTATTTCATTATTTTTAGAAAGAGGGGAAGGGAGAGAGGCAGAGAGGGAGAGAGACATCAATGTAAGGTTGCTTTTTACCTGCCTCCAGCCACAGACCTGATTGGAGACCTGGTTTGCAACCTGGTTATGTGCCCTGGCTGGGGAATCGAACCTGCGACTTTTGGGTTCGCAAGCCAGCGCCTTAACCACTGTGCTACCAGCCAGGGCTACGAAAATTTTTTAGATAAACAAATAGACGATATTTGGTACATGTTAACTTGTTCTTTCAAGTAGTACATATTTGATCCTTTCTACACCAGCCCTCACTACCAAGCCTGTCCAGAAAAAGTTCAACCATTGTTATTATAAAAAGAATGGTTTGCACAATATTCATGTAACCTGGCTGCCAAGGACAGTAGAGTGGAATACACATGTGTGATCAATGATGACTTCACTGTAGGAGTCAGTGGGAGTAGGAGACTCTGTTGAGTGAGCATGTGTACTGTGTGGCTGTCTCATTCAAAATAAGCTAGTAGAGCAAGGAATCTGCATCAGATTTTGCATTAAGCTTGAACATTCCTCCATGGAAAGTATTTTATGATTCAGAAGGCCAAAGCTATGGGCAACTGGTGATTGGCAGCTTCATTACAACAACATACGTAATCATGCATCAGGTCTTATGCAGGTTTTTAGTGAAACATCAAGTCACCCAGGTGACTCAGCCCCACTACAGCCCAGATTTGGTACCTGATGACTTCTGGCTTTTCCCGAAACTAAAATCATCTTTGAAAAAGAAGAGATTTCAGACCATTGATGAGGTTAGGGGAAAATGTGACAGGGCAGCTGATGGTGATTGGGAGAATTGTGTGAGGTCCCAAAGTGCCCACTTGGAAGGGGACTGAGCATCATTGTCCTATGTACAATGTTTCTTGTATCTTGTATCTTCTTCAATAAATGCCTCTATTTTTCACATCACATGGCTGGATACTTTCTGTACAGGCTTCGTACGTTTTCAGATTCATTTTCTATAGTAAACTTCTAGGCAATTATGCTCCAGCTATACTGATTTTTAACTATTCCCTTAAAACAGTAGCACTTCCAAGCTTCATGATGTTTTTATTATTATTATTATTATTGGCATGTCCTTCTGTTTATGAAACACTTTCAGCCTTGATTATAGGTATAGACTTTCACTGGTCCACTATTGATTCCATCACAGTTGCCATAGCAATTGGTTCAGAGATAAGCGCATGGTTTAAGATGATTTACTCAGAAGGAACCTGATTCTTTTGGTCAGAAAGTTAAGAAACAGATAAGCTTTCCCCTCTGTTGGATATAAGGAATAATAAATTTTAGGTTATTGCAGATAGCTTGCCTGTGGTAATGCAGGCATTTTAAAGTCAGTTTGAGGTGTTTTTTTAAAGCATACAACCAAAGAATTTAAATTTGATTTAGTCCCATTTGTTTATTTTTTCTTTTATTTCCCTTGACCTAGGAGATATATTGGCAATAATATTGCTACTTGAGATACCTGAAATTTTACTGCCTATGTTTTCCTCTAGGATTTTTATGGTATCACAACTTATATTTAAGTATATTATTCATTTTTAGTTTACTCTGGTATATTGTTTAAGATGGCCGTCCAGTTTCACTTTTTTTTTTTTTTGCATGTACCAGTTCAGTTCTCCCAACACCATTTTTTGAAGAGGCTATCTTTACTCCATTGTATGCTCATGCCCTCATTTGTCAAATATTAATTGACCATAATGACATGAGTATACTTCTGGGCTCTCTATCTGTTGCATTGATCTATGTGTCTGTTCTTATGCCAATACAAGACTGTTTTGATTACCTGTTATGCTTAAAGTGAAAATGCAGTACTTTTGAAACTTTCATTAAAAGTTTCAAATAACATACAAAACTTCAGACCTATCAAAATTTATTAGTAAGACAATAGCATTATTAACTCATGGCCTTGTAGTATAGTTTGATATGAGGTATTGTGATACCTCCAACTTTGTTCTTCTTTTTCAAGATTGCTGAGGGTATTCAGGGTCTTTTTTGATTCCATATAGTTTCTGGAATATTTGTTCCAGATCTCTGAAATATGCCAGTGCTATCTTAATAGGAATTGCACTGAATCTGTAGATTGTATAAAAAATGCCATCAATTTTTGAATAATGACTTTGTTTCCAGCTACTTTGCATAATTCATTTATTCAGGTGAATAATTTTTTGGTGGAGCCTATAAGGTTTTCTATGCACGATATCATATCATCTGAGGATAATGACAGTTTTAACTTCTGCCCAGCTAAGAAACCATCAGCAAAATAAGAAGGGAACTAACTGTATGGGAGAATGTATTTGTCAATGATACATTGAACAAGGATATAATCTCCAAATTATATAAAGAGCTTCTACAACTCAATTCAAGGAAGACCAATAATCCAATTTAAAAATGGACAAGGGACCTGAACAGACATATAGATAGCCCATAGATGTATAAAAATGTTCAACATTACTAGCCATCAGAGAAATGCAAATTAAACCAAAATGAAATATCACCTTACACCTGCCAAAATGGCTATCATTAAAAAGTCAACAAACAAGAAGTGCTGGCAATGATGTGGAGAAAAGGGAACCCTAGTGTACTGTTGGTGGAACTCAGGCTAGTGCAACCACTATGAAAAACAGTATGGAATTTCCTCAAAAAACTAAAAATGGAACTGCCTTTACCACACGCTTCTACTGCTGGGAATATACCCTAAGAATCCCAAAATACCAATTCAAAAGAATTTATGCAACCTATGTTCATAGCAGTGCTATTTACAATAGCCAAGATTTGGAAACAGCATAAGTGTCCATCAGTAGATGAGTGGATAAAAAACACTGATACAGCTGCACAATGTTAATACTATGCAGCAGAAAGGAGGAATTCCTACCCTCTGCAACAGCATGGATGGAACTAGAGAATATTGTGCTAAGTGAAATTAACTGGTCAGTGAAAGACAAATACTATATGATCTCACGTGTAAGAGGAATCTAATAGAATAAACTAATGAGCAAAATATAACAGAGGCATAGAATCATGTAACAGACTGAAAGCTGTAAGTGGGGAGAAGGGAGATGGGGAAAGAAGATGAAAGAATTAGTCAAAGAACATATATGAAGAATCCACAGACATGGACAACAGTGCAGGGACTGATTATGGTGGTGTGGGTAGGCTGGCTAGAAGGGGTAAAGGTAGAAAAAGTGGGGCAACTGTAATAGCATAAACAATATTGAATAATAAATTGGTATATAGAGATAAGTATTATATTAGATTCTACAAATACCTACTGCTAGTTCAACAAATATTTATAGAGTTCAGAGGAGAGGCCAGGACTGGAGATATAAAACTGGAAGTGGTTACACTGTATATATATATATATAAAATACTTGAGACAGGAGGAGTCATGAAATAGAAGGAAAGCTAAGAAAGTATGCTGTCCTGTGAGAAAGTTGATCAAAATGATAGAAGGGAATAACTGCATCAAATGCAGCAGATAAAACAGACTGAAAGCTAAAAAATCAACATTAGTTTTACTAATGAGGAGGCCACTGGTGACATTGACAAATGCACATTTGATGGCATGTTGGAGGTAAAAACCGATTTGAGTAGGTTTAATAGAGAAAAATGGAGACATAATAGAGATACCATACTTGCCTGCTCAGATTTAACATCATTTCATTGCTTATTTTCTATCTATACAAACATAACATTCATTTGGATCAAGCCAAGACCACCCAAGGAATTTCTCTAATTTTTAAAGCTCAAATATAAAATAACATGATACGTGTGCTTCCTTTCATATCACTGTTCAGAAGGGATAGAATATCAAAATTACTGGCTTAATATAAAATAGCTTATATTCTTTGGTTATTTTATTTTTAATCTTAAGGCCAGATTTCACAGAAGTTCAAAGGGTCTTTGTACTTACTTCCTCTCCATAGGCATATAAGACTGTTCAAAAAATACACTAATTATATGTTCATCTATCTTCTCTATAACTACTTCACATATTCTAATATTTTTACACATTTTATTTGAATAAGTAATGAAAAATCAGCAGTTTTTCTTTTAGAAAATGTTTTATTAAATTTATTGGGGTACTAAATTTATTGGGGTACTGGTTACTAAAGTCTCATAAGTTTCAAGTGTGCAGCTGTATAATACATCCGTGGTATATTGCATTGTGTGTTCACCACCCAGAGGCAAGTGTCCTTTCATCACCATATCTTTGGTTCCTTTACCCTTTGCTACCTCCCCCTACCCTCCTTTTCCTCTGGTAACCACTGCATTTTTTATCTATATCCCTGAGTTTTTGTTTGTTGCTTTTGGTTTTATATCACACATATGAGTAAAACCATATGGTTCTTGACATTTTCTGACTGGCATTTCACTTAGCATAATATTCTCAAGATTCATCCATGTTGTCTCAAATGGTGGTATCTCATCTTTTCTTATGGCTGAGTAGTAATCCATTGTACACATGTACCACATCATTATATAGTCATGTTTCAAGGAATAATTTGGTTGTTTCCATGTCTTAACCACCATGAATAATGCTGCATTGAACACAGTGATGCATACAACTTTGTCCCATAGTATTAAGCCAATGTCAATATAATTAAAACAGTTTGCATGGCCAATACTTTTGGGACAAACCTCATATGTCTTTACAAATAAATGTCTTAAAAAATTTCAGGTTAATACCCAAAAAGCCAAAGACCTGAACAGACACTTTTGCCAAGAAGATGTGCAAATGGCTAACAGGTATATGAAAATATACTCAACCCACTAACTGTTAGAGAAATGCAAATCAAAACTACAATGAGATAGCACCTCATATCAGTTCAAATGTCTATTATCAATAATACAAGTAGTAACAAGTGTTGGAGAGGTGGATGATTTTTTTCATGTTTGTTTTTAAACATTGGCCTAAAGATATATTCTATCTCCTGAATCCATTCTTCTAGCCCAGAGGCCAATTTATGTAATCTCATCATCATGAAAATGTAGTAGCCAAGTCAAAATGTATATTATTTGCTCCTTTATATTTACCCAATGAATTAAAAACTTATGTTCACACAAAAACCTGCATATGGATTTTTATGGCTGTTTTCTCATAATTGCCAAAATGGAAGCAATCAAAAAAGACAATTAGATAAATAAACTGTGGCACATCCTGATAATAGGACATTACTCAGTGATAAAAATGAAATGATCTATCAGGGCATGAAAAGACATGGAGTAAACTTAAATGCATATTACTATAAAAAGAAGCCAATCTGAAATGCTGTATGATTTCTACTATGTGAACCAGAGCTACAGAAATATCAAAAAGATCAGGGTTCACAATGGATGAGGGAAGGGATAAATAGATGAAGAACAGAGGATATTTAGGGCAGTGAAACTGTTCTGTATGATAATGCAATGATGGATAGATATCATAATACATTTGTCAAAATTGAAAGAACGTACAATACCAAGAGTGAACCCTAGTGTAAATTATGGGCTGTGATGATTACAGGATGTCAGTGTAGATTCATTGATTGCAATGAATGTACCCCTGTGATATGGGATGTTGGTAGTGAGGGAGGTTGTATGCTTGTAGGGCCAGAGGGTATATGTGGGAGCTCTCTGTACTTGGTGCTAAGTTATGTTGTGAACCTAAAACTTCTCTAAGGCATAATGTACATAATTAAATAATAAGCATATATAAATATAGATATAGATATAGATAGAGAGACAGAGAGAAAGAGAGAGAGACAGAGAGAGAAAAAAAAATATTATGAAATACTAGAGGCCAATACACTGGATATGTGCTTGACCAATGCTTGACCATGATTCACTTCTCTAATGGTTTGTATTGAATTTCATTTGGAAGATTAGTTTGTTTTATCTTCATCCAAGGAAAATTTTGTTTTCATTGCCTTTTGAGAGAGAGGAAGAGAGAGAGAGAGAAACACTGATGCAAGAGAGAAGCATCAATTGGTTACCTCCTGCATGTGCCCAGAGAGGGAATCAAACCTGCAACATTTCCATACTAGTTTCTTGACTAAACTACTCCCCTTCTTTGCCTCTTCCTCCCCACTCCCCCCTGCCCACTGAGGAACTGTTCACTGTATTCATGTATCTGGTTCTATTTTGCTTGTTGTTTGTTTTGTTCATTATTGTCCTGTAATGGGTGAGATCATATGGTATTTGTCTTTCACTGACTGGCTTATTTCACTAAGCATAATACTCTCCAGTTCCATCCATGTAGTTGCAAAGGGTAGGAGTTCCTTCTTTCTTTCTGCTCTGTAGTATTCCATTGTATAAATGTACCAAAGCAGTTTAGTCAAGAAATTAGTATGGAAGAACCATGGACATGGACAACAAGTGAGATTGACTTTGGGGGGATTGGGTGGGTGAGGAAGGGGACAGAGGGGAGTAAAAAGGGGATGGATGTAATACAACAATAATAAAATTAAATTAAAAAATTACTGTAAATCTAAAAACACTAAACAATAAACATATTAATAAATTGCATTAAAAAAACAAAAACAAAAAATACCCTGCAACCTTTCTGTCACGGGATGATATTCCAGCTAAGTGAGCCGCACCTGCCAGGGCTAATTTCACTTGGAATATTAAAAAGAAAAAGAAAAATGTTTTAAAAACAGTTTCAAATGCTTAATTAATGTAATTGCGTAAAGCTGAATCTATTGTTTTTCATTTTGCATGGGGCTTTAGTGTTGCTCAGCTATTTCAAGAACACAAAATTCTCAACTATACGTATTTGTGTGTCACCAACTCATACCCCAAACCTGACTCTTACTTCAGAAAGGCCCTCCATTTTGAATGAGTGAGTGAGGGAGGGTCACAGTAAGTATAACTAACTAGGAGATATGTAGAGGGAGGTTCAGTGTGGGCCGTACTTAGGAACATTACATGATGCCCTAGGCATGAACAATTTGAGTCAGTGTCTTCACAGGGACTAATGTATCTTCTGCAGTAACATAAAAGAGCAGAGTTACATTTTATTTGGTATTTAGGGAAACAAATGGACATAGATGTGAGATAATGAAGAAAAAAGTTGTGGTGTTCAGGGATCTAATATTCCCCCCAAACTTCCTGAGCTATAAATATACTTTACTATATGATTCTGTTCACATTGACTGATTATGGACTTAACAACTGCTCAGAATATGCCTACAGAGTTGTTGAATTTTGGCTACGTTTTATTCCTATTCTTTCAAGAAACATGAAATAATTACAATTTTTAAAAACCAACACAGCAAGAATTCCTAAGAATCATCCTTTTCTTCCCACTCCCAGGCTTCTCAAATCACTGAAAATTATTTCAGAACTTGGTTGCCCAGTTTTAAATTACTGGTCATGTCATTTTAGCGCAATAACCGTACATAGTAGTTATATAGCCTCCTGAGAATTAACAAGATCAGGATTTAAGAAAAAAAAACCCTGGTTCCAAAGGCTTGATTGGTGTTTTCCTGAGTGAGTGGAAAAATAGGCTTTAAAATGAAGCCAAATGAAGGCATTAAAAGTTGAAAATAAATAATTGCTAACCTTGTATTTTTGCTTTCTCTTATAATTTTATTTTCAGTTAATAAAGAGCATAATCTACTTGTACCTGCTTTTGCCTTAGGAGTTAGAGGAAGATAATGAAAATATTTTACTATCTCTTTTCAAATTATAAGCTGTTGTTTCCAAAGAAAGTCAAACCTCATGTATATTATCACATTATTGTTCTCAGGGGACTGCAGTCACCATAGTGATTGTAATTACACGGCATCATTAACTTTATACATTCTACCTGATATGGGGGTTCACATTAAGGAAATTTGCATATGCAGGAAATGAATGTCATTTGCAGGGAGCTAATGTCATTAAACATTTAGGCAGTCCCTACCCCACAAAGGGGTTTCCACTGGGATATGCTTGTTTAGCATGCCCTTTATAGTCATTGTGGGCAGACATCAATTGCCAAACCCTGAAAAGTAAAACCTTTTTTAAAAAAGAATGTTAGAAAGCAACACCTATTTTAATGAATTTGATACATGACTGGAATTTCAAATTTCTAACACCAGGATTATGAGAACATACAATCAAGGATAATACAGCTCTGAAAAATGCAGACACTTGTAACATTCTGGGGCTCTTGCACAGCATGTATGTGTGTGCATGTGTGGGCACACAATATAGCTCAAAAGAACCTATATTTTAAAATGCTATTGTTGCCCTAGCTGGTGTGGCTCAGTGGATTGAATGCTGACCTGTATGAACCGAAGGGTCATCAGTTTGATTCTCAGTCAGGGCACATGCTTCAGTTGCAGGCCAGGTCTCCAGTTGGGGGTGCATAAAGGTAACCACACATTGCTGTTTCTCTCCCTCTTTCTCCCTCCCTTCCCATCTCTCTAAAAATAAATAAATAAAAGTCTTAAAAAAATAAAACATAATGCTTATTGTTATATCTTGGTACTTTCTATTTTTATGGAACAATTTAATATATTCACCACTAATTCTTAGATAATCTAATATAATTCCAGGTGAAAAAATCATGACAATCAAATAACAGACTAGACAAAAATGAAAGAAAAACAGAAAGGAAGTGGATTTCTCAAATAATAAATTCAGACATATGATTTCTATAATGAATATAGTTCTAACATTCTGAAGGGCAGGATAATAGAAAGGAGCTTCATATCCTTGTTTGTTTGGAGTGGATGTTCTTGACCTTGCTGGAATATCAGAGTTCTGTTAGCCTATTAAGGAGACCTGCCAGAGGGAGCAGGGGAGGAATGAGCACTCATACCCTAGCACCCTGGAAGAATGCTCAAAAGTTCGTTTTGGTGTTCATTAGGGACACTGGCTTAGAATTTTCTTTCTTTATAATGTCTTTATCTTGTTGTGGACTTAGAACAATGTTGGCCTTATAAAATGAGGTTGAGAGTCTTCCCTCTTGAATTTTGTGGAATATTTTGAGAAGGATAAGTGTTAGTTTTTCTTTAACTGTTTGGTAAAATTTACCTGTGAAGCCATTTGGTCCAGGAGTTTTAAATTTTTGTTGGGAGGTTTTGATTAATGCTTTAATTTCATTACATTTAATCAGTCTATTTAGATATTTTTATTCTTTCTGATTCAGTTTGGGAAAATTGTATGTTCCTAGGAATTTATCCATTTCATCCAGATTGTGTAGATTATTGGCCTATAGTAGTTTGTAATATTTTCTTATAATCCTTTGTATTTCTTTGGTGTCAGTTGTTACTTCTCTTCTTTTATTTATATTATTTATTTGGGTCCTCCCTCTTATTTTTCTTTCTTGATGAGTCTGGTTAAAGATGTGTCAATCTTGTTTATCTTTTCAAAGAACCAGCCCTTGGTTTCACTGATTTTTGTATTTTTTTAGACTGTATGTTGTTTATTTCTGCTCTGATCTTTCTTATTTCCTTCCTTGTACTCACTTTGGGCTCTATTTCTTATTCTTTATTTCCTTCCCTCAAGTGTTAAGTTAGATAATTTATTTGAAGTTTTCTTATTTCTTGAGGTAGTCCTGTAATGCTATGAATTTCCCTCTTAGGAATGTTTTCTCTGTATCCTGTAAATTTGAGGTGGTTGTGTTCTCATTTTTATTGTTAAACTGATTCATTGTTTATTAGCATGTTATTTAGCCTCCATGTCTTTGTGTGTTTTTAGGTTTATTTCTTATGATTGATTTTTAGTTTCATACCATCACGGTCAGAGAAAATGCTTGATATGATTTTAGTCTTCTTAAATTTATTGAGATTTATTTTGTGTCCTAACATGTTGTCTCTCATAGAAAATGTCCTATGTGTACTAGAAAAGAATGTATATTCTTCTGCTTTGGGATGAAATACTCTGAAGGTATCAATGAAAATTATCTGATCTAGTGTGTCATTTTAGGCAGCTGTTTCCTTGTTGATTTTCTGTCTGAAAGCTCTAGGCATTGATGTCATTTTGAGATTTTTACAGTTCATTCATTTGAGGCTTGTTTCTTTGTTTCTACATCTGGGCTGCCTTTTTTTCTTTATTCTATGTATTAAGTAGACCTGCTAAGAGCCCCAGTCTAGGTAGGGTGGGCCTATGTAGTAGTTGTTTTGTGGAATCCATTGGTACATTTCCCTTGATCACCTGATCTGGGTAGTCCAGAAACGACCCTTGTGTGGCTTATGTGGGCCCTCCTGTTGTAATTGTGTCTTGATTGCTATCGGATGACTGTGAGTATCAACTCTGATCACAGTACAAGCTGCTGTGCAGGTTTTAACCACAGAAAGCAGATTTCAGCTCAGCAGGATCTAGTGTCTACTGACATTTCCCTTTGGATATGCTGCTTGTGAAACTTATTGAATCCTTTTCTGGTGTTACCTGAAGTTGTCCACTGGGTTTGTTGGGTCTGGGGCTTCTTGGATAGGACACTGCTAAAGGTCAATGTCAGATTCTTCATGTGACTGACTCTGCGCAACCTGTTTGGAGCTACAAAGCCTTCTGCAGCTTGTGGCTGCCTCTACTGGGCTAGGTGTGCATGGAAATGATCAAGCTGTGCACTAAGGCCAACCATTTATAGTACCAGGCCCAGGGGCAGGTCATCAAAAATCCTAAAATAACCCAAGATCCACCATTGCCTGCCAGCTGCCTGTTCGGCCCAATCAATGGATGAAAATCACATGATCATAATAATAGATGCAGAAAAAGCAATAGGATAAAATCCAGCATCTCTTTATGATTAAAAAAAAAAAAAAAACCTTTTAGCTAGTAGGAATAGAAGTAACATACCTTGCATAATAAATGTCATAGAGGACAACTCATGCCTAACATCATACTCAATGGGCGAAAACTGAAGGTATTTCTCTTAAGATTGGGAGCAAGACAGGAATGTCTGCTTTCACCACTCTTAATCAATATAGTACTGAAGTTCTAGCCATAGCAATCAGACAAGAAGAAGAAACACAAGGCATCCAGATTGGAAAGAAAGAAGTAAAACTGTCATTATTTGCAGATGAGATGATATAGTACATAGAGAGTCTTAAAGATTCCACAATACCAGAGGTCACTGGTTTGATTCTTAGCCAGAGCACATAACCAAGTTGCAAGCCAGGTCTCCAGCCAGGTCCATAGCTGAAGGCAGGTGAAAGGCAACCATATATGGATGTCTCTCTCCCTTGCTGCCTCCCTCCCTTTCCCTCTCTCTAAAACTAATAAATATAATCGTTTTAAAAATTCCATAATAAAGCTATTAGAACTGATAAATGAATAAAATAAAATAGCAGGATACAATATAAATATCCAGAAATCAGTTGCATTTATATGCACCGATAGTTAACTATCAGAATTTCAAACTGAGAAAATAACCCCATTTACAATTGCATCAAAAAATACCTAGGAATAAGTTTAACCAAGGATGTAAAAGACCTGTACTTGGAAAATCATAAGGCACTGAAGAAAGAAATTGAAGAAGATACAAATAAGTAGAAACATATACTATGTTCATGGATAGGAAGAATGAACATCATTACAATGTTCATAATACCCAAAACAATTTATAGATTCAAAGCAATTTATATCAAGATATTAATGATGTATTTCACAAAACTAGAACAAATATTTCAAAAATGTGTATGGAAACCACAATAGACCTTTAATAACCACAGCAATCTTGCAAAAAAAGAATAAAGGTGGAAGAATCACACTACTTGATATCAAACTATACTACAAGTCATAGTAATCAAATCAACATGGCACTGGCATGAAAACAGACACAAAGGTCAATGGACCAGAATAGATAGCTCAGAAATAAACCCACACCTTTATAGTCAATATTTGACAGAGAAAGTAAGCACATGAAAGGGGCTAAAGATAGTTTATTCAATAAACGGTGTTGGGAAAATTGGGTGGATACATGCAGAAAAATGAAACTAGACCACCACCTTAAGCCACACACAAGAATAAACTCAAAATGGATTAAAGACTTAAATGTTAGACTTGAAACCATAAAAATTTTAGAAGAAAGCGCAGGGAGTAAAACCTTGGACATTTCTTATGGTATTAATAACATTTTTTTTCTGGTCTATCTCCTTAGGCAAGGGAAACAATAGAAAAAGTAAACAAATGTGACTATATCAAACTAAAATATTTTTCACAGTAAATGACACCATCAACAAAATGAAAAAACAACCCACAGAATGGATAACCATATTCACGTATACAACCCTCAAGGGATTAATGTTCAAAATATATAAAGAACTTACAAAATTCAACACACACACACACGCACAATTAAAAATGGGCAAAGGACCTAAATATAGCCAACAGACATTTGAAAAGATACTTAACATCAAGTAATTATCAGAGAAATGCAGATTAAAATCTCACACCTGTCAAAATGAGTACTATCAATAAGCCAACAGAAAGTGTCAGTGAGGATGCAAAGAAAGGGGGCAACTCATGCACTGCTGGTGGGAAGGCAGATTGGTGCAGCCACTGTGGAAAGCAGAATGGTGTTATCTCGAAAAATTAAAAATGGATCTGCCTTTTGACCCACTGATCCCAATTCTTGAAATTTATCTAAAGAAACCTGAAACACTAGTTCAAAAGAAGATGCACCCATATGTTCACTATAGTGTTATTTACAATAGCTAATATTTGGAAGCAGCCTAAGTATCCATCATTAATTAAATAAGTAGACAAAATTGCTCCGATATATTTACACAATGGAATACTACTCTTAGCCTTTAAAAAAAAGATGAAAATTTTACCTTTTGCTACAGTATGAATGACCTGGAGAGCATTATGCTAAGTGAGATAAGCCAGTCAGAGAAAGACAAATACCATATGCTTTCACTTATATGTGGAACCTTATGAACAAAATAAAAACGAAATAGAAATAGATTCATAGATACAGAGAACAGAATGACAGTTGTTTAAAGGGAGAAGAGTTGCAGGATGCTGGGGGTAAAAGGGTGAAAGGATTAAGAAAAAACAAAACTCATAGACACAGACTACAGCATGGTGATCACCAGAGGGAATAAGGACATGAGAGAGACAGAAAAGGGTAAAGGGGAGATAAGTGGTGATAGAAGAAGACTTGACTTGGGGTGGTGAACACAGTACAATATAGATATGATGTATTGTAGAATTGCATACCTTAAACTTATATAATTTTATTAACTAATGTCACCCCAATAAAGTCAATAAAAAATTTAAAAAGTGTTTGTAAACAAAAAACAAACAAACAATAATAAAGCACTCATGTACATAGGGAAATGTGGTGACACTTGGTATATGGCAGAAGGTAATAATTCCAAGGAATCTGTTTTCCAAATAAGATTCAAAACAACTCATAAAGGTCACTGGTTCGATTCCCAGCCAGGGCAACATAACTAGGTTCCAGCCAGGTCCATGGCTGGAGGCAGGTGAAAGGCAACCATACATTGATGTTTCTCTCCCTCTCTGCCTCTCTCCCTTCCCCTCTCTCTGAAAAATAATAAATAAAATCTTTAAAAAAATAACTCATGATATTTTTGGTAGCTATTAAAATTCATAGTATTTTACAATAATAGGAAAATTACCTATTTTCTGGTATGAAATTACATTACACATGTAAATTGTGGTGGTTTCTTTTCAATCTGTATCATTGTGGATTAATTAATTCTCTAGGAGAGCTGATGTATGTCAGTATTGAATGAATAAAAATCACTTTATACAGTCAATTCATATAGATTTCTTCAATTAAGATTGAAAGCCACAGAGTTAACAATGACAGTTCAGAAATAGCTGAGAAAAATCATTTTTTTAATCAAATGACTCCCTGTCTTCTGGAAGTTTTTCTACATGATAAAAAAATTTACCAAATTCATGTTAAATATTTTATAAAAATGCATACACTGAGTAAATTAATAAAATATATTATTCTTTTTCCCCCATCCGAATTATTTTGTTCTACTTTTCCAGGTAAGCTTTCCTGTAGTAAAGGTAATCATCTTTTGGGCCAAAATTACATCTTATTTATATGTGTAGGCATGGTTCCTCCAACCTATCTGTGGATGAAATGAACAGATGTCAGGTTGGATAACAAACAACAAATGTGCAAAAGTATAGCTCTTCTTTCGTGCCTTCTTTCTTCCTTCCTTCTCTTTTCTAGCTTCTCTACTTCCTTCCCTTCATCCTTCTTTTACCTACAGACTTCTCAAATATGAAAGAGGTTAGCTTGATACTCATTGCATCTCCATATCTGTCCTTATTATGAATGGTTAGAGATATATCTTAAACACATGATGGAATAATGCTTTTGCTGAATTTAAAACATACGTCATTTAAGTTAATGTATGTCTACTGAAAATTAATTGGTTTCCTATTAGATGGGCTGTATACTTACTATTAATTTTAGGTACTGCCGTCATTACCTGTTTAGATATGGTTTTGTTTTATTTATTTTTTTAACACAAAGGCTTTATTGAATTTTTCTGGGTTTATTTTGTTGTTGTTGTTGTTCTTTATGTGTGTGTGTGTGTGTGTGTGTGTGTGCGTGCGCGCGCGTGTGTGGTATATGTGTTTGTTTTGCCAAAATAAGGCTGAGGTCTGTAGTCCCTGGCCAAGTCCATCAACAAATACTTATTTTTTATGCTGGAAGCAAGGCAACTCTTTATTTTTATATTTTTTAATATTTTTATTTATTATTTTTAGACAGAGGAGAAGGGAGAGAGGACAAGAGGGAGAGAGACATCAATGTATGATTGCCCTTCACCTCCAGCTCCAGCTACAGACCTGGCTGGAGACCTGGCTTGCAACATGGTTATGTGCCCTTCCTGGGAATCAAACCAGCGACCTTTGGGTTCACAGGCTGATACCTTACCTGCTATGCCACCAAGCAGGGCTCACAAGGCAACTCTTTAAATATTAATATGTTTTTTTTTTTTTTTTTTTTTTTTTTACTGTGACTACTGAAAAATACCAGTCAGTTTATTTAACACATATTTTTGAGTATCTGCTATTCAACTTCAGTGCTTGGCAACCTGGCTACTTCCTGAATCATCTGGGAAATTACCTGTGGTGATTATTGTGTTGATTGTGCTGATTATTTTACATGTATATGTAATCAACATAATCAAGCAAATTAACATATCCATCACCTCACATAGTTCCCATTTTCTTTATTTTCTGTAGGTATAGTGAGAACATGTACACATTTAAGATCTATCCTCTTAGCAAATTTTAAGTATAAAATATAGTATTATTAAGTATTGTCATATTGCTGTATATTAGATCCTCAGAACTTACTTGCCTAGCATAACTTAAACTTTACTTCTATTCACCAGCATCTCATTCCCTCCCCCAGCACTTGGCAACCAGCATTCTATGCTCTGCTTCTGTAAGTTTGACTACTGTAGATTCCTCAATAAGTGGAACCATGCAGTATTTGCTGTCCTGTGTCTGGCTTATTTCACTTAGCATAATGTCCTCCAGGTTTATCCATGTTGTCACAAATGGCTAGATTGCCATCTGCCATCTTTGTTTTAAGGCTTACCAGTACTCCATTACTATCTTAATCCATTTATTCATCAGTGGACATTCAGTAGAAAACTAAAAGTAGAGATGTTTTGGTACCATGTTAGATCTATTACATCAGAGTTTGTGGGGATAAGATCAGGTTCTGAATTTTTTGAAGCTACTTCAGATTTCTGACATTCAAAAAGGGCAAAAAGAGCTGAGAACCACTTTTCTAGGTTTTGTGGAACATATAGAAGACACAGATGTGGATGGCGAATATGTCCTGATATTGTGGACCTTCAGGACAGTTTAGTCAAGGAACTAGTATGGACATGGACAAAATATGGGGATTGACTGTGGGAGAGAGGATGGGGAGGGTGGGTCAGGGGAAATCAGTGGGGGGTGGGAATGGGATAAATGTATGACAACAGCAATTAATTAATTTTAAGAAAAGAAAGGTCATTAAATGCAGAAAGTTAACAACACTAAAAGCCACCTGTAAAGATCATATGAATAATAGAGATGAACTGCAGATTTGGGTGAGGTATTATACTTTAGCACAATCCTCACTAGTTTCTGCAGGAGTGTCTTGCTATCTCTTTGCAACCTCATAATGTGTCAGTAAAGAGAGCATGGAGGTGGTCTTCACTTGGGGGATGGTGGCGCTGATAACCATGGAAGGTGGGGACAGTCTTTTCACTTGCCATGTCCTTAATTCCTTGGAGGTGGGATATTGAAGCTCAGAAGAGAGGACTTGCCTAGAGGTCTACGAGGTCTGTCCCGAGTGTGTCGGCCACCCAAACTGTTTTAATTTTATTGATGTTGGCTAGATACTTTTAAGACAGACCTAGTCCATTTGGAATATAAACTTAGAACATACAAAGGCCACTTTAAAACCACAGAGCTGATTTTACCTATATAGAAGGTGTAAATGAAGAAAAGAAGAGCAAATGAGGTGGATCACTAAATACATAAAACATTTGACATTTATCCAAAAGAAGACAGGGAGGTAGAAGGAAAATATGGCCTATCAGAAGATTAGAGAGAAGACTTTTAAGAAAATGACCAACTGTGTTCAATGCTAACAATTTTAGGTTAGATTCACATAGAAGCGTACCCATTAAATCTTGCAAAATGAAGGTCAATGGTAAGTGTAAAACCCAGAGTGTAGTGGGTTATGAATAAATAGGAAGCAAGGCAATGAGGATATCAAGTGTAATACATGTATTTGAGAATTTTGACTGTTAGGAATATTAAAAAATTAAACAGTAGTCATTAGGTTCTGCATGCAGCTCACTTTTATGTCTTTTTTGACAATTTAGGAAACAAGTTCTTTGCAGATGAATTAGGAAAAATGTGTTGTCTGGTCAGATGCAGTTGCAAACCAGGAGAATACATGTACAGATAGAATGCAGACCAGATTCCATCTCCTGTGTCTTTTTTATTTTCAGTCATGTACCTTTGAGTAGTATAATCCTGCATTGTATGAGAGAATAAAAATGTGTTTTAAAGTAACTATTATTTATTGTAAGCTTTGGTACCAGTTTCATAACATAATCTCTAAATATTATGCCCATAACCACTAGTTAGTTAAAAGAATCTTAATATTTCAAGCTCCAGCACAGAGAATTGGCCCTGGAAATGCTCAGGACAAAAGTCAGGAGTTGCCTTTCTGTAAGTTGAAATGTATGTTGGTTATGTACTAGAGAAAGTATCAATTTACTACTGTTCAGGATAGCAAAAGTGACTGCTGAGATTGACAGACCAGGAAGTGAGTTAATTCCAGATTTAAGGTCATAACCATAGGTGACAACTTTTGCAGAATCAGAGACAATGTTTTCATCTTTGTGTCTCCAGCACTTAGGATGGCACCTGCATATGGTAGGTGTTCAAGCAGGGTTTGTTGAATTCTACTGAAATTCCAAAGGGATAGCTTAGTAGCCAAAAATCAAGTAAGTATAGATGAGAGTCTCAATAATGAGATAGATGATAGAAATGGTGGTTAATAGTCAGAGTCTGATGTTAAAATGGATGAACTACAAGAAAATCTACTTTCCAGGAGAACAGATTCTATTTAATAATATCCAATGAGGTGCTCTCATTGAAACTCCCTTTATCCCAAGGGGTTTTTCTTCATGTCCCATCTTGGGGGAAAACACTGAAGGATAATATAATAGAGGGAATATACTGTAGCCTGTCCTTTTTCAGATAAGTTGATAGAGCAATGGACTAAAACAAACCTGTACTGTGGAGAATGAGTCATACACATTAGAGACTTTCATTGGTATAAGTCAAGTAGGTTTGACATTCAATCAGGACAAAGACAGCAGTAAGCACTAAACAAACATCCGAGTGGACAGGAGGACAAACATGGCAAGAAAGCAGATAGGACACCTGACAGGTGAAAAGAAGGCTGAGCAGGCAGGCAGGTGGTTGCCACTGACATGGTTGTACATGAGATGGAAATGTGTCTGTCTTAAGAACAAGATTATGGTCAAGGCCAATGAGAGTGTGGTAGAAAAGCATTTTCAGAATTCATGTAAATAGAAGTTCTTCAAGGTAGGACTCTAATGCCAAAGGGAACCCCCAGGAACCAGTCAGAGTGTAACCATAGTCAAGGTGGACTTGATTCTTAGTTGTTTGAACTTTGTATTGTCCTAGGATTCTTGTTTTTGCATGAGCTAGGACTGCAAAAGCTAAAAGAAACACAGCCTGGCATGCCATTGCATCTACATGTCCCCAGCCATAATGCGGTCACTTTATTGACTACATTGTTTAATTTAGCACATTCACATAGCATGCATTTTAATTTAAGATTTCAAAAAATCTAGTTTTTCTCCTTAAGGAGAAAAAATTTCCACAAATTGGGCATTATGTGATGTTTCTGTATATTTATATTTCTGTACAATTCTGTTTCATGGTACAGTGTTACCAATCTAACAAGTCCTCAATAAGCACTTGTTGAATTGACAAGCAGGTACATTTGAGTAGTCTAAGTCACATGGTTGAAGTAAAAATGTAGTAATGTTATCTTTAAAGGAAATGAATTCATTGAAATATGTCAAACCTTGCAAATGATTTTAATTGTGAGTATAGAACATGAGCGTAAAAGAGATGCTACACTAGCTTTTCATCTCTGCTGTAACACTGGGCTGCTACCATCTTGATTGGTTCAAGATGTTTTGTGAAGTCTATACCTTTCCATTTTATGAAAGGGGAATAAAGCTCCTCTCAATTGACTTGATGCATTGAAGAGAATTGCATGGGCAATCTCCCTTTATTACATTCAATGGTCCAAGGCAGAGAGTAGCTTAAAATGTTCTTTTGGAAATGATACTCTTCAGAAAGAATGCACTAATGTGGCATTATTAGATAGCTTTTTAGTATCTTTTCACTGAAAAAAAAAAAAAAAAAAACTTCTAAGGCAAACTAAGTACTTCTATTATATGAACTTTGTTAGCAATTAAATGACCCTGTGGGATTTGTTCTGCAGGCCCTTCTTCATAATAATGGTCCTCATAGTACCTCAAAATGAAAATGGTGGTACCCCAGGAAACCACACCTAGAGCCAGCATCTATTATGATGAATTAAGTTTTTATACAATGCCTTTTCCTTATTAACATTAATTATGGGGCAAAGAAAATTGGATGATTCATAAAAGCAGAAAGCATTTGGCTTGACCACATTATACAGCAGTGCAAATAGGAATTCTTAATGCTGTTTAACAAATGCCTTTTTCACTCTTCATTAAAGCCCCTTGTTGCCATCCAATCTTGATTTTAGAAATTAAAGTTAACAACCAGATTGAGAGAATCGGGAAAGCGACAGCATGGGGCAGCGTCTCTAAGCCACAACTAACAGCGTGAAGCAAAGTGAACCTCAAGCTACTGTGGCTCTCAGAGAAGGCTGGGGAGGGAGGGGACATTTGTAGGCAAACTCAATTATAGCAACCCTCAGCTACGGGGAAGTGCTTGTGAATGTTGACACAAAAGCTTTTCCCCTTAATGTTTTAATTAAATACCTAGAAGCCAAAGCTTCTTCTCAGTTAGTGTGGAACGCTGCTTCTCAGTGGATAAATGTTTACAGCAGAAGCTCAGCTGCGGCTCTCTGCAAACATGACGCCAAGAAGTGAGGAGGCTTTCGCTGAGGCACTTGAGATCAAGAAGGCGGTAGTGATGATGAACTAGCAGTACAATATAGCAGGATGGTTTAATCCACCCAAATGCCAGTCATTGGGTTGCAAGTTGGCAATCCTAGCTTCCTCTTCAGACAAAAGGGCACTGGTGAGCGAGTCATCTGTTTAATTCTCTAGCTTCCGTGTCTCATTTGGATGTGGCAAGAAAATCCCTCGGTTCAGTCTGCCATTCCTGACAGCTTCCCTTTAGACCCCGGTAATAAGCCTTTTAGGGACCAGCAGAGCAGGTGGCAGGCAGCCCCACACCCAAAATGGAGACAGAATAGACAGTGGAAAGAAGTGTCTTCCCTTTGTGAAGATGGTATTTGGGTGACCTTTGTTGGAGGGAATTTTTTAAAATCTAAAAATTGTATATTTAAAGATATTAAAGCAGCATTTGCAGTGTGATAGGTTGGGGAGGTCATTCGAAACTTGGGGGTTTATGATAGGATACAGAACAACTGAAGTGATATTTACAAAATGCGCAAACAATGGCGCCGACAGGAAGCCAGCCTGGCTTTGGGCATGCCTGGGGAATATCCTTCAGAAACAAATATGCCACTCTTTCATGTTGGTTTGAATCTCATTATAAAATTGCAAGTGAAATAAGACACACTTTGCCTCTGGAACAGTGATTCTAGAAGCAGAGCAACTGTTCTCTCATAAAGCAGTCCTGTTAAGAGTTGTAGGATTTCGATGTGCTTTGAATGTACATCATTCGTTCATTCCTATGAATCTAATTTCTATTTTTCATACATTAATAATTTCCTGTTGACTCTGCATGTATGTATATGTTCTGAACAGCACTGCTTACTGTGTCACGTACAGATGGTTGTATCAGGTTTCTAGAGTAGAAGTCTCATTACAAGTGACCTTTCCCCTAGGCATTGCCTGGTCCAAGGAAGCATTCCAAAATGAGAGATTTCCAGAGACACAATTTCAACCAGGAGTGTGAATTTTAAAGGGGACAAAACTACATAATCTCCTATACAAGTTCTCCATTAAGTAGGCCAGGTCTTTGGGACACAAAGATTGGACCAAAACCCGTGTAGAGCTGATTGCAATTCAGTGCCATGTATTCTGATGTAATCAAAGGCTGAGAAGTGAGAGCACAAAAGAAATGGAGAGATTATTTATTACCAGAAGTATCACTTTTATTTATAGAGTAGCACCAGGGAAGTCACTTATTTTTTATGCACCTCATCCCTTAATAAAACACTAATAAAGCTTTTATGTACTTTCATATCTCAGTAAACCGCCCAGGCATGCCTTTTAAAATATACAAAGGGAAAAATAGCTGTTCTCTGCTAGGAATTTGTTTATAAGTTATCCTTTTATTGGATAACTTGCATTCATTTAAGTTAAACAGCAGAAGCATGTTTTCTAAGAGGGCATAAAATGTACATACACAGCAGGTACTTAAATATGATAGGGCATGGTTATAATGCTTAGTAAGTACTGGAGATTAGATTATTTGTATAAAAGAGATGTATTATACGTGTGTGTGTGTTCCAACAAATCAATTGATTTTCATAAGTAATCAATTAGAACATTGACAGCCTAGGCCCACTCAGGTTTCTGTGGGATGCTGGGTAACACTACCTGCTGACAGTCCTGGAACCAACAGTACTTCTGCTAGCTGTATTTTATAGAAACCTCTGTTCATTGTAATGCGACCAGGTAATCCTCTAGTCATATTCTATTACACTGTCACAGTAGATTTTTCAAAATATCAAAATATTTTGTTAGTAACTCCAAAGACTTTTTTTTTTTTTTACATTTTTCATTTACATCAGGTTTTTAGGGTTTTAAAGACTGTTTATCTCATTAGAAGGGGTCTCAGTAAATGTTCAGAGGAGAGTTAGTTGCTATATCAACTTTAGCAGAACTCAAGAACATCCTGCATTCTTATGGAGGGCTATATTACTCAGAAGATGACTAATTTATTTTTTAATAATTTTTAAACAACAAATGATAACTTGTACTACATTTAATAATATTACTAGGCTTTAGTGGCATCCTGTATTTAAAAAATACATTTCAAAAAAGCCTAATTTAACTTTGCATTTGAAAGTCTAAATTCATAGAAGAGGTGGGAAGTCATGTGTTTCTTTGGCATCCCATGGTTTCCTCAGGGTGGCCCCATGCCTCCTTGGAGCTGTTAAGTAGCCAGAAAAGTGAAGCAGTTGGTAAACTATCATTCACTCAAAATCACATACTTCAAGTGCAGTGAACTCTGCTATCTCCCAACGTAAAGACCAATTCTTGCAGAGGGTTGATAGCAGAGGACATCAAGTAACAAGAATCTCCTACTATACTGATGTATTTACACAGAGCAATTACTGAATGATGGAGAGAAAACAGGTGTGCAGTTACATATTTATTCAAATCATGACCACCACCACTACCAACAAACCCTTCTTGCGTTCAACTATTATTGTTACTAATGGAGCATTTGGATCTTAATCCAGTGGCCTTCAAATTAGGCTTTTTGTAACTATGGAGGGAATACACCTTTTCTTTGGAGGGGAGGCTACCTAGGCAAAGCTAGGATTGGAGGATATTATCTTCTATATCCTCAAGTTCTATATGTGTCTTTTCCAAAATAAATCTGACCTAGCAGAGGATCTCTGTGGCTTTCCACTCCAACCTCTCTTTCAAAACCCTCCTGCTACATCTTTAGAGAAGGAAAGGGTAGTACTCACCAACAAATTCCACATCCTATTGTGGCATTATTGCAGGGTATAAATATTAAAACCTCTGGGTACCATAAAGGAAAGGAAAATCAAAATCCTATCCATCTGGGTACTTACCTGCTTGTCTATCTAGCAATTGTTTGTCCATTTGGCCTCCTCCCATCTCTGTACCTCTACCTATTTGCCCATCTATTTAACTACCTATTTGTTAGAATTAAAAATCAGAACTGAGATGGGTTTAATGGTGCTACTTCTTAACATGATATTTGAAATGGAAAGTAGTCATTTTTTTCTTCTGTAAAGTGAGTCTGAATTTGACAGAAATGTGATGAGCTTTGTCATTTGGATTATTAGACATACATTTTCCATAAACTGAATAAACTAAACTTGCAGCTCTAAATTTTTAATATATGTACTTAAGGCCCATGGATAATAGGACTTTGGCTGTAATTATACCCTTTGTAACTATTAATCTTAAAATAAAAACGTAAGGTGTCATCTTAAACATATACAAAGGAAAAAAGTTTTCTGTAATTCCTTTAGAGGTACACAAAATTTTAAACACCACTCTCATAAGCTGCACTGTCTTATAGGTCAGGGTTCATCCCAGAGTCTGAATTGGGCCAACTGTCTTTTTTTCCTTCTAATTCTACTACCACTACTACTACAACTTCTTCCCTGTTCCCTCCTCCTCCTCCTCCTCCTCTTCTCCTTTTCCTTATTCTTTTCTTCACCTCCTCCTTCTACTCTGCCTCATCTTCCTTCCTATTTCTATTCTTCCTTCTTTCTTGGAACTAGATTGATTTTTACATTTTTAAATGGTTACATTTTAATTAACTTTATATATATATATATATATATATATATATATATATATATATATATACTCTTGATTTTCTTACTAGGCAGGAGAAAAATAAAATAGTTATTATTACATCTTTCTGAAAAATGTTAGCCAGCCTCTGATGCAGGTGATGATATTCTTCGACAAATATCCAAGTCATTGCATGCTTTTATGATCTATTTGTAGATATTTATTTCCTTTTTCTTCTAATAGACAAAAGTTGAAATTAAATCATTATTTTTCATTC
This sequence comes from Noctilio leporinus, assembly GCA_004026585.1. Taxonomy (NCBI): domain Eukaryota; kingdom Metazoa; phylum Chordata; class Mammalia; order Chiroptera; family Noctilionidae; genus Noctilio; species Noctilio leporinus. The sequence goes on from PVIW01000147.1 coordinate 59,058, forward strand.
TCCTATACTTCAGAATTTATTTCTTGGTGTTGCCATTATGTTAATGCTTGTCCTTTGAGAGCAAGACACAAAGGTGATATGAACTATGCAAGAGGAGAAAACACATGTGAGGAAAAACTGGGCAGAGACAAAAGAGACCTATCAAAACTGGGATGCAGATCTAATCTGGAGGTAGTATGAGGGAAATGGAAAGGCTGACTAGAAAAAGGATTAGGCTGTGGAGGAATTTTAGCAAAAATGGCAGGGAGTATTATAGGCAAATGAATTGGAATTCACTGTCTTGAAGAATACACTGTCTTCAACACTGCATTGTCTCTAAGAATGTATGAGCTCTGATACCTGGCAGCATTTGATCCCTGTAGCAGGAGAAGCCAGAGGGAAGTGCAGCCTCATCATGAATTGGGTGATGAATTTCAGAATACAGCATCTGGGGTTGTTGGTCGATTGCATTTCTTGCCATTTGTAATTTGAGATATATCTTTATGGTAGCCATTCTCTGTAACAATGGACTATCAAGGCTTGTTTTTACTAAATAACATCTGAACTGCTAAGGAAAATTAATTTCTCCCATAAAATTAATACTCCAGTTTTGTTTTCACTAATGTTCTACCCTTTACTGTACTAGAAAGCTCTCCACATATTAGTTACTAAATTAAATCAAATTTGCTGCAATAATATCTAAAACTTAAACAATGCAAATACATAAAAGAAAAAAATTACAGAACCATGTAATGAAACACAATAGTAATGAACCTTAGGTTTCTCCAACATTTACCTCATTTTACTTTTTTAAAAATTATTTTCATTTTAGTATATATACTTATTGGTTACTTTCATATCCCTAAATATATTTACATCAGGCTTGCTTGATCTATCATTATAAATAGTATTGAATTCTAAAGATGCATGATAATATTTTAGATTCTTACATTGCTCCTATCAACCATTTTTCAAAATTATATTTCAGTTTTTAATATGTTTCTTTTTATTCCTATATATCAAATTCTTTACATTCTCATTGTCCACTATTAATATGCAACTATTCTAAGGGGCTTAGTGCTTATATTTTTATTTGTATAAGGTCTTATAGCATGCATATTTCTTATCTTCATATATTCTTAGTTTATTTAAATACTATTGCACTATATCTCAATTTGTTTCCTGTATTTTACCAGTCAGCAATATATTTTAAGAGCCATCTCTGTTGCTGTATTTGCAAGCTTCAAATATAGCAACTGTTGCCACTTACTGCTTATTTATCATGCCCAAAAATAGATAACCCAGGTGATATAAAGGACAATCAATTAATGTTAACAATGAGAAGACAGGAATGTTAGTGTTGTCTGACAAAGATGTTAAAGAAGCCATAATAATCATGCTTCAATAATCACAACCATATTTGAAAAAAATGAAAAATAAAACATCTTAGTAAATGAATAAAAAGCCTCAGTAAAAAAACAGATGTGGAAAAGAGCCATTTGTGCCAGTTCTGTGAAAAATGCCATTCTTATTTTGATAGAGATTGCATTGTCTCTATACATTGCTTTGCATGCTATGACCATTTTAACACTGTTAATTCTTCCTATCCATGAGAATGCTATATGCTTCCATTTAATTATATCTTTTTCAGTTTCTTTCTTCAATGTCTTATAAATTTCTAAGTAGAGATATTTCACCTCCTTGGTTAAATTTAGTCCTAAGTATTTTATTTTTGTGATTTTTGTAAAGGGCCTTTTTTTTTTTTTTCCTTAATTTCTCTTTCTGATAGTTGGTTATTGGTATAGAAAAATGCATCCACATTTTGAATATTAATTTTGTATCATGTTACTTTACTGGATTCATTAATTAGTTCTAGTCCTTTTTTTTGGTGGACTTTTTTTGTTTCTATATAGTATTGTGTCATCTACAAATAATGACAGTTTTACTTTCTTTCTTTTCAATTTGGATGCTTTTTATTTCTTTTTCTTGTCTGATTGCTGCATTTAATAAAAGCCATCAAAATGGACAATACTGTCCTGTTCCTGATCTTAAGGAAAATTTTTTTATCTTTTTCTTGTTGAATATGGTTTTAGGTATGTGTTTGGCATATGTGGCTTTGATTATGTTGAGGTATGTTCCCTATATTCCTGCTTTGGTGAGTTTTTATCACAAAACAATGCTGTATTTTGTTAATGGATTTCAGCATCTATTAATATAATCATATGATTTTATCCTTCATGTTATTTAAGTGGTGTACTTGTATACAACATTGATTGATGTGTGGATATTGAACCAACCTTGAATTGAGGTAATAAATGTCACTTGATCATGATGAGTGATCTTTTTAATGTGTTGCTAAATTTGGTTGCAAGTATTTTGTTTAACATTTTTCATCTATGTTCACCAAGGATATTGATCTACATTTTTTTTTCTGTAATGTTTGTCTGGTTTTGGAATGAGGATAATGATGGCTTTGTAATAAATACTTGGGAGTCTTTCTTCCTCTTGAATTTTTTAGAAAAGTTTGAGGAAAATATATGTTGATTCTTCTTTGAATGTTTGATAAAATTTACCTGTGAAGCCATCTAGTCCAGGACTTTTGCTTGTTTTGAGTTTTTTAATTTACTAATTCAGTTTTAATGGTCTGTTCGGCTTTTCTGATTCTTCTTGATTCAGTCTTCGAAGATTGTATGTTTCTAGGAATTTATACATTTCTTCCAGATTGTCCATTGTTTGCATATAACTGTTAATAGTATTTTCTTATAATCCTTTGTATTTCTTTCATGTCAATTGTGACTTTTGTTCTGATTTTATTTATTTGAATCCTCTGTTTTTCTTGATTAATCTTGTTAAAAGTTTATCAACTTTTAAGAGAACCATCTCTTGGTATTGTTGATCTTTTGGATTTTTAAGAGTAATCTTGGTTGTAGATTCTTGCTTTTCATCATTTTGAATATTTCATGCCAGTCCCTTCTGGCCTGCAAAGGCTGGCAGTCATATGGGAATTACCTTATTGATAAGTATCAGCCTTTTTAAGCTGCTATTAAGATTCTCTCTGTGTTTAACTTTTGGCATTAACTGTGATATATCTTTGTGTGGACATCATTAAGTTTATCTTGTTTGGGACTCTGTGCTTCTGACTTGCGTATCTATTTCCTTCAGTAGGTTAGGGAAGTTTTCAGTCATTATTTCATCAAATGGTTTTTCGATCCATTGCTCTCTCTCTTCTCCTTTAGGTACTGTTATCATGCAAATGTTGCTATGCTTGCAGTTTTCACAGTAGTCCCTTAAACTATTCTAATTTTTGGATACATTTTTCTTTTTTTCTGTTCTGATGGGGGTTTTCTACTACTTTGTGTTCCAGATTGCTGTTTTAATTCTCTGTTTTAACTAACCTGCTGTTGATTCCTTATAGTGTATTCTATATTTCAGTTATTGTTCTTCATTTCTGACTGGTTCTTTTTGATGATTTCTATGTCCTGTTTTTGTTTACTGTCTTCTTTTTGAAGTTCTCACTGAGTTGATCTGTCCTTCCCTTAAGTTCTTTGTACATTCCTATCAACAATGTTTTGAATTCTTTATCTGATAGATTGCTTGCCTCCATTTTGTTTACTTATTTTTCTGGATTTTTATTTTTTTGTTCTTTTATTTCTTTCATGTTTCTTTGTCTCCTCATTTTGGCCACCTCTCTCTAGTTCATTTCTATTATTAGGTACATCTCCTATATTCCCCAGTATTGGTAGAGTGGCCTTGTGTAGTAGGCGGTTTGTGGGGCTTAGTGGCTCAGTCCTCCTGGTTGACTGAATAGGGTGCACTAAGAGTGTCCCTTATGTGTAATGTATATACCCTCATGTTGTAGTAGAGCTTTGATATCTGTTTGTTGGCTATTAGGTTTAATGGCTGATAGGACTGGCCATAACAAAGAAGGGCTGAACCCATAGGTTGGGATTCACCCCAGTGGGGCACTAGTGCTTGCTAAGACCACCCTTTAGGTGTGTTTTTATGGAGCTAACAGAACAGTATTTTGTTGTCTGAGAAGGGCCACTGGATGTGCTGGTTCTAGAATTTCTTGAGAGCATTGCTGGTGCAGGCCAAGGCCACCTGCTGCCTGTGACTGGCCAGAATTCACCTGGTAGGAGCTACAAGTGGTTTGCCATTGGCAGCTGCCTGTGCTGAGCCCAGAGACCATGATGAACCTGAGGCTGGATGTCACCCATGCCCAGCGTGGGGCCACTCAGCAAAAGACACAGGGCTCATTGGATCAGCCTGGGGCCTGCAGATTTCATAGATTTTTTAAAATTTATTTTTATTGTATTTTTCCATAACCATTTATCCTTCTTATACTCTCCTCCCCCCACCCCACAGTCACCACACTACTGTCTATATCCATGAGTCCTTTTTTCTTTTTTTCTTGATCCCTCCACTCAATACCTTCCTCTCCAGATCTGTCAGTCTGCTCTATATCTATGAACTTGTCTCTATTTTGCTTATTAGTTCAGTTTGTTCATTAGATTTCATGTATGAGTGAAATCATATGGTATTTGTCTTTCTCTGACTGGCTTATTTCATTTAGCATAATAATCTCAAGGTCCATCCATGTTGTCGCAAAGGATAAAGTTTTATTCTCTTTTTATGGCTGAGTAGTATTCCATGTGTAAAAATTCCATGTGTAAATATTAATTGTTTTATTCACTCATTTACTGATACATAGGGAGACTTATGTTCCTTTGAATTGGTGTTTTTGTTTCTTCAGATAAATTTCCAGAAGTGGAATCAGTGGGTCATAATATAGTTCCATTTTTAATTTTTTGAGGTAACTTCAAACTGCTTTCCACCAGTGGCTGTACCAATCTGCATTCTCACCAACAGTGTTTTCTCCATGTCCTTACCAGCACTTGCTGTTTGTTGACTTACTGATGATGGCCATCCTGGCAGGTGAGAAGTGATAGCTCATCGTGGTTTAAGAGAGCTTACACTGAGGTCCAGGCTACCCCTAAGGCACAGCACCTGAAAGAACCAAAGGCTGGGTGGGAGTTGGGTGGAGAAGGTCTCAGGGAGTCACTAGGGTGGAGCAGCAGTGTTTACTACCGGGTTCATGCAAATTCAGATTTTTCACCTGCCTGCCCCTGCATGCTGGGTGGGGGGAACGTGCAACACTGGGACAATGTTGAACCTCACCCAGCAGACATACAATTTAATCATTGGTGTCTCTGGGGCCTTTCAAGCTGCTTTCCCTTTGATGGAGTTCAGTGCGAGTGTCTATGTGAAGGTCCTTTGAGAAGATGCCTAGGTCCCAGCAGCCCTCTTTCTTACAGCAGTGGAATGGAATTGCCAGCAACCTTCATTGTCACCTGTTGTGGGGACTACTCTTCCCAGTACTGGGTCCCTGCACTGGCGAATCCTGGGTGAGGCCAGGACACCTCACTCCTCTCTGAGAATTACTGCAGCCAAGATATTCCTTCAGATTCTCAATGACCATACATGAGTATTGGACTAGCCTGTTTCATGTAACCACCCCTCCTGTATCTGGTCATGGCCTCTTCTTGAAATCCTTATTGATAGGACTTTTGTTCACCTAGTCTTCAGGTGGTTCTTTAAGTTGATTGTTTTACATTTAAGTTGGAATTTTGGAGCATTCATGGATAGTGGGGTGCACAGTGCTTTCCTATTCTCCCAACTTGACTAGAAGCTTCAGTCATTTCTACTATGATTTTAAACTCTTTAAAACAAATAATTCAAGGACTAGAGTTTAATTACTACTATCAGTAAGATAGCTTTAGCATATAATTACTTAATTCAAATGTGCATGCATTTTTATTTTTATCTCTTTTTAATCTCAAACTTATTTATGGAATAGTTGTCCCATTTAAATGCGTGTTCTATGTTGATTAGTTTGACCTACCTACATACATAGCTCAGGCTTAGTGGGTATTACAGGCTTTCCCTTTACTATTTCCTCAGCAAAGGAGAGCTGTGTGATTTCATTCCTCTTATGCATAGCCCTTGGCTGATTCATAGCCACAGCCTCTTAGTCAAAGCCAACATAAATTGTACATCCTTTGGCAACTATAGTAGAAAATGCACTTGATTTAAGAAAGGTTTACCATCATACTAATGTCGTATTATACGGATTGCATTTAGATTTCTACGAAAAACATTTGGAACTTTATTTACAATGTCCTTTTTCTTGTCCCTGACATTATAAAACCACTTCCTTCTCTTTAAACCTATCCTTTCCTCCTAGAAGCCTTTGGACCACTGCCAAACTAGGGTCATAGTCATTGTCATGGGAATGATTTGGGGTCCCAAATACAAACCTCTTTCTCAAAAAGTAAACTTTACTTTGGAAAGTGTATGAATAAGACAGCAGAGGATGATTAAACAAGTTACACTTATTAACATTGTTTTTAAAAAGTGTAAGGGAGTGTTTCTATGCCAACTTCCCTGAGAAGAGAATCAACAAACTGTACCTAAATTTCTACAGAAAATATTCAGCTAGGAATGAAGAAACCTTTCTTGACTTGAGGATTTGCAAAGAAACCTCAATCTCTACTGACGATGATAAATTTCTCTAACTAAAATCTTAACATCTAGTAGCAGAACATTCCAAACGTTAAAGTCATCTTCCTTTAAACCGGTGTTTCTCATTTTGACACTGTCGACAGGATTCTTTAAATTCTTGTATCAGAGGGCATCCTGTTCACTGTAGGATATTTAGCACCATCCTTGGCCTCTATCCTCTAGATGTCAGTAGGATTCTCCCAGCTCTGACAATAAAATTGTCTATAGACATTTCCAAATGTACTCTGTAGGGGAGGGAGAGATTACCCCAGTTGAAAACTGCAGCTGTAGATTACTGCCTCATCCTATGTTAGAATGAACTGTCTAAGATTCTAGGAACCATCTTAATTGTCCATCCTCAGTGGTGACTATTTCTGATCATCTTTACACTATTGCAACATCTAGCTCTGTTTCCCTTTATCATCCCTCTCTTAATTAATGTTGTCATCTTTTACTTCAGCCAAATTTTTCTAGTGTTTTTTTTCCCATTTTCCTTTCCCTTTTTACCTCCTCTTGATTTCTCAATTCTCACACTCTTTCCTTCTATCACAGTGTCACTAATTTGTTTTTCCTCATTGTTGATTTAAAATGCTACATCAGGCAAGAATATTCTACTGCCTACTTATTTTCTCCACCACACCTCCCTTTAAACTACTGGCATTTGACCCTTGCTGCATATTAAAATCACTCGGGGAACTTAAAAAGAGAATGCCTGAGAATCATCTCTGCAGATTACAATTTAGTTGTTCCAACAGAGGCCTGGGCATCTCTGTGTTTTAACAAAGTTCTGTAGGTGATTTCCATATGTAGCCAATATGGAGAACTATTGAATAAAGATCCCTTGTACGGTTGGGGAAAATCTTTTGGTTTGCAACAAAAGAATCATAGAACATATCTTATTTTAATTGTTATGATGGGCTAATCAAAATGTATATACTTGCATAAATGAGAAGCATTCTACTTTTTTAGAACAGGATTTTAGACACACATACAGCCCTTCCCCTAGATTGTTTCTCCCCCCTGGTAATATGTTAGATGTAAGTAAAATCTGATTTGAGGATCATAAAACATTTTTTAAATATTTATTTATTATTTTTGGAGAGAGGGAAAAGGAGAGAGGGGGAGATACATCAATGTATGGTTGCCTTTCACCTGCCTCCAGCTACAAACCTGACTGGAGATCTGACTTGCAACCTGGTTATATGCCCTGTCTGGGAATCACACCAGTAATCTTTGGGTTTGCAGGCTGGCGCCTATCCACTGTGTTACCAGCCAGGGCCCATAATACATTTTTTAGGGTTAAAAATTACTTTGATTTTTCCAAATGTGAAAAAATGCATTTTATGTTAAGAAGTACACTAATTTTTAAAAAGCTAGAAATTATAAGATGTAAAAAGTACTAGGTTGCTGTGGGTCTGAAGAAGTAACAGTTTACTTAAGTATACCATGTATAGACATAAGATAATGTAATAGTAATTTATATATACTTGATATTTAATATTACAAAAACTATTTAAAGAAGTCCATAGTGTTGGTTTCCAAAGGAAGAGAAGACATGAGAAATGCTGCATGAGTACACAGAATGGAAACATCATTGTAGATTACAATAGTCTGAGTATTTAATGGTTAGAATACATAAACAATGAAGGCTATGGCTCATGCCCTGGTGTGAGATGTCTTCCTTTGGTAGAGAAAACACAGGACAAGGTATAGCAACTAAAAGAAAAGCAGTGGAAAAACAAAAGTAAATTCTACACAGTGCCAGGTACACTAAAGAAAAAGTAAATAGTTCATTTTCAATAAGAAAAGGATTTTAAAAAGTTACTTAAATATCCACTTAAAGCATATATTAGAGCCAGTTTATAGAAGATCTTAGACATTAAAATAAGAAGTTGAAAATTATCTTTAATGAAAGGAGTAATTTGAAGAGTTTTCAAAAATTTAAATATGTTAAAATGAAACTCTTAAGCCTCTTATTGATTCCATTGGTTTCAGTCACTCCTTTGCATTGATATGAACTGTACCAGGGACCCTGGAAACATGTGCCCTTTGAAAGCTATAACAAACTCAAGTCAAGTGCCTGCTTCATTGTCAGTCTAAAGGAAATGTTATTATATTCTATATTTAAAGGTCATAAAATGCTGTCAATGGAGTTTGTGGTTGTTTTCTCAGATGAATGTAGTTATGAAAGCAATATGCAGGCAGATGTTTAATATAAAATATCCACATTTCAGAATAAACAACATATGGAATAAGTTGCCATTTTGCTTGATGTGCTGAAGTTGAAAATAGTTCAGAACAAATCTGCTTTGATTGAGTTTATCTTTATCATAGCACAACGCCAACCAATATGTTTCAGAAGATTACAGTTAATAAAGGGACATATTGTTAATTCTTTCAACTTTAAAGCTGATTTTTAAGTATTTTACTTTATTCATTGTATGACAGTGAGATATATATTCACAACTAGTGGAATTTTTTTAAAAACCTCTTTTTTTTTTACAGTTTTATTGAGAAATAATTGACACAGTGTAAAGTGTACGGTGTAATTGTTTGAGTTTCATACACTGAAATAATTACAATAATGGATTTAGCTAACTTCCGTCTTCTCTTATAGATACAATAAAAAGAAAGAAAAAAATTTCACCTTGTAATGAGAATGCTTAGGATGTACTCTCTTAAAAATTTTCTTACATATCATAGAGCAGTATTAGCTATAATCATCATCTTGTACATCAGATATTACATCCCCAGTACTTATTTATCTTATATATAACTGGAAGTTTGTAACTTTGGCCACCTTCTTCTAATTCCCTCTTCCCCTTTCCATTGCTGGTAACCACAAGTATGATCTTTTTTCCTGTAATTTAAAGTAGAACAACTTTTTAATTAGTAAAGTGATATGTGGAAGTTTTATATTATGAATAAAAACAGAAAGGCATTCTAACCTGGGAAATGTTGGAATCAGAAAAATACTATAAATAGGTTTGATTTCTTTAATTGCTCAGATCTTGTCCAGAGAAATAAATTGAGCTCGACTAATCCATTCTGTTCCTTTTTAGCATACTTCTGGAAAAGCAGGCAATTAAGTGATGAAAGGGGGAAAAAATAACCAATGAATGCATTTTATAGTCTCATACTTTATTTTTAGATAGAACTTTCAGTGTCATTTTTATTGCCATAAGAACTATTTCATATCAACTAAAGGAAATGTAACATTTAAATTGCATGTTAAAAATAAAATATATCATTTTCTCCAAATTCAAACCTACTATTTTAGACAACAAGAATGCTAACAATAGTATATAATGAACATTTTGGCATCAACTGATGGGTATTATGTATTGGAATGTTGTTCATCTTATCCACATCACCTTGCACCCTAAATAAAAAGTTTATAAAGATTTAATTTTTAAATTAGAATTACTTAATCACAGAAATGAAAGGACCCAGACATGCAATCAATTCAAGAGTCTCTCCTAAAGTGCCTCTGACAGATGGGTACCCAGCCTCTGCTTTTATGAACACAAGGTTGATATGACCAAAGGCTGCTACCTATGCCTTTGGGCTACCTGTTCTATCACTTAACAAATCCTGATTTAGGGGAAAAATGTGTTCTTGTGTTTGTTTTTCCTGTCAAACGAAAAACCAAATTGTTAAATCAAGGGAGTTTCATTGGTCTTGTTCATTTCCTCACTATCTCACTTATATATTGGGTTGGCCAAAAAGGCTATTTACTCTTTTTCTGTAAAATAAAAGTAACATTTTTCCATTTTCACCAATATCTTTATTAATTGGGATATTTTGAGTATGTTGCCTATCCTGCATGGTATAACATTGAGTGTTCTCAATATCTCAATTTCATCTCTATCCACTTCAACTAATCTACCCAACCATGGAGCATCCTCCAGCTAGAAATCTCCAGCACAAGCTTCATAGACCACATTGGACACATTTGATCACTCCATACCCTGCACAAATATTTTTTGTGTGTTTCAGTTGCGTTTTTGCCTTTCTTAAAATAATAAAGCTTAATATGCCAAAAATGTTGTATATTTTCTTCTATCTTAAATATTAAAATGACTACAAAAATCACCAATTTTAATGTTTTTTTCTCTAAATGCATGCTGATATGACAGCTGTCACAATACTATCTAACAAAACTGTTTAAAATAAAGTAAAAGACAACTAAGTATGCTTCCAGAGCCATCTCTTTTTTTAATTTAATTTTATTGTTGTTGTATTATATCCATCCCCTTTTTACTCCCCTCTGTCCCCTTCCGCACCCACCCACTCCCCCACAATGTCAATCCCACTTGTTGTCCATGCCCATACTAAGTTTTTGACCAAACTGCTCCTTTTCTTTGCCTCTTCCTCCCCCTCCCCCCACCCTCCTTTCCCCTGCCCACTGAAGGTCTATTCACTGTATTCATGTATCTGGTTTTGTTTTGCTTGTTGTTTGTTTTGTTCATTATTGTTCTGTAATGGCTGAGATCATATGGTATTTGTCCTTCACTGACTGGCCTATTTCACTAAGCATAATACTTTCTAGTTTCATCCATGTTGTTGCAAAGGGTAGGAGTTCCTTCTTTCTTTCTGCTGTGTAGTATTCCATTGTATAAATATACCAAAGTTTTTTGATCCAATCATCCACTGATGGGCACTTAGGCTGTTTCCAACATTTGGCTATTGTAAATAGTGCTGCTATGAACATCGGGGTACATAGGTTTTTCTGAACCGGTGTTTCAAGGTTCTTCAGGTATATTCTTAAAGCATAAGCAGTGCCACCATAAAGGTCCTGGAGAAAAATATAGGAAGTAAAATTTTAAACAGCATATACAGAAATTTGTTTACTGATAATTTGCCAAGGGCAAAGGAAATAAAAGAACAAATAAACATGTGGGACTATATCAAATTAAAATGTTTCTGTTCAGCTAAAGAAAACACCAGCAAAATTCAAAGGGAACCAACTGTATGGGAAAACATATTTGTCAATGATACCTCAGACAAGGGTTTGATCTCCAAAATATAAAAAGAACTAATGCAACTCAACACCAAGGAGACAGACAGCCCAATTCAAAAATGGGCAAAAGACCTGAACAGACAACTCACTGAGGAAGACATACAAAGGGCCCAGAGGCATATGAAAGAATGCTCAACATCACTAGCCATCAGACAGATGCAAATTAAAACCACAATAAGATACCACCTCACACCTGTCAGATGGCAATCATTAACAAATCAACAAACAACCAGTGATGGCGAGGATGTGGGGAAAAGGGAATCTGGTGCACTGTTGGTGGGAATGTAGGCTGGTGCAGCCACTATGGAAAACAATACGGAGTTTCCTTAGAAAACTAAAAATGGAACTCCCAGAGCCATCTTATAGTGAGAACCAAACAAGCTTTTTGGCCAACCCAATATAAACTCAAGGATGTTGCTGGTCACATTTTAGGAATCTGCATGTGCATCCCTAAGTTACCCAGATAGGATCTCCTCAGAGCTAGCTCCGGTTAAACAGGGCACTATAGCTGATCAACCTCTGGGAACTTGTGATATTAAAGTCTTTTCAGACAGAAGTGGGCCTGTCAATATTAAAAGCTGGCTGTTTATACCTGCAAGAGTTTATTTTGTTGTTGTTTTGTTTTTTTCTTTTTCTTTGCTGAATCTTCTTATACAAAGAAATTCCTTAACTGGGAAGAAGGCTTCTAAGAAAAAAGTAGGGGCTTCCTTACCAGACAGATGGAAATTCAAATCAGCCACTCATAACATATGTAACTTTTTCCAACCTGTTCCTTTTTTCATGGGATGTTATAAGTACGTTCCAAAGAGTAATTGCCCAGTCTGTGGTGACAATTATCATAGTTCCATACCTGTGTAGAATAAGGCACCTCTCTACCTCATTGCCATCTAGGATTCTGAACTAGGAGACAAAGAGCTACTTTTCTTATCAGGGAAAATGGGTATGAACTGGGATGTGAATGTGGGCTGAATGACCTACAACCTCCCTACATGCACATGTGCATCAATTTCTCGTTCAATAATCTGGTATTTATAAAGGTGTTTCATGTTCATTTTGGAAAATACAAGTAAACACCCATGAAAACATAGAATACATAGGTGATATACATAATATTTTAAGGGAATAACATATCATTACTACCTATTTGATAATATCTATATTTTCTTAGGTCCTATGCAAAAATAATTTATTTTGTTTTCATTATACTTAATTCATGCTACATACTCAGAGATACGTAGATACAAACCAAAGCAAAAGTTAAAAATGTAGTGACTCTTATAAGTTTCAAACAGGTAAAGGGACTAAAATGTGACTGGCTGTTCAATAACTTTTAAGTGACCAAATGTGAACTGCAGTGTTTAAATAATGCTTTTGGAATCAAGTAATTAATTTATATCTGAACAATTTATTATACCATTCTAAAAAATAGAGTTTAAAAGGTTTTACTATTAGTCAATTGATTTTTAGGAATCAGAAAGAAAATTAAAATGGTCATGAAGATGTAAAAATTAATTTCTAATGTTCTTGTACGTTTCTAATTTTCTTACAATATATTCTGAAATTTCTGTTTCTTGCATTCTCTTTCTTTCTCTCTCTCTCTTACTCCAGATTAGCATAGACTTGAAAGTTTCTTCTGGGCTCTTATTCAGGATTATTGCCTTGATATCATTTTAACTAAAAAATCAAGTCACAGAAAAGATATATTTCAAACACAGTAAGAAACGTTCACTTAAGTGTCATACCAAATGCATGTATAACATAAAATTTTCTAATGCATAGAATCATTTTTAGAGGTGTTTTAATTTTATGCTTACAGTTTTTAGAAAAAGACTATTAGACAAGATGAAATTCATTTCTAAGAAAAATGTGGCATGCAAGTGTTATGAAAGGTTCTATATCATGCAGTTTCTGGTATATAGAATCCATTGAGTAACCACATATGAAATTTAAAAATAAATACACTAAATTAACAAAATAACTTTTATAGATAAAATGCTAAAATAAAAGACAATATAATATACCAAGGATTATTTTTAGTCAATTTTTATTTATAACTGGCCATAATTACATTTCTATAGGCAAACTTTATAAAGCAAGATTTATACACATAAATTATATATACAAATTATAAAACATTAGGATCAGAAACAGAGTAAGAAATTGCCTAATTTTTTAATCTTTATTTTTAGACAAAGTTCCTGAGAGATTGGTGGAAGGTCCTTATAGAATGAAAACTGTTCTGTGTGTTGTAGTATTTCGAATTTCCAACTTCTCCATCCCATAGTAGGTCTTTCATACACTTTGACTGTATTGTCAGAAATAAGTGACTATCCTGCCTGATATCATATTGGAAAGCAATATAGTGCAATATGCTGAACTATTCTTGGCCTGTGGCCTCTAGGCCATATATGTCCATGAAAGCATATTGGTTATATTTACTAGATGTTCAAAAAGTTAGAGTTTGGGGCACAATGAGGCAAGTATACACATTTGGGGAAAAGCTTGTAATTCTCCCACTTTTGATATCAGGAAGATATTATTGACATGTTGATACCATTAATTACATTATTAAAAATTTGTGTGTTTAAGTATTTCTCCTGCTTTCCTATTTACTCAAAAATAATAATGGAGAAATTATAGATCTACATTAAGATTCTTCATTGATTAACTATGTGACCTCAGTGAAATTTAGGGAGTTCTGCTTCTGCATCCATTGATATAGTATAATGGATAACTAAATATAAAACTCAGAAGAACTGGAGGTTTAATTTCTAACTCTTCTAGTTACTGGTTATAAGATCTGTGTAATTATTCCTATGAACATTTTTTCACTCATAAAATGAAAACTGTAATAATAACAATTACAGTAAATTTTTATTCATCCTTCACAAATCAGTTCAATTGTTGCCAATCTGTGCATCATAACACCACTGTCATTTAACCCACTATCCTGGCAAGCGTAGCCATTCCTGCATGCTTTCATAATAGCACCTACATATTGGTTTATAATTATTTGCTTTTTTTCTCCCCCACTATACAGTGAAATTGTAGAAGGAAAATGTCACTTTGTTCATCACTCTATCCTGGTAATAGTACAACATATGATACATGGTATGTGCTCCATAAATGTTGACCCAGTGAATGAATTAATGAATCCTCCTTCTCTTCACTCCACATGAAGTAATAAATGTTTATTTCATGCCTAGGATAGTCTAGATTTTATTTTATAATGTTAATTAACTAAATTGATGAGCTAATATCCATCAAGACTCAAACTATGCATGTCTCTGATGGTCTTACTAGAGCATCTTCAATATGGATTACTTCATTAGGACAGAAAATAAGAGACACAGTAGGCATGTTTTCTATAAATAAGTTTTTCCCTTGTTATCATCTGTCCCTATATTCCACAATTAATGCATTTATTGTGATTGTGATAAATTGTTTCTCTAATTGAAGTTCTCATTTTCATTGGTCAATGTAATCACACATGTCATAGCAACACATACAATTTTTTTACTACTTATCTTCTGACCTTCCCTTTTAAGTCAAGAGATCCATGGCAAAAAGGGGAATCTATAATATATAATAAGTTCTAAAGTACAACACTTTTTAAATTACTTTTTTGCACAGACCCGATGCATTTAGTACTAGCAGCAAGTTGATTATAAGCACCAAATAGTAGTAGCAGAAAGGATTTAAATAAAGGGTTTGGAAAAAAAAATGTGTTGGTACATATCCTTTGAAAATTGTTCATTTCTTTGTGGAGCTTATCTTTCCTACATCCATTGTAAATTAAGTTGTTTATAGAAAAAAAAATTCAAAGCTTATCCTTTGAAATATTAAGAGCAGTAATCTCTGGTGTGATTTGGAATGATTTTTACTTTTATGCCTCACAATCTTTCTTTAATCCATGACTTACTTTCAAAATAAACATGTATTACTTACTAATAAGATAAAAACAACTATTAATTCTCTTTTAGAAAAATAATTAAAACCTTATGAGGATGATGCAATGATTAAAATGAAAGATTATGACCAGAACAGGAAATTTAGAAACAGACTTATCTTCACTTATAAAATTTTAAAAATTTCTAGAAAGTTATTATTGAAAAGATGATTTATCAAAATTAAGTTTGAAAAAACTATAAAGTCAGGTATGAAAATCTTCCCTTTGTCTTTATGATCATTACTTGAGCCCTTGAAGTCTCTAAGAAAATGACATTTATTACTTTTCAGGACAGATCAAGATCTGAGCAGAGTTTTCCAAGTTTTTGACCAGATAACTTCACTATTTTAGCAGACTTTGGCTGTGCCATTTCTTCTGTTCACAGTCATTACTCTTCTCACCATCTGCAAATCTTTCATCCAGCTGATCCTAAATGCACTAAACAACTTCCTTCTCCTTAATTGCTACCCAGCATTCTTTCCTTTAAAATTGTAGATTGGGCCCACTTCCTTGATTTAATACCACTATTTTTCTAAACCTACCATTTAATTCTTGAATCATCACATTTAGTAAACTCTTGCATTTCTGTAAACATATTTATTTGGATTTTATATTTATCAGTCTTAGTTTCATTCAAGAGGTTGGCCTTGAGGTCAGACCCAATCCTAGTTTCACTACTTATCTGAAGACTGACCATGGGTGGGATGTATCATTACACAAACTTCAAAGCTCTTCTGCAATGTTAATGGGTTGATATAGGAAGAGTTAAGTGTGTTGCATAGCTATATAGGATAGTAGGTTGTCAAGATAGAAAATTTGTTATTTTGTTTAAGGACAGTCTTATCCCCCAATAGCTGCTGTGTTTGTTTAAAACCAAACTAAATTTCATTCCAAACATTTTGATCTTACTCTTTTGTCATTAGGCTAAAAAAGTTAGTGACACCCACAGTCACCTTCACTTTCCCAGTGAGGTAAAAACTGTTTGTTTTTCTTTAAGATTTTTTAAAAATACAGACAGAATTTTTTAAAAGATTTTAATCATTAAAAAAAAAAAAAAAGATTTTATTCATTATTGTTAGAAAGAGGGGGGAAGGGAGGGAGGAAGAAAGGGAGAGAGACATCAATGTAGGGTTGCCTTTCATCTGTCTCCAGCTACAGACCTGGCTGGGGACCTGGCTTGCAACCTGGTTATGTGTCCTGGCTGGGAATCAAACCAGTGACCTTTGGGTTCACAGGCCAGCCTTATCCACTAAGCCACCAGCCAGGGCTGGTGAACACAGTTTTTGCTTCTGGTTTAGAACGTGTCTTGCATTACCAAATTCATGACCTTTGGACCTCATGCTTTGTTGAAATGCCTTGTTTAGAATCCTTCTTGGCTTCAAATACTTTTCTTTACACATTGTACGACGTTTCCATCTCAAAAATCTCTAAAGGCTATCCTTGGCTTTTCATTGGACTGTGGGACCAAATTATTGCTCATCTGAACCAGCCCTTCTGCAAGCCGGACACCTGCTTTCCCCTCGGCACAGCCTCAAGAGGGGACTCCACTCCCTGGGAAGCTTCGCTCCCCACTCCCCGCCTCCCCCCACGCCCCCTCCCCTGCTTCTGATTGTCCCCACAGTTTCATCCTTAGCCCAAGTCTACCGTTCCTCATGTTAAAACATTTTCTTTTCCATGTAGACTTATGAAGGTACACTTGACCTCCAGTGCTCTTGACTTGCTCGGTTCGGTACTAAAGTCCTTACTGCCCGCACCACTGCAGGACCTTGTTTTATACTGAGCGCAGTCTGCATCTCTTTCTCTGGGCCCCTGCTCTCTTCTTCAAGGCAGACCCCTAAACATTAACATCAATATCCCACCCAGGCATCTGCCACATTAACTGTTCAGGAGACATGGCCAATCCCTCTTCCGAATTTCCCATTTACATAATATGTGCGGTGGAAGAAATTTTAGAGTACCCCCAGCATTGTTTTATGGTGGAGGAAACTCAGAGCAGATAGGACTTATTTGAAATTGAAGAGTTATTTGGTAGCATAATTGGTGCTAACTCCAATCAATTTCAAACTTGTATCCACCAATTACATACTTCATATTCATTATGGATACATAATAAATATTTATTGATTAAATAATTTGCCAATCTGTAGATTAAGATGACATAAGTCTAATATTAAGGTAAAGGAAATTTATATAATATTTATCACATTATATTTTGTTATATATTATATTGTATATATCCTCAAATTATTAAACACACACACATACCTCACCACGTTTTCCTGAAATGACATTTGTGATATAACATTTTATTTTGGTTCTTCTGGTTTCCTAACATGCTGGGTGTACTCTCAACTAATGGCCTTTGTATATGCTGATACTTTACTTGTAATGCTTTTCCCCCCAAATCTTCTTTAGTTGATACTCAGACATTATTCTCTCATGCAGGCTCCCATGATGCTTCTATGTAAAAGTCTATCTATTCTCCCCAACATTTGCTACCACTGTCCCTAGTTTTATTTTCTCCATAAAATCAATACCACACAAATATATCACATTTATGTGCTTATTGTTTGTTTCTCCTACCTAGAATATAAGTTCTAGGAGGACAAAGATTCTTTTGTTGAATTATTTACTGTCCTATCTCTAGTGCCTGAAGCATAGAAGTTTAGTACATGTATATTAAATGGCACCATGCCTAAAGAGAATTCTATTCCATGCTCATCATATACTTTTAAGCTTATAAGCATCTTTTTGTTCCTTTAAAGTAGAAGCTTAAATGGCATTTCTAATTATAGAAACATTGCTCCTGCCTTTTAAGATTTTCCATAGTTGTATTTGTTAGCCCACATATTAAATAAAAGACCACAAAATATGGCAACGTGAATGAGATATAGAGATTCTGAACCCACTTAATTAAAAACTGAGCCTTCTGAGTTTCTCTGTCTATTTGTGTAAGTTTGAGTTGAATTTGGTTCATTAAAAAGGCATTTCCTTGAGACACCTTTGGAAAGTGTTTTAACTCAAACTCTAGCTGGTAGCATTTTGTCCTATGACTTACTGCAGTTACTTTTTAAAGAGAAAGTAAATGTCCTTACAATGCATTTAAATTCCAAGTACCTGTAAGCAAATAATTAATCTTTTAATTTTGACACAAACTCATAAAGGGAGACAAGTTGCTATATGTAGGAGCCTTATTTGATTAAGGCTTTATTACTATATAGAAAACAATAAAACAAGATGATCAGTTTCTAAAGATAAGCAAAAACCATTCAGCATATCTATACTATTTTTGGAGCAACAGTATTAGATACAAACACAATGACTACATAAATTCTGATTTATCAGGAAATACAGCTGAGAAATAAATGAGAAGTTCCATAGTGAGCAGTAGAAGGAAATTTAAATGATGACATCTTCTAGGATTATTTTGTTTATAATATATACAAATGAAAAGTAGGTAAGAAAAAGTAACCTTTTAGTAATTGAGGTTCCTTTTGTCTTGTAGGTCAGATGTTTTAGTTGTTATTTAAAAAATTTTAACATTCTACATATTTATAAAAATGACCTATGCATGAATGTTATTTTATAACATATTCATTTAGTTTATTTCAAAAGTGTTTAGTTCTGAAACCTATTTTAGCTGCTGGAAGAAATTATTTAATATGAGTAGAAGAATATTCTCTACTTGATCCTATTCCTTTTAAGACTCTACAACTTTGAGAGAATGCTTGCACAGTTCAGGAACTTTTGATTTAAGTCCTAGAAATTCTGTTTCCCTAGTGGTTTTGATGATTATGAAAATGATAAAAATTTCTGACTCATCCCCAATAGGAAGCCAGCTTCACCAAATGCCTTGATCTCAAACTGTTCTAAAAATACTTACATGTTCTCATGATACCCTTTAACCATTCAAATACAAAGATCTATTTCTAACCAGCATCATCTTATCACAGCTTAGTACTTTGGCTTATTATTATTATTATGTGCAACCGTTAATGCTATCTAATTTTAGAACATTAACATTACCCTCACACTCATTAACATCACTTTCAGTTCTTCCCTCCCGTCAGCCCCTGGCAGCTGCTCGTGTAGTTCCTGTTCCTAAAGATTTCCCTATGAAGAATATATTAAGGAAACAGATATGTGAAATACAGTATGTGAATTTTAGTGTGTCTGGCTTCTTTTAATTACAGTCATACCTTGGAAATGTTGCAGGTTTGGTTTCAGACAATGACAATAAAATGAATATCACAATAAAACCAGTTGCATAAAGGCTTTTATTTCCCAGGGCATATAAAAGTTATGTTTACACTATCATGTAATCTATTAAGTGTGCAATAGCAATGTCTAAAATGTACATATGCTTTATTGCTTCAAAATAAAAATGGTAACTATTGAGAGCCTTCAGCAAGTTGCCATTTTTTAGCCCGGGGAGGGTCTTGGTTCCATGTTCATGGCTGCTGACTGGTCAGCGTGGTGATTGCTGAGGGTTGGAGTAGCTGTGCAGTTTCTCAAAAGGAGACAACAATGAAATTTGCTATACAGATTGACTCTTTCACAGTCAATTTCTCTGTAGCATGCAGTGCTGTTTTATAGCATTTTACGCACAGGAGAACTTCTTTCAAAATTGGAGTCAGTTCTCCCAAACCTTGCTGCTACTTTATCAACTAAGTTCATGTAATATTATAAATCTTTCCTTGTACTTTCAAGAACCTTTATAGCATCTTACCAGGAGGAGGTGACTTCTTAAGAAACACTTCCTTTGCTCATCCATAAGAAGCAACTTCTCATCCATTAAAGTTTTATCCTAAAATTGCAGCAGTTCAACTACATCTTCATGCTCCACTTCTAATTCTAGTTCTTTAGTTATTTCCACCACATTTGCAATTACTTCCTCCCCTGAAGTCTTGATCCCCTCAAACTCATCCATGAAAGCTGGTCCAGGGTTCGTGTGTGCTGAGAGTTTTTTTTATTACTGCTTCAATTTCACTGGTTGTTATTGATCTAGTCAGGCTTTCTGCTTCTTCCTAATTCAGTTTTGGAAGATTATATGTTTGCAGAAATTTGTTCATTTCACTCAAGTTGTCAAATTTTTTTGTCGTATAGCTGTTCATAGTAATTTCTTACAATCCTTTGTATTTCTGTGGTATCAGTTGCGATTTCTCTTTTGTTGTTTCTTATTTTATTTATTTGGGTCCTCTCTCTTTTTTTCCTGATGAGTCTGGATGATGGCTTGTCAATTTTGTTTATCTTTTAAAAGAACCACCTCCTGGATTTATTGATCCTTTGAATTGTTCTTTTTGTTTTTATGTCATTTAATTCTGCTCAGATCTTAATTATTTCCTTCCTTCCACTTGCCTTGGGTTTTATTTGTTCTTCTTCTAGTTCTTGTAGCTGTCGGGTTAGGTTATTTATGTGAACTTCTTCAAACCTTTTTAGGTAGGCCTGTACTGCTATAAATTTCCCTTTCAGGACTGCCTTTGCTGTGCCCCATAGATTTTGGGTTGTTGTGTGTTCATTTTCATTTGTTCCCAGAAACTTTTTGATTTCTTCCTTGATCTGAGTGTTAACCCAATTATTATTCAGTAGCATGTTATTCAGCCTCTATGAATTTGAAGGTTTTGAGTTTTTTTCCTTTGATTTTGGTTTCTAGCTTCAAGCCATTGTGGTCTGAGAAGATGCTTGATATGGTTTCTTTTTTTTTTTTAATTTGTGGAGGCTTTTTTAAGTCTACCATGTGGTCTATCTTTGAGAAAGTCCCATGTGCATTTGAAAAGAAAGTGTATTTTGCTTCCTTGATATATATATATCAGTTAAGTCCATTTCATCTAGGACATTGTTCAATGCTATAAAGTCCTTGGTGTTTCTTTGCTTGGAAGATCTGTCCACTGTTGACAGTGAGGTGTTAAAATCCTCTACTATGAGTGTGCTGTTGTCCATATCCTTCTTGTAGTTCTCCAAGATTTTACTTATATAATTGGGTGCTCCTATATTGGGTGCATATACATTTCCATTATGTCTTCTTGATGGATTGTTTCCTTAAGTATTATGAAATGTCATTCTTTGTCTTTTTTGGTGGCCTTTGTTATGAAGTCTATTTTGTCTGATATGAGTATTGCTACCCCCACTGTTTTTTCATGTCCATTTGCTTAAGCTATTTTTTTTCCATCCCTTTACTTTCAGTTTGTGTAGATTTCTTGTTCTGAGGTGGGTCTCTTGTAGACAGCATATATGTGGGTCATGTTTTCTTATCCATTCAGCTACCCTATCTCTTTTGATTGGAGCATTTAGTCCATTTATGTTTAAGGTAATTATTGATAGGTACTTATTTATTGTGATTTTTTCTCTTTGTACCTGTGTTTCCTCTCTCTCTTCTTCTTCCTCCTCTTATAGCAGTCCCTTTAATATCTCTTTCAATGCTGGTTTGATGGAGATGTATTCTTTTAGCTTTCTTTTGTCTTGAAAACTCCTTATTTCACCTTCCATTTTGAATGAGAGTCTTGCTGGGTAGATTAGTCCTGGTTGGAGGCCTTTGTTTTTCATTGCTTGGAGTATTTTTTTGCCATTCCTTTCTGGCTTGTATTGTTTCTGTTGAGAAATCACTTGATAGCCTTATGGGAGCCCCTTGTATGTTATTAGCTGTTTCTCTCTTGCTGCTCTTAGGATTTTCTCTTTATCTTTGAATGTTGCCATTTTAATTATGATGTATCTTGGTGTAGGCCTGTTGGGGTTCATCTTCACTAGGACCCTCTGTGCTTCCTGGACTTGGGTGACTTTTTCTTTCACCAAATTCAGGAAGTTTTCTGTCATTACTTTTTCAAATAGGTTTTCTATTCCTTGCTCCTCTTCCTCTTTTTCTGGTATTCCTATGATATGGACATTATTATGTTCCATGTTTTCCTGCAGCTCTCTTAACACCTTTTCATTTGTTTTTAGTCTTTTTTCATTTTGTTGCAATATCTGGTTATTTTTTTCCACATTGTCTTCTAGTTCGCTGATTCAGTTTTTTTCTTCCTCCAATCTGCTTTTGATTCCTTCTACTCTGTTCTTCAGTTCAGAAATTGTATTCTTCATTTCCTCCTGGTTCTTATTGATGGTTTCTATGTCTTTTTTAATGCTTTTATTAATTTTTGTAGACAGCATATATGTGGGTCACAATAAATAAGTACCTATCAATAATAACCTTAAACATAAATGGATTAAATGCTCCAATCAAAAGAGATAGGGTAGCTGAATGGATAAGAAAATGTGACCCACATATATGCTGTTTACAAACGTTTTGTCGGCTTTTATAATTTTCCATAAGGTCTTTGTAGTTTCCCTGAAGTTCTTTATAGTTCTCCTGGAGTTGTTTGTAGTTTTCTTTGAACTTGTTGAGCTCATTGAGTTCATTGAGCTTTCTTATAACCATTGCTTTGAATTCTATATCTGATAGACTGCTTATTTCCATTTCACTTACAGTTTTCTGGGGACTCCTCCTTTCTTTTTGGTGAAGGACTGTTTCTTTTTCTCCCCATTTTAGGTATATTTTCTTTCTTGTTTTTGCTTCTTATATTAATCTGCTATGACTCCCTGCCTTCATTTAGTGACCTTCTGTGGTAGGAGACCTATAGGATTCAATGGTGCAGGCTGCTAGATTTCCTTAACTTGATCTTGTGCTGGAGTGCTCACTCCCTGCCACTGAGCCCTCATTTGGGTCTCTAGAATAATTTTTTTATTATTATTGATTTTAGAGAGACAGGAAGGAAGAGAGAGAGAAGCATCAATTAATTGCCTCCTGTCTACTCCTCAATTGGGGATCAAACCTACAACCTAGATACCTGCCCTGACTTAGAATTGAACCTGCAAACTTTTTGTGTATGATACAATGCTCCAAGCAACTGAGCCACCCAGCCATGGTATGGCTGGTTTTATATTCTATCCAGACCACTAAAACATTCTTCATATTAGCAAAAAGGCTACTTTGTTTTTGTTTTGTTTGCTTATTTGTTTTATATCATTCATGCCTTCATTGGAATAACACTTAATTTCCTTCAAGGCCGTTTTCTTTGCATTGACAACATGGCTACCTGTTTGTCACAAGAGGTCTATCTTTTGGCCTATGTTAGCTTTTGACATGCCTAACTCAATAAGTTTAATAATTTCTTGTTTTTGATTTAAAGTGAAAGACATATGACTCTTCCCCCCCCCTTATTTTTTACTTGAACACAGAGACTATTATAGAGTTATTAAATGACCTAATTTTAATAGTGTTATGTCTCAGGAAATAAGGAAGCCTAAGGAAAGGGCGAGTGATATGGGATTAGCTGGTTGGTGAAACAGTCAGAACATAAGATTTGTTGATTAACTTTGCTGTCTTAGGTGGTGCAATTTGTGGTACCCTCTTTGCTGTCTTAGGTGGTGCAAGTTGTGGTACCCTGAAATATTTACAATAGTAACATCAAAGATCATGATCACATGTCATCATAACAAAAATAATAATAATGAAAAAAGCTGAGATATTGCAAGAATTACTAAAATGTGATGCAAAGTCATAAGGTGAGCAAATTTTGTTGGAAAAGTGGTTTCCATAACTTGATATGGGATTGCCACCTAAATGTCAGTCTATTAAAAAAATAAAGAAAACTGGAATGCAATATCTGTAATGCATAATAGACCAAAGTTCAATAAAGTAAGGTATGCCTGTACTTTAATATTTTCAAAGTTCATACTTTTGTAGTATCTATTTATATGTCAGTGACTTACTCCTTTTCACTATTGAATAATATTCTATCATATGAAGAAATCACACTTTAAAAAAATATTTATTTATTATTTTTAGAGAGAGGGGAACAGAGAGAGGCAAAGAAGGAGAGAGACATCAATGTATGGTTGCCTTTCACCTGCTTCCAGCTAAGGACCTGGCTGGAGACCTGGCTTGCAACCTGGTTATGTTGCCCTGGCTAGGGAATCGAACCAGCAACCTTTGGGTTCATAGGCTGGTACCTTATTCACTGTGCCACCAGCCAGGGTAAAATCACATTTTGTATACCCATTCATCAGTTGATAGGCAGTTGGGTTGTTTTACATTTTTGGCTACTATGAGTAATAATGCTTCTACTAACATATTTATGTACACATTTTTTTGGTCATGTGATTTTAGTTCTTTTGGGCATATACTTAGGAATGGAAATTCTGGGTCACATGGTTATTCTGTGTTGAAAATTCTGAATACTCTCCAATCTCTTTCCAAGGGACTGTACCATTTTATAATTACTCCTGCAGGATATGAGGGTACCAATTTCTGCATATAATAATCAACACTTATTACTTCCTGATTATATATTATACTCAATAGTATAAAAGAAAATATATGTTCATTACCTTGATTGTGGGGAAGGTTTCATGGGTATATACATGTATAAACTTATCAAAGTATACACCCTAAATATGTACAGTTTATGGTATGTTGGTTATGCCTCAATTAATTTTTTAAAAAATAAAATACATTAATGCATTCAAATCAATTATGTGGAATGTAAGGAATAATTAAATAGCCAACCAGTATAGAATGAAGAAATAAGAAATGGAAGAATGAGGAGAAACTTAGGAACCTCTGGGACAACTTTAAATGTGCCAACATTTGAACATAGTGGTGCCAGGAGGAGAAGAGGAAGAACAAGAAATTGAAAACTTATGTGAAAAAATAAGGAAGGAAAACTTCCCAAATTTGGTGAAGGAAATGGACACACAAGTCCAGGCAGCAGAGACAGTCCCAGACAAGCTAGATCCAAAGATGACTACACCTAGACACATCATAATTAAAATGCAAAAGGTTAAAGATAAAGATATACTTTTAAAAGCAAGAGAAAAGAAGGTAGCTACCTACAAAGGGGTGCCTATAAGTCTATCATCTGATTTCTCAGAAGGAACTTTGCAGGCAAGAAGAGACTGGCAAGATGTATTCAAAGTAATGAAAAGCAAGGACCTATAACCAATAATACTATTTCCAGCAAAGATACCATTTATAATGGTAGGGCAGATAAAGTGCCTCCCAGATAAGGTAAAGCTAAAGGTGTTCATCATCACCAAGCCCTTATTATATGAAATGTTAAAGGAACTTACTTAAGAGAAAGAAGATCAAAACTATAAACACTAAAATGATAACAAATTCACAATGATCAACAACAGAATCTTAACAAAAACAAACAAACAAAAAAAAAACTAAACAACCAGAATAGGACCAGATTAATAGGTATGGGGATCATTTAGAGGATTATTATCTGGGAAGATAAAAGGGGAGAAAGGGGGAAATGATGCAGGAATTAAAAGCATAATTGGTGGGCTCAAAACAGACAGGGAGTACTTAAGAATAGTATAGGAAATGGTGAAGCCAAAGAACTCTTCCAAAAATAGAGAAAGAATAGTTCCCTACTCATTCCATGAGGTTAATATTACCCATATGTCAAAATCAAAGTCATCACTAGAAGGCTACAATCCAATGTCCATTATAAATATGGATGCAATAATCTTCAACAAAACACTAAGAAATTAAATTCTGCAATGTATAAAAATGACCTTACATCATGACCCAGTTGGATTTATCCCAGGAATACAAGGTTATTTCCTCATAAATTCTCTAACTCACACATTGTTCAGTTGAGTTTTAAATACGAATGCCGAACTTTAAGTACGAGCTCTGAAATATATGTTGCTTTACTTTTAAGACAATTTATTTTATGACATATGCCACAATGAAATCTGTGGCAGTAAAGTCAATCAGGACAAGGCATAAATCATGGCTATTTCCTGGATTCCATGCTGGAACTTAGAGATATCAGCAGTGCTTCATTCATTGGTTTGAATATTTTAGTTATCTCACCATAAGGAAGGTTGCTAATGTTAAACAATTGTCTACATGTTCGCTTAGAATGAACAATTATTTTTTTAAATGCCCCAACATGGAAAGTATTGCCTCTGGAAGGTGGCATTGTGAGAATGAAATAAGAACCATATTTCTATGCCAAAGTTAATAACATTGCAGGAAAAGGCATGTTGTGCTTGTAGAAGTCGGAAACAGAGAGCATAGGCTGGGAGCTATCCTGCACCCCATCAGGGTTCAGCTTGTGTGCCAGAAACACCAGTTTCATCATTTGTGGCAGCTGTGTACCATACACATACCTGCACTGTTTCCAACTGAACAGTTTTTTTTTTTTTTTTTTTGCTGCCTTCTTAGAAAAACTCTTTAACATTTGTTTTATCAATCTGTACCCTAATTACTTTCACCTTTATGGAATGGTGCAGGCTGTAAAGGCTAGATGCTATAGTGATTCTGTGTAATCTAAGCACTGGCCAGTGACTGCATTAAGAAACTGGAAGCATCCACTACTTGGACTATACCCAAAGAATCCTGAAACACCAATTCATAAGAACCTATGTACACCTATATTCATAGCAGCACTATTTACAATAGCCAAGTGCTGGAAACAGCCTAAGTGCCTATCAGTGGATGATTGGATCAAAAAACTTTGGTACATTTACACAATGGAATACTATACAGCAGAAAGAAAGAAGGAACTCCTACCCTTTGCAACAACATGGATGGAACTAGAAAGTATTATGCTTAGTGAAATAAGCCAGTCAGTGAAGGACAAATACCATATGATCTCACACATTACAGGACAATAATGAACAAAACTAACAACAAGCAAAACAGAACAGATATATGAATATAGTGAATAGGCCTTCAGTGGTCAGGGGAAGGGGGTTGGAGGAAGGGGGGAGGAAGAGGCAAGGGAGGGGAGCAGCTTAGACACGAACCTAGTATAAAGGAACCATGGACATGGACAACAGGTGGGATTGACTTTGGGGAAAATGGGTGGGTGGGGAGGGGGACAGAGGGGAGAAAAAGGGGATGGATGCAATATAACAACAATAAAATTAAAAAACAAAGAAACTGGAAGCATATGAAGTCACAAGTTGCAGGGCTTTATATCCATGTTTATTTGCATAGTTATCAAATATTCCACTCATGAACTTTCAGGGAATTCTAAGAATGAAGACACTGAAGCAATGACTACTTCTTCAAAAATGTAATTGCTTTGGAATAAGTATAATGTAATGGTTAAAACAGAGAATGAAGAAAGGATAAAAAGGAGGCTTTTCTCTCTTGTGGCATCTTCTAATGTTAATACTCAGAAAAATAAGAGAAGTTGAGGTATAGAGTATTTTAATTTAATGCAATTAACTTAATGTACTAAAAGTGGAAACAAATAATGCTAAACTGATAGAAAATAAATATTGTCTAACAAATATTTAGCAAACACCTAGCTTTTACAAGATGAAGAAATGTGGCATAATCCCTATTGTTTGGAGAATTTACAGAGTAATAAACAAATGAATCATTGCCACACCAGGGCAGTCCTGGAACTAGAAACACTTCATTGATTTAATGATCATCAATATATTGGCCATTACTTTCTCCATCCTCTTTGAATGTTCTACCTATGATTTGTATATATCCATCTGTTCACTTTTTAGGGATGATCAAAACTACTTTCAAATATTTAAAAAGCAGAAAAAGAAAAAGAAATCTCAAATAACTATGAGTACTAAGTACTTTTAAAAACATTTAAAAAGTGCATAATAAAAAGTAAACTTAATTTATTGATTGGAACATCAGTGATAAATTTGATGACGTGATTTCAATGCAGTTGTGAAAGTAAATGTTAGGTTTGAATTTTCAAAGCAGTATAAAGAGTGTATAAACATGATTATTTCAGAAAGTTTGCCTAATGGAAAGAAAAGTAATATGATAACTTCAATAAGTAAAATAGTCCATGAAGGACAACCCAGGAAGTTTCAACTGCAGAGAGGATAATAATGTGCCACACAAAAAATAAGCCTTCAAGAAATGGTCAATATGTTTGTTACTCTTGGCTATTATGAATTAAAAGGCACAAAATAGTTTATGATGCTTCATAGTGCAGAATTAAGCCAATACATTGATGGGCATATGAAGTCATACTTGAATCTATTCTAGTGTGAACCTGAGCAAGTCAAACTATTCAAAAACAAATTGGCATTGTAGAAGGAATTTTGGCTTTAGAAGGTGATGGCATGGGCCCAGGATCTTCCCCTGTAACTTTGGGTAGATAATGCAAACTTCTTGGACCTCAGATTTATCATTTGTTATAATAATGTAAAATGTCTCAGCAAACTTACTGGCACATAGCAGGCAATTGATAAATATAGGGAGTTTATACTTTGGGTCTTGCAGGTTAGAGAGATCTTCAGCGAAAAAGACCAAGTTGAGATAAGTTGTCATGGATGTTAGAGAAGTGGTTGAGATGGATGACTTAAGTGTGTACTTGAAATTTTAACATCTTAAGACCTTCCAAAGAAGTGCCTAGGCTGTAGAAGGTTCTCACACTGGTAAAACATAGTAAGAGATGAGATTATAACCGATAAATATTGATTCTGGATGCATACTCTTTTCAAGTTGTTTCTATGCTGTACAATAATATATTATTCACAGCAGAAATGGCCTCATTCTAAAATATTATAGTAACTTAATTATTAGGAAAAGTAATGTCAACTTACTAGAATGGACATTTTTTTTTTAACTCAAACTGCTTCTTTCCTCTTATTTGAACATAATTATCTAAAATTCAACATGGCGAAGCATCTCTAATCATATATATATATACATATAACATTTTTACTTTTAAAAAATAATTAATATATTTAGCCCCCTTACACCCTCCCCTCCTCCCCCTGCAGTCACCACACTGTTGAATCACCACACTGTTATCCATGAGTCTTTTTCCTTTTCACTCAATCCCTTCACTCCCTAACCTCCTCCCTCCCCCTTAGCTGTTATCCTGCTCTCTGTGAGTTTGTTTTTATTTTGCTTGTTAGTTCAGTTTGTTCATTAGATTCCACATATGAGTGAAATAATATGGTATTTGTCTTTCTTTAATTGCCTTATTTCCAGGTCCATTCATGCTGTCACAAGAGTAAAGGTTTCTTCTTTTTTATGGCTGGATAGTATTCCATTTTGTAAAATTCTCATAGTTGGCTTATCTGCTCATTTGCTGATGGACACTTAGGCTGCTTCCATACCTTGGCAAATGTAAAAAATGTTTCATTGAACATAGGAGTGCTATGTTCTTTGGAATTAGTGTTTTGAGTTCCTTTAGATACATTCCTAGAGGTGGGACTGCTAGGTCAAAAGGCAGATCTATTTTTAATTTTTTGAGATATCCCCATACTGCTTTCTGCAGTGGCTGCAACAGTCTGCATTCCCACCAACCAACAGTGCACTAGGGTTCCCCTTTCTCCACATCTCCACCAACACTTACTGTTTTTTTATTTATTGATGATAGCCATTGGACAGATATGAGATGGTATCTTATTGTGGTTTTAATTTGCAACTCTCTGATGATTAGTGATATAGAGTAAGTATCTTTTCAGATGTCTATTGGTCATCTGTACTCCTCTTTGGAGAAGTTTCTATTCAGGTCCTTTGCCCATTTTATAGGTAGGTAATGTTTTTGGTGTTAAGTTTTGTAAGTACTTTATAAATTTTATATGTTAACTCCTTATCAGATGTCACAGTGAATATTTCCTTGCATTCTGTGGGTTTTTTATTTTGTTGATGTTTTTCTTTGCTGTGCAAAATCTTCTTAGTTTGATGTAGTCCAATTTATTTATGTTTTTCTTTTATTTCCTTTGCCTGGGGAGATATATCTCATATAATATTGCTGTGAGCAATGTCCGAAATTGTGCTGCCTGTTTTCTTTTAGGATTTTTATGGTTTGGTGTCTAACATTTAAGTCTTTAATCCATTTTTAATTTATTCTTGGGTGTGGTGAAAGAAGGCAGTCTACTTTCATTATTTTGCATGTATCTGCCCAAATTTCCCAATACCATTTGTTAAATAAAATATCTTTAGTTCATTGTGTGTACTTTCTCGTCAAATATTGACTGTAAAAGTATGGGCTTATTTCTGGGCTCTCTATTCTGTTCTGTTGATCTCTGTGTCTGTTTTTATGCCAGTATCATGCTGTTTTGATTGCTATGGCCTTATAGTACAGTTTCATATTAGGTAACATGATTCCTCCAACTTTGTTCTTCTTTCTCAGGATCACTGTTGCTATGTGGGGCCCGCTGTGGTTTTGTGATAGGTGGGTAGAAAGAGACCTGAGTCAGGATGATTTGGAACAATAAAGATGACCACACTCCACAGTGGGTTATATTGCCAAACATGTAGTTCATTTTGTGGCCTATATTACATAGGAAAAGAATGCAACTGATTTCTGGATATTAATTTTGTATCTCACTACTTTTTAAATTTAGTTATCAGTTCTAGTAGTTTCTTGGTGGAATCTTCGGGGCTTTCTATGTACAGTATCATGTCATCTGCAAATAAAGACAGTTTTACTTCTTCCTTTCCAATTTGGATGCCTTTTATTTATTTTTCTTATCTGATTACTATGGCTAAGACTTTCAGTATTATGTTGAACAGAGGTGAAAGCAGACATCTTGTTCTATTCCCAATCTTGAGCAGAATGCTAGGAGTATTTGCCCATAGGTTATGATGCTGACAGTGGGTTTGCTGTATGTGGCCTTTAATATGTTGAAGTATGTTCCCTCTATTCCCATTTTGTGGAGAGTTTTTTTACCATAACTTGCTGCTGGATTTTATCAAATGCTTTTTCTGCATCTTTTGATATGATTTTTATCTTTAATTTTATTTAAGTGGTGAGTCATATTTATAGATTTATAAATGTTGTACCAACTTTGTATTCCTGGAATAAATCCCTCTTGATCATGGTATATGATCTTTCTGATATATTGCCATCTTCAATTTGCTAATATTGAGGAATTTAGCATCTACTTTCATTGTGGATATTGGCCTATAATTTATTTTTGCAGTGTCTTTATCTGGTTTAGGATAATGCTAGCCTCACAAAATGAACTTGGGAGCCTTCCTGTCTCCTGTATTTTTGAAAATAGTTTGAGAAGGAGAGGTGTCAGCAGTTCTTGAAAAGAAGCCAGTTATAATTGCCAAGATAAAAGTGATTGTAAGAAAATGTTATGAACTGGACAACCTAGATGAAATGGATAAAGTCCTAGAAACATACAATCTTCCAAAACTAAATAGGAAGAATCAGAGAATATGAATACACTGATTACACCTAGTGAAACTGAAGTAGTAATTAAAAACAAAACTCCCAATAAACAAAAGCCCTGGACTAGATGGCTTTAGAGGTGAATTTAACCAATTTAATATTATATTAAAAATGCATATTTCCTTTCTTGGAAAATGGGAGTCATTGAGTATTGTATGATTATTTCCAAAGCTTATTGAACTCTCTAATATTTGAGCCTAAATTCATTTGGAAAAAAATAATTTTTAAAATTAATAATTTGAGACAGAAAAAGAAACATTTTAAAGATGCAAGATAGAAAGTTGCCTATTTTATATCCATTTTCCTTCTATTGTATTTATACACATATTGGTGTTAAATTTATTTTTAAAGTTTTCTGCACTTTTCCAGATTTTGCCAGTCAGAAAGTTGGATGGTTATGATAATCCTTAGGTATTTGATTAGCTCTAGCTCTCTATATTATTGATTGTAATAAGATATCTTTATCCCCAGGATGAAGCACCATGTTGAATAGCTTTGAAGCATTATCCACTGTTTGGAAATTTTTTGAATCTTATCTGAAAAGTAGATTTAGAGCATTTACCTAGTAAATTCAAATATGAGATCACATTTAATGTTCAGGGACAGATATAATAAAGGCACCTACCTCGCAGTAGCAAACCGTTCTAACAATGAACCACTTTTCTGGGTTTGGATCCCTCCGCAGATGTAGCTTTAGTTTGGGGACTTGGATTCTTACCCTTCAGCCATTGAACCTACAGCCTACAACCTTTACTTATTCACCGCATCTAGTTTCTGGCTACCAGTTAGGGATGGAGGTGATTAGGAAAAAATACTCATATGAAGTTTCTGTTAAGTAAATAATTAATGTGAATATTTTGGCTGGGAAATTTGGTAGGAAGAAGATTGGAAAGAAGATAATACAGATTTAAAGAGATTTGGTTTGATTTAGAGGTGGTAATAGCTAAGACCTCATTTCAATACAAATGGAAAGTGATCACTCTAAAGACAAAAGTTGCAGGTTTGGCAAAGAAAGTCTATAATCCATGAAGCAAGATTCTTAAGAAGGTGGCAAGTGAAGAAATATTTACTACACTCTAAAGATGTAGTTACTGAGAAGTTGTGTGTGTGTGTGTGTGTGTGTAAGGGCTTTTCTTTTATAAAAAACAGAAGATGGGTGCAGATACAGGCAAACTTGCAAGTGGGTGACAGGGAGTTGAGAAAGAGGCCAATTTGATGTCTTTGTTTTCTCTGGGAGTTATAAAGCAGGAATGATGTATTACTGAAACTGATGTAATGCAGGACAGTAGAGGCCAAGGTGAAGTTTTGAAGAGAGTAACAAAGAAATCAGTTGACGATGACTATAAAAGATTCAGATGTCTAGAAAAAGCCAGCAAAGTGGCCTGGCAGCTTTGAGGATTCATTTGTGGTTGATGATCATAAACTTATAGTGAAAACAATCTATCCCATTGTCATTTCCCCACCAATTCTCAACCTGGAATTGTGAGATAAGAGGGTGGGGATAGGACACAGGCATCAAAGAGTTATGGATGTTTGCAGGAGAGTGACAGTGGTGATGGACCATGGAATGTGTGATAAATAAGGAAGAAAATAAAACCAGGAACAGGCTATATGATTCAATGTAACTGAGGGCTGAAATAAATTCAAGACATTAATGAGTTTCAATAATTTTTTCATGTAAAGGATAGAAAGCTACTTCAGTGAGAGAAAGGAGAGAGCTATTGATTTCAGGAGTGGCATTAGGATGTGACAACTTTTGAATGAAGTAGAGTGGATAAGAATGTCATTAAAGATAAATAGGCTGGATTATTGAGAGTAAAAGCTTCTGCAAATTGAAGTCCCCTGAAATCATGGAAGAAGATGGTAGAGATATTTAGGCAGATAGTTGCTTATTTTGAGGCAGACATGTTGCAGGTATTATGCCACTTTACTTTTGCAGCAGCATTTGCAGGTGGTTATTTGTACTTCACATCAACAGAGAAGCAATCTAAATTCAGAGGGTTTAGGCAGTTTCCCTGAAGTCGCCCAACAGGTAAATGTTACATTTGAGATTCAAACTGAGTTGTATTGTACAGAATTAAATCTCAGGCCAAGTTAACTAGACTGGGCCTCAGTTTCCTCATCTGTTAAATTAGAACAATAGTAATTAACACCTATCTCAGAGGTTGAGATAAATATGTAAACTATTGGGAACTTTAAGAAGCGCACATTAAATGAATATGTGTTAGCACAAAGATTAAGTACTTCTATCCATTTTTAAATTTGTACTTGGTTGTGTAGACAGGCTAACAACCTCATTTCAGAAATATAAAATATAGCACACTCTCTAGAGAAAATTCTTTTTAAGATAAAATTGTATATATTTAAGGTATATAATGTTTTAATTGCACATATACTACACTGGTAAATGATTACTTCAATCAAGCTAGTTAACATATCTATCACCTCACCAAATTGCCTTTGTGTGTGTGTGTGTGTCTTTTAAGAACATTAAAACTTGCTCTCAGGTCCTGGCTGGTGTGGCTCGGGGGATTGAGTGCCAGCCTGTGAACCGAAGGGTCGCCAGTCCAGTTTCCAGTCAGGGCACATGCATGCCCTGTCTCCTGTTGGAGGGTGAGCAATAGGCAACCACACATTGATGTCTTTCTGCCTTTCTTTCTTCCTCCCTTCCCTGCTCTCTAAAAACAAACAAATAAATAAAGTCTTTAAAAATAAAATCTGCTCTCTATTATTTGCAACAACATGGATGAACCTAGAAGACATTATGTTAAATGAAATACACCTGTCACAGAAAGACTACTGCATGATCTCGCATGTGGAACCTAAAGGATTGAATTTATAAGAGCACATTGTTGAATGGTGATTGCTAGGGGCTGGAAGATGGAGGAAATGGGGAGATACTGGCCAAGGGGTACAAAGTTTCAATTACACAGGATGAACTCTGGAGATCTAGTTATAGCAATATGAATATAGTTAAGCCTACTGTATTGTAAACTTGAAATTCCTTATTTCTAATGACTAGGAAGGTGGTCTTAAAACCACAGCTAAGTCCAGATAAAAGGAACATAACACTTTCTGCACAAATTTACTTTTAAAACTTATTAGAAAGAAACATATATTAAATCAATGATGATACTCTCTTAATGGAAAAGTTTTACTACATTAAAATAGTTCTGAAATTTCAGGCTTCCTTATGAATAAAAAGAACTCAGCCATCTGTGCTAAGAAAAAAAAAAAATGACCATCATTAATGCCACCCTTGCATCTGCTCTGTGAGTGTGAAGGTATTCGGACAAGAGCAGAACTGGGTGGACCCAAGTGACAATGATTAAGGAACATTCTGGGAAAATAGCGTATGATGAAGTACCGCCACGCTGAATCGCTACACCTGGACAGACTCGCACATTACATTGAAGGTGATGTACACTTTGACATGGATGAGAGCTGAAGGCCTTTGAGAAAAAAGGGGACACACTTCATATGACTCTGTTACAAAGTGTCTGTGCCAGATAAATGATTTGATTGGGCTCACAGAGGAAGGCACAGTAACTAGGCTCCATTTGATAAAGTAAATAATGCTGGACGGAGCAATTATGTTCTGCTAATATGAATCCCACTGCTTGAAATATAATTAGTTATTTTTTTTTCCCTCTGGCAGTAATACAATTGTTTTTGAACTATGGAGTCTTTCTTCGTGTTTCCGATGCAGCTTTTATGAACCCATAGGTAGCAGTGAGCTGAGGTCATGTTCAGAGAGGTGTGTGCGTGTGTCCTAGTCAATCTTGTATGACACATGTTATTTTATTACTGTTTCATCCACTTAGTTGTAGGCCTGTGATACAGTGGCTCTTACCTCACATGTCAGACATGTCCTACCCTTTGTTATACTCGACAGGCCGGATGTCATACAGTCAGAGGGCTCAGCATTTCAGGAGATGGAAAAGTATCACAAATTCCTGCCAGATAATTGTCTAAAACTTACTCAGGAGCCGAGAATTGGAACCTGAATAGGGAGGGCAGTACCCCAGAGTGGAGCAGGCTCTTTTCTCCTGCTTCTGGACCTGCTTTTGCTCACAATAGAGAGGAAACTGTTGAACTGCAGGGGTGGAGGGGCTGGGCCTGTCCGGAGCTGCCCCACCAAACCTTCTTGCACCTTAAGGCTTCAAAAGCCACACGTAGGTCACATGTGTTAAGGAGGCAGACACTAGTGAAAAACAAACACAAACTAGACAAATTAATGAAAAATTTCTCGTAAAAGAGCCACACTGGTTTTGACTTTAAGACTTAGTTCAATGCATAATGATACTTTTTATGAGACATTTATTACAAATGACCTCATATAAGCAGATTCTCTTGAAAAAAAAAATTACATCTATTATCATGAAGAGAGGTAACAGAATTTATGAATTGGTTATGGAAGAAATATAAAATATCACAATTTGTTATGAAGTATTTGAGAGTGGTCAGGAAAACACAAACTCATTATTACTGAGGTAGATTGATTTGGAGATGTTTAGAGGTATCTTTTTTTTTTTTTTTTTTAGAAAGAGGGGAAGGAAGGGAGAAAGAGAGGGAGAGAAACATCAATGCGTGGCTGCCTTTCATGCCCCAAACCGGGGACCTGGCCCACCACCCAGGCGTGTGCCCTAACTGGGAACCAAACCCATGACTTTTTGGTTCACAGATTGGCACCCAATCCACTGAGCCACACAAGCCAGGGCTAGTGATATCTTTTTAAAATAAACATAAATTATAACAATAAGACATTCAGTCAATGGAACTCAAAATTTCAGTTTTAGATAAAGGACATTAAATTTGGAAATAAGAGTCAGAAAGGGAGGTGGACAGATTGTATGCGTGTGTGTGTTTGTGTATGTGTATGTGTTTGTGTATGTATGTGTTTGTGTATGTGTGTGTGTATGTGTGTGTTTGTGTTTGTATGTACAGAATGATCAAATTGTGCACTGTATTATTTGTTGTAATTAGTCCCACTGTCACTGCCCTTTTATAAAAGCTGACACTATATATCCAATTGGACCTAGTCTGTTATTAATAAGGAAATTGTTTAACATGAGAAAACATTTTAAATAGTGGTTTTGAGTTATAAATTAAGACATCAAACATGGAGTCCCTTTTCAATGTTACTGAAATTCCTAATTTCATGGAAGTGGCTATGATTTTAAGTGCCCATTCATTTAAAGTTTTCTGCAAAAGGCAGAAACACTTTTTAACTTTAAATAATGCTTACTTTATTGCCAAACATATTTAGAAAAACTTTGCATACATTTACTTCTTTTCTCTTAACAGCCCCAGGATTGAGACACTATTGTTATGTCCATTTTAAAGGTGTAGAATGTGATGCTTAGAAATGCTGAGTTATTTCTCTGAGGCTTCCTAGACACTTGGACATGTAATTCTAGAGCATAAGTCATAATGGATAGTAAAAGTTCCTCCCCATCTGCCTTGTATTAAGCAGATCTTTCCCTTCATTACTGTTGGATCGTGGTTGGGAACTGAGTCAACTTCTTGATTCCAGAGGAAAGATCCACATTGGAGCTGGCACTTTCCTGTTGCTTTTTCCCAATGGCAGCTGCTGAGGGCTCTAATAGACAATCTCTCCTCTAAAAGATTCTGTTTTTACAATGAAAGAAAGGAAGTAGGGAGCTTTCTCCTCTCATTTTCACCAAGCACTGCACATGGGAAGAAATTTTCATTCTTGTCTGTGAAAAGCCTTTCTCCGTTGGACTAATTAGCCTATTATTTTTGCCCTGGCCCCATGCCTTGAGTTTTTCAAGGGCGCTCAGAGTCATTGCAGGTGTTTGGCTACAGCAACTCCTACTGATTTGGCTTTTGTCTGGCAGTACATGTTTTGGAACATTCTGGTGTGTCCTTGTGGTGTGCTTCTTCTCCACCTACAGCACACTAATCATTACCACAAACAATCATTCTTTCCATGACTACATTTTTGTATGTGTGGGGTAGCCACAGCAATGCCCATCCCACCTATGCTGACAGTGGTGTCAGTTGCTTCCCTTTAGTCAATGACCATTAGGGATCCTCTGTCACATTTGCCTTGAACACTGAACTCTTAGGGAAGCTGATTAGAACAGTGGAGGCATCCAATGGTTTATGATTTGCAGAAACGTGATTTTCTTTTGACAGATAAGTTTGGCACAGGAAATCTGCTAAAACTTCACTGGATTATGTTGCCACCATCCTTATTATTGACCCTTATAACTCAATATAATTCATAGATTTGATAATAGTAGTTCTTGGTACCTAGGGAAAAGAATAAATTTGTATTTCATCATACTCTATTTAAACTTAAATATATTGAGTCAATCATACAGAATTAAAATATGCCTGTGTTTATAAATAAAATTGTCATATTCAGAATCTGAAGTTTCTATACCAAAGTTCTAATTAACCTAGAAAAATTTAAATGCTTAAGCATAGACTTGACAAAATCTGGAAAAGGCTTTATCAATGTATCTTTGTACATCCATATATACATATAAACACAGAACCATGCATATATGTCTTCTCTTGTGTATGTACAGATATGTGAATGTATATTAAATACATTTGGTTCTGTATAAAATTATGTGTTCTCCTGCTTTGTCTTTTTGTCTCCTCATTTAGAAATGAAAGCTCAATAAGGCAGGATCTTTAAGCAAATGATCAACTCAGTTTTAACCATTGTTACTCAGTTTTTGGGCTTTTAATGGATACTGTTAGCCAATGCGAAATATATCTGAATTGGAATAACTTTATAATTAAATAAATTGCAGTGCGTGTAATCTATACAATAAGTCATGTTTTCCAGTCTGTGGTGCCCTTTCCATTCTCTGCATGATATTTCTGTCTAAAAGGCGCTAATAGAGACATTCTGATCTTGAAAAGAAAAGTGAGGAAAATCAACATCTAAAACTCAGAAAAGTCCTGGGTAGTAAAAGGTCTTTGTTCTGCGGAGTGTTCTCCCACAGAGAAACAGAGTTTTCTTTTAGCTTTTACATTTGACTCCCAGGCTCTGAAATATAATAATCAAAGCTTGTTGCTATCTTATGTTGAATCTCCTGAACATGAAATCTTTTTATTCAGCAAGAAATAGAATTCTTGCCCCCAAATAATTTGATGAAAGCTTGAACATTTGCCAGTTAAAAATATCTTTTTTATTATGATGTTGCAGAAATCTCCCGGCAGGCCACTGGGATAATTAGAGGAGACTGGAAGATATTTAATGAGTTTTCCAGGGTATGTGTGAGAAGGCATGATATGTTATCAGGTGTTCTTGATAATTTTATCTTTTTCTCTCTAGATGTCATGGTATCCTGTTGTTAGTTAGAATGCTCAAATTAGAGAGTCAAGGTAAGATTGAAACCTAAAAATGTATAACTTTTTAAAGAAGCTTTTGTAAGAAGGTAGGAGCCTCCATTTTCTGTCAGCTGCTGTAGCCCTTACATTCTTCCTCATGGGGTGATTAGTATTAACCAGTGGATGGCTCCTCTCAAGGGAAGATGTGCTTTGACTTTTCCAGGGATTGAAAAGGGCATCACCTTGTGATTAAATGAAAAGAAGAAACATAACTAAT
This sequence comes from Noctilio leporinus, assembly GCA_004026585.1. Taxonomy (NCBI): domain Eukaryota; kingdom Metazoa; phylum Chordata; class Mammalia; order Chiroptera; family Noctilionidae; genus Noctilio; species Noctilio leporinus. The sequence continues at coordinate 98,336 of PVIW01000147.1, forward strand.
GCTCTTGGATATTGATTTGTATTCATTAGACACCTGGATGGCTTGGTCTAGTTTCTGTGTGGATGGAGAAGGGATTTCAAGCTAGATCTCTTAGGCTAGATTCCTCTAACATAGACCCTTGCACAACTAAAAAAATTAAATAAATGGCACTATCCAGCACAAGTTTTGACATGAAATCTATCTCATGAACTCTTGGGGAAGATTCAGAACTAGAAGCAAGAACAATAGGAAAGTTAATAGAGGAGACACTAATAGGGGAAAGGGAAGGCAAAAGAATGCTTAATATTTAATTCTTAGAGTAAAGAAAAAGAGTACCAAAATAACAGCACTTCAGTCAAATAAGTGGTCTTTCATGGAACCTCAACTCTAGAGGGCTTTAAACATTTGGGTGGGATTTCAATGTAGAAGTGATCAGAACAGAATGGAAAGGCTGAACTAGAAGTGAGATGCAAATGAGTACACACTACTGTGATGAGTTCCCTATGGCTCATGTAAGGGCCACCTGCTCCAGAAACAGCAGTCCAGGATAGCGGAATGCAGGCCCGAAAGCTGTAATAGCTTCACCCAGTGTTGGAATAAAGCAAGCAAGGCTCTCAGGTAGGTGGTACCCACCTGAGGCAGGAAGCTTCAGACCACAGATCAGCAAACAATGGCCCCCAGGCCAAATCTGGCTAGTTATTTGTGTAAACAGTTTTATAGGGACACAGCTTCACTCTTTCCTTTTGTATTACCTATGGCAACCTGCAGAGTATTACCTGCTTTCTTCTGCCAGGATGCTAAAAAGGCTTTAGGGCTTCAAGGACAAAGGTAAGTACATAGTAGCAGCAGAGAACTTAAGGCCTATAGAGCCCACAATAGTTAGTACTGGCCTCTCACAGAAAAACGCTGCAGATGCGGGTGTTGGCAGCCATGCTGGACAGTTGAACTCAGGGAACTTCACATACTGATTTCCATACAGATTGTATCATTTTACATTTCCACCAACAGGTTATAAGAGTTCCATTTCTCCACATCCTCACAATGCTTATGTTTTGTTTTTTTTTTTAAATAATACCCATCCAAACAAGTGTGAGGACATATTTCATTGAGTTTTTAATTTGCATTTCCTTAATGAAGAGTGATGTTGAGTAACTTTCTTTACTTTTATTGGCCATTTGTGTGACCTCTTTGGAGAAATCTCTATTCAAATCCTTTGCTCGTTTTTTTTTTTAAAACAATATTGTTATTGTTATTATTATTCCTTGCTATTGACTTACAGAAGTTTCAGGTTGCCTTTTCACTCTTGTTTCCTTTACTGTGCAGAAGCTTTTATTCTTGCTTTGTTGTCTGTACTTTTGGTTTTATATCCAAGATATTATTGCCAAGACCAATACTTAGGATCTTTTGTCCTATGGGTTTTTTTTTCAATAATTTTTAAAGCTTCAGGTCTTACATTGAAGTCTTTAATATATTGTAAGTTGATTTTTTTTCATGGTATAAGATAAACGTTATAGTTACGAAAAATACAATAAAATAATTAATAGCAAAAAAAGATAAACATTCAACTTTATTCTTTTGCATGTGTCTATCCAGTTTTTTCAACACCTTTTATTGAAGAGAGTAGTATTTCACTATTGTGTTTTCTTGACATATTTAATCTTTGAAGCTTTATTTTCTTTGCTCTGATTTTTTTAATTGAATGTATTAAAGTGACATTGGTTAATAAAATCAGGTGTACAAATTCCATGGTACATCAACTGTTTATTGTATTGTGTGTTTACCACCCCAAATCTTCTTCCATCACCATTTATTTCTTTATTACCCTTGTCTACTCCCCATCCCCTTTCCTCTAGAAATCACCTCCCCATACTGTTATCTATTGTGAGGTTTTGCTTTGTTTTGTTTTTTGCTTAATCTCTTTATCTTTTTTACCCATCCCCCATCTTTGTTAAAGCTCATTTGACTATATAAAATCAAGGGTTTCTTTTTAGCCTCTCTAATATGTTCCATTAGTTTATGTGTCTATTTTTATGTCAGTACTCTGCTGTTTTGAGTACTTTGGTTTAGTAATAGATCTTGAAATAAGAAAATGAAATGCCTCCAGCTTTATTCTTCTTTCTCAAGATTGCCATGGCTTTTCTGGTTCCATACAAATTTTAGATTTTTAAAAGGTTTCTGCAAAAAGTGCCATTGGGATTTTGATGGGATTGCATTAACTCTGGAGATTGCTTTGTGTAGTGTGGACATTTTAACAATATTGGGTCTCCTAAGTCATGAATTTGGGATGGCTTTCCATTTGTTTGTGTCTTCTTTAATTTCTTTCATCAGCACTTTGTAATTAATATAGTCTCAAAGTGCTATTTTCACTCCCATATTCAACATTATTTACAATAACCATGATATGGAAATAATCTAAACATTTATCAATAGATTAATAGCTAAAGAAAGCGTCATACACACACACACACACATTGGAATATCATTCAACCTAAAAAATAAGAAAGTTCTTCCATATGTTACGGCATATGACAATAGGAGGACAGTGAGGGCATTATGTTAAGTGAAATAAGCCAGTCACAAAAGGATGTATTCTATTTATCACATGATTGCTCTTACATGAGGTGTCTAAAATAGTCACACTCATAAAAGTAGAGAGTAGAATGTTGGTTGAAATATATATAGCACTCAGTAAAAGAAGCCAACCTGAAGAGGCTACATACTATATAACACCAATTATATGACATTGGGAAAAGGAAAAACTATGTAGACAGTAAAATTAAAATCAGTAGTTGCCAGGGATGGGGGAGGGTCAGATGCACAGACAGAGCACAAAAGATTTTCTGGGCAGTGAGACTATTCTCTATGATGCTATGATAGCAGATACATGTAATAATACAATTTTCTAAACCCATACAATGAACAACATCAAGAGTGAATCCTAACGTAATAATTTTGGGTGATAATGATGTGTCTAAGGTAGGCTCATCAGTTGTATCAAATGTACATTTCTTTTTTTAAATATTTTATTCATTATTTTTTAGAGAAAAGGGCAAGGAGGGAGGAAGAAAGGGAGAGAAACATGAACATATGGTTGCTTTTTACCTGCCTCCAGCTACAAACCTGGCTGGAGACCTGGATCGCAAGCTGGTTATGTGCCTTGACTGGGAATCGAACCAGGGACTCCTGGGTTCACAGGCCAGCACCTTATCCACTGAGCCACTAGCCAGGGCTCGAATGTACCTTTCTAATGGGGAGTGTTGATAGTTGGGGAGATTGTAGGTGTAGAAACAGGGTATATAGAAACCATCTGGACTGCTGTCAATATAAAAATTCTCTAACAATTTCAAACCATTAAAACTTATCAAAAGACATAAGCTACAAAAAATAATATTGACAAATATAAATAATTAAAAACCTGGACTATAAAAAAATGTAGAGCTTCTTATCCTAAGACCAGGACCATGACCCTGTAATAGATACAGAGGTGGATATCAGGTAGCAAGAGAGGCAAAATAAGATTTCATTAAAACCCCTTCTTTACTCCTGTGTTTCTCAACCTCTTCTATTGGCATTTGTGGCTGGATAATTATGTTGCCAAATATGTTTCTAGACAATAAATTGATAAATGTCCTCTGGAGGGCAAAGTTGCCCCCAGATGAAAACAACTTTGTAGACCTTGTATTTTTAACAGCTTTATTGAGATACAACTTACACACCATAAAATCAACCCCTTAAAAATGATACAATTAGATGTATTTTATTTGCATTTACAGAGTTGTGTACCCTCACTATCATCTAGTTGCAGAACATTTTCATTGCCCCCAAATAAAACTTGTACCCCATGGGCAATCACTTCCCCATCCTCCCCGGCTCTAGAAACCCACCCATCCACTTTCTGTAGACCTGCCTTTCATGGTGTTGCCCAGTCTGAACATCCTTAAGAGGAAAGCCCTCTCAATGGGATTTGGCTTTCCAAAAGGGACATCATGGCCCTCAGCATTGAGGCCTGTTGCTTATTTCAGGGGAGAAGATATTTGCAGCAAGTAATCCCACTTGAAGATCAACTCAGAAAGAAAACCTGCAATTTGAAATAAGCCACAAAATGCTTAAAAGTTTTCCAAGATCACAAAATGGCCACATAAAAAACCAACTCCACTTAGCATTTGTGTAACACATTTAAATTCAGTCCCCACTTTCAGAGTGGAAAAACGGTCACCTGTTTGCTTCTGTATTCTCTCCTTTATTCTATCTTATCCTCTCAACAAAATTTCTAAACCAGATATGTTTTAATTTTTGCACTTCCTTCTAATCACTACCCAGCCTTCCTATTTGAGACTTATAACAGGGTTTATATAGTATTCAAGGGTTTTCTTTCTCTCTCTCTCTCTCTTTTTTTCAGAGAGAATGTTATAGTGTGAGTTCACTAGGCCTAATTTTTGACATATTTAAAGGAAGGGAAATATATTTAGAAACCTCTAACTCTAGCTAATGGCCTGGTTTGCAAGACTATTTTGTCTATAGCTTGGTTATGTTTGGAGGGTCAGAGGCTAACTATTAATTGCTTTTTGCTCTTTATAAAAAATCTTAACCCCCACCTACACCTCTCTTCACCTCTGCCTTGTGCTGCTTCAGCAGATGGATACTGTGGGTTAATTAACCTGCCTCTCTGAATTCTGACAGTAAGAGAGAAAAGTGCATTTGTTTTCCACTCTCACCTCTTCCCTGGGAAAAAGGAAGGACTACATTTAAGCTCTTTTATCTCGCTTGTGTCCTGTTTGAAATGCTGTATCCAGAAACCTACTATCACAACTGAAACAATTTGATCCCCATCTAGAAGAAGGTGCTGCAAGTAGAAAGCCATCAACATGTACAACACCGCTTACCACAGCCACATATGCTTCCACCTGGGTTGACAGGTGTAGGTTGAGCACTACAGCCTAGGCCACTGCATATAGTACTTCAGTGAACCATTTGCTATTTGTTCCCAACAGACAAATAAAGAACTTGCTAGACCACTCAAAACAGCAACAACAAACAAACAAACAATAAAAATAGGCACACACTTGGAAACAAACACGTACAATATTTTGCATCACCATCAGTTGAGATTCACACCAGTCTTTTTTTAAAGATTTTTTCTTTATTTTTATGGTTGACACTGTTATAGATGGCCCCATTCCCCACTTTGCCCACTTCCACCCAGCCCCCACCCTCCCTTACCTCTGGCCACTACCACCCTGTTATCTGTGCGTATGTGACTTGTACATGTATGTTCCCTCCCCCTTCTTTACACCTGTCTTATACCAGCCTCTAGTAGATGTGGACGTGTTGATTATGTGCTAGTTGGGCATCCCTGTCCCATCCCGCTACGATTAGGTGCCCTGCATCACTAGTTTGTCAAGTGTCCCAGTCTCTACAGGATTGTAGCTAGATTTCATCCAGGCTCTAACCTCCAGGCTTGATCCCAAGCCCAGAAGTTACTGTCCTACTTGCCATGTGCTCACTCAAGAAGTATCCTTCTTTGGTTCCCAGGCAATAACCTATAAACAAAGTTGAGGGAGAGAGACATAGAGCTTTTTAATAGCCTTTGCTTTCTAAATGTGACAATCTGAGGGTATATTCTCTCTCTCTCTCTCTCTCTCTTTCTCTCTCTCTCTCACTCTCTCTCTCTCCCTCTGTCCCTCTCCCTCTCCCTCTCCCTCCCCTCTGCTTCCCTCTCTCTCCCTTTATCTCTCCCTCTCCCTCACTCACATCCATGCCATTCCTTCCCCCTTTCTTCCCTCGAAGCACATACCTTGGCTTTCCTTCTCCTAAGCTCCAAGGGACCTCTTTTTGCCTCTGTAACTTGCTTCCTGAGTCCACAGAGCCCAGCTGGTTCACTTCCTCCACAGTTCTCTTCTTTTACCTCTGTGACTTTCTAAATTATTTTCACATACATTTGAGCTTCTTGGCTCAGAATTCTCCTCTTAGCCAATAGATTTAAATAAATAAATAAATAAATAAATGTGACAGTCTGGAGATTGCCTGTCTCATCTATCTTCACATATATCTGGACATATTTATATACATGTATGCAGTTATCAGTTGTGTGTAATGAAAGACTAATTTTTGTGCCTGGCATTCAGAAAGTATTTGGATCTAGACCCTGGTTTATTTTTCTCTAGGTATCCTATACTAGTCAATTTCCCAAGTTTTAAGTAGGAAAAAGCTCATCTTGGCTAATCTGAATTTACTCCCTTTGTAAAGGAATGCTGCTCAGTGAGGAGAGATGGAGGAAACAAATATCACTAAAGGCAACTCGGTCAATTTGTTGGCCTTTTAGAAATTATAAATATTTATATAAAAGCAAGCGACATATTCTAAAGTGCCCCTGCTTTAGTTAAAAAATACAATAAAGACCAGAAAAAGTGGAGTTATGCGAGCTGTGGTGTTTGCTAAAATGTGACAACAAACACAATGCCATGATTTTTAAACAGCTGAAATCAATCAAGGAAGTGAAATGTGAAATTTGACATTTTTAATAAATTATACTATTTACCTCAGTACAAGTGACATAATTGAGGTAAATTAAACAGAGGAAAGGAACAACTGAGCTGTAGCTAAATCAAGTGGTAGGCAGTATTCGGTTTCCTTTAAAATAAGTTCTGAAATTTTTAACTTCTGGAATGATTAGAAGTTGGACTTTTTAGGTGGTAGAGCCTGTCACTTATTTTAAGTTAATGGATTATAATATTATTTCATTGATCTATATTTCCATGATAACAAAGATTGTATACTTTTTTATTGTTGTTTTTTTTAAAAGATTTTATTTATTTATTTTTAGAGAGAGGGGAAGGGAGGGAGAAAGAGGAGACAAATATCAATTTACGGTTGCGTCTTGCCCATCCACAACTGGGGACCTGTCCTGCAACCCAGGCATGCACCCTGACTGGGAATTGAACCAGAGAACCTTTGGTTTGCAGGCCGATGTTCAATCCACTAAGCCATACCAGCCACGATGTATACTTTTAAATGAATAACATTAACTCTTATAAAAATTGTCCTGAAAAAAATTACTGACAAATAGGCTGAAGTCCTGAGAATAGAGCATGTAATATACATTCTCTGATATTAATATTTTCTTGAAATTTTATTCAAGATCCACTACTGACATTATTTTAGTCAAGCATATTAAAAGGAAGAGAAGAAAGTAAAATATGTTTGAATATGGTTACTCTTTTGTATGAAGAGCCTTTCCTTTTTTCACTTTAGTGTATAATTAAAAGATATTTTAGCCCTGGCTGGTGGCTCAGTGGAAAGGTGCTGGCCTTTGAACCCAAAGGTCGTTGGTTCGATTCCCAGCCAGAGCACATATCCAGGTTGCAAGCCTGGTCTCCAGCCAGGTCTGTAGCTGGAGGTAGGTGAAAGACAACCATACATTGATGCTTCTCTCCCTTTCTTCCTCCCTCCCTGCCCTTCTCTCTAAAAATAATGAATACAATCTTTAAAAAAAAAAGAGATATTTTAAAGCCCACAGAAGGTAAAAATTCTAATAAAAGGAAGACATATGCCACTGAAAATAGTTTAAGTAATATGTAATAATTTTCTTTTCCTTCTTACTTTCAGAAGTTACTAAAAAAACCTCATCAAACTAAATAATATAAAGCAAAACAAATGCAAAGATATTGTCCACCAGCAAGCAAACATTTGTATTAGGGAAAGTGCAAACAATAACAAGTAATGTGAAACAATGTTCAATTTCAGTTTTTTAAAGTTAATTAAAACAACACTTTAAGATTATGTAGCTATGAAAATATTTTGGAAAATAAGTATAATCCATTTCAATAGAGTAAATGTCATGAAATTGGCACTTTCATGTTGATTGCATTATCTAAATGGTAATACTTTTAAAAAGACAAACATGTAATATTGTTGCATTGACAATTTGCAATAGAAAACTATTAGACAATTCAAAACAGAGTTTGGGTTCAGTGATGTGAAGCAAAGCATTAATTTATTCATTATTCATTCATTCAATAACATGTGCCAGCCACTCTTTGAGGCACCAGGGATAAACACACTAGTGAACAATAGGAAGACTATAAAAATTGTCAGTGTTTGTAGCTAGCCAGAATAGGATATAGATAATTTTTCCTTCTTCCTTTGTGTGTGTGTGTGCGCGCGCGTATGTGTGTGTGTATATATATTAATATAAATATAAATAACATATGCATACATTATATATATGTTCACACACATATTTATATATATGTATGCATACATATTACAATTCTCTTAAAATTATAACTTAAAAATTTTTAAATGAATTAATTCATATTTGTTTGTTTTATTCTTATTTTTGTTGCCAGCTTTTCATTCCAAAATTGAAATTTCTATATAATTTTTAGTAGCTATTATGTTTCTCCGTTTACAAATCTTGTCCTATGTATCCTTCCAGGGATGTGGTAGAGTTACTGTTCACTTCTCTATTCAATTCAAACATGACCATGTGACTTGTCTGGTCCAATAATTCTAAGTGGAATAGAAATGTGTTATATGACACCAAAGAACACAAACTTTGCTCAGTTACATAAACTGAAAAAGAAAAATGAGCAAAATAAACACAATAAAGTGTATGTGTTCATCAATGCTCTCAATATTTAGAGCAAGATTTTCCTTAAAATGCTGGTGAAAGTATTTGTGTAGTAAGCATTCTGATGTTTATTTGCATTGAATTATTTATTTTCCCCATAACAATTGTACAAACATCCTCTTTTCAGAACTAAGGATTTATAATCCCCTATTACAAGAATGTTGTGCCTCCAAGAAGCTGAGCAATGCACATCCCACTACTTTAGTTTGTCATTTTTGCTTCCCACTGACCTTCCTTTTTCCTCTGTGCCAAATTCCAGTGTTGACCCCCATATTTCAGGTGTCAGTTAGAATGAAAAGCATTCCTGGGAGGATATAGCTTTGAATTTACAATCAAGGGTCTGTGTCATCAGGCTTAAGTTGTCCCTGCATCACTGATCCCAGAGGCTGCGGCACCCTGTGTGTTGCAGACTTCTCCTTCTGCAGGCCATTCCTGGTTCACAGAGGCGTCCTGTTCGCTCATCCTGTGATAGAGGAATGCCTTCTGTAACTCTCCTTGGGGGTCATTGATCTTCTAGGTTCTTCCAAGGATTTTAACATTATTTAAGTGTAGATCTGAAGATCTGGACATAAGGTTACTGCAGAAAAAAGAGAGAAGGTTACATTATTTTTACTTTGAGTACATAGTATAAGCGTAAAAAGGGATTTTATGATTTAGGAAGTCATAGAGCTCCCCACCCCCACAAATGCACGTAAACCCACAGACATATACTCAAAGCTCTTAATTAAAAAAATCTAAGAGCCAATGCCCCCCCAATCTAAGGTACATGGATTTTCTCCATTAAAAAATCCCTTTCCTCAAGTTTTCCATTTCAGAAATTAATTAACTATATGGAAAAGTGTAACAATTAGACATCAACACAGTTTCAAAGTATAAAAACGTGGGGTCTGTCTCTTCCTATTTCATTATTTGGAGTCAACCTACCCTTTTGTGCTCCCACCTTCATCACCAGACTGGCCTATTGCCTCCACTTTTCCATCTTTTATTGACACACTGGTTTAACACCCTTATTTAGAATCTCACTCTTATTAATCTTTGTGTTTGTGTAATAGTGCAATATGTTTGCCCCAGAAAACAGAATTTATAAAATTGAAATTTGAAGTAGTAGCCGACCAGGTGGGAAAGCTATTTCTGACATTACTTTGAATCTTAAATTAGAATCCAATTATAAAATACTAACATTGATTAGGAATGAGTATTAATAGAATAATAATGGAATACCAATTAGCTTATTTAAAAATAAACTCTGAGAATCATCTTTCTTACTTGATGCCTTTTATGTTATAATGCAGAAGTAGCTGCCTGTGTGCCTTACAAGGATTACGGTCTTGGTTTACACATTTGGTTTGATTGCTCAGAGAAATGTTGTAATCTTGTTCAAAGATTTCCACGTGGATGCTTGAAATATGTATGGATGATTGACAGCCAGGGCCATGCCTGACATATTGATGCACTTGCCAAATAGCTGTTGACTAAAAGAGCAAGTGAATGAATGAATATTGATATGTAGCCATGTGTTCAGATCTTAAAGATTTTTAAGTAGAGTCATATGTGCACAGGTTACCCTCAATAAGCATTGAATTTCAATTTGGACTAGCTTCCATAAATTACTTGATATGAGAGATTTTACATTAAACCCAAAACTAAAAACAAAAGCAAGATGTAACTTTTAAAGGTCACACATCTTTTTATTTGACAATATCAGAGTGAAAAACAAATAGTCACCCCTACTTGCATCATAATGGACTCAGAATTCCTCCAGCTCATTGTTCATTTTTTCACCAGATGATCTTGATGCTCACAATTCAAGGTGGTTCCTAGAGGTAGCACTCGTTGTCACATTAAAGTTCTAGGCAACTAGATAGAAAGGGCTTAGATGGGCACACTTCCCCCTTTTTAAGGACATACCTTGGAAGAATCATATGTTTCCACTTCCATATCCCTAGCCAAATGTGGCCATGCCTAGCTGCAAGAGAAGCTGGATATTATGATCTGTGGGTGAGCAGCAATGTGTTAAGCTAAGGTTCTGTTATGAAACAATTGAATTTAAAAAAAAAAAGGAGAGAGTAGTCTCTGCTTTAGTTCTTAATCAGATATGACCAATTTAACCTTCAACTTACATAAAATATTTTAAAACTTAGCCCATGAAATAAACATTTTTTTTCCTGAGTAATTTAATTACCTTTAGAAAAGATACAGTAAATGCTATATCAAGATGCAAATTAAACTTCTTATTCCTTATAATTGTGTAACCAAACAAAACTAAAACATCAGGATTTTGAATATAAAATACTAGTATTTAACAGTTAAGAATAAGGTTTAGTTTTTAATTTAAAGTATCCTAGATATGGTCTATTGGCACCTGGAATCTAAGTCCCACTTTCTTCTTTGTACAGTGCAGAGATTGAATGCTTAGGTAATAGGATTAGATTTATCAAATTGCTTTGTAATTAAAGGTCTGGGTCCAAGTTTGTTTCTTCAAAGTTAAATGTGGTTACAATAGGTTGGAGGCTAAAAGTGAGGGAGACCCATCTTGAATTTTGTTAGTAAATATGCCTCCTTTATTTTTTCCCCAATAGCTTTCAAACTTCTCTCCCTATTCAGTACCTCCAATGTACATAGGTTCACACACACACACACACACACACACACACACACACTCTTTGACAAAAGAGTGAGTTGAATTGTCCATGAAAAAGGACATTTAAAAAGAAAGCTCACCAGACAGCCCTTAATCAGAGAGTTGTTATTCATCATCTTATTCCACATACTTCAAACTGATGAACAGTCTCGAAGGGAGCTCCAATCTCTAAATGCTTACGGGAAAAATTTTTTTCAAATTAGGTCCTGTTGTTGTCTTCTTCCCACTCCAACATTCTATTATTTGACTATATGAAATAAAAATTATCTTTTTGTAAGCATAATTGCATACCAAAGTAATTTTGAAACGGCACATTTAAGTTTTAGAATAGGAAACAGAAAAAAATATTTCCACCTTCCTTTTTGGTACAAAGATGAAAATATGTCTAAATATTACTCTCCCAGAAATGGTTCATTAAGTGATCTCCACTGTTTCAGTTCAACTCACCCATTTCCTTTGCATTTATGGGAGGATTAGAAATGCCACCTCCCCACCCCCAGCCCACACCTCCTCATCTGCTGCATGCTTATTATGTAGATCACTCACTGTGGTAGGTGCTGTGGACATAAAGAAGCATAAAATAACCTTCCTACCATGAGGGAGCTCAAATTTTAGTAGGTATGTAGATATGTGCATGGATTAATTGTAACACTATGCCTTAAAAGTTCTAGTGCAGCTACTACTAAGTCATTTGAATGCCATAAAGCATAAAGGATCCAATTCTTCCCAGGGGAAGAGTTGCATATTTTTACTTTACTAAAGTAGGAGTAATAGTGCCTACTGAGTACCATCCAGTAGCCCAAGTTTTTGCTACCTTATTACCATCCATTTTTACCTTATACTTTATCAGTAAGAGTTAGGAAGGAGTATTAGACAGGATCGAGTTAGGAAAGCAGAAACCACTCCAGGTGTGAGACAATGACAGGAAGAGAGAATGGCAGAGGTGGTAGTTGAGAAGTATTTTTAAATGTTAGAAGGGCTGTAAGAACACAAGGGAGAGGACTAATAACCAGCTTCCAATTGGTCTCCGGGGATTCCTGCCTTCTGGTACTTGTGCCCTTGAGTGGTCTTTTCTCACATCACATCTTGATGACTGGTCTGCATAATCAAAAAAATTATTGCAAAAGTGACGATTTATCATGGTGATATGTCATTTTCTGAGCTAGAATATGGCTCAGAACATCCGTGCATCATCACAGTGCAGGAGCTGGTTTTCCTACAACATCCTTATGTTGAGGAACCGAGGCATTCTGTCAACAGCCAGAAAGAAATGGAGACACCTGATCAGTAGTCATGGCCAGGAGAGGGTCACCCTGGAATTGGATTCTCCAATCTAGGTAAAGCCTCCAGATGCTGAGCTGGTCATCAGTTTCATGGGTGACACTGAAGCAGGACTACTGAACAGCTAAACAACTTCCAGATTGCCGATCCACAGACATTATGTGAGATAAAATACATATATATTATATATTGTATGCTTATTTCTTGCTGCTAAAAACAGTTTGGGGGCTTTGTTACCTACCAACAGATAACTGATACAAAGAATTCCATAAGGGTCTGTTAATTTTCAGTTGGAACTACTATTTCAATTGTCCCTTGATTTTCTAAAAGATACCCCTCTTGAAAATGGCTGGAATCTTTGTAAGGCCAATGCCTTTGCCTGGGGAGCTAGGTTCTGGATTCGATTCACGCCAGCCTTGCTGCCATCATAGTTAAAATGTGTTAAATTCAGAAGCAGGAAGCTTTTCTCCTATTTCTGTCCTCTTTATCTCTTGCTAATATTGGCAAACTTAATGGAACCTGGTTGGCCGCTCAGGGAAGGGGAACAAACAGCTCCAGCTTCACAGGAGTGTGTGCAGACCACCAGCTCCATCAACAAAGGACAGAGGGAGCATCAGACTGAGTGTCACATTGGGAGAAAATAACAGAAGAAAGTATGCAGAATGCATTGCTAGCTCTATTTTATTGATGAGGGTTCTGTGTCTCAAGAGTATAACGTGTCCAAGGTCACTGAGCTACACAATGGAAGGATCTTTAGGAGGAACAGAAGAATCTTTCCCAAGCCTCTTTCAAGAATGAGTTTAAATAGTGAGAAAGCAGAGAATGGAATATTAAGTTTCTTACATTCACTGGTTATAAAACTTTGCCTCAGACCACCACTGACCTCTAGAAACACATGGGGAGGAAGTTGAACCAGAAAGCATCTCCTTTAACATGTCACCTGTGGACTATTTTCTATTACCTTGAACTCACAGAAATTTTTCAAATACATGTTCCCTGGAAAAGGATATATTGTTATTCAGACAAGAACCTCCATGCAGTGAGCGGGCACCTTTTTTTCTCCCATTCACCATAAGCAAACTGTGAAACTATTAAAGCATAAAGAAGGGATGGGAGAAATAAAACAAAGGGAGAAGGTTTTATTTGTCATTACTAGTATAGTTTTTTTTTTTTTTTTTTTTTAAGGCAAATTTAGGCTAAAATGTACCTTGAACATAATTTTTATAAAGCTAGAAACAGCCTGTTTGCCATTTGGTTGGTCCTGTTAATAAAACTCAGACTGGCTACACTTTTCTGTTCAGAGAAAGGGGAGTGGGAGAAGTTATTTTATTGGCCCTACTGCTGTTAGTGGAATAAACAAGACAGGGTGGAAGTCCCAGGCGGGATTGTTCTGGTGTTTCCTCCAGGATTAGCCCAATGGTGAGGTGGACTGTGGAGTGGAGGAAGTACTACATTGATGCAGACACACAAGAGGTAATTATGAGCTTTCTGTAAAGGCCTGAGATCTCACAGTTTCCTTTGGGAGATACAATCTCCAGAAAAGCTTGCCTTGCCACTTCCATGCTATTTATTATTTTAACCAATTGTATGTTTTACAAAGGAATTGTACTTCCAAAAAGATGAATGTATATTAAATCGATTGCTTAATGCAAAGTCAATGAAGGGAACAATTCGAATTCCTTAGATCCTTTCATTATTTATTAAGACTTTCCATTAAATGAACTAAAGTTTAAAAAATATTACTGCATTACTATCATATGGGATCATATTCTCAAATTACTTGTGTGTACCTTTTGGGACAAGGTCAACAGATTATAACCTCTAGGCCAAATAGGGCCTGCTGCTTGTTTTACAAATAAAAGTTTATACCTGATTTAAAAATGGCCCAAAGACCTTAACAGATGCCTTGACAAAGAAGATATGCTGATGGCCGAAAAGATCTTCCACATTACATGTCATCAGAAAAATGCAAATGAACACAACAATGAGATACAATTACACACCTATTAGCATGACCAAATCCAGATGCTGACAACACCACATGCTGATGAGCAAGTGAAGCAATGGGAACTCTCATTCTTTCTTGATGGGGGTGAAAACTGGTGCAGCCACCACTGGAAGTCATTTTGACAATTTCTTTAAAAAGTAAACATATTTCTTCCATATGATTGGGCATTTGCACTCTTTGGTAGTTAGCTAAAGAATTTGAAAACTTATGTCCACACAAAAACACCTGCACATGAATGTTTATTGTCATTTTTTAAGTGATTGCCAAAACTTTGAAGCAACTGAAATGTCCTTCAGAGGGTGAATGGATACATCACCTGGGTTATGTATAAACAGTGGGATGTAACTCAGCACTAAAAAGATGTCAAACACAGAAAAGACATGGAAAAAACTTAAATGCCTGTTACTAAGTGAAAGAAGATAGTCTGAACAGGCTACGAAATATATGATTCAACTATATTATGTAGTGGAGAAGGTAAAGCTGTGAAAACTACGATTGAAAGATCCGTGACTGCCAGGGGTTGGAGAAGGAAGAATGAGTAGGCAGGAGACAGAGGATTTTAGGTTAGTAAAACTACTCCATATGATACTAAGATTTTGGAAACATTTTATTACACATTTGTCCAAAACCCAAAATAAATCACCAAGAGTGAAACCTAAGGTAAACCATGTGTCAGTGTAAATTCATCAACTATAAAAAATGTACCTCTCTGGTGGAGCATGTTGATCATGAGGTAGCCCATGCATGTGTAAAGACAACTCTCTATACCTTCCCCTCCATTTCATTACGAATGTCAAACTTCTCTAAAAGAAACGTCTTTTAAAATTTTGGTAATATTAAAATTTATTTTACATGCATTTTGATTTGAATTTATCTATACATGCAAACATTTTTCAACTTTTCTGCAAAATTATTTTATTTTTCTATCCTTAAAAACTATTCATAATATTAGATACAAAGTGTCAACTAATTTTTTAAATTATCTGGTTCTTTAACTTAAAGGTAATTATGAAATAGTACATAAGAGTTCTATTCATATTATGTTTAAGAAAATCAGACATAAAAACGTTGAAAGAAAATAAATCATTTTCATTATTTAATTTTGAATTCATTCAGTGTTTTCTCATTTAACTATCACAAACTATTAACAAAATTACTGTCAAGAGTGAAATAATTTCAAATTTTGCATTGTCACTCAATTGTGAGATTAATTTTCAAATAAATAAGGTATTATATATTTTTAAAAAATAAATAAATATTTGGTAATAATAACCACCTTTTCATACTAAGAATCTCTCTCTCTCTCTCTCTTTCTACTCCTAGCTTAAAAAAAAAAATACCCATTTATCATTAGTTTCTTCAACATGGCCTTAATTGAAGTTGGGTGGTTTCTCTTTCTTTCCTCCTGCTAACAGCAGAGCATCTTCATCATTGATGAGGAAGCACTGTTATCAAGTCTGGACCTGCAAAAACCTCACAGTGGGAACCTGAAAAACTTAGTCTCTATGCATCTACCTCAGTGTTTCTACTGTATGTTAGTATACTATGTATGCATATATATATGTATGTGTGTGTGTGTGTGTTTGTGTGTGTGTGTGTATATATATAGAACAGCGGCTTTGTGAAAGTAGGGGATTTTAGTATATTTTTTATCACACTTTGGCCAATCACCTAGAACAATAGCTGACTCAAAATGAGAGCTCGATAAACATGGGCTGAAAGTTGATTTTTAAATATACGTTGAAAACTTATCACAGTATCCAAACACATAAGAATGCAATGTTATTAGATATTGATTATTTACTTATTAATTCTTATATATTATCTTTTCCCTTTAGATACAATATCTTATTTTGTTAAATATGTGAAAAAGGTTCAAAGATACATTAAAATCAAAGGCACAGACCAAATGCAGCTAGATGTATTCTTTGCACAGGTTTTTCTTTTTGCCTTTCTGTTTTCCAAGTAATTTTATTCACTCTTTCGAGATATTGCTCTGGTAAAGTTATGACTTTTCATGTTTCTGTAACTTAGGAAGTAGAAAGCAAGATCAGACTGATGTGAAAGAAAACATCATTTACATGTAACTCACAGAGGGTTAGGATCACAGTCCCTAACAACTGTTTGAACCACATGACTTTAGGCAGGTCCTTTTACTTCCATGAGGAGTTTTTTCCCCCCTTCATATTAATGGGATTTAAGAGATATCCTTAAAACCCTTTATAGAAGGATTCCAGAGATAATTCTCCTGAAAGTACCCAGTTCATTGAACAAAACAAAACCAATATTTCATAGAATTTATTAAAAATCAAAGCACTCTAATGCATTTACAGTATTTTTTTCAATTTTCATTATTAATAATTAAAATAATATTAGGAGGTTGTTATATACATATACTTTAAAAAGACTGACATGGAAAATGTTATAGGACAAAAATCAAACCTGCTTTATTCTAGCTGTACACTACTAAGTTGCTAGAATCTAGTCACCTGAGGCTGTCTTTCTTGTCACTTGTTCACAGTTGTTCACTCTCAAGTAGCTTTCAGCCATTAATGTGCAGGCTGACATTTGGAAGCTGATTCCCTGGAAAACAAGCAAGAAAACCACAGCAGTTAAGTAAAGCTACCTTTGCATTGGTAAGGGTGCCTATTCCATGGCACAAATTGCTGGTATCACTGAAAGTGAAGTTAAAAAGAGATGCTCACAGATTTCACTTTATATAGGCTCCAGCACACTTCTTTCAACTCTAATATTCTATGATTCATTCAAGCAGTCTATCTGTACTTTCATTATATCTATTGCTGCCGTGAATTAGCAGGGAACTGTAGACTTTATATACTCTCTCTGGTGCCAGCTGACAAATCCCATAAATCATGTCCAGAGCCAACGCTGATTTATTGGTAGTGGGCACCTGTGATTCTGCATTAAGAATGTTTCTGAGGCCACATCGCAGCTCAGTAAGAAAGAACTGTAATTACTTAGTGCTATTTGCCATGGCCATGAGAAGACAGCCCCTTCATCAGTATTTGAAGCTTGGCTTAAACAAACCTGTCGTCATGAGGTGACTTGGAGGCCTTTCCACTTTCCTCAGGTCATATATCACTGGAGGGGCTCTCTGGAGACCACACTCCTCTGTATCCAGCCTTCTCCCACCCTCGTGGGCCAATCATTTGATGCAGGCTGTGCTCAGGGAGAGGGCGTAGGCTGGGCAACTTCCATAGGCAGAGGGCACTTGCTGGGTGATTTAGGTACAAGTTGCCAAACTCCAGCACTTCAGGAAGCTGAGGGAACGAGTGCTGCTGAGTCCAGAGTGAGGAACCGGGCAATGCACCACCATGTCTACTCTACTGCCTTCCACATCTTTTAACTGAAAGGGCAGTGGAAATACTTATTCATAAATCTGATAAACACCAGAATTGTCCTTTGGGAACAATCAATAGTAAAAATAATTCTAAAAGATTAGGAAAGTGATTTTCCAAATATAGGAAATAATACAAGCATGCAATATAATTAACTTCCTCAACTTTCATTGGTCAAGAAATTTGTTCTGTTTTGTTTTGTTTTTTGAAGTTCACAGATTTCTTTAACTTCATCATCCAATGTGAGTTCAGGAATTTTGTACTGTATGTTCTCTCTATTCTATCCCATTCTGTGTTTGTGTTCTCTGGCATTTAGCATTAGTTGGCATAAGATTTGGGTTTATTTTAACAGCAAACTCTGCCCATTCTTATTTTCTTTCTTGAACAGATAAATTTCCATTGGGAACTGTCTTAACTGACAACACAGTAAAGGCTAGAAAATGACATTAATGATGATGGGTGAGAATGGTGATGATAGATATACAGGTTTCACTATGTGTTATTGGACAAAATAGGTTATACCCATTATCTCATGACAATCTTATAAGGTATTTTTCATAATACTTGCATTATAGACAAAGAAACTGAAATCCAGACAAGTTAAATAAATTAATATTAGAGAGTTGGTAAATGGCAGAACTTAAATAAAGTTGGGTTGACTTGAATCTGCAGAATCTGCTGTCTCAAATTGTGTTACCTTTATTATTTTAAGTATTTATTATTTTTAGAGAGAGAGGTAGGGAGAGAGGCAGAGAGGGAGACATCAATGTATGGCTGCCTTTCACCTGCCTCCAGCTACGGACCTGGCTGGAGACCTGGCTTGCACCCTGGTTATATGTACTGGCTGGGAATCAAACCAGTGACCTTTGGGTTCTCAGGCAGGCACCTTATCCACTGTGCCACCAGCCAGGGCTAGTTTGTGTTACCTTCTAACCCAGCCTTGCTTTTCCCCTCTTTTATTTCCCCATCATTTTCCTTTGCCACTATATTGTCAACTCTCTGGCTTAGAGGCTATGCCATGCAGTGAAGTTAGCATAAGGTTGACTTCACACAACTATGTTTGCAACAACTCTGCTCTTTGATAGCAAGTTATTTATCTTCTCTGAACCCTGGTTTGTTTCCCACTCTGAAAAACTTATAATACTAAAAACTACACCATAGGAAGTAGCTGTAAACATTATGGTACAATAATGGACACTTAATAAATAAATGATAGCTATTGCTATCTATAAAGCTATTGACAATTATTTTGCAAATATTAAGTAGATGCATTGACACCACCAAATCCTGAACTATTGAGGAAGTGGACTCACATGGAAATAACTTTCAGAGTGAAGATAAGAAGAATATTGGGACTTAAACACTTGAAAGTGTTAGCAGTGGGGGAATTCAGAATCCATATAGCTGAACTATTAAAAAATCCAGAGAAATAAAACTTTTTTAAATATAGAATTCTATAGGAGGAAATTATTACAAGCAAATAAAGAATTGTGAGTCCAGAAAATTAAGTGTTTCTTTTAACTGTTGTGTTTGGAAGGAAATTTAAACAAGTGTTAATTTTATTACTTTTGCATATACCTGTAGAAAATAATCATAGATATAAATGATTTTTAAATCCTAAAGTACCATACAGTCAATAAATAAATTATTACTAATAACTGACTATTAAAACAAATTATGTTATACTATTTTAGAATAAATTATATTTCCTCTAGATATACTTATTTTTTCAATGTTCTATTTATTATTTTTAGAGAGAGGGGGAGGAAGAGAGGCAGAGAGGGAACGAGACATCAATGTTGCCTTTCACCTGCCTTCAGCTACCGACCTGGCTAGAGACCTGGCTTGCAACCTGGTCATGTGCCCTGACCTGACTGGGGTTCATAGGCCAGCGCCTTATCCATTGATCCATCAGCCAGGGCTAGATACACTTCTTAAAGTATTAAATATAAAATAATTAGGAAGCATATCTAGAGACTGTGCATATTGTTAAATTACAACACTAAAATATAATATTATGTATAAGTCTATAAGTATATACACAAGACACATACATATATTACTTTTCCAAGTATATATAGAAAAAATCAAAATATTATCAGTGATTCTTCTTTTATGGTAGAAACCTGGCAAATGTTTTTCTTCTGTGTATGTGAATGTGTTTATATGTGTGGCATGTGTGTGATGTTCCAGATTTCTCTAACAAGCAAGTAAAATATGCCCTACATTCATGGACACCTGTTGCCTGTGCTATTTCCCTTCATAAGATCAGCTAATGTTTACCACTGTGGCCCAAAAGGATGCAAATATTTACTTCCTAAACAGTAGGAAGGCACTTCAAGACACTCACTAACAGATACAAGCACTCCTACAGTTTGCTGATTAAGATTTGTGCACCCATGAAAAGTGGAGAGATTATAGGGGAAGCCTAAAAATGCATTCATAATTAGAGAGGGGACCAGGGTTGTGTTTGGGACAAGATTAACTGGTAGTCGGGAAAGAACAAACTGATTATTAGCTCTTCAATTCTTGTTGGTCTTAGGGGATTCCACTCAGTGGACTAATTAAACTGAGCTTGAAGTCTTCGTATCTCTCTGTTCAGTGGCAATTCCATTATACTATTTAGCTCTGTGCATGATCTGCCTTCCCCCTCTTTAATCATTTATTTTGCATTTTCACAATACCTTCCTTGATTAGTTTCTCTATAGGATTAGCTCTTGGTAACTGCATGGTTTATGAAAGCAAATGTCATGTATAAGAATCTGGATATGACAGTTTATTGTCAGTATTGGAAATTTTTCAAAAGGGAAAAGTAAAAGACATGTACTTGTTTTCATTAAAATGAATTTCTTGTCTTTCTAAACTGTATATTTGTTTGACTCTGAAGATTTTGTACAGATAAGATTTCAGAAAAAATCTCAAGGACTCTAGAGAAGTAGAAAAAAATTTTTACATTTTTCACTCAATAAATTTTTTATTAATTGCCTTGTTCTCAGCATTTAGGTCACCTTCTAAGACAGCAATATGTCTTCCTGGCTCTTTGAAAGAGACAGTAGAGGGCTCTAATGTGTATTTTTGTAGCTCAAAACAGAGTTGTGATTTAGCAATTATCCAATTAATTTCATCATTGTTGATGGCTAAATTGGAAAGAATTGTGAATTCACTTCACATAAATTTTTGGTAACAAAGCATCTGGGTTGGCTATATAATTCATTAATAACCTCATTCAGCTACCAAATCTCAATTTTGTACTATTTAACATAATCTTAGGTAAGGGAAGTTCACCTGACTTTAAACATGTAAAAAGAGAACAATTTCAAAATATGGCTTACAGTAAGAGATAAATATACCTGTTTCAAACAAAATACTACTGTAATGTGCTTTCTTCCAGATCCTTAGATTAAAGTCATGAATTTAGGGCCATGGCTGGTGTGGCTCAGTGGGTTGAGCACCGGCCTGCAAATCCTAGTGTTGTTGGTTTTATTCGAAGTCAGGGCACATAGCCAGGTCTTCAGCCAGGTCTCCAGCCAGGTCCCAGCCAGGTCCGCAGGTGAAAGGCAACCATACATTGATACCTCTCTCCCTTCCCCTCTTTCTAAAAATAATGAATAAAATCTGTTTTAAAAATCACAAATTTATTCTTACATGGATGGGGAACCTCCAAAAAACTGGAATGATCTTCTGGAGGGTGGGTCCCTTTTAGTACAGGCTTCCCCTGCTAGGTAAGTGCTTTGGAAGCCCATCTGTATCAGTGCACCAGTTTTGTTTTGAGTGGCTGCCATAGGCTTCAGTGAATGTTTTTTTGAAGATTTTCAGTGTGTTTGCCCATTTCGTGATGGTTGACTTCCCAGTGAGCATGCCCACAACATGCTGAGTGTTCAGCAGTTTCTGACCAGAAACAGCGTGACCCCTGTGGTCCACCCTCCCTATTCACCGGGCCTTGCACTGAGCAACTGTTTTTCTTTTCTCAAAAGAAAACATTTTGCCCATGTGGAAGAGGTGAAACAAAAAAATAAAAAGGCAGAAGCACTAAAAGACATGAAAAATCAACAAGTACAAAAGCAAATAGAGAGTACTTGAAAGGTGATGTTTATTTAATTAATTAATTAATTTAAAAAATTAATATATTTTATTTTGCTATTACAATTGCCCCAATTTTCTTCCCTTTGCCCCTTCCCAGTACCCCATTTCCTCTAGCAATGTCCCCCTTAGTTCATGTCCATGAGTCATACATATAAGTTCCTTGGCTTCTGTATTTCCTTTGTTGTTCTTAACATACATCCCTTGTCGATTCTGTAACCACCAATGTGTACTTTTTCTTTTTTCCTTTCACATCCAGACAATTCACCATTTAATTAATGCCTTCTGTCAGCTTCTCAAATCATATTAATGCAGTTTTCTTTTTATTATTCCAAAATGCCTACATTAATTCATTTGCTTAAAGAATTACTCTTTTAAGTAATAGGAATTGCAATATTACCAAACACATGCAAAAATACATTTACACCCATACATATTTTTACACATATTTAAAGTACATACTGGGTTTTGAAGAGTTAATACAAAAAATTTAAAATATGCCAATAGCCCAGCCCTGGCTGGTGGCTCAGTGGATAAGGCTCCAGGTGGTGAATCCAAAGGTCGCTGGTTCGATTCCCAGACAGGGCAATATAATCAGGTTGCAAGCCAGGTCTCCAGCCAGGTCTGTAGCTGGAGGCAGAAGAAAGGCAACCCTACATTGATGTCTCTCTCCCTCTCTGCCTCTGTCCCTTCACCTCTCTCTAAAAATAATAAAATCTTTAAAATACATATATATGCCAATAGCTTACATAATTATTACATGTTAAATGATAGTGTTTTAGATATATTGTAGCAAGATTAAGCAGTTTTTTCTTCTTTAATACTTATTTTACTCTGGAATGCTATTTTTGTGAAATATATCACAGAAATGGTGTATTGCAGAACTCACTTTTGTGCAAGTTGTCCCAGAGACAGTGCCAAACCCACAGTGAAAAATAAATTTGGTTTTTGAGTCAGATCCTCCCCACTCCAATAATACAACTCAACTTTATTTTAAGCTACTGGAACTACAACTTATTCTTTTTGGAGTTTTCCATCTTAAATAGTAGATTTGTTTATATACTTACTTAGGCTATGCACAGGTCTTACTTCTCTCAATACCCTTCATTTTTCCTCTACATTTACAAATTAAAGCCTTCAGAAATAATGGCAGTTGCAGTGCTCAGCTGATCCCCAGAGTAGAAATTATTATGTCTACTAAATTGAGGTAAAAAATAAAAATCTCTAGGATTTAAATAATTTTATAGAATAGTATTCTAGCTATTTTTTGAACTTGTGGTTGACTTCCTATGTGGTCCTAAACTAACCCCTGAACTATTTAAGAGTTTGTTGAGGTAGAGATTAGGTATGTTTATGTTTCAATAATGAAGTTTACTATAGCATTAACTCCTTTTCCCAAGCATCCCTAGTTTGGGGGCCTTCATTACTGAAAATGTATATTTCCACAATTTAGTTGAAAGAAATCTCATCTAATTTACATGCTAATATGAGAATATATATTGTCTATGTACACAAATCATATAGTTTAGTAGTTTGCAAATTCCATCCAAATTGGTTTCATTCTCAGCATCTTTTTTAACCTAAAGATTGACCGATTCCACAACACACCCATGTCCAGTTGATTGCTAATGAAAACATAAATTGCTAACAAAATTTATTTATTACACACCCACAAATAAGCACATATTTTATAACAGTAAATAAGAAATCTAGCATGTCTCCTATGTAATATACATCCACATTTTCTTAGGTTTTTCTTCTTCCTTAACTACATTCGATTTTTCTGAGTGATTGCAAGTAACATGATTTTCCCATATTGTGAAATGATTCCAGCCTAAGAAAACTTAACCTACAGTAATGCAGATACAAGGAATGTACAAAACTACCTTATTTAGTAAAATCTATAACAAGATCACTTTAAAGCATTCACAAGTAAAAGTTGGTTCTTATTCATTCAGCTGTCCTATGTCTTTTGATTGGTGACTTTAATCCATTTACCTTTGTACCTGTATTCCTGTCTGTCTCTCTGTTTCTTCATCGTCTTAAAGCAGACCCTTTAACATGTCTTGCAATGCTGGTTTGGTGGAGATGTATTCTTCTAGACTTCTTTTGTCTGGGAAACTCCTTATTTCACCATCCATTTTGAATGAGAGCCTTTCTGGGTAGAGTAGTCCTGGTTGGAGGCCTTTGTTTTTCATTGCTTAGAGTATTTTTTGCCATTCCTTTCTGGCTTATTGTGTTTCTGTTGAGAAATTAGCTGATAACCTTATGGGAGCCCCCTTGTATGTTATTAGCTGTTTCTCTCTTGCTGCTTTTAGGATTCTCTCCTTGTCTTTGAAATTTGCCATTTTCATGATGATGTGTCTTGGAGTGAGCCTGTTTGTGTTCATCTTCCTTGGGACCTTCTGTGCTTCCTGAGTTTGCATGACATTTTCTTCCTCAAGTTAGGGAAGTTTTCTGTCATTACTTTTATGAAGAGGCTTTGTATCCCTTGCTCCTCCTCTTCTCCTGGTATCCCTATAATATGGATGTTCTTACATTTCATGTTGTCTCTCTTAAAACCTCTTCATTCTTTTTCAGTCTTTTTCATTTTGTTGCACTGCCTGGGAATTTTTTTCTACATTGATCTCCAGCTTGATGGTCCAATCCTCTTCTTTCTCTAGCCTGCTTTTGATTCCTTCTACTGTGTTCTTCAATTCAGAAATGGTATTCTTTATTTTCTCCTGGCTCCGATTCATGGTGTCTATGTTCTTTTCAATGCTTGTGTAGTTCTCAGTAAGTTCCTTGTAGCTTCCCTGGAGTTCTTTGTAGTTCTCCTGGAGTTCTTCGTAGTTCCCCTGGAGTTCTTTGTAGTTTTCTTTGAACTCCCTGAGCTCATTGAGCTTCTCTATCATCAATATTTTGAATTCCATGTCTGATAGGGTGCTTGCCTCTATTTCATTTTGCACTCTTCCTGGGGATTCCTCCTTTCCATTTACTGAGGGTTGATTTCTTTGTCTCTCCATTTTAGGTGGCTCTTGTTTGTTTCTGCTTCTTGGATTGGTCTGCTTTGACTTACTGTCTTAGTGGTGTGACCTTCTGTGGTGTAGAGGTGCACTTTTTAAACTTCCTGGATCTGTGCTTGGTGATATCAGCTTATGTCCCAGTCTGGTCCTAGTTAGCCAGTTGGAGACTACCAGAGATCCACTATCTTTGTCTCCTTTAGCTGTTAATTTAATCAGTCTGTGATCAGTGGTCAGTTTTAGGCACCTTTGGGTGGGGGGCAGATGAATTCAGTTGTTAATCCAATCAACCTGTGATCTGAGGTCAGGTTTAGGTGCTGTTGGGTGGGGCGGATTAATTCCTTTGGTTGGGGCTGTGGCTTCCCCTCAGGCTCCTGCCCTTTGGAGAAGAGTGGTCTGCTGGCTGTATGGGGGATGGGTCAGCACTGGACTCATGGGCTGCTCCCTCAGCTCTCTCCCTAAAGCCGCTGACCCAAACCCTCCTTAAGTGTCTCTAGTCCACTGTGCCCTCCCTCTGCTGGAGCTCACCTCAAGTGGGTGCCACTGTATTTTCGTGGGTGGTCCCTTTTAAGACCTCGGTCTCTCTGTCAAGCTGGCTAAACCTGGCAGCTTTTTGCTCTTCACAGCTCGGTGCTGTTTTACTCTCAGCTGTGTGCTGTAGGCTGGGAAGCCCAGGTGGGGGTTTAGATCCCACCCTTCTCAGGTGGAGCCCCAGCTGCTGAGATATTTATTTCTCTGTCCCTTCAGCTGCAGCTCGTGGGAGCCCCGTCAGCCTCTCGCATCTCTGCACTTCCTACCAGTCACATTGTGATGAATCGGCTCTTCTGTTCTATCCCTGGTAATAAGACTTCTCTCCAGTCCGTGTTCTGTTGGTTATTCTGGATGATTTCTCCCCAATTAAGTTGTAATTCCAGTTTGGTGTTGGGAGGAGATTGGTGTAGCTCCACTTATTCCTCCACCATCCTGGTTCTTCTATTGAAAAGTGATAAGTTTAAACATGTAAGAATACATGCATAATTTTTATAACTAAATTCCATTTTGGAAGGTACCCCCTCTTATTAGTATTTTAATTTCAAAAAAGTAATATATCTTAATAATGTTCACAATGAGGTGGTTAAGTAAGCTGTTATGGATGAAACTTAGAACCACTTTCAAAACTACTTTCATTTTTAAAAATGTAGTACATAGGCAGAATTATTTCATTAACAATTGATATTTATTTAATGCCAACAATATAGAATGTGTACTTTAAAACAATTTTGTTTTGCGAGATTATAGTTTTATTCATGGACATTGGTAATAAATGAATTCTCATTTAGCTTGAATAAATATTTTGAAAAATTAAGGGCATATATTAAAATTTATGCAAAAGACTTCAATAAACATAATTGCACAAAAGTGATATATATATGCACACTTGATGATGCAGAAGTGACTTCTATTTGCAGAATATATGCTACCATTGAGAAAAAAATCAAAATAATTCAAGTTATTTGTTATAACAGGTTTTTATGAATTTTGGATCCACTGAATTATAAGTCCATCCACAGTGTAAAACTTTGTCATAAATTCTAACATTAAAATGAATCATATGTAATATAATGTGTAGTAGAACAAGATTATTATGTTCATTGGACTTTACCACTCTTACTCATGTCTGTATTTCTAGCACCTAGTATCATGATTGCACATAGTTCATACTTGTGCAAAATTTTTACTTGTGCAATTTTTAAAAACATTTTTTAAAGATTTTATTCATTATTTTTAGAGAGAAGGGCCAGGAGGGAGGAAGGAAGAGAGAGAAGCATCAGTGTATGGTTACCTTTCACCTGCCTCCAGCTGAAAATCTGGCTAGAGACCTGGTTTGCAACCTGGTTATGTACCCTGACTGGTAATTGAACCAGCAACCTTTGGGTTTGCTGGTCAGGGCCAATCCACTGAACCACACCAGCCAGGGTGCTTTACTTGTGTAAATTTTTGAATGAATAAATCAATGAATTGTTATTATGGAGGACAGAAAAATTCTAAAGGATATTCAAATGAATTGGAAACTTTTTCTCTTCATTTATTTTTCTTTATTTTTATTATTCAATATCAGAGGGTGCTTGTTTTTTCTCTGAGTGGCTTATTTGACTTAGCATAGAAATCTCCAAGTCCATCCACTCTGTTGCAAAAGGTGAGAGTCCCTTCTTTTTTTATGGCCATGGATATGCCATTGTGTGTCCCAAGTGTAATGGCGCTAGGGAATGTTTCTTTAATGTTGACAAATTATAGATTTTTTAGGCACCTACTAAGTATTTATGAGTAATTCTTTCAAATTTCTTCCAGTTCCTAACTCTGCTAGTCAATTTTTCACATTTGTCAAATATTGAATTATTAAATACTGAAACTTGTTAAATACTATTATAAGTGATAATTTCTGTGATAATTCTAGATGTGTCTAGAACTGATAGCACTTTGAGAGCATTCGCCATATACAACTGGAGATAAAAACACAGCTTAGTAAGAACCTGAAATGCCTGATTGATATACTCCGCAGTTTACTTCTGAATCTTGGCATTTCAACTTAACATACTGGTTCTTTCAACATCATTATAAAGTTGATTTATTCATCACAATTATTTTGAAATATTATACCACTTAAACCTCAAATGTGAAAACCTTACAGCATGCTACTTGTATTTAGCTCCTCTCTAATTCTTTGTGCCAGTGTTCACCCTTCTGTAAGATGTGTTGTGATTCCCAAAATGCATTGTTATTTTTCATGGTTTAAATAGTTAATTTTTCTATGCTTTGCCTGATTTCTATTGACTAATATGAGGTTGCTTATACTTTTTTTTATTGGGTCTAATCATCTGTTAGGCTTATCTAATACATTTTTAAATTTAGATATTATAATACTTAGTTCTACAATTCCTGTTTGGTTCTTTTATGTAAAATTTCCATTTCATACCTTATACATTATTCAAATACTGTTTATTTTACTATATTAATTGTGTTTTCTATACCCTTGTGATACTTTTAGGAGCTTTTTCTACAAAGACAGTTTTATTTGTTTCTTTACAATATAAATGCAGTTTCTTTTCCTTGCCTACTTGCATTGTCTAGAATCTCTAGTACAATGTTAAATAGATGGGGTAAGAGCAGATATCCTTGCCTTGTTTATAAACTTAGGGATAAAGCAAGTAATTTTTCACCATTAAATATATATTAGCTGTAGGATTTCAAAGATGCCTTTTATTTGGTTGAACATTTTCCTGTTTTGACAGAGATTTTATCAGGAGTGGATGCTGGATTTTATAAAATATTTTTCTTATGTATACTGAGCTAATCACACTTTGACTATTTTTAACATGGTTAATTATATTGATTGATTTTTTTATTTTGACCCAAATTTGCATACCTGTGATAAACTCTTCTTGAAATGTATTACCCTTTTTATATATTGTTGGATTCAATTTGCTAATTTATTTTTCAATTTTTGGCATTTATATTAATGAAGAATATCAATTGGTGTGTTTCATCATCTGTTAGCCTTTTGTCTGGTTTTGGTATCCAGGACCTTTGGGTGTCAGGCAACCTCTAGGTTTTTGACTTGCCAGGAAAAACATCAAGGCTGAGAACAAAGCTTTATTTAGGCAGAAAAATAGAAAGAGATCAGGTTGCAAGCTCCACTGTGAAAAGAGTCAAGGATGCATCCAAGTGGACACAGGTCAACTTGTGAGCTGTGGACATGGTCAGTTAGTTCTTGTGATTTTATGTGTTTCCAAGGTGGTGTTTTCTCCAAGCTTTGTGGCCCCAAACTCTGACTCTGCCATCTAATTTAGAGGGTCTTGTTGTGACTTTCAAGACCACTGAAGGGGTTTCCTGCCATCCACTGTTTCCCTCTGATCTTCCATGGAGGTAGGGGCTCTGGTGAGAGGATTCGACTCCTACTTCCTTGCTCCATTTGTTGGGACTCTTTTCTATATTATGTCTTGCCTCAAGATTATTATTTAACATAAGTAGAATATTAAAAAGATGATTGGAGCATTTTTACATTGCTTGTAGTTAAATAAGTCTAGCTTCTTTAAAGCTCTGAGTGCTTTATATATTATTTTTCTCAAGACTTTAAAGACAAAATACCTAAAAATTATGAAACCAGGGGCAAAAAAATTGGTAGTAAAGTGGATACTTAGAGACATACTATTTAGGAAAAGGATTGTGATAAAGTCACAGACTCTTTACCAATGCTGCTTGCTATAAATGACATATTGCTTTTCAATTATTACTTAAATTATGCTATTCTTAAATATAGTCATGTATACTGATTAAGCACCATCTGGAAATTTAGGGGAAAGTAACTGCCAATCTTTATATCTTTTAATTAGCATTTAGTCTGAGTTATACTTTTATGACTTAATTTGTATTAAATATTTATAGATCATAGCTACTGCTGAATATTTACAACATTGGACATCATAAATTGGATTTTAAAAGGAAAGGACAAAATTGCCAGTTCTTTCTTTGACATGATATAACTTAAGAATTGCTTAATGGAGAGCTATATTAACTATTTTTTCTTGTCTCATAATTAATACCATAGTTTGTTTGATATTTTTATGTTTTTCTGTTCCTTAGTTTGCTAAATTTTCTTGCATACACCCTCTTTACTACCATTACTTGAAGGGTGATGTATTATAGTTCACAAAGTCACATACTTAGGAACCAGCTTCCTATGTTTGAACCCAACTCTGAACTAATGATGGGTGGTTAGTGAAATCTCTATACTTCAGTTTCCTTATTGCATAGTGGGAATAATAGGTTTTCTATTGGGAATATATATGCACACACATACATACATATGAGCATGTACAAATAAGCCTTCAACATTGCCTGACATAAGGAGAGCATTATATAGGTATTTGCTATTAATCATTCTTTCTTCTTTTATCATTCATTCGTTCTCTTCTTTGATTCACTCTGCCTTCTTGCTAATTTATACAACCTTCTCTTCTGTAGTTTTGACTACAGAAGAGCTGTTTGACTGCATATTCTATGCAGGTTTCTATTAGAGAAATTATATTTAATTCTATCTAGTTATAATTTTTATCCTAAAGTATAAAATTTTCCCTTAACACTAAAATGAAAAACTTTCTATGAAAACTAACATGTCTAAAGTAGCAAATGCTCTATTTATTTGTCTTTATTTTATATAATGAACATATTAAGATTGGTAAATAAGGTAATGCACATTTCTGTGACTACAAATGGTTTAGCAGTGATAATTTTTTTCATTTTTGCTTTATTCTTTTTTTTTTTTTTTTTTTGCTTTATTACTTTTATTCTATCATGAGATATTTATACATTTTCTTGATTACTAGTTCGGATTGGGTTATAGTATATAACAAAATATACAAGAACGTGTCCAGAAAACCGCCTGTGCTCATGGGTAGTTCTAGTTTCCACATTGCTTGGCTCTTGGATGTTGGGTCTCATCTTTTTTTTGTTTTGTTTTTAAATTTTTTATTTATTAATTTTAGAGAGAGGGGAAGGGAGAAAGGCAGAGAGGGAAAGAAAAATCAATGTATGGTTACCTTTCACCTGCCCCCAGCTATGGACCTGGCTGGAGACCTGGCTTGCAACCTGGTTATGTGCCCTGGTTGGGAATAGAACCAGCCACTTTTGGGTTCACAGGCTGCTACCTTATCCACTGTGCCACCAGTCAGAGTGTGGACCTCATCTCTTTGAACAGAGTGTTTACATTAAAAATAATGAAACTGATACTTTGTGAAATATAATGACATATGTTTTCCCCTCTACATTCACCAGAAAGTTTAGTTATTTACATGTAAATACTATATAATGCTGTATATCTTATTGCTACAAATCAGTGACATAAAATGTTTTTTGTTCTAAAAAGCCCCACCCACAGCAACATTTTGTTTAATGGAAACATATGCAGGAATGCAGTGAGTATCAATAACCAAAGGAAGCTATGTCTTGAGATTGCCTGGATAGTATCACTTACTGTTGTGGGCTTGCTCTGAGCCACTTTATCAATGAGGTTGAGATAATATTCAAAGATATTTAGATTATCTGGGTGACTTTCACAACTCATTTGAGTCTATCAAAACAGTGCCTCCTTTCCTTGGTAAAAAATGATGAGTGTGCATGCTTTTGGGTGTGTCTTGTGTTTCTCAATGGTAAAGCTCCCTAGTAGGAGGGCAGATTGATATTGCTACTCCTTTGTATTTTGTTCAGATAGCCCTGTGTCTGCTTTCATTATTACTCAGTAATTCAATTAATTCTAATTGTTTTTGTCTTTATTATTATCTCCTCCCATGGGAAGCTTCCCTATTATAATGCATTAGATGATTTAAATTTTTTCATTGCCTCTTTAGTAGGGACAATTGAAGGAATTTTATTGAGATGCAAATTTTATACTTTTAAAATGTCATGTACCTGAATATATATGTTTAATTAAAAGGTGTAGGTAGAAGAAGAAAGGGACTTCAGAACAATTATACTATCTTTTTCTGAAATCATTTTCTGCAGAAAGGCCTTCCACATGAGCAAAATCACTTTTATTATATTAGTTAAATATAAAAACAAAATTCATGATAAACTGGAAACTAGGAAACTGAAACTTCTTGCAATTATTCAAGGCACAAATTAGAATTCATTCTATTTTTTTTCCTTTCAGTCTTCCCCTCTTTGCTAGTTTCTCCCTATTCACAACCAAGAATGCAGAACAAATATTTACATAGAATTTACATGGAATTTACAAGTTAGCCTCAGTCATTTTAAAGGATCAGAGTGCATGAAATACTGGGTATTTTCTGGTGTCTTGCATGAAAAGAGTTGGGAGGTGGGGATGTACAGAAAGGCTTGAGTCCTGCTTGGTGATTCTACAGCAGTATAAATGGAGGAGAAACAAAGGCTAAAAAAGATAGAATATTAATGTAAGAAAGTGTGTGTGTGTGTGTGTGTGTGTGTGTGTTTTGCAAGAAGCCAACTTTCAGGGCTTTTTTCTTAATGGTAGTACTGATTCCTGAACATGGTAATAAATTCACAGACCAATAGCCAATAGCCAAGATTCACACAAATGACACAAATGGGTAATTCATTTGTTAATGTAGGAGAGTGGTGAACTTGCCATATTGTTTAATTTGTAAATTCCTATATATGCCTTTTAATTTTTATTTTATGCCTATTCTAGTGAATTATCATTAGGTAAAATACATATTTGCTTTTAAAATACACTAAAATGGTTTCAGATAGCACTCATATTTTTTCCCTCACTGGAAATATCAGTAAAAGAGCAGATGCACACTATAACTGTTACACAAAAATTACAGGTTCCCAAACCAAAAATATTTTCCTTAATATGTACATATTGTGTCTTTATTTCCATTTTTTTCCTAAAATGTGCAACCTGGCAACTATTATTCATAAGTAGGTTGACTGCAGTTGTCTTCTTCATTCAGCTGGCAGACCTCCTGCTGCTTGTGGAAGAGTGAGATACTCCTCCCTATTGGGAACCCAAAACATGAAACTTGCCATATTCCTTATAGTTCACCCTTGAACTATGCCTTTTCTTTCACCAGTTTATATTATATCTGAGTTGTCTTTGTGACTCCTGCTTTTTGACGGTAACATCAGTTTCCCTACAGCAACATGAAATGAAGAAACAAAGAATTTTATGGGAGTAATTCTAGTCCCGTCCCTACAAATAAGTCATGTTTTTTTTTTCAGTTGTGAAAAGGAGGAATAACTAGATAAATTTACATAAAGTAAATCAGTTTTCAAGCAGCAATCACATTTGCTTTAAAATATAGATTCTGCCTCTGTCATACATTTTTTTTCTGGTAGCTTCAGTTTAAAAATAAAAATGATTAAAATGCATTTTTAGTATAAAGAGCAAGTAGCAATTAATGGTTTGGACTTGAATATAAGTTTCATGAAAGAGGAGGCTTGTTTTCTTTATTGTCGAACTCCTACTACCTGGAGTAGTGTCAGGCTTGGGGTAGCTGACAACCATTAATAAATCACTTAAAATTACTTGGTATCAGTTTGTATCATATTATAATGTTTTTTGTGGGAGGAGAATAAGAAATGTTCCCATATATATACATATATAATTGAAGAAACAATAGTCATTTCATTGAACTGTTAAAATCATATCTATAATTTCATACTATTGGTTCAATTGTGATTTAATACTCAAGTCAATAAATTAATTAGGAGTATTGTAGGTGCAGCTTTAAATATTGATTTTTATCCATCTTCCTCTTGCATTGAAGTGATATGTTTAAAATCCCTTTATTAAAGTATTTTAAAATTATGTTTATGCATTATATATTTAAAGTCATTTTTTAAAAAAGAACCTCAAGAGTTACTGGATCTTATTTCTAAAATTTTTTAACACTTAAATATAAGAGTAGAAGTTTGCTGCAATTCCCATATTACTTTTTTTTATATTAACAATATAAAAGTAACCAATGCATTTTTCTTACTAAAAATATGAGGGGAAAACCTGTTTATTTTTTAGTTATTTTTCTCTTCATTTCCAAAAATTGTCAGTTTATTCTTTCTAAATTTTCCTATAAAATGTTCATGTTATTGAATATAGGTAATCACTGATGAGTATACTGAATTATAATCTTCTCTCTTTTATGCCTTTTTAATTACATTAAGATTTATAAACTTTGATAAAGCACACTATCCATTACCCATTTGGTTAATTTTTACTCTCAAATGTTAAATTCATTTAATATTGTAATGAATTAATCATTGTGATAGAAGAATTTTGAGATATCCCAAATCAAATTATAGCTGTCCAGAGAGGGAGAGAGACAAGAGTAATTAACCCAATAATAGCTGTGGGCTGCTAACAACCAACTGCTCACATTCCTGAGCTTTGAGTCAGCCCCACCATGGCCATCTAAAAAGAAGTAGGGGACCACCAGATGTCACTGCTTGCTACTTACGCATGAACTTGCAAGACTGTTGACCACAACGAATCAAAAGGAGTAAACATTTCTTTCTTAGGGACTGTGCAACTATCCTAAAACTGCCCCTGCTGTACATTCTCCCCACCCTCCATCCATTATCTGTAGCCAATGTAAATTGGCTCAAAATAATTTTCCTTTCTTTCCTAAAACATAATGTACAGGGTGTGGCAAAAGGAGGTTTACAGTTGTTCATGTGGAAAACAATACAATAAGTAATAATGCAAGCATGAAATCTGTTTTGCCAACTCAGAACTGGAAACTCACTTGCCCCGCCCTGTGAGACTGAAGTCCTGTTGGCTCCAGGAAGGCAGCCACTGCTCTCTCTGCTGCTGCTGCTGCTGCTGCTCGTCCAGACTGCACACCCTGGACCCGGTTACTTTTTAGCTCAATGAACTTGTTCTTTTATGGAAAACTTTTGACTATGAAAGTTTTCATGTGCTTGTTTAAAAGGCCTTTTGCATTTTTAATTGTGTCCTATTTCTTACAAGGAAAACAATTTTTCAGTCTGACTAAATTATATGAAGTTCAAAAGTGTAAATGTATATTTTAAAAGGAATGGGGTATGGGCTTCTTTAAGGTGAACTTTCATCATTATTGTTCTAGTGGTTGGTGAAAGAATTACAAAGAAGAAAGTGCAGAGTCCAGTTTTATTTTACTGGAAAGCGTTAGGTGGAGAGATTTGGACCAGCCCCGAGGGCCTAGTTAGGGCTTTGGGTTTTTGTTGGGGTAACGGGATAGTTGTAGAGTGGAATGTTTCAGTTGGGCTGTGGCTTGTTTGGATATTATCTTTGGATACAGAGTCTGGTCCTGCTTTGGTGTAGTAGGTCCTTTTTCCCAAGTTCCCAGAGCCTCTGCACAGTCATGCTTTATGGGGTTCAGCCAGGTCTGAGAAAGATGACCTGAGAAAGTGGCCTTTGACCTATTAATTATCAACCAAATTTCTGTTTTTCAGAATATTGCGTATATTCCAGTGTATTTTTTTTCATAATGCAGATATGCTATTTTCTTTCACAAGCCACATAGTAATTTCTACTAACTCATCTGGTTTAGAAGCTGCAGCTTGATTTTAGGAAGACAATATTATTTCCTGTACTTGTTCCTGCAAATTTTCCAATGTTTGCCCCATCTTGCTAATTTCTGTCTGTGAATAGGTCAAATTATGTGCTTTTCTGAAGAACCTGAACTAAGTATTGACAATCAGTGAGGCTCAGGGTTGTAAAGATTAATGTTTACAAATCCAAAGTAGTGGTTCTAGATTTGAAACAATATTTTGGTCCTCCAGGATAACTTTAGAAGATAGTAAAATGAGCACTTATAAAATCTTAAAAAAAAAAAAGTTTTTAAAAAAAGGCCCTGTGGTGGCACAGTGGATTGGCACCAGCCTGTGAACCCAAAGGTTGCTGGTTCAATTCCCAGCCAGGGCACATAACCAGGTTGCAAGCCAGGTCTCCAGCTAGGTCCCGTAGCTGGAGGCAGACAAAAGGCTGCATTGATGAGAGACATACATTGATGTCTCTCTCCCTCTCTGCATCTCTCCCTACTCCCCTCTTTAAAAATAATAAATAAAATCTTTAAAGAAAAAGTTAAAAAAAATGAGCTGCTTTTGCAGTTTTACTACCTAATCCAGGCTTCTGAAACTTTAACTTTAAAGAAGCAGCAGTACATTCAATGGCAGACCTGTTGGCTTGAAAGAGTTAGTTCAAGCCCATAGCAAGAGAATAATAACTATATTCAAAGACAACAAAGTTCCTGTGAAATATGTTTACTCGGCAAATATGACCTGAACCTCCTTCAGGTCTGTCTTGATGATTTTTTGGTCATATTGGGCCATGTTAGAAGAAAATCATAGTCTAGATGTTTAAAATTAATATTTACCTTGCAATATAGAAGTTGAGAGAATATTTTCTAACCTGTAAAGATAATGATACTTTTTTCATTCAGTTGAATGTGCATTTTATTAGAGAAGCAGAAGTTAGTGCTTGACCGGAGACTTTCAAAAGATGAGGGCTATCCATGGGGACTTCCTTCTGCAAGTGAACAACTGCACCAACTTCTAGTCATTAAGTAAAATGAGTAAATTTCCAGAATGATAGAGATTTTCAGGGCTCTTAATTGAAATTCACAGAACTTTAGAAAATTGAGAAATTTCTAATTTCTGAATCTCCCTGGACACTTCATCTACTGTATTATTTGATCATCTGATTTAAACTGTGTTTAATTTCTTAGTGTAGAGAGTAGGGGAGTAAATGCCCTCTGTGGGGGGGTTAAGCACTTTTCAGAAAAGAGAGAAATGAAAGGTTTGAGACTAAAGAGTTCTGGCCTCTTCTAAAGATTCTTTTCTCTGTGACTCCACCCAGGATTGTCACCCATCTCTGGAATCACCTAGGTCAGACAGCAGGAGCCACAGGTTACCTTCCTGAGAGTTAACAGCTCTTCAGCACACCATAGATATATTGTCTAGTTTCCTGTAACTAAAACATCTAGTCCTGAGTGAATTTTCTAAAGCAAAGGTGAACAGGAAATGAACAGTAAAGAGTCCAGTGTAAAAGTCTTTTTGTTCTATTTAGGAAAGTGTCCTCTAGTAGTTCTCCAAGGTATTTGGGACAATATTTAGTAAAACTACTCAGTGAAGGGATATAAAAAAGCAAACACTGTTGAGTTAGATTACCCAGCCTCTTGGATCCAAACTCTTCCAATAAAACATATTTCATTCATATAGGATTTTGAGTCTAGAAACATTTTTTTAAAGTCTTGCACTGTATTTTGAAATTGAGGCTGTTCCTTCAAGCATGCACTGTAAAGGTGGCATTTTGGATCAATAATATTCTATCTCATAGGAAAGGGCTTATATGTTGATCTGTTCCTATGGGGAAAGATTACTTTAGGGTTTTGATTTACTGCTTGATTTTACTCCTCCCGACCCCAACAGAGCTTCCTGTAGTTGTGACTCAGGATGTCCCTGATAGTGCTTTTAAAACCTGACAATTAATATTTTGGCTCCTGTGCTCAACAGGATTTTGCAAGTTATAGGTCAACGAATACACACAGACATGTTCGTAATGAGAAGTCACCCTCATGGACAGAAGTAGTACAATCCCATTTTCCTCCCTCTGCCAAAATCCCAGAAAGCAAGAGTATTCTATGAAGATTTTTGAGCCAAACTGTGCTTTGGGGTGGACTACGTAATTATAGAAACCCAACAACTTGACAAATGTTTGCTAAAATCAAGCCACAGTTGTTCTAATCCCAGTTTCAATGTTAGAGGAATATATATTTTTTAGTACTGACATCTTCTCCCACTAGACATGTAGTGTAAAGCAAGGACCTTTATTTTAAAATATTTATTCATAGTTACTGGAGAAGACCTACCAAAAAACTTTTCTTTGTTTTGTTAGTGTTACTGAGATCAAGGGATGAGTTGCTCAGGGTGCTCTATTCAAGAACAAGACATGGTTGTCGCAAGGTAGTTTTAATTCCTTGTAGTCAGTACAGGAGACAGGGTGTTTCTAGCCAAAGCTCTGCCTTCCAGAAAGGAGGCTTAGCTGTGGCTTATATGCACTATATGGTTAATTACACATTGATTTCTTCTTGGTTACCCCGGTTAGGGTCTGTCAAGCTCATCTTGCTAACTTAGCAACAACTAAGAGGCATCTAGCATTCAGTTTCATGAGAACATTTTCCTGGGAAGGGTCAACTGTTGCTCAGGTACAGGTTCCTTCATTTAGGAAGACAATGGAAATTAGGCCCTCACTTTTCTAGGAAATGTACTTTCTCATTAAAGCAAAAAGCCAATCAAGGAGAGGCTTTACTGATCCCAAACAAAAACTTGTACTAGGAAAATTTAATAGTAATTCAATTTTGAATCAATAGAAAGGAACTTAAACCTCTTATATAACTAACATAAACATTGACAGTGGGGACATGAGGTTTGTTTCAGAATTTGTTTTTTTTATTATTGGTCATGTTTTAAGCAGACAGATGTAAATCACTGGTCCTTTTCCATGAAAGCTTTTATGTTATTAGAGGAAGGGAGAGGGAGAGAAGGGGAAGGGAGGGAAGGGAAGGGAAGGGGAGGGGAGTGGAGGTGGGGGAAGGGGAGAGGAGGCAAGGGAGAAGGAAGGGAGGCAGGAAAGCATGGCTGGAGGAAGTTGAGGCTGAAAAGACATCAGTGAGTAAATAGAACAAATATTAGAATGTATCAAATGCTTATCAGATATTTAATTCATGAGCATATAATATATGTTTTGGTTTTTTTTTTTAAACAGAAGCCACTCAACTAGACTGTTACCCCAAAAATTTAATTCAAAACTTTACTATTTTGAATCCAAATGAATTAACCCAATTCTTCTCTGGTTACATGTAGCACACCAGACACAAAATAAATGTTTAATATGACTTCTTGTTGTTGAATGAGTAAGGTGCATTTTAATTTATCTTGAGGATATGTACCTTCTACTGAATCCTGATTAAAGAGATATAGTTACTATAAAACATTGTAAGAAGAATGATTAAAATATCTTTGTTTCAGTGTTAGGGAAGCTGGATAAGCCTTTGGTTTAATTTTATTGTTGTTGTTGTTGGTTTTCACTTTTTCAGTCAATAATAAAACTTTTTGTTTTCTTATATTAAAAGTAAATAAAAGAATAGGAAGAATTACTAAGAAAATATTAATGATAATGGTAGGAAAATGGTCCATGGATTATTAAGGGCCTTGGAAATTTGACAACAAATAAAATCTTTGGGGTTATAATTCCAATTAAAAAAAATTTTAAAGTAAAATGACTTCCAAAAATGGAAGGCCTATGTAACTTTTATCAATAGGGAACAAATTTTTAAGATCTCTATTCACTTCACCATCATGAAAATTAGCCAAAATTTGCAGTATTATTTTTCAGGGATGATTACCAGACTGAATTATGTTCCTGTGTTACCGAAGACAGAGCCCCAGATGGACTCAACCTATACTTTACTCACAAAACTCCCTGCAGGTTCAGTGCACCTTAAGAATGCACTGGTTTGTGAAAAAACCAGTTCACAAGAGGTAGATAACTAATCCAGAGGTAGATGGTCGTAAAGCTATTTCATCAAGGATGATTGAGTACATAAATAATAATTTACATTTTTCTTTAGAATCTGTAAAATAACTCCTAAGGAATCATAGATAGGGCTTCTTCATCAATCTCTTATGATTACAAAGAGAATTTGTTTAAATACCCCACAACATCAATGTATGTCTTACTATTTATTGGGATAAATTCTTCCCTTCCCAGTTTTCAGTCAGTGCTGTTCAAGATTTCTTTCTGATAATGTGACAAGAGTAGCCTTACCTTCATCTATTAATGTCATCTCTTGTGTGCCTGCAAAATTTGCCAGAACTGATTAGAGCAGATATTAAATGATAATTGAACATTTAGTGCTCGTCAAACAGAAAGTGACAGATGGGGCACTAATTAAATTACAGTTCTGACATTATTCACAATGGTTTATGACTTTTTAGTGATGACCTTCATGCATCTTTCCCCCATACCCACCACCCCCTGCTTTGGGGGAGAAAGGCTAGAGGTTGATTGATACAAAGAAAAACTATCTCTGAAAAATACCAAGCAAATAAAAGATGTTTAAAATGTTTCATTCTTTCAAGCTATCAAGAGAAAACATTTTTCCCTGTGGTGAAGTGAATAACCATAAAACAAAAAGAAAACTTTCTATGAAGCTAATGAACTGAGAAGAAAATATCTAGGTAATCCTAACAAATATACAAAGATAGGTTATAATGACTCTATTTCTAGAATGAGTAAAAACCTTTGTTCTGATTTTGAATAAAGAAAAAATATAATTCTGATCCTGGAAATAAGGATGCAGTAATTTTTATTTTTATTAATGCCTTTTTGTTTGTTAACTCAAGCTTGCATTGCTAGCTATCTCTACCAGCTAAATGAAAAATCTTGTTTCAAGGCAAGGGGTAGGGCGAGGAATGAAAAGAAATTCTAAGCTACAGTTGCTGAACCAGAACTGCATTTTCTTTTTCAATTAAAAAAGAAAATACAACGTTAATTACTTTCTAACTTTAGTTTTGTTCATTTTACTCCAGTGTTTAGTAGCCTTAAAAAAAAAAGCAAAAAACTATGAGTAAATGTCTCAAAGACTTTTATGCTTAGTTTTATGTTTCAGCAGTGAAGAAACTTCTGTCTACTGATTGACAACAGTTTAAATTTAAAAATATGTAATTTTTGTTATGTCTGTTTCCCATTATTTTCTAAGCATTTTTACTACTTATTTATATATGTAGCTTTTGTTACCATTAATGGTGAAACTCAGGTCTGATGACTAATTATAACATTTCCCACCACCCGCTGCCATACACATAGTATATTATTTAGAGTAATGATGTGATCTCTTCAACATGGAAAAACATGGAAAAGAAAGTGAATGAATATAGAATTTATTTATGTTATTTTGCCTAAATATGCTATGTAGTTTAGCTGTGATAATCAACTAACAAATTCAGTATAAAGGATTGAATGGATTTAAACATAGAGACAAAGTTCAAATTGGACTTGTTATCTGTGGAAAAGGGAAGAATTTCTTCACCCTTTAAAGCCTCAATTTCTTCAATAGTAAAATAACATGGCTTCAGTACGTATTTTGTAAATTCTTTCATACCTTCAAAAGTCTTATATTTGTTATGGATGACTTTTATGTTTCAGGTCAGTAGAATCAATGCCCATCAATAGCAGTTTATTCTTAAAGATGCTTTAATACAATGTATTACTAATAACATAATATTTTTTGTGTTGCTCAAAGAAATGCAAATATATTCACTAATATAGCTGAAGAGTAGTGTTTAGAAAAATTTCTGATTAGCAGCAAGCTACTCAGCTGTTCAAGACATTTACAATATTTCTAGTGTTCATGTTTTTTGTTGTTGGGTATAAAAACTGCAGTTCTGGGTGTTGGAAATGTTTGTGCCATATTTATTTATGTAGGCCTTTTTATTTCTTGTAACATCTTTCTTTGTATCTTTCTGAAGATAAGCTACATAATGTCCTTTGCTTTCCTGTTTTGATAACTCCACTGAAGTAGAATATGAGGGGCTTTTTTTGTTTTGTTTGTTTTTGGCCACAACGTATTCTTGACAGAGACCATGGTTTCCTTCATCCTTTCCTGATTGTATACAGGGATACAGAATACAAATACAGAATTTTATTTGTTGGTTTGTG
Source organism: Noctilio leporinus (assembly GCA_004026585.1). Taxonomy (NCBI): domain Eukaryota; kingdom Metazoa; phylum Chordata; class Mammalia; order Chiroptera; family Noctilionidae; genus Noctilio; species Noctilio leporinus. Next base: position 139,534 of record PVIW01000147.1, read on the forward strand.
TAGTTAAATAACTTTTCTTTTTTTGGTCAGGCAGAAACAACTCGTTAGTTCTATGATCTATGGTTTACAGAATTTACATATTTTTCTCCTTTGCATATCAGAGCATTTAACTTCTCTCTTCTCCTGTCACCTTTCTGTTTTCTATGATATGTGATGAATCATCATCATCACAAGTGTTTCTATGGTTCCCTTTGGAGGTGGCTTTAGTATGGTGGAATGTCAGTCACTGAAGACTTGTCTTCAGGTAGAATGCTAGGTACCTTCTTTCTGTTGTCTCGGTTATTATGGGGCTTCTTTCATGGAAACATTCCCTTTTCAGTTTAAATACCATTCTTCTTTGTAGAAAACATAAAAATTATGTCATAGCCACATAATTTCTAGTTTTCTGTTTCCAAGTTTAGCGATGTATCTGCTTCAAATAGTAATAGTACTCCCTTCTTACATTGGCCTCTTGTTCTACCCATGATGGAGAGGGTCTTTTGTTGTTTTCATCATGGCTCATATTTATTAACTTACTGAATTCAGAACCCTGCAGTTCTGATCCAGAGCAAGGGTGATAACATGAAGTAATTCTGAGCCACAGACATTTTACCTACAACAGCATTTGAGTAAAGAGCTGAGATGCTGAAGGCATAGGGGTGAGCTATGATCAGCTTGTTCCTTTAAATTTAGCTAATTATAGAATGTGAAAATTTTCGCATTATATATTTAGTGCATTGGTACTGTAAACATCAATGAATATTTAAATGTCAGTAGTTTGCATTATGAAATTTTCATTTATGAATATATTTTTCAATCTCTAACAGATTTGAGGGGCGAAGCGTGTAGGTAGATGCTGTCAGTGGACTGAGGAGTATTAACAACATCCACCAGAAAATAAAAATGTTTTCGTAAAGACACATGCAGGCTAGAAGGGGTTATAGAAATTATTTAATCAGTTTGAGGAGACTGAGAACCTAAACATGATAGAACTTGTCAGTTGTTGCAATCACTGGTGGATCTAGTTCCGGGAGCCTAAATCTTTGACTATTTGATGTAGCAATCTTGGTTTTCTTAAGTGACAGCAGTAACTTATTTACCTAATTCTAGGGGAGGGAGAATTGTTTTTATCATAGTTTTATTCTGTGTCTCAACAACGTGACTCTGCGGCCATAGACAATATGTAAAATAAGCATGACTGTGTTCCAGTGAAAATATATTACTAAAAAATTCTAATCTGCACCCTTAAAAATAGTTGACAATATACATTTCATGTTATATGTCTTGTTCCTGTAGTAAACCACAATGAAACATTCTAAGCAGATTACTTTATATCTCACTTGTCCATATTATAACAGAAAGTTGATCAATTGGGTTCCTAGTCTTAAAATGTTAATACACAATGACCAGCAAATAGTTTGCATGAATGAAATTATTTGTCAAATGACTGGAATATGATTATGAGAAATCAAGAAAAACCAAATGGTTACAGTAGAGATTTTTGGGAGAATGTCACCTGAAAATCTGAAGTCTGTGCTTTGAGAACCCTGTCATTATAGGCAAACTATTTTAGCAAGAAAGATCTTAATAGGGAAATGCAGACACTAAAGAGCTCTGTGATAATATATATTGTCTAGTTTACACGGTTCAAAATAAAATACCTATGATACTTAGTATAGATGTATTGTGGGTAGAAAAGACATAAGATCCTGAAAGAAATATTTTCCCTTGTTTTTCTAATTTTTTCTGAAATGCCTCCAAAAAATATTTTTAATATAAACGCACACAGATGGTTTCTTAAGAAATTGATGGTGCTCACTTTTGTTTTCTTCTTTCTCTCCCAACATGATTAAAATTTGGTGAGAGCTGGTTAGATATGAATTACCTTCTCAGAACTTCCTGTTTGAATGTATGAAATCATAATTTTCCAAAAGTCAAATAATAGGATAGTGATCCCAGGATACCAAGTAAGGTTTACTGAAGGCTCCTAGGCCAGTCCGATGTCCACCTTAGATGGTTGGTCTAGAAAAAGGTGGCAAAAGCATAAATTATGACTTTTCCTAATATTTTTTCATAGCTTTACTGAGATATAATTGAGATATAAGCTATACATATTTAAAACATATAATTACTTTCAACTTATGTGTACATTTATGAAATTGTCACTACTGTTAAGGTAAGGACCCTGTATATCTTCTCCCAACTGTTCAGCAATTATGTCAATCTGAAATCCCTCCCTCTTCCCCTTCTAGCCTCCCTCTCACCCCATCTTCGGGCAATCACTAATCTAGTTTATTTCACTATATATTAATTTTCATTTTCTAGAATTTTTAAAATATGTGGACTCACAGTGTATATGTTATTTTTGACTGGTTTTTAAAATAAAGCATAACTACCTTATGATTAATCTATGCCATTAGGTATAGCAATAGTTCAGGTTTTTTTTTTTTTTATTGCTGTTCTAGTTCATATTATAACTGTTCTACAAGTTGTTTATCCATTTAACTATGTATATTTGGGTTTTTTATATGTTGGTCATTGTAAATAAATGCTTTTATGCATGTTTATAGACAAGTTTTATATGAACATGTACTTCATTTCTCATGGTAAAATGCCTGGGGGTGAACTGACTAGATCATATACTGACCCATATAGATAAATGTTGCTGTCTCTCAATATCTTTGATCTAAGTTATTCAGTAAATAAAGGAAATCCCAAGGAATTCCAGCTCACCATTTAAAAAATACATTAGCTTTTCATGCCTTTTATTTCTGGGTAGCTTCAAAAGAGGCTTCCATGAACATAACTAAGACCCACATTATCCATATTCTTTAGCTTCTCTCTATGTTTCTGTCTCAGAGCTTTCTCCAAAGTTCAGAAATTGTGTCTTTCCATATTCAGGATCAGCAGCCAGAAGAAGGGTAGTTTACACTCTGCCAGCCTGACTTACAGATTTTAGGTTTGTCACCCTTACAATCAGGTGGCACAATGTACTTTAAGTCTCTCTCTCTCTCTCTCTCTCTCTTTTCTGTTGATTCTGTTTCTCTGAAGATATTGACTGATATCCATACATGCACACAATATATGCAAAACACATAGAATAAATATATATAAATGCACACAAGGAGGGGGTGGGATAGAAAAAGGGGTTTCTTGGGAGAAATTTTCCTCCATGGAAAAGGCTCACTGACTTTCCATAAAGTAAGTGTGACTGCCTACTCCACATTATATAAAAAGTGCTTTGTACAAGTTATTATTGTTTCCCGTCCTGTTTTCCCTTTATTTGAGAAATCACAATGTGTAAGATGAGAAACTAAAAACATACTCTTAGGCAACTGGAGAATTTTATTTTTTATTATGAAGCTTCTATTTCAAACAAAAGAGCTTTAAACACTGAAAAAAAGAAATTAGTTTATGAAATTGAAAGTTTAGGTCTCCATAGAACACTCATGAGATCTAAGTACTAAAAGCCCATTCTACAAAGTAGAATCCCAGTGATGCAACTGCATTCAATTCATTTCTAAATTAGGTACCACTTACAACATTGTAGATAGGAAAAAGAAAGGAAAAAGTATGTGATTTAATTTAAGAACTTGAGCCTGACCACTAGAAACCTCTATTATTCTCAGGAACAATAGGTAAAAACAAAACTACTAGAAGCTCATGACATAAAAATTATAAGTCTATTTAAATTCTGATTTTAACAACTTATTGTTTATTAATTGTGTATACACTCAATTGATTCAATCAAGAAGAGGTTTTATTTATAGTACAGGGTGGGGCAAAAGTAGGCTTATAGCTATGGGTACACAAAACACAGACTTTATTCTTTTATTATTTATTAATGCCTTATTTTCCATACAAATAACTGTAAACCTAGTTTTGCTTCACCCTGTGCATATAATTTATAAAGAAAGCTGTGATGAGGCCCTGGCTGGTAGCACAGTGGATAAAGTGCCGGCCTGTGAACCCAAAGGTCACAGGTTCAATTCCCCAGCCAGGGCACATAACCAGGTTGCAATCTGTGGCTGGAGGCAGGTGAAAAGCAACCATACATTGATGTCTCTCTCCCTCTCTGCCTCCCTCCCTTCCCCTCTTTCTAAAAATAATGAAATAAAATCTTAAAAAAAGAAAGAAAGAAAGCTGTGATGATAAGCTAATTCTTTCCATTATTTTGATAATTTTTACTATTTATTATCGTGGAATTAATTGGATAGGCTGGTTTCAGTGATTAAAAGGGCCAAAAATTGTCCTTTGTTTAGCCATTTCATACCCAGTTGCTAATTGTCTTACTTTGGTAAATTGTACATCATAGATCTAGTGGAGGATAAAATAACAAGGCAAAAATATGGAAAGAGATTGTTAATGCAAATGCTGTGTATTTAAAATAATGGAACTTGCATTTTTAAAAAGTAAAATATATTTTATTACTAAAACAGGTATTGATTTATTTAGGAACATGCCTACATTGATTAACCAATGTTTATCATAGAAAAAAGAACTTATTCAAGTTTGCAAACAGCCAAGAACCTCTGTGCTTTATAAATCAAGACTTAATATTCATAAGAACTCTTTGCGATCAGCATATTTGTCACCCTCATGTTATTGATGATGACCCTGAGGTAGAGATTGGTTAAGCACCTTTCACAAAGGCTTACACCCAGAAAGTGGCAGAATCAGGCTTGGAACCTGTGCCCTTTAGCTGTTGAGTGCAACTGTTAACCATTACACTATGTATATTACCTCACTAGCTTTATTTTATATATAGATGCAAAGATCAATGCTAGGTTTTTGGTTTTTTATTTATTTTTTCAATTTTAATGAAGATGATAATACTTAGGGTTTAACTAAAGTTACTGTGGAATTAAAAAAAAATTGTACTGAAAGCAACAGCATGGAAAATGCATTCATTCCTCAATAATGAGGCTATGAGCCAGACTTCAGTGAGTTAGCCTTTTATTTGAAGGTCTTTAAAAAATTCTAATAATCACAGCAGGATGACAACAAATATATCATTACATGTGAAGCATGTAATGCATGAAGCATGCCCACCATACTCATTGTGAAGTAATTCTTGGTATGTCACAGGGCTAAACATCACTCTGTTGAGCAATGACTTGTATCTCCTTTAAAAATATTTTCCATAATGCCTACCAAAGTAGGTTGAATTGGGCCATCAACCCCTAATAGAAAAATTACTTTCAGTAATTTTCTCCTCATAAATAAATCTTGGTTTCTCCATCAAACCTCATTTTCCTTTTTAAAATTTTTTTAGGATTTTACTTATGTATTTTTATACAGAAGAGAAGGAAGGGAGGAGGAGAGAGAGAAAGATCTATGATTAGTTGCCTTTCTATGAGTCCTGACAGGGTATGGAGACTGCAACCCAAGAAGTTGCCCTGACTGGAAACTGAACCTACGATCTTTTGCTTTGTGGGATGATGACCAATCAAGCCACACCCATCAGGGCAAAGTCTCACTTTTATTTTGAGTTCCAAATATTTATTTATTTTTTTCATTTTTAGCATTGAGAGATTTCATGGCATGACTGCCATGCTATAATCAATTTGTGGTTCAGTTGGAGTCCTTTAGTTGTAAGGACAAGAGGTCAACCTCTGTCACATTGTGAAATAGATTAAAAACCTAGATATCTTGATCTCCTTTGAGTCTGAAAATAAAAGAATCATTGAAAAATTCCTGGAATAATGGTAAAATTAAAATAGTATCATGCATAACAATAGTGACCATTTCCTGTATATCATCCCATGTGATGCTTTCACACTGGATGAAAAGACGGTCTCCAGCACTGATGGATAAGAGGTAGTAGCATCAGCACCTAAAATAGTATTTTGGGTATAAAGTCATCTATGACAATTAATGACTGTTTCTAGGGCAACTAACATTTCAAACATGTGAGGACAGTAAGAAAATTGGTTTCCAAAGAGAACCCAATTAGTTCATGAAAATTATACGATATTTAAACAGGGTAAAGCTGTTAACTATGTATGCCCATAATAATCCAGGCATTGTATATATTTAGTTGTATTAAGTATGCACAAATTTTCTGCAGTTCACATGTAATTATTTTAATTTTCAGAAGAAACTGGGGTTTCAGAAGGGCTTAGTTAAAATTGCCTGAAATTACAGAGCTCATAAGAGGAAGAACCTTATTAGCCTGTCTAGTAGATTGGGAAAGGAAGACAAAGAGGGTTATTTGCCATGATTTGAAGACTGTCCTTTGCTAAGAAGTGTCTGAAAACCCATTCACTTATCTCTCATTCTTTATAGCTTTCAATTATTTAAAAGTTTTGTTCTATTCCTCTTTCCTTGTTGCCTAAATATCACATACATTGTCCACATAAAAAGACTATTTTTAGCCTATAGTAGAATTAAGTGTACGCAGGTGTTCATTAAATTGTCTGATAATATGCCCTGGCCAGTGTGACTCAGTTGATTGCAGTGTCATCTCATAATCATAACTTTGCAGGTTCAATTCCTGGTCATGTTGTACACCGAGTTTGTGGGTTTAATCCCTGATCTCTGGTCTAATCTATGCTTCTCTCTTGAATCAATGTTTATCTCTCTTTCTCTCTCCTTTTCGTCTCTCAAAAACAATGAAGAAAGAAATATGTTTTCAGGTGAAGATAAAAAAAGGTCTGATAATAATGACAATTAAAGCCAAAGACTGAAAATACCAAGGGGATTACATGTGAATCTGTAATCTGAATTTTCACTTAGGGAGTATTTTATATAGGAGAAAGAATTATTTCTCTCCACCATATCTCTAAAAGGTTGATTGCCTCTGTAGTTTTCTATTTTAAGATCCCTTGAAAATTGAAGCTGAAGGAAGGTTCTAAATTAATTCATTCTATATTATGGCCTGAATTGTGCATACCCCAAATTCATATATTTAAGCTTTAACCTCCAATGTAACTCTATATGGAGATAAGAACTTTACATAGGTAATTAATGTGAAATGAGGTCATAAGTGTGGAGTTCTAATCCAATATCACTGGTGTTTTTACAAGATGAGAAAAAGACAGCAAGAACATGTGCGTACAGAGAAATGGCACAGCAAAAAGGCCACCATCTGCAAGCTAAGGATTGAGGTTTTAGGAAAGACAGCCCTGCTGGTACCTGGATCTTCCCGCCCAGCTTCCAGAACATTGAGAAAGTAAATTTGTAGTCTGTGCTATTCTGTTATGGCAGCCCTAGCAAACAAAACTGTTTCTTCACATTGTACTAAAGTTAGAATCATAGCTAAATAAATGGGTGTAACTTGCTCAAAGAGTTTGACTAACTTAAATCATAACAATGATAATAAGCATTATATGTAGTATATACAAGACATCAAACTGGGTGCCTTTATATCTATCTTATTATTTTATTCTTTGAAAGATCCTCATTGGGGTAATTTTGCTGATCTATCTCCTAGGCAAGGGAAATAAAGGAAAAAAATAAACAAATGGGACTACATTAAATTTAAAACTTCTGCATGGCTAAAGAAATCATCATCAAAATAAAAAAGGAACCAACCTTATGGGAGAGCATATTTGTCAATGATACACCAGACACGGGTTTGATCTCCAAAATATATAAATAACTCATATAACTCAAAACCAGGAAGATAAACAATCCAATTAAAAATGGGCAAAGGACCTGAACAGACACTTCTCAGAGGAGGGCACACAGAGGGCCCACAGGCATATGAAAGAATGTTCAACATCACTAGGCATCAGAGAGATGCAAATTAAAACCACAATGAGAGACCACCTCATACCTGTCAGAATGGTCACCACTAACAAATCAGCAAACAAGAAGTGCTGAAGAGGATGTGGAGGGAGAAAAGGGAACCCTAGTACACTGCTGATGGGAATGCAGACTGTTGCAGCCACCATGGAAACAGATTGGAATTTCCTCAAACAACTAAAAATGGAAGTGCCTTTTAATCCAGTGATTCCACTGCTGGGATTTTACTCGGAGAATCCTGAAACGCCAATTTAAAAGAATTTATATTCCCCTATGTTCATAGCAGCATTATTTACAATAGCCAAGTGCTGTTAACAGCCTAAGTACCCATGGATCCAGCCTAACTGGATGAGTGGATCAAAAAAATTATGGTACATTTACAGAATGGAATACTACACAACAGAGAGAAAGAAGGAACTCCAACCTTTTGCAACAACGTGGGTGGAACTGGAAAGTATTATGCTAAGTGAAATGAGCCGGGTGATGAAAGACAAATACCATATGATCTCCCCTAATACAAGAACCTTATGAATAAAACAATCAAACAAGCAAGATAGAACCAAAGGCATGGAAACAAGGAGTTCCATGGTGCTATCTCATCTCTAGCTCAGAATGTATTATATACTCATTTTCCCTTCCTGTGTCTAAACCTCTCATGCATGTGGGGTCCCTGACTCTCTCATGTATGCAGAATTCCCATAAAACTGTATGCATGAAATTTGGTTATTTTCTCTTGCTAATCTCTCTCATGTTTATTTGCTGAGAGAACCTTGAGGCTAGAGGAAATTTCTCCCCCCTTCCCCCAACAACAACGTATCAGCTACTCCTACTGAAACAGATATTTCCTTAACCCTTAAAGTAGATTGTCTTCTTCCTATATCTACTATTTTATTTCTATGAAGCCTGGTGGAGATTTTAGCTCTGGCCCAGTGAGCAAAATCCTCTCCATAGTTTAAAGGTCTAAGAATCAAATACTACTACATAGATTGAATATCCTGAGATTTGAGATATTGACCCTAATGTCCTTTTTCTAAGTACTAAAATATACTCTAAGAATGTGCTTGTGTATGTGTATGTCTTGGATGAGGTCTATGAAGGATAATAATAATACAGATTGTGGCCAGAAATTAGGGAACAGTTTTAACCTAGTCTCAAAGTTTTGCTTCCCAAGCCCCACAGTGTTCTGAATTCAGTTTCATAAGCAGTAGTGAGCATTACTATCAGGCAGGGAAAGTTAATCTTTTTATTAGTTAGAACACATAAAGTGCAAAAACAATTGGTAATGTCTTCCCTGACAGATACAGTAACAGTCATGAAGGCTGTAGAACATTACTAAAGTATTTATTTGACATTTATTAAAGAGAGTTTAATGATAGTGACATTTTAATCTAATTCATCAGTTTAATAGTTTTCATGAAAATGCTCCATTTATTTAGACGCTCTATGTATCTTTCCGATTCTCACTAATCATTTTTGTTCATTTGCTATTGAAGTAGGTTGTCTCGAGGTAGTGCATTAGAATCAGAAGAATATAACTTCATAAAACATTATCATTAAAAACCTATCTAGATTAAGAAGTAGTAACTAATTCTAATTTTACAGGATTATTTTTTCATTTGTCTCAATGACAGTAAATCATTAGGTCTGAGAAGCCATCCGTATGAATCTATAGATACACGCCAGAGGTCATCTCTGGAAACATAATCATACATTATTATCAAGCCCCGATTTATAATGGGTTTGCTTTAAAAAAATCTTTAGTATAATCACTTCTAATGAATATGGTAAATCTGATAATTATCAAGGGAGTTTTAGCTTCAGATTTCTTTACCAAATCAGTAGAACCTCAAGGATGAAATATTAAGTAGACAAATGGTGATGTTTGACTCCTTTAGGGTACAGATTTTGTACCTAAGATGTTTCTAGTGCTGATCTGATCAATTCAAGTATGTAAACTTATAAATAGTCAATCAGTAAGGTCCTAGCACTATGCAGATGTGGGTTCATATGGATGTTTATTTTCTGCTGACTATGTTGCCACCGCCTGGATGGAAAATAACTGAAGACATATCTGAGTCCCCTTGGCTCGTGAATTCCTAAGAATGGCCATTAAAAAAATATATGATTTTTAAATATGAATTTACCTGATATGGTTATTAAATGGTGATAGGAACATTTGTGACATTATTCATTTCTGACACCTTTTAGTCAAGTTGGCCTAGTACAGTTGGTCTGAGGAAGTACTGCTCTCTCAACATTGTAGAACGATTACCTTTGGAAGAACTTATGTTGTGAGGGTAACGTCTCTTCAGGGAAGATCAGCTGGCTTGATAGGAATATGTCAGCTTTGACCATTTGTGTCACTCTGTGGAAATCTAATACTGTCAGCATCTGGACCTTCTTGGACTTAAATTGATGATAATAGTCACTATGTTCTCTATGTATTATAAATTAAAGTAGCAGCTTATTGACTTACACTGAGAAACACTGCTATCAGACAGAACAGATAACAGGTGGTCCAGTGTTCCTCTCATTTAAAGAGAAATTTGCATGCAAAGCTGAATGATCAGAATTTGAAAACAGAGCAAGAAAAGTCATTTATAAGAATACTGAAGGTCTTCATACTTTTGTGTATAAACTTACATTTGTTTCCACAATAAGGAGAAATGTTTTAGGTTGATTATTATTATTTTTTCATTTTGGACTGCTGGGAAATTTCTTTATTCCATTACGTTCTCCTAATATCCAATGATCTGCTAATACATGTTTAACAAATGGCCCTTTGTTAAGAAAAAAACATACTAATTTGTAATGTTCATCAATTTCTGTCATGTATATGTTTTCCCTGTGTCCAAGTTCAATCTACCAATATTACTAAATATACATCTGAGAAGAAAGCACACAGCCCAGCTCTCACACCCGGCATCACTGGCCCTGTCACCACTGCGATAGCCCACATTTCACATACTATTTCTAAGCCTCCACTTTGGAACAATTATTATTTTTGAGGTATATTTAAAAATATATATTAGATGTATCAGATTATAATCATATCTTAATCTTTTGAGCCTAGGAATGCCATATATTTCTTCTGACCTATTTATGGTTTAATTTTCAGAAGTGTTTTTTATGTTTAAGTTCTTGGAGAGCTCATGGTCATTGCTTCCATGTAATTTCTTCTCCAGACTTTTGTATGTTTTCCTAATGCCACCTGCATGAGAATCTTTGGGAAAGGAGAATTGGAATCAGCAATTTTACGTATTCTCCTGGAGAAGGATTCTTAAACTCTGAGAATTTTTATTCTAAAGAACCTGCATTTTCCTTAAAGATAAAAGTCTATTTTAACATAAAATTGATCTCCAGTAGAGACCAAATGTAGTCAAAACAGAAGTGGGGAATTGGGAGTAAGCAATGAAGAGAAGTTAGTTGTAAGTGCTCATGAAAATGTAATTTTGATGGACTTGACTTTGGAATAGGGTGCTTTTTTCCCCCTTTATTGATGAAAGAGAGAGACAGAGAAAGAGAGAGAGGTTAAGAGATCAATTTGTTATTCCACTTATCCATTCATTGGTTGCTTCTTTCATCCTGCAACCTTGGCATATTAGGTTGTTCTAACCAACTGAGCTACCTGGCCAGGGTAAGGATTTATTTCTTAAAGGAGCTTTTCTTTTCTCTAGTTTTGTCATCTAGTAAGCAGATTATTTATTGTTAGCTCTCTATCATCAGATATAGGAGAGTCCCCTGGTGAGGTTAAATTTTATGTAACTGCTCCACATGGTGCTAATAAGCATCCAGAATTGAGAACCATTCTCAGCAGGGATCCCAAATTTTCTTGGTTCATGACACCCACAGTCATTTATTTCCTTAAACCCCCTAGGTCAAGAAACAAAACAGAACATGTAAGAGCTCTGTTTTAGCATTAGTTCCAAGCATTTTAATACATATTTATGTCTTCACAACTTAGCCGCGGTTTGAAAAGCTAAATTACATGACCAGAATCGTGCAGAATTGGATGCGTACCCCTTCTGAGCAGTGCATTACCCCTCAGAACATGGACTCAAGTTGGAGATCTCCTTCCTTATTTCCTGTCCCACACTGATTTTCCCACTGTATTTGTCTTTTAAGACAGCAAATGGTGAAATTGGACCTTTGAAAAGAGATGATGCCATTGAAAAAAAAATATGATCATGGGCTAATAGTTTTTGCTTCTCTTGAAAACACAAATATCTCAGAATGCCTCTGTAAGCCCTCTGCTGCTCTCTGGGGGCACCTTTGCACACAATTTAAGAACCAGACTATGGAACACATTTTGTGTTAGGGCCAATATAGCAACAGCAATCCCAAACAGAAGGATAAAGGGCAAAAAAACCTCAATGGGAGATAGAATTCCTCATTAAGTCTTCATCTTCTCAGTTTTTTAGTGATGATAATGATCATGATGGTCAGTGATGATGAGAAAAATAATGCTATTTAATAGAATCTATATATTAATCCCTACATTCCATGAGGGTATACATTCTCTCAGTTAATTTCCAGTAACAAATCTAGGAAGTAGGTACAATTAACTTCATTTTGAGGTATGGAATGTGGAAGCTTAAAACTTCGGCTACTTCCCCAGCAGGTTTATGGCATAGCTGGATAGGAAAGGCAGTTTGCTTGACATCAGTCTGTGAGTTCTTCTTAACAGGAACTTGCCACAATCATAAGGAACAGGATTGATGGAGAATCAGTGGTGTCATATAAGTAGGCAGATCAAGAAAAGTTACAGTGAGAAAACAAAGGACTCCTGGCATAAATATGTGTCTTGTGGAATTGAATGAGCAAAGTCATTGCAAAGTCCTAGCAATATGGTGGAGTGGAACCCAGGTGAGTGTGTGTGTATACATGAAAATACACACACATTCATAATCCTAGGGGTTACCTGGCTAGAATTATGTCCAGTTGCAAATGAGAATTTAGAAGAAGAGGCAAAACTAAATGTTATAATGTTATAGGGGGAAGGTTGGATTATGGTAGTAAAAGGGAAGAATACAGAATTGACTGCACCACCTGTCACCTTGCACCTTCTTGAAGTTGTCACTGCTGCCCTTTCTTTGCAATATTAAAATTCTTTAAAATTTACATTTTTAAGCATACTGCTAAATTTAAGCACAGAGAGTTTGGACTAAGGGCCTTTCTAAGGACCTTTTTCTTTGAAATAGCATTTTTTTTTTTTTTTTAGCTGCATGTTACTTCAAGCATGTTAGGTTGGGTCCCTGCGCTGACTGGGACATAAAGGCAAAGTGCTTAAGCTGTTTATATCCCACCGAAAACCTGGAATGACAAAGTGCTAATTTGGATTTATGAAGAAATATCAGACAAAAAAGGAAAGACGTGATGCCAAAAATATGAGCGTATACGTTCATTAAATCATTAGACATACTCCCATATATAGCCTTTGTTTTAATACTTCTCTGTCATTAGAGTGGAAAAGGACAAAAAAGAAGCTACATGTTGTCAACTCCCTCCTCCTTTCTTTCCCATATCTTCCTCCCACCCCTCAAACAAGCTGTTGTCATAGTCACTAGGCTCCTGGGACATGTCCTCTTAGGCTGCATTTGTATAGGAAATCAGCCCCTTCGAAGAACCTTGAATTCCTTCTTCTGACTCTCTCCTGTACTCTCCCTGGCCTAACCCCATCTTCACCACTGGCTAGGCAGGTCTTCGGCATTTCTCAATGCCTTGATTAATATCTGCACAGCCCTGGGGCATGTCGTCATTTAATAAGTAGGTTTTGGATGAGTTAATAAAATCCATCCCATATAGATTTACGCTATGGTCGAAATTGTTTCCTTAGTGTATTTTAAGTATCACCTGTCTAATTGAGCACCTTCAGGTCAGATTTGCTTTGCTCAGAGAATGACCTAATGACTATGGAAAAGAATCAGCTTACCAGACTCCTTGCTTGCAAAGTATCAGCCTCTCTGGTCTTCATGATTCTATCAATTTATCTCCAGAGACAAGTGCTAACTTACTCCGTCTGCTCGGCACTCCAGGAGCAAGTAACTACTTAGCCATTGCTCATTCTGGAATCCCTCCTACGTCTCTTTAATTCTTCCTCTCTTAGCTTCATGTTAGTACCTATCCAACCCTTCTTCCTCCTAGCAGGGCAGTTCACGCATGCTCTCTTTCTCGTGGCCTCCACTGATTTATGTAGTTTTACTCTTTCCTTTTTCTATCAAGGCCTTTACTTTGCTATTTCACATAGGCTTTGCTTTGTTTAGCCTTTTGCTCTGAATGAATTTGTGCTTGGGAGTTAAAATGTTTGTTGAATAAGTGAATGAATGTTCTGCTCACTCATAAGCGGAGTTTGTAAAGTATGATAGGTATATTAATATCTACTCAACTATTTCACTTAATAGTGTGTGTATGGATAAATAGCTGCTTAAAGTTGCTACTGAGGCAACCCTTGTGGTCTAATGGAAGTAAAATTAAGAGAGCATGTCTGACACCATAGTGACAATGCTAATGCTTGGTTCTCCTTTTCACTCAAAACCAATAAAATCTAACACATTTTGGAAAGTTGTGGTCACCCCTGTTTTTTGTTTTTCTGCGCGCACACACACACACACACACACACAATCCCAAAAGTATCAAGCCATATAATTTTTAAGTTATGTTGACATTGGCTCGATACTTTTGGGACAGATCTCCTCTGTGTGTGTGTGTGTGTGTGTGTGTGTGTGTGTGTGTAATCTAATCACTATGTATAGTAAATGAGTTGGAGTGCTTTTAGCATGTGTGGTATGGCATCTGGACCTGGTGTAGTTGAAAAACTTATTGTTAGCCCTTAAAGTAGAAATATATATAATTTTCAGTGTAGGCAAGCTCCACAATTCTTTTTTACTCTCTCCTACTCTCCTTTACTTCTTCAATCATATTGTTGCTCCCAGCAAGTCATGCATTGTTCAAATGTTATTTCCCATGTCAGGTAATGTTTATAAAATCAGCAAGCTTCTTGAATATATGGAGTCTCTATTTTTTTTAAAAGTAGTTATAGCAATAACACTTTGTAAATAAGAGAAAATTGGAAGAGGAAATTCAATATATTGCTAGATAGGGCCCAAATAGTAAAATGTGTTTTAACGTAGATTGAAGTCAATTGTGTCACCTGATGTGTCTTTCTACACATTCCTTTTGTGTATGATAATGCCACTCTTAGGTAGTGGAGGCAGACAGGGTTTGTATAGGTAATGATGCTAATTTGCTTCACTGCAGGAACAGTGCAAAAGTGCCCTTCGGCATTTACCATGTTGAGGGGGAAAGCAATGCAGAGTTTGCTTTAGAAATACATGGCAAAAAGGAAAATTGATCTTTGCCTGTGTTTGTCCTCTTTTGTTGATGTGGGAACAATATTGAATGGTTTCTGGCAACTACGAATCAATTTCTATCTTCCTCCTGACAATCTTTGCTGTCCTTGTTTGATACTCTTATCTCTTTTCTCAGCACATGCTATATTAGTACTATTCGTTCACTCAAATGTTTATTGAGCACTTCCCTTGTGGTCCACACTGCACAGAGTAAGAGGGGGAGTAAATACAGAAGAAAAAGATTGTGACTTAAAGAAGACATTCATCTTTTTATATGCAACAACACATGAAAGGACTTTAAAGTGCTTATGAGGAATGAAGTTAATATATCTATCGTTACCTAAGTAGAAGACATGTAAAATCTCTATTTGAGAGTGTACTATAAACTTACCTTCCATGATTTTCCCACTTTTCAGCAAATTATTTCTTAGTTCTTTCAAGTATAGCACTGATATTCTTTATGATGAATGTAACATTTTTACCACATCAGTTCCATCACCATTAACCCTTCTGAAATAATGTATTGTATTACAATATATTTTTTAAGCCTCTTTTGGATAGTACCTATTTTACCAAGCATGCCACTTATAATAGTGATGGAAATGAAATAATTATAAGGGTTTTTTGTTGTTGTTTTCACTCCTCTTGCTCTTGGATCCTAAGGAAATTTTGAGGTTTCCTGCTCTCTGACACTGCAGAGGTAATTGGGAGATCTGTCAGTGATCCATATAACGAAGAATTGAGCAAGTAGAAAGCAGGCAGAGCAAAAGTTTGGGCTGGTGGGATTTTCATTCATTAACTTAGTGAATGAATCATTACCAGCAGAGAAAGGAGGTAATTGATATCAGGTGCTAACCAGACTTTGAGGAGCTAGATGAGTAGAGTGGAATTTTAGAATATAGTTAGAACGCATGCTGTATGTTGAGCCTGCTCCTTCTCTCCCCCTCATTTCAGCACTCCTTGGAAATACATCAATGAACAAGTCATTGTAAATACATTTTGGATGAAAATTAGCACAATCAATTACAAGGTAGAACAGCAAAGTATCTGGGTTATTTGACCACACCCCCCAAAATAGAAAACCAATTTACTCACACAAAGCAAGTGTCTGCAGCTTCTGTGACCCTTTAGTAATCAAGTAATGACTTTTTTACTTCTCTAAAAGTGCTAAAGAAAAATTAAGCCAACAGTCATAAAAAATACTTTATTTTAAACAAACGTGAAAGATTCCTGGGTCTCACCTCCAGAGATTTCAAGGTAATGAATAGTTGGTGTGTAGCCCAAGCATCTACAACTTGATAGTTTTCCTGTTTTAAGGAGAGTTGCCATCAAAGGTGATGTGGTGTCATGGAGTGACTGAGCTAAAACTACATGACAGTGAAGAGGTTGGTCTATTTTTAGTCAACATATGCACTCCTAACAAATATCGAAGCTTTGTATTTTGATGAATTTTCATTTGTGTTTTAAGAAACTGTACTGGTGCTTTTTTCCTTAAATTTCTTCACAGTTTCCATCTTTGTTGACCTTTTTAGAAATCCCTCTTTTCATCCTCCAAAATTATATAGCTACATACCTGTGTTCTCTTATGGGGTTTTCTGTGCAGTATCAGTCTGTAGTTTTATGTGTGAGGTGGGAGAAGGAAACAGAGTGAAGATGAGTGCCAATAAATAAGATTTTGATATCAGCATTATGTTAGTTTTACAAAATGAACCAATGTGTTTTCAAGTATTTTCAAATATTTTGGTTTCCTAGAATGATCTTAAAAGAGCTGTAAGGTTTTTATTTGTTTGTTGCTTTTTGTTGTTGTTGCTGTTGTTGTTGTCTTTTACCTGAAAGTTTGAAATAATTATCTGGTAAGCCAGCTAGACTGGTCTTTATGCTATGGTTTGTAAGCATTTTTTAAATTTTGACTCTCAGGGTATTCAAATATTTTGCTTTTTTATTTATCTATTTGAGAGAGAGAGAGAGAGAGAGAGAGAGAGAGAGAGAGAGAGAGAGATCAATTTGTTTTGCACTTATTTATATGCATTCATTGGTTGAGCCTTGTATGTGCGCTGACCATGGGTCAAATCCTCAACCCTGACATATTGGCACAATGCTCTAACCAACTGAGCTACTCATACAGGATCTACTTAATTATTTTCAATTAACCATATTATAAAATTATCCATTTTATACATATTTTCAACATTGTGTTTATGTATAATCTTTTCTTATAACATCTTCTTTCCAAATCTAAAACCACATTTCTGTGGATTTAAAGTGTTATATACTCTTATTTTTTTCTTTTCTCTTTAAAAAAATATTTTATATTTCATTTCAGAGAGAGAGGAAGGGAAGGAGAAAGAGAGGGAGGCAAATATCAATTTGAGAGACATCAACTGGCCTCCTTCTGCAAGTACCCTGACCAAAAAGCACAGAGCCCACAACCTAGGCATGTACCCTGACCAGGAATTGAACCAGTGACCTCTTGGTTTGCCTGATGATGCCCAACCAACTGAGCCACACTGGCCAGGGCTTAATTATTTTTCCTTCTTATGTGCCTTGCCATCAATTTTCCCACATAATTTTTTTTTCAGAGAACTAGCTCTTTTTGTTAACTTTTTAAATGGCATTTTTCCCCTATATGTTAATTGATTCTTAAAAAAATACACTGGGTCACTGAAGTTTTCATCTTAAGATATGAAAATAAAAATAAATATGCTATAAGTAATGTAAGAATTATTTCATGAAACTTATTTTTATAATATTTTTTATTTCATCACAATTGACATTACCACCAAATTTATACTTATATATCATTCTTTAGGATGTTGTAGTGTTTTTTGGTTGGTTTTAATTTCTCTTTCTCTTTGTGTTTTAACCTTAATGATTTTTATCATCACTCAAATGTGTGTTTTTTCATTTTAAAACATTTTCTATGTGTATTTTATATGCATATACAAAAGTATTAATTTTCATGTGGATAAATTCAGACAGTACTTCTTTAATATGTTAACCAATCCTAATATGGAATTGCAATTATATATAGTATGACTCCAAACTGTAAAAAACAGGAAATTAAAAATGTTCAGTAATTAATTCTTCCCTTTTAAATCCATATGCCCTGTACTGTATATACATACTTAATAAGGCACCATTTAATACTTCATTTGTTTGTACTTATAAATTTGCTATTCTTGTTATCATACCATGTTTTTCCCTTCATCAAACTGTGACTTACCATTACTTATTTAATGACATATCCCTCACTTCAAATCACTTCTCCTAAACTCATTACTTACAGGTGCCTTATTATATTAAATACTTGTGCATTCATAAATTCACACAAATGTACCAAGTAGATACTCTCTGGGTATAGTTTTAATATGGGGAACATGACAAATGTATAGCTAAACATTTATTTTAGAGTTTAAAATGCTGGAACTTAAAGGTTTTGATTTACTTACCAAATATCACACAGCTGAATAGTCATAGGAAAAGCACAAAGTCTCTTTAGCTTATAGCTGTATAACTTACCCTACAGAGTCATATATAAATAAAGCATACATGTATATAATTGGAAACATTTAAAAGCAAGATATTCCCTGAAATTCCTAAAGATATTGTATTAGTGATAACACCAAATTAGAAATGCAACTTCAAGTAGAACAGGGACCTTTACATGTTCATGGGATATGATTGTTATAGTTCTAATCAAATTATATTTAAATATAATTATCCTTGGATTCTCTTTTGCCTGCCATTATCTTATAATTTCATTTATTTTGTTTTGTTTGGTCCATGGACATGCAATTTTTATTCAGTGGATAATTTATGACCAACCAGAACCTTCTCTTAAAACTGTAATATTAATAATCTGAAAATATCTCAGTTCTATATCAGCTACTATCAGTGTTAAACTCAATTAGTACATGTAGATTTGGTTTCCCTAAATACAGAGTTCCATGTGAGACTCTATGAAAGAGTATGTTAGAATATATATAATATGTAAGAGAATTTTAAAATGCCACTAGCCGTGTCTGTGTCCTTTTAAGATTGATTAATCAATAAGTTAGATATGCCACCACTGCTTTATATAGAATAGCCATTGTAAATATATATTAGATGACATTTTCTATTATTTGGTTTTTAATTAAAATATTTTGAATTGAAATTTACTTACAAAATATAACCTTAACTTCTTGGATAAATACCCACCCCTCTCTGTTTCTCTCTCTCTCTATCACACACACATACACACACACACACACACACACACACACACACACATTCTCTTTGCCTTTTTGGTGTTTAAGCTTCCTTCCAGAAATTCCCATGAGAAGGAAAGGATGATTCTTTTCCAATAAATTGTTGAGGTTTCACAGTATAGAATGCTTACAAGGAAGAGCAAGTGTGAAGTCAAGGTCCACAGTATCACTGACTTCATATAAAGGTCAACTGTATTAATTGGTATTTTCCAGAATGCTAGATTAGATTCCCTTTAAGCTGTACATGAAGTTAAAATTGTTTAGTTGTCATGTAATTTCTAGTATTATTGTCAGAGATTTTAGCAATAACATACCAAGCCATAGCTTTCACCAGTATAGCAAATATAGTTATATATTGAGAGGTCCCAGCCATGGATGTGTTTATTCTTAGTCAAATTCTTCTGAGTGCATGATAGGATTCCAGAATTTTATTTGCTAGGTTTTTTGTTTTTTTTTTTTTTAATGAGTGTTTGGTTGGGAATGACTGACTATATTTCCCAATTGCCGAAGTTATTTACTGTTGACAGTCTGACACAAATACAGTTTAGGTAAAACTTTTAACAGCCTTCAGTTTCACACAATGATTTTTTCTTTCTTCTCAGCCAGTTAGCAGTCAGGTAAAAGCTACCCTTCCCAAAGATAATGGACTTGAATACAGCTACAGTGTGGAGTGTTTAACTTGGGTAATTGCACAAGTGCTTGAAGACCATCCATCAGATCTAAATGCCTGCCAGTATTTAGGTGGATTCTGATTTACTCTTTGAGTCATTACTTTTCAAATGCAAAATAACTGTAGGATTCCAAACTTTTGACCTTTACAAAATGTCAGAAGAGTAGGAAAATGCTTTCCGTAATGCCAATAGGTGGTTTCTCTCCAAATTACGGAGTGATTTGCTTCTTTACCTTAGTTTGTAATATTTGTGGTTTAACTAATTAGATTCCCTTAAGAATAAAACAAAAACAGAAACACTTCTTTTCTCAATTAGATTATTTTGATAGCTCTGGGTGGGTAAGATTTATTTTACCTAAGGGAACCCTTTATCAAGGCAAAGCTCTGCTTTATGCCAGTTTCCTGGCGTAATTATTAATAGTGCCCCTTTCACACTCAAAAGTGTATCCGTTTGGATGATAAATTATATGATCACTCTATTATAAATTCTATTAGTCAAGGTTCTCCAGAGAAACAAAACTGGGAAGATATATAGATAGATAAGGAGACTTATTTCAAAGAAATGGTTTAGCTATTGCAGGGGCTGGCAAGTTTGAAATCTCTGGACTAACAGTCTGGGAACTCTGAGGCAGGAGCTGAAGCTGCACCTTGAAAGAAGAATTTGTTCTTTCTCAGGACAACCTCAGTTCTGCTCTTCAGGCCCTTCAACTGATTGAATGAGGCCCCCCAACATCAGCAAGAACCATCTGTACCTGAGGTCCTTTACCTAAGGGTGGATTTTTACCCTATTTACACACTACCTTCACAGAAACACTTAAGAATAGTGCTTGATTGAATACCCAGGAATCAAGTTGACGTAAAACTAACCATTACACAAATCAATCTGGCATCTGAAAATGTATTTCTGTGTACTAACAAACTACCAGAAGGTGAAGTTAAGAAAAACAATCTTTTACAATAGCACCCAAAATAATAGAATATAGAGACATAAATTTAACCACAGAGTTAAAAAGTTCTGTAAAATGCTGACAGTTTGGAAGTGGTTCAGAAATTAGTTAAAAGTCAGCTAACAAAAAGGAAACCTTGGCCCTTTGTGCTATCTGTTTCTATTTTTATTGGAAAACCTACAACTTCTTTTAAAGTAGCTCATACATCCCTCGGGCAAATACCTTGACCCTCCACCTGTAATTATATGTTAAAAACTGTCTACTTTGAGGTGGCCTGACCCTAAAGGAGTTTGGCAGCTTTTCTGTGCAGTGGAAGGACAGAGACAGTGTCTCTAGAGAAGTCTTGAAATAGGCTACACTTAGCCTGTTTTCTTGTTTGTTTCTGTTTTGTTTTGTTTTATTAGTATTGTGATCCAAGCTAGGATGCCTGCCAGAAAATATGTTCCCCAAATGTCTCTGACTTTGATGCTGGTAGACTGGCTATTTTCCTTGCTCTGTTTTCACTCCTGCCTTGGAATTTCATTAGAGCTGTGAATTGAGAGAAGACCTAGGGGTAAAATCACTTGAGAAGCTGGATGTAAAATCATTGTAAATTCCTGATCTGGCTTCCTTGTACTTCAGGAAAGTTTAAATTTTGTCCCCTGGGGCCACACTGCATTCCAGTCTTGTTCATGCTTGCCCTTCCTCCAGGCTGGTCATTCCAGGGACTGAAAAAAGTCACTGCTCTCCAGAAAAAATAAGCCATGCTCCTCCTCTAGATGAGGAGGGCAGAACTGTTGTCCCAGGTGTACACCATTCTTTGTAAAGCAGTATGGATGGAAGAAGGCTGGCTATCCCACTGTCACCATAAAAGACAACCATGATGAGACCACCTGGAGAAAGAAAGAGATGGCTAAGGAGCCACATCTATTTGAATCTCCTTAGTGCAGTCACCAGAAGCGCTACTGAAGAAGTCTTCACAGAAGACCCTACCCCAACTACCATCTAATTAAAACTGAATGCAATCCCAAAAAAAGATTGCCTAGTTGAGCCTCAGATTTAAGAGCAAGATAGATGTTGTTATTGTTTTAAGCTACTATTTGGTGTACAGTCATATAACCAGAGCAATAAGCCAAATAAAAACCAATCAAGTCTAAACAAAAATAGTGACCCTTAGGTCACCAAGCACAGATCTGGGAAGTAAAAAAAAAGTGCACCTCTACACCACAGAAGGTCACATCACTAAGACAGTAAGTCAAAGCAGACCAATCCAAGAAGCAGAAACAAACAAGAGCCACCTAAAATGGAGAGACAAAGAAATCAACCCTCAGTAAATGGAAAGGAGGAATCCCCAGGAAGAGTGCAAAATGAAATAGAGGCAAGCACCCTATCAGACATGGAATTCAAAATAATGATGATAGAGAAGCTCAATGAGCTCAGTGAGTTCAAAGAAAACTACAAAGAACTCCAGGGGAACTACAAAGAACTCCAGGGAAGCTACAAGGAACTTACTGAGAACTATACAAGCATTGAAAAGGACATAGACACCATGAATCAGAGCCAGGAGGAAATGAAGAATATCATTTCTGAATTGAGGAACACAGTAGAAGGAATCAAAAGCAGGCTAGAGAAATAAGAGGGTTGGATCATCAAGCTGGAGGTCAATGTAGAAAAAATTCCCAGGCAGTGCAACAAAATGAAAAAAACTGAAAAAGAATGAAGAGGTTTTAAGAGAGACAACATGAAATGTAAGAACATCCATATATAAGGATACCAGAAGGAGAAGAGGAGGAGCAAGGGATACAAAGCCTCTTCATAAAAGTAATGACAGAAAACTTCCCTAACTTGAGGAAGAAAATGTCATGCAAACTCAGGAAGCACAGAAGGTCCCAAGGAAGATGAACACAAACATGCCCACTCCAAGACATATCATCATGAAAATGGCAAATTTCAAAGACAAAGAGAGAATCCTAAAAGCAGCAAGAGAAAAACAGCTCATAACATACAAGGGGGCTCCCATAAGGTTATCAGCTGATTTCTCAACAGAAACACAACAAGCCAGAAGGGAATGGCAAAAAAATACTCTAAGCAATGAAAAACAAAGGCCTCCAACCAGGACTACTCTATCCAGTAAGGCTATCATTCAAAAATGGATGGTGAAATAAGGAGCTTCCCGGATAAAAGAAGTCTAAAAGAATACATCTCCACCAAACCAGCATGGCAAGAGATGCTAAAGGGTCTACTTTAAAAAAGATGAAGAAACAGAGAGACAGATAGGAACACAGGTACAAAGGTAAATGGATTAAAGTCACCAATCAAAAGACATAGGGCAGCTGAATGGATAAGAACCAATTTTAACTTATGAATGCTTTAAAGTGATTTTGTTAAAGATTTTACTAAATAAGGTACAATTTTGTGTATCCCTTGTATCTGTATTACTGCAGATTAAGTTTTCTTAGATTGTAATCATTTTACAATATGGGAAAATCAGGTTACTTGCAATAACTCAGAAAAATCGAATGCAGTTAAGGAAGAAGAAAAACCTAAGAAAATGTGGATGCATATTACATAGGAGACATGCTATCTTTTTTATTGACTGTTACAAAATATGTGCTTATTTGTGGGTGTGCAATATATAAATTTTGTTAGCAATTTATGTTTTAAATAGCAACCAATTAGACATGGGTATGTTGTGAAATCGGTCAATCTTTAGGTTAGAAAAGATGCTGAGAATGAAGATCAATTTGGATGTAAGTTACAAACTACTAAACTATATGATTTGTGTACATAGACAATATATATTCTCATATTAGCATGTAAATTAGATGAGATTCCTAATGAGATACATTTCCATTTATGAAGACCCCCAAACTGGGAATACTTGGGAAAAAAATTAATGCTATAGTAAACTTTATTATTGAAATGTGAACATACCTAATTTCTACCTCAAGAATCTTAAGAATTTAAGATTCTTAAATAGTTCAGCAGTTAGTTTAGAACCACATAGGAAGTCAACCACAAGTTCAAAAAATAGCTAGAATACTATTCTACGAAATTATTTAAATCCTAGGGATTTTTATTTTTTACCCCAACATAGTAGACATAATAATTTCTACTCTGGGGACCGGCTGAGCACTGCAAGTGCCATTATTTCTGGAGACTTCAATTTGTAAAACACATGTAGAAGAAAAACAGAGGGTATTGAAATAAGTAAGACCTGTGCACAGCCTAAATAAATAAATAAATAAATAAGTCTACTATTTAAGATGGAAAACTCCAAAAAGAATAAGTTGTAGTTCCAGTAGCTTAAAATAAAGTTGAGTTGTATTATTGGAGGAGGGAGGATCTGACTCAAAAACTAAATTCATTTTTTACTATGGGTTTGGCACTGTCTCTGGGACAACTTTCACAAAAGTGAGCTCTGCAATACACCATTTCTGTGGTATATTTCACAAAAATAGCATTCCAGAGTAAAATAAGTATTAAAAGAGAAAAAAACTGCTTAATCTTGCTATAATATATCTAAAATACTATTATTTAATATGTAATATGTAAGCTATTGGCATATTTTAAATATTTTGCATTAACTCTTCAAAATCCAGTATGTACTTTAAATATGTGTAAAAATATGTATGGGTGTAAATGTATTTTTGCATGTGTTTGGTAATATTGCAATTCCTATCACTTAAAAGAGTAATTCTTTAAACAAATGAATTAATGTAGGCATTTTGGAAAAATGAAAAGAAAACTGTATTAATGTGATTTCAGAAGCTGACAGAAGGCAGTAATTAAACGGTGAATTGTCTGGACGTGAAAGGAAAAAAAAAACTACACATTGGTAGTACAGAATAGACAGGGGGATGTTAAAAAAAAACAAAGGAAATAGAGAAGCCAAAGAACTTATATGCATGACTCATGGACATGAACTAAGAGGGACATTGCTAGAGGGAATGGGGTACTGGGTGGAGAGGGGTAAAGGGGGAAAAATTGGAACAACTGTATTAGCATATAATAAATAAAATATATTTTAAAATAGTGGCCCTTAGAATGAATCCAAATGAGCACCTTCAAATTATTGAGAAGGAGGACCTATCCATGTTCTGTCCCCAAAGCAAGCATACCTAGTCTTGGAGACAACCTGTATTATCCACATGTTTTGTGGAGGCAGGTTATCTAAAAATTCAAACAAAATACTTGACTCTCTTGTTTGAATTCCAGGTGTGCCAAATATACTTAGCAAATGATTCTAAATATCTGAACTTGTAGCTAATATAGTTTTCCTTGGAGATGGGCATATTGAGATTCTGGTTTTATACATTAGTTTAAATAAGAATATATTTTTTAAAACCTGCATAAAAATCAGGCCCCTCTATGTGGTCAACTCCACCTATGTTCAAATTCTAATGTTTGACTGGGGGGGAAATGAGGACTACAATTAAGAATGAAAGATATATATATATTCACTAGATATATATAATCTAGTGAACAAACACTAGAGTCGGAAACCCAGCACATACTAACATATAAAGGCACTGAAGTTGTAAAGCAATGTTAGTCAAGTAAGTGGTGGAGTTAGCTATTCACAACATAGGGCTAAAGACAACCAAAATAACTCACTGAAAATGAAGGAATTAAAGAGAGCTGATCACTGATTATGTTTTACTTGTAAGCTGATTATAAGTTTTGACCAGTGTGACACAGGCATTTCGTTGATAAAGGTGAAAACTACGGGAATGTGAAACTGGCCCCTCCCAACCTTTGCACCGGTCTTTACAATACCACTAGATTCTGTGCTCTGTTTTCACAAGTTACTAAACTTCCCAGAAACTAGCCCACTAGATAAAATTGTTTATTTTCCAAAAAGAAAAAATATTAAACAAATATATTTGTTTCTGTCCTCTTTGAAAAATTGTAATTGCTCCATGAAAAGAGTTTTTGACCATAGTGTGTACACTAAATACATAGATATAATATGTATTTGAACCTAGCAGAATGTGAACAGAATCAGTTAACACTAGAACTTAGTTTTCATATCCTGCTATTTCTTCTTTTTTGTGTGTGAAATTGCCCCTTCTTCTCAAGCTCAACCAAAGTTATTTAAGGAAAGTCTTAAAATTACTTGAAAGCCCACATTTATTGCAAACCTAAAACCAAATTTGAGATTATCATATGAAGAAAATCTGCAGATACTGTCAACCTTATGAAATTTGCCTACCTCCAGATCCAATACTTTTTCTATGCCCAGTAGTCCTAGCCTTTTAGATAGCCTTTCATTTTATCCACGCAGCAGTGAAAACTTGAGTCTTTCTTCCCCTGAGGGATGTTTCTCAAATTTATATAAATAAATTTTAAATAACACTGCTTTTCTGAAAGACAGTCCAGCTTGATATTTATATGTGAATTTTATAGAAAACAAACAAACAAAAAAAAGCGTGGCTACCTTAGGCAGACAGTGCAGTTTATTCCCGTAATGAGGTTTCCCATGTTTTCTGTGCTTATGATACAGCTTTTGCTGAGTGGGGTCTAATTTATATTCATTTTCCACTGATTATGACATAAGTAGCTTTGATAAATTTTAATTTCTTTGATCACTCTTCTCAGAAAAATAGCATAACGGGAATTTAAGGGTTTTCACTGTCAGAATGTAAACTCAGTAACCAAGGGTCCCAAACAGTGTCCCAGGTTTCTCAGAAATTCTGTACAAGATGAGTCATGTTAAGTGCTTGGTCAAGAGGATCAAATACTGTGCAGTACCTTGAATTTATCAGGGACAGCAAAATGGGTTGTCATTTCTTTTAAAGCAGAGTGTTTTAAATTCCATGAAAATCTTTCTTCAATGTAATCAAAAACAGTGTCATCTTTAACTTTCGTTCTTTGGAGTTCAGTTTGCCCTTAAAATTACAATTGTTTTTGATGAAAGAACCTGTCTACTTGTCAACCTTGGTAGAAAAAAAAGAGAGAGAGAAAATAGAAAACAGAGATACGGATGACAGAGAGAGAGAAGTAAGAAAAACAAAGTGACTATCACAGAATTTCTGTTTCGAAGTCTTAGCTCAAGACTACTGTGTACCAATAAAGCTAGGTAATATGTATAATTCAAACCACCGATGCAAACCATAGTTTTTATATTAGCTGAGGGCTTCAGCAGTCAGTCTCAACAAGATATAAGGAATAGGCTAAGATTCTAAGTTAATGAAGTTACATGTATTTGGACATGTTTCCTTCTGAAATTAGTCTTCTTTGAGAAACAGGGACATAGACTTTAAGGAGAAAAAAAAAACAGGTTGGTCAGTATAAACCTGCATTCTGCACACATACCTTTTAATTAGGCATCTCTTTTTTAATTAGGATCCTAGAGTTCTGTCTAGTTTTCACCTAATACTTTTTTTGCCACCATGCTTACTTTCCTAACTAGTCCTATACTTTTTTTTTTTTTTTTTTTGGCTTTTAAAGTATTTAGCTCCATTATAACTACATTATTCTTCCTAAAGCCTGCTTTAGTCTTCTGCTCTGAAAGCTACAGTGCCTATAAAACAAAGACCCCTCATCCAGGCATTGTCCTTCATGTGAATCCCTATTTTACAGGCCCACCCTTCAACATAAAGCCAGCTCTTAATGCCGGTGGTCCTCAAAGCTAGATGAGCAGTCTAGTATCCACGGGGAACATTTTAGGAAGGGAAATTCTGAGACCCTACTTCAGACCCACTGACTTCGAAACTCTGAGCATAGAGCCCAGCAATTGGCATTTAGCAAATCTTTTCAGTATGTGCTTATGTAGAAAAAAGCATGAGAATCACTATTGATCCTACACTTAAGTACATTCCATGTGCTCTGACTTGAGTCATTTTCTCATCATGGGTCACCTATTATCTTCATATTATCACCAGTTCCAGTACTTTCTAAACTGCATTGATGTTTTAAAAAATATTTGTTTTTCATATTCCCACACCTTTTAAAATAATTTTTGAAACCTGTGCATATTTTATGAAAATTTATATTGAATGTATTTAAAATGAAGCTACATTAGTAGTAGTATTAAAATCAGTAGTTCTAACCATAAGAAAAATTGATCATGAAAATTAATACAGTAGCCTGGGCTTGTGAATGTGGGATAGGGATGAAGAAGAGAGGTGGGTATAGTAGTACTATATAGCAAAAGAAAGAACTCTTATTTTGAATGCACTGTATCTTGACTGTGCTGGTAGACACACAGGTCTACAAATGTGATAATATTGCATAGAATGAAATGTACATGCATAGACTTATGAGTACAAGTAAAACTGGGGAAAGAGCTCAGTGAGATGGGTGAATTGCATCAATGTCAGTATCCTGGTTGTGAGATTTTGTAAAATGTTTCCATTGGAAAAACAGCAAAAGATTTCTGTACTATTGAGATTAAAACAGCAGATTATTTCAGGAACAAGACCTATATGGATGGGGTTCAGAACGAGATACCCAAAAATGTGCTTCAATGGCTTGCAGATTACTTTTGAGCTAAAGGCAACTCAAGCCACAAGTTGAAGAGAAATTCCTTCCCCTCCCTTTAACCTAGAAGAATTTGTTAGGAGCCTTGCCCATAAGAGATTATCAGAGATAACTTCTTTTGACCTATTTATAAGGACAAACTTGTATTTACTAAATATCTGTTTTTATCATCCTGTAATGGCCCTTTGAAGCTTCCAAGGTAACAGATAGTATTTCAGCTCTTGCTCATGTCTTATGAACCTCATTCCTCCTTTATACCTTGGAACCTGTCCTGTATGTGGGGTTCTCCAACATATGTCTGTATTAAATTTAATTATTTTTTCTTGCTAATCTGTCTCATAGCTATTTGATTATTTGATTTGATTATTAGACCAGCCAAAAGGACTTGGGGGTCAAGTTTATTCCTCCCTCACATTATGTCAGTAGTATCAATGTTATATCAAAGTCTATAGACATTAAAAAAGCTCACAAGATGGGAAGAAAAAGCAGATTAGGTAGATGATTCCAGCATACGTGTATATATGTGCAATTCATCATCATTTTTGTGGTGAGTAGATAAAAATAATTAAATCTAATTACGGGTGAAAGGTATAACTGATACTGAACAGTGCATTTGCTAATTAGCTTTCTCTTCCTCAAGTATAACCAGAAGAGGCTAAGTAAGCCAGTATCTTGTGGCATATATCTGTAGGCTAATAAAATAGAAAAATAATGTGCATTGCACTTTGTACACTTTGAATAGCAGAAAACATTAACTTGATTAAAATCTGATGGGGAAACATTCATTGATCTCTGGTCTCTGGCCGATTTATGGATGTGCAGTGTGATGGGGTGAGGCAACCCCGAGAAGCCAAGAATCCCTCTGTGCTTCCTGCATTTGGCTGACTCTCTGGTTGCAGCCCCCACACATGCTGCCAGGAAAGAAAGCAGCATAGATTTTTCTAATTAAAAGAGCCCCTTGTTTTAGGAAGCATATCAATGAAACCCTTGGTTTAAATTCTATTTGTACAACTACCTTGTAATTTGGAATGTTCATCAGGAACTCTGTGTCATTAAGCAGCACAATGTGACTTTGTAAAGGACCCATTTTAGAAATTACATTCCATTCTCTACTTGTCTTTTTCTGGGAGGAGAACCTGTTATTTAGGGGGAAAGTTATTTTACTCCTTGAATTCTGTCCCTGTATTTATTATTAGGTGTGAGCACAAGTTTTCCTTTTTGGTTTCTGCCTTTTGAAGAAGACTTGTAATTTTTAAATTACATTTAAAAATTCCTAGATGTGCTAATTAAAATTTAGATTCTGTGTTTCAAGCCAACATTTACTAATTGTTGGAAGGAGAATGAACTGATTTAAGTAGAATAAGGAACTTAGAAATGTTGTATTAATTCATTATATTTTTGAGTTTAGTGAAACATGATAAATGTAACAGATATGACTATTTTTGACCCACACCAACATACACACACAGTCAGATCCATGTCTGTACTTTTGTCTTCATCCTCAAATTTAGATAACTCATTTCATTGTGTTTCCTATTTTTAGTTAAAGTTAACAACTAATAATACTTTTTCTAAGAGTACATGGAAAATTGGCAAAACCAGTTTTTTATTTTTTTAATTGTTGTCAATCTTTTTTTTTTTTTTTTTAAGATTTTATTCATTATTTTCAGAGAGAAGGGCAGAGAGGGAGGAAGAAAGGGTGAACAGCATCAATGTATGGTTGCCTTTCGTTTGCCTCCAGCTATGGACCTGGCTGGAGACTGGCTTGCAGCCTGGGTATGTGCCCTGACTGGGAATCGAACCAGTGATCTTTGGGTTTGCAGGTGCCTATCCACCGAACCACCAGCCAGGGCTCAAAACTAGTTTTTTAACCAGTTACTGCTTACTTTTTTATTGATCTAGACAACCAATTCTATTTCTAATTATTACCTATATCCTTATTCCAGTATCATCATGTTATGAACATCAGAATGAAGTATATATGTTCAGTATTATTGAGTATATATTGTGTTTTGAGATTTTGCTGAGACAATAAGAATGGAATAATATGAATAAGGGAAAAGTAGAGTATTTGCCCTCAAAAGAGACTTTGGTCTTAAAATCAGGTCAAACTGCCTTGTAACAATAGGGAGTGGTAGGGAGAAGGGGGTACTCATTTATGCCTCTCCCTCCTCTTATTTATATCCTCAATGCAAGGTCCTATTGTCACATAGGAACTAGGTCCTCTTCTGATCAGCTTATTAAACTCTTTGTATCCCTCCACTGTTAAAAATTATTAGAATACCCTAAAAGCACTAGTCTTAAATACACTGATTCTACTATTAAATAGGAAAAATATATATTTCACCTAAAATCTGAACATCAAGAAATTTTAAACTTCATACTAATTAAATATATACAAAATGAAATATTTCTTCCTAATTCTATTACAAATAACCAGAAGTTATATCTTTATTCAGAATATCAGAATAATAGTTGTTTGAAAATTTTCAAATTTATCTTTTGCATTTTTAAAACAGCAAAGTAATATATCATCCGCAGATAAAATAAACAGAACAGTGGTAAAAAAAATAAGTCATTTGTTACACAGTTTGAATATTTTGATTAAATTAATAGCTAGCTTACTATCCTTTGACCTATATGAAAAGCCTGAAGGGAAACAGAGTAGCAATGAGTATGTATCTTAATTAGCTCAACTATACTTTATATAAGTATATAATTATGATTTTATGTTTTTTTATTTTATTCTCTTGCTCCTGACAATATGTTTTTACTCTCTAGATGAAAGTATCCTTACTTAATCTTTCATTTTGAAGTGAAATAAACCATAGGTATTGTATATTTGTATTTTCTGTATGACTGATTCTTATCTAGGATTATGGGATTCACTCTCTTTGGGTCAGAGGGGAAAGGGTATGCCCAAATATTTGGGTGATTGCTTAAATAATAATATATCCAACATAATTATTGCACTTGAAAATAAACTTCCAAAAATGAAACTTTTAAGATTGGAAACTTGCTCAAGTAGAATTAGAAATAATACAAAAACTTGGCCCAAAGAAGTTATAAAACACAAACCTGTAAGATTAATATAAATAAGAGTATAGATATGATAGTAATAGTTATATGTATTAATATGTATCATATTAAATATATATCATATAAACATTATGTATAATATTATAATGTACTTAAGCACTAACAATGAACAACAAGAATGAATGTAAGACACAGGCTAATAATGGTTCTAATCCAGAAAATTACTGAAAATCCTAAGATAGCAGCCAAGCAGTACCATTAAGTGGTAAGCAATTGAGATAGAGAAAGAGAAAAGCAGTTTCTAAGATAAAGTTTTCCAAGACAACAAGCCAAGGTATTATTTTATCTCTCTGAGGGTTAGAATACAATGAAATACAGATATCAAGCAAGAAAATAAAGTCTATTAGAAATTGCTACAATCACTCCCTCACTACTTCCTGAATCCCCAACCCCTACCCTGGTCCCATAAGAAAAGCTATGGTCCAAATTTGCCAATATGTCAAATTGAAATAGTAAGTAAGACAAAGGGTTGGCACCAGCCTGCGAACCCAAAGGTTGCTGGTTCGATTCTCAGTTAGGGCATATAACCAGGTTGCAAGCCAAGTCTCCAGCCAGGCCCTTATTAGCTGAACACTGGTGAAAAGCAACCATACATTGTTGCTTCTCTCCCTCTCCCTTTCTTCCTCCCTCCCTGCCCTTCTCCCTGAAACAAATGAATAAAATCTTTGAGAGAGAGAGAGAGAGAGAATTGTATAACTAATAAAGAAAAGACTCGAAAAGACTCAAAAAGTCCCAGATCTACCTAGCATCAAAGTTTTGGTATTTCTTGACTTTCACTTTCATATTTATTCAGAAAAATTTTGGTAGCTAGTAGATCTCCTAAGGCTTGGATCATGTCTGTATTTTCACAAACTCTTCTTCAATAAATGATCATTACCTATCAGATTAGCACTGTATTGGGAAAAACTCTTCTTTGCCCAGTACAGTGCTAATCTGATAGGAAATGATCATTAAATCCCCAGAAAATAAAGATGCAAAATATTATTTGTGACTATTATTTATTATAAACATTAATGCTGTTTTTAGTTCTTGAAAAAAATGGTATTTACGTGTATCTGCAAAAAGAAATGGCTACATATATATTTTTATTTGTTACATATTTTGACCTTGAAACTCAAAATTTTCTTCAAATGGTTTTTAAAAATGCCAACTTTGGCATGGGGTACCATGGGGTATTTTGGAGGTAATTAGGTGAGGTTTGTGAACTGTGAATATAGGGTAATCAGTTTGCCAAAATATCAGGGTTCCTTAGAACTTCAGTCCTGATTTTGCAAATACTCGTATTCTTTTATTTTTGAATATTGAATTTTTTCCAACTTAAACTAAATAATATTGTTTCTAAGGGTAAGATAATATGACTACATGTAAGTAATATACAGATTAATAACTTCTTTCTTGAAGTAAACTAAATCCAGGTTATTTACAACCAATCATAACAATAACACAAATCTCATTGTAATGTGAAATCTTAAAATCTCATCTTATTAATTGAAAACTGAATTCACTTGAGGAAGAGATTTAAGGATTAATTTTAAATCAGTTTTTAATCTGCTTTTTTATTTTTCATTACAGTGCAATGTAAACTTATAATGAAAAAGCAGTCCTTAACCTTTAATAATATTTCTAGTTTCAATATACTGAATGCTAAGGAATCAAAGCAGTATATACCAGAGATACAAAATGAGCACAATTCACTGCCAACAGATTTTTAAACTATACATTACACACTTAAACATTTAAATCATATCAAGTTCAAGACAAAGTTATTTAGATAAACAATTGTGAAATGATGCATTATGGTAGAAACTCCACTGGGTATACAATGAGAAGATTGTAGTTTGAAACTATACTTGACCTAGTTAGTTTGTGCAGAAGTAAAATGCATGAATTAAAGTATCTTCCTTATGACTATATCTTAATAATTGTTGAAATTGGGCTGGGGTATAAGAGAACATATAAGGATTTATTGAACTATTTCTGCTTTTGCATATGTTAACATTTTTAGAAAACTTATAAAAGGGAAGTGCATTTAAAATGGATGTTTTTATAGCCACGTTAGTAATAATGGAAGAAATGGATAATGAATGATGAAGTCATGTTTTGACAGTAACTTTCTAGGTTTTCTGAAATCCTTTTTGATCTGAAAAAGAGTGTCTTTACTTGTATAAGCTGAGCACTTAGTACAGGCTCAGTGGCTGCATCACAATAGGTTGGGTTCTCTGGAGAGTTAACCAAACAGAAATTTGATTTGACTCTGGTGTCTAGAAAGAAGACAGTTGAGAAATGCAGTATGACAGAATCAGCTAGTGAATACTCTGATACTCCAAGTATGAACAATTTTAAGTGTGACCAGTGTATTTGAAAAGCCCACTGCTGTGGCTCATTGTATCATCTAATTCACACAGGCACTTTCCGGACAGCCTTCATGTGTGTGTGTGCGTACACACTTTTAGCCCTGTGAAATCAACATGATTTTGAGAAGGGATGGCCCGAAATGTTGTTCTAAGTGCTTACTTAAAGTGTATGAGAAGTATTCCATGAAATGACCTGAAATGTTTGCCCCCTCCCCCAATTTGAGAGATGAAATGGTAGAAGTCAGATGGTAAACTCTCATCATGAATGAGAGTTGAACAAATAGTTGGGAAGGTATTTAAGGACTTTGTTTCTTCTCTTTTGCATATTACCAATATTTATAATTGAGGGGTGATTTGAAAGTGAATAAAATGTTTGTTTTAGTAAATATTTATGCTCTTCAAAAATATGAATTCCTATTATAGAGTTTGTAGAAAAAAACTTTAGAATTGGTTCTGGCATTGCTTTCTTAAGTTATTCATCTAACTTACTTCACAATAAAGGGCTCATGAAATCAGAAACACTGTAACAGTTTGGATTATGAGTAGTAAACTTGTCATTTTCAGAGGCAGTGTGGGTTTTTAGAGGTAGGGTAGTGCCAAACCAGAAAAATTGGATTGTAATTGCCTGTAATGGCACCTATATGAGATGCTAAATTACTTTTTTACAGCCAAAAAAGGGTAAGCAATACTTCCCTTACATTGAAACACAGAGATACCAGAGTATATACATACCTCTTTAGCAGACATACTATATTTTTAATATTTATGTTATTTTTGCCTAATTTTTATATAATTGGAATAATAGCAAATTTATGATTTTGTTCTATGCTTTTCCACTGAACATTATTTTTATGTCATGTTTTTGCTCCCATTGTATACTACTATAAATATTTCAATTTTATAAAAACATGGTAATTTATATAGTAGCTTAGAGACATTTGGTTCTATAGTATCTTTTGACTAATAATCACCATGTCACTATAAATATTTATATATACAATTTCTGGTGCATTTTTGCATTTGTATATTTTTGGATGAATATATCTAGGAATGGGATTTTGGGGTCTTTAACTGAAAAACATGTTTTCAGTATTTTGTACCAATATACACTTTCCAAGAGTGTGTGAGATTTCTCATAGTGCCACATCCTCCCTAACACTAGATACCATTACAATATTTTTATTACCTTATTGAGATATATGTCACATACAGTATAAGGCATAGATCTTAAGTGAACAGGTTGATAAGATATTTGTACCAAATTTTTAAAAAGATTTTACTTATTTTATTTTTAGAGAGAGGGGAAGGAAGGGAGAAAAAGGGAGAGAAACATCAGTGGACAAGAGAAATATCAATCAGTTGTCTCTTGCATGCCCCCAGGCAGAGACCTGGTCTGCAACCGAGGCATGTGCCCTGACCAGAAATCGAACCAGTGACTTCATGTTTTGTGGGAGGATGCCCAGTCCATTGAAACACACCACTCAGGGCATGATTGTATACATCTTTGTAACATACCTCTCTATCAGTATCACAGCATCCCAATTCCCCAGAAAGTCTTCCTGTAGTCAAACAATTTTCCCCTTGCCCTCCTCAGAGGTAGTCACTGTCCTGAATTATTATAACATATATCTGTTTTTCCTGTTTTGAACTTTATAAGATAGAATATTATACTTGGTCCTCTTTTGTGTCTAACTTATTCAGCATAAAGCTTATAACATTTATGTATAATGTTTCATGCACTAATTATTTTTTCCTTTTTTAAAGATTTTATTTATTATTTTCAGAGAGAGGGGATGGGGGAGAGAGGCAGAGAGGGAGAGGAACATGAATGTATGATTGCCTTTCACCTGCCTCCAGCTCCGGACTTGGCTAGAGACCTGGCTTGCAACCTGTGTCCTAGCTGGGGAATTGAACCAGTGACCTTTGGGCTCGCAAGCTGGAGCCTTATCCACTGTAGTGATAGTATTTGTGAACTCAGGAAACAGTTATAAGGGACTCATAGTTAAAAATAAAATAGTTTATTGCTTGTTAACTTCTACATATTTCTGAATGAGCTTTTCTCCTCCCTTGCGAAACTCTTGATCAAATGGCTCTTCCATAAATGTTTAGATCAAGCTAGGTTTTTTGCCCACAGGTAGAAGAAGATTGAATATTGAAGCATCACTATTAATTCAAATTACAAATTACTTCATTTCTTAATACTTTACCAAATTGCTGAAATCTTAAGAGAAAAAGAATGTTTCCTTAAATCTCAAAAAACAAAACCTTAAAGAAATAATGTTTCAAACCAAGAAGCATTAGAAGTTATAATCATCCTCATCTGTTCATTCAGTCTCATGTAATTCCTTCTTATCAATCTTTTGGTAGCAGTTTTGTGAATTTGGTTTTTCACTTAGTTCTGTAAATTCTTATGGAGTTCATTGGTATGATCTAAAAGCTATCAGAAACTTGTACTTTCCATGATTCTTCTTGAAGATTAAGTGCGTTTTTCAAAAATACTTTTGTAAAACCCTCAGAATAAAATAATTGTTCATTAGTATCAATCATTGCAAATTTCACTTTTTCGTGATAAATAATCCTTTTTGTTTGTTTGTTTCAGTTAATATTCTTGAAAATTTTTCTGGGACACAATTAAGTTGCTGAAAAGAGTTTGATCCACATAGGTGGAATAGACCAAGGACTTGCAATGAAGAGGGGTAGAAGATAGTTTGTCCTTTCAGCCTTAAAAGAGAAATCTATGTATATATAAACAAAGATGAAGGAATAATTGTGTAATGGTGGTACTTTGAGATTGGTTTCACCTCTCAAATGTCAGTGTATAGATCCTGGGAAAGTGAAGTAAAATCTGCTTGAAAACAGTGGAATCTAAGAAGTTCTGTTGGAGGGTGACCAAAGCAATAAGTACAGAGGAAATTTGGAAAAGAGATTGATATTTTTGAAAAATTCGGTTATGAATGGAATGTAAATCAATAAAATAAATTAATGGAAAATATGATGAAGTAGCACTGAAAGGAAATAGAATAATCCATTTATATTTTATAGCTAATATTTTCTTTTTCTAATATTTTAGAAGTATTAAAAATATAATTTGTCTAAGTTTATATTCTATTAATAATTATTATAATTTAATATATATAGTAGGGTCATCTTTTCATAGTTAGGAGCTAAACATGCACCTTTACCTTAGGTTTTATAAGCAATTGCATGGTGTACTATAAATATATTAATATTTCATTATCCTTTTTGAAAATAGAATTAAATATTATAGATAGTATGTGTATGTTAGAATTTTTGGGTCTTTTTCTCAATTTTTGGATTAGTTTACCAGGAAGGAAAACCTTAGCATGAGATCAGGTGTGTTGCACTGCATCTGACAAACCCAGGGGAGTCACATTTATTGCAAATTAAGGGAGTGGAGTAAGTAAGAACAAAATAATAAGAAGAACTAAAGAGGATCTATGATGAATCTTTAAAAGATAAAATAACTCAAAAATTAATTCTTCTGTTTCAAGATAACATATTATTAAATTTGTCACAATTGCTATTAACATCAGTTTTTAAAACTTTATTTCTCAAGAAAGAATTTCCCCGGGGAATTTGCTACCGGGCCCCCAGTAGCAACGTGGCCCAGAAGTGTTTCAATGAACTGTACTGGAGGGTCTTCTGTGCTGTCTACTTAATGCTTTCTATCTGCTTCTTCACTGACCATCATGTATCATTGTTCAGCGAGTGACAGCAGTCAGGTTATTAAAGGTGTAGATATTAATTTAACAACAGTAGTAAACATTGTAGCAGTACTTCACATCTCAGCAGAACCAATGAAGTGGATGACACTGAATCCATGCTGATATGCTGCAGTGACAGATGGGCGTCATTTAACACAATACATCAGTGGGCAACCCACGTTCCACAGCTGTCCTCCACTAAATGAATTAGATCAGGGTAATTAATCTAAGGCAGAAAGTATTACTAACCTGGCTCCTAAGAAGAATTAGGGAAGAATAAAATATCCTGCTCAAAAATTGAAAAGGATTTATGCATTGCATTTTAGTGCTGATGTGAAGGTTCTAGAGGTTATTCACTTCTTTTTAAAAAATTGTAAAAATTGTCCCTTTTGTTGAGAAACACACTCACCATTTGGGGCTTCCTTTATTTCTCTACTAAAAATAGATGCTGCTATGAAGCTTCAACCTTGTATGTGTAAATAATTTCTTTAAAAGAATCTCATTATTTTTTATAAAGAGAACTATTGGTTACACTGATAATAATTCACATATTAAATTCTCACTTTATATATATTTTAGATAGGTGGATGAATGGATAGGTGATAGATAATGTTTTCTTCTTGATATCAACTTCTTCTCATACCAAAGATAACTTATGTTTAAAAAGTTAATTTTCAAAAAATACAATGTACACATTCTTAATAATTTGGAGGAATTTCTTCTATCTCATTTATTTTAAGAATCTACTTAAGGTATATTTCAAAAGATATACTTAATAAATTAGCATTATTAACCCTATTGCTCCTTTATACTTTACATTTAAGACCCATATACTTAAATTTTAATATAAAACGTTGTCTCTTAAAATGGTTGTCAAAAATAATTTTATGATCTTTACTGATTTGTGATGTATACCTTTAAAAAAGGAAATTCTCTAGATGTTATATTTAACAATTGCCAATAAATCAAACTTATGGTTTGGACAAAAGTCAAAAGTATTTAAATAAATCATCAAATAAAATACTATATTCTCTTTAATGTTTAGCATTAAATCAATGTTTGCCTAGTTTTACTTATATTTATTAAACATAAAATACCCATAGCTGAGATATTATTTTCTAACTCATGAATACCCACAAATTTCCTTCCTAACGTTTCACTGGATGAAGTTTTGATATCTTCCTGTAAAACATTTATGCCAATTGTGGCCATTGATTATTAAGCAGCAGTCAGCGCTCCATTGTTACACTTCTCTAGTCTTTTGTTTTCTGTCTATTCTCCTTTCTAGAGGCTCTTTTCTTCTCCCTCCCATAAAAATGGGAAAACCTGCTGCTAATTGCTGCAGTTAAAATTTTTACCACAGCAGGAGACTTCCAAACACAAATCCTTCTTTTGTAAAGAATTTGCTGGCTTCTGGTTAAGGTAGAACCTCCTAGTTGGAGACCGGCAACAAGTCACCTCCAAGCGCTGTGCGCTTCCTGCCGAGGCTTGGCAGGCTGCAGCGGGAGGAAGCTACCACGCGTCCAGTATCGGATTTTTCAATTTGATTATCTTGAGCATCCATGATTAGAGAAAATTGTGGACTAACTGCTGGTTGGTCACATTTAAGTATTAAAATTGAAAACATGTTCGAAGGGCAGAAAAATACAAACACATCACTATGCAAGGATACTTAACTTAGCCTCTCTCCCTGAATTTTCTAAGTTAGAAAAGTCCACATACTTTGAATTACCTAATTATTATAATCAATCTCGCCTGTATTATGTATTTTAACTGAAAATATAAATGAATAAGTGAAAAAGGAAAAGAACTACAATAATTAAATTCCACTGAACGAAGGTGATGTTAACTTGAAGTTTAGCCTTAATGGCCTCCCTATCTTGGACCAAAATAATGAGCTCATGTTATTTTTAGAATATTAATAAGGCTAAATTTTAGTGGGTTTGAACATTTTTTTTTGATGTGGACAACTGTCTACAATATCATGAGTTTATTTCTAATGGCCATTGAGCAGGAACAATTCAAAGACCAACTTTAATTGTTGCCTACTTAGAGATATTTTGCATTATATTCAGAATTTCTTGTAGCTCCATAGAGTTTAAGCTCTATACTTTCATATACAAGCAATAATAAAATACTGCTATAAATTAATTTTACTGATCTGAACTGATATGACAATATAGTGACAAAAAAATCATACTGTGCTTCATACACAAAGATAACATTACTAAGCCACCAATATTAAAATACAGATTTTTAGTCATAGTCACATCCTGATTTTTCTCTTTAAGAGCTTTTTTATTTTTCATCTTGTGAATATTAGTTTAAATATCTAAATTTTGAGTTCTCTTATCTCAAGAATAACCTTGAATTATATAGATGCTCAAACAAGAGAAAGAAAATGTATTTTCATAGTTAATACTTTAGTTTTTTATGACCAAGCAATCTCACAGATAATTTTCACTGATTAACGTGCAAGGACTGGCTCAATGTATTTATGAAATGGTTTTGTCATGGAAAATACACACGGGTACTTCTAAGACAAGAATGTTTATTTTAAATTTGTTTTTGGTTACAATTGACATTTCATACTATTTTATATTGGTTCCAGTGGAAGACAAGTGAATGGAGGACAAACCCAGACTGAAGCAAACTTATAGGTTTGATTAGCCCAACAAAGCTTACAGACTTGAGCAATTTTTTAGCTGTAATAGCTATTGCAGGTACTAATAGATGTCATCCAAACTCATGTTTAATATTGAGGACATTTTAGTCACCGTTGTTCACTAATTCTAACCAATGAATGAACTTTCAATCCCAGTTAAACTGGTGGGTTTCAATTCATATATGTCTACTATGTAATATGTATGCTTAGATGTCAAAATGACCTGAATTTACATTATTTACATTTCAGCTTCACTATTTGCCAGCTCTGTGACCTTAAAATATTTTTATCACATATGCCCTAAGTTTCCTCACTGTCAAATGAGTTGGACATACGTAATTACTTTCATAAGGTATAAATATGATCATGGATATAATGCCTGTAGCATAAGGCCTAGCACATAGTTAGGTGCTCTGTAAAAGTTCATTCTTTTCTGCTTTCATTCTTTCCCTAAGTGGCAGTAAAGATACAAATGGTCTTTAAATCTTAAAGGCACACCTGCAAACTGAAATTGAGCTTTGAATATAATTGGAGATAATGCAATCTTTGGTTATCAGAAAGGTGCTACCAATTATAAGCCTTAAATAAATTTCCAATATATGACTTTTAACTGATGGCCCGTGGGAGCCATTCTGTTGACTTCTGACCTCACTTTGGTTATTTAGGTTGGATATCCTCAAAATAGATATGATATTATTAGTTATTGTTGTATTAGGGTTGAATGACTTGGGTAAAAGCCACGAAATATTTTTCAGTAGAAGGACATATGTATCCATCTGGACATAATGGTGGAGAATTTGCCTTCTATTTGTGTTGCAACTCTACCAAGGAAAGCAAAAACAACAACAACAAAAAAGGTGTTTTAAGTTTGTTGACTGACATGTTCTTCTATATATATATGTCTTAATGGAAATTTAGTTCTGATAGTTTTATTATTGAATGCTTATAATCAAAATTAAACAATTATATATTGGATACCTTCTGTATGTTTGGTAGTTGGCTGTGTCCTTGACTTTGAGTATCTCTCAGCCTATAATAATTTTCTTTCTCATTCTCATAATGTTAACAAATTTACTACCTTAACATAATTTAAGTAGTTGACTACAGAGGATATGCTATGCAGAACGAGATTTTTACTCACTGAAAGAGAACATTGATAGGGAATTAGTGCAGCTGATGAATCACCCACACACACACAGATCTATCATGGAAGTATTTAATTCTTTTCTTTTAAGGTAAGCTAAAGGCACTATATTTTTACAGAGAGATGAACTTATTTGAGAACAGAAGCTATTAATCTTTTGCATAACAGGCTGCTGAATCATTCTCATTCATTCTGTTAATGCCACTTTACAACTGAGTTTCAGACAATTTTTGCAAAAATAAGATGTATTTGATGCTAATATTCTCAGCTGAGTATTCCTAATTATGTCTTCAGTTTATATTTGCTGAAGGCTTTTATGTTGCAATCCCCTCTTCAGTTTCTTCCTTTTTCATTATATCATACTTGGCTGGTGCTAAAATGCTGGCATCTTTGGCTGATACAACTCTACTTACCCTGCATAATGGGATTCTTGTCTAACATGTTAAAGAAATTAGTGATCAAGAAGGTGGACAAAATTGTATTTCTTTAATCATTGTGTTGCACTAAAATCAGTTGCTTGGACAGATAAAACTTTTCTACGAAACCTAAAGCAAATCTTAATTTTAAATGATGAAAGGAATAGTGATTATTTTATCTATCCAGGTAGAATGTAGATACTTCCTCATAAATATACTTCATAATGTTTCTCATTTTTCCTTTCCATATTTTTGGACATGCAAAATCCACTATATTTTAAGATTTTTTAAATGAGCAAAGTCAACTTTCCATTTGGTATGTTAAATTAATAATAATTCCAAAAATTGAGGATTAATTATAATGAAAATAAAATTACATTAGGTTTTTCCATTATAAGTTTCTGTGATACCTATGCTTTTTTGTTAAATAAACATTTTACTTTAGAATGGATTTAGATTTACAAAAAAGTGTGGAAAGATAATACAGAAAATTTAATATACTTTTCACCTTGTTTCCTCTATTATTAACGTTTTACATTAGTCTGGTGTATATTTCAAAAAAAGGACCAATTTGATCCATTGTTATTAGCAAAATTCCATAATTTATATTTTTAATTTTTTAAAAGATTTTATTCATTATTTTTAGAGAGAAGGGCAGGGAGGAAGGAAGAAAGGGAAAGAAGCATCAATGTATGATGGCATTTCATCTGCCTCCAGCTACAGACCTGCCTGGAGACCTGGCTTGCAATTTGGTTATGTGCCCTGGCTAGGAATTGAACCAGTGACCTTTGGGTTCGCAGGCTGGAGCCTATCCACTGAGCCACACCAGCCAGGGAAGTGTATATTTAATTTATATCTAAGGTCCTTTTTATATTCAAAGATTCCATTCAGGACATCATGCCCTATTTAGTCATTGTATCTCCTTAGATGCTTTCTTAGACTTTGTTTGTTTTAATAATGTTGACAGTTTTGAGACCTGATTAGATGTTTTGTAGAATGTGCTTCAACTGGGATTTGTCTAATGTTTTTTCGTTTTTGCTTTTTTTTTTTTTTTTTTTTGTCATGACTAAACAGGAATTATTGTTTTTTGAGCAAAACCCAAAGAAACAAAATGTCACTTTCACATCATATCAAGGGTACATTCTCTCAACATTATTGATCTCTATCAATGTTAATCTCAATTTCCTGGCTAAAACAATATTTGTCAGGTTTCTCCACTGTAAAGTTATATTCCCCTTTTCCATACTCTACTATTTGAAAGAAAGCAAGTACTTAAAAGGTGGGGAGTTATCTCTACCTCCCACAGGGTAGGTTATCTATCAAAAGGATTTGGATATTTTGTTGTGTGTTGATGTGTCTATTATTTCCCCAATTTATTTATTTTAATTATTTCTGTTATCAACATAGATGCATGTATATTTATATATAGTTTGAGTTATAAGTTGTTATTTAATTTTTGCCCAAGTTACTCCAGATTTAACCATCAGAAGGCCTTTCAGTTGATTTGTATCCCTTTGACATACTCCCATCTTTGTGTTCTTCTTGAGCAGTTTCTTATTCCTACCACTACAAGGGGCTCTAAATTCATATATTTCCTGCCCTAGTCTTAGAATTGCATTTTTGCTAGGAGTTCTGGTTTCTATTATTAGATATTAGTATTGTAAACTGAGATCTGGCATTATCTAAGCTCATCGCTATTGGAGTATCATTGGTTCTAGGCCTTCTAAGCTGACAGAGAAAGAAAATATATGTGCATATCCTAACTAGTGTGTACATTTTTATCAATAGACACTTATATTGTGTGCATATATGTATGTTATACATACATATATATATTATACCATATATTATATTATGTATTTTTTATGCTAAACATGAATTTATATTGATGTCTCCAACATTTTCTTTTTGTCTGTTTCTAATATCACATTTCAACATGAAAACCATGTTTCCCTCTATGCATGACCATTCACTTCATTAATCAAAACCAGTAAACATGCATATTTTTTTCAGAATTGTTAATTACATCTCTTGTTTAAATGATTTCATCATCTACAGTATGGATTAAATTCTCCTTGTAGAATAACTGTCTTATTCATTGTTATACTGTCAATGTGTAATCTAATGCCAGGGACATTGAGGGGACTCATGAAATATTCATGAATGAATGGAGATAAGATACAATTATAACTTAAACCAGTATCATAACTGCAAGAATATGAACTTGGAAAATTCAGAATAATTATGGAATAAATTAGATGATTTTAGTTATATTAGAAATAATAAAATAAATAACAGAAATGACTTTTAAAAGAAAGTTTTGGCATTAGAATGATGATGACACCATTGAGAAATTCCCTCATGATTTCATAGAACTATTTATTATTAACATCACTATTACCATGCTGTTACTTTTTTTTAAATTTATTTTATTGTTGTTGTCATTTTTCCCCCATTGCTCTCCCCTGCCCCACACTCCCATCACTCCCGACAGTCAATTCCACATGTTGTCCATGTCCGTGGATCATCCATGCTAGTTCCTTCACTAAACTGTTCCCCTTCTTTGCCTCTTTCTCCTCCTCCTTCCCCTCTGCACACTGAAAGTCTGTTCCTTGTTTTCTGCCTTTGGTTCTGTTCTACTTGTTTGTTTTGTTCATTAGTCTCATGTATTGTATGAGA
Organism: Noctilio leporinus; assembly: GCA_004026585.1. Classification (NCBI taxonomy): domain Eukaryota; kingdom Metazoa; phylum Chordata; class Mammalia; order Chiroptera; family Noctilionidae; genus Noctilio; species Noctilio leporinus. Next base: position 184,024 of record PVIW01000147.1, read on the forward strand.
TTATATGGTATTTGTCTTTCACTGACTGGCTTATTTCACTAAGCATTATACTCTCCAGTTATATCCATGTTGTTGCAAAAGATTGGAATTTCTTGTTTCTTTCTGCTATGTAGTATTCCATTGTGTAAATGTACCAAAGTTTTTGATCCATTCATCCATTGATGGACACTTCAGCTTTTTCCAGTACTTGGCTATTGTAAATAGCACTGTGATAAACAGGGGTGCATAAGTTTTTTGAATTGGTGCTTCGGGATTCTTAGGATATAATCCTAGCAGTGGATATAATCCTAACAGCAGCTTATCCCATGCTGTTACTTTTTACAGCTGATAAACACATCACTGTGATATTTACTATGGTGAGCACAGGAAGACTTCACCTGTTTTACCAGTAATATTTTTTCTATTATAATTCATTCATTTGATCTAGGAAGTACGTAGATAGAATACAGTATTCCCATTTTTTAAGTGGAACTATCAATAGGCAGTGAGATAAACTTGCATCCATAGTTGGAGACATGGCAAATTCTTAACTAGAAAAAATGCAAATAGAATTTGAAAAAGAAATATAGAAAAATCTTTTTAAAAAATCCAGATATGTTTTGGATAGACATAATGGTCCTAGGTTGCTATTATGCCACTCTTGCTAAGTAAAGATGTGACAATTATGGATTTTAGTACAAATATTGATTACAAGATTTTTATTCCATTAATTTTAAGTATGTTGTTTGACATAATTATCCTATTTGCTATCTATATAAATATGACTCCATTAAACTTAAAAGGAAAGGTAAACATAATATGAATAAAAGACATATAATCAATTTCCCACTGTTTCACCTGTGAATGTTTGTTGTAGTGAAAACATCTATTGATCAGGCATAACTAATGAAAATGTTCTGATAAACTTTTTAGTTAATTATTTTGAGATTTTCCTAATCAGATATTTTCAAATGGAAATGCAGGCATTGTTTATGTAAAGAGCACTATTATTCTCATCATTCCTAAATAGCACTAAATTACTTTGAACCTTGATTCCTGAAAATAGGTGAAGTACTTCTCTACTTAAAGACATATAAATTATTGACATACATTTTAATGAGTATATACATACTTAAATTTAGGCCTATAATCATTTGTCAAAAATGATTGAATTGGTCTCTTAAAATTACAGTATTTTTACACTAATCTCAACTTGCAATAATCAGGTCTTTTCCAAATGGAGAAAGAGATCAACTAAGAAACTACCTATAAAGTATTACTATAACAGTAAAGTGAGCATTTGATGCTGTTTACATTCTTCTTCCTTGTGAAATGGCAGGCATTTATTGGCAGGGATTTATTAAAGTCCGCAATTTCCTTAGCAGTTCATCGTGCACGCAGTCCAGAAATTATGGTTGCTCTAACATCATATTCCTTTGACATGGTGGTTGCTCTCAGAATTTAATACTTTATATCTGAAACAATGATGTTAAATCATAACTTTAGAAACATAGTTTTTCAAAATTAGTAAGATGCATGTGAAATAAGGAGATGCAAAGTTATTGCCGGTTGATCACTCACACCTTGTAGAAAATGATTTGTTATTTTAATACCATATTAGGTATTTGGAGATAATTCTTCATGAAACAGCTTTGTGCACACCTTGGCTTTATTAATCCATCAGCTCTAAAACCATCTTTTCAAAAATTATTTAATGAGGCATCTTTGGAAAGGTAGATAAAGACCCTCTGTGGATAAAATATTTTTACACCGCGTGATAACAAACAAGAGACTTACCATTTCCTGAGGACAGTCAGGGTATTAAAGATGAAGATGTCTCCTTGCCAGAGATATTTGATTGCATTCCAAGACAGTAAAGTCTCTCTTCGAGGAAACCTAGTAAATTTTGCCAGCATCTCCTCTGTAATATTGGGGTTACTATAATATTGGGGTTACCTAATCCCAGGGTTGTTCTTTTGAATGCACATCCACAATATATAAAGGCAATACCTAAGGCTTATCACATCTTTCTGTGTTAATTAGGGATCAGGGAAGTGCCACTAACGGTTACTACTGCTCTAAGTGAGTAATAAGACTGTCTAACTCGATTTGTGCTCTTTATCTCTTTTCCACTGAATCTATGGATGTGGGAGTGCAGTTGCCATCATGCTGCTGCTTACAAACAACTGGTCTGATTGGCATGAGGCTAATTTTTCTAAATTCTGGAATGGTTGGGAAATAATTGATATAGAGCTACAAAGAAATATGCAGATAAACACTCACACGATAGAACTTGACAGCAAGATTACACTGTATATTTAAGCCATCCTTAATAAGAATTAACATTAGGTTTCATTTATATTCCTAAAAATTGGATATATTAACATTCATTGGGTCTCAGCTCCCAACTTACAGCATGCATAGTTACTTTGATATCATTAAAATCAGAAAGAGGTTTATGTTAAGAAATGAAGCTTATGGCTTACATTCCATGGCTTAATTTCATTTTCCTACTAGGTGACAGCTTTAAAATTATAAAGCAAAATCTTACAAAAGTATGGGAAATATAGTGGATCATTTTGGCTTATGGTTATGTAGGGGTTTTTTGTGTGTGTGTCTTTAGTTTAAATACCTAATGAAAATTTGATTGGCAGTGACTGTTACCCTTTTTAGTTCTTACACAAATGAGGTTTAAAGTTTTAAAAGAGATTAAAACTTTTTCATAAATGTATTCAAAATTAGAATCTGTATATTGCTATATACCTTATACTGAGAACAAAACAAATAAGTTATAGTTAAAGATTTTGAATATGGGCCCCCCAAAACAAAATTTATTTATAAAAATTGTGTATTTATTCTTACATGTTAAAACTTCAATCAGCTTTAAAATACTCTCCATTTGATTCAGTAAAACTATTGAAACATCTTTCTTACTACTCAAAACAAATGAATTTGTCAATTTCGATGCCTTTTAGTGCTTCTGCCATTTTCTCCCCTCTTCTGCATTGGCAAAAAATGTTTCCTTTTGAGGAATTTTTTCATCTAGGACATACATACACACATAAGCACACGCACACACAAAATTGTCACTTGGGGCTAGATTGGGTCAATAGTTAGGGTGGAACCCATGTTTGGTCAAAATCTGCTAAATACTCATCTTGGTATGGGCAGGTGATCTGTAAATCACCCATCATGAAATGGGCAAATGCATTGAAAGAGTCTTCAAAAACAGTTCACTAAGCGTAACACAGCCCCTCACAACACTGGCTGGTACACTGATAATACAGATGGGTTCCTAGAGCACTCACCTAGCAGGGGAAGCCTGTATGACAAGGGGCCTGCCCTGCAGAAGATCATTCTGGTTTATTTTTGAGGGGTTCTCTTGTCAGATTAAATCACTGTAGAACACAGAGACTTGTCCTTCAGGTCTGACTTGTTGAAGGTTTTCAAAAGCTTAGCTGCACATTTTTGGTAAAGGACCAGGGGAAGAAGTAATTCTTTAGAAGGGTGTACTTGCAAAAAGAATTGTAAATACTTTTTTGAAAAAAATAATATCAATGTTTTATGAACACTGTACCAAACTATAGAAAAGTGGCATTCTAGTTAATAAGTGGAAGACACAGGTCTATTTCTAATAGCTGATAGTGTGAAATCTGGAAATCTGGATGGTCTAACGTAACATAAATATTTATTTTAAATGGCAGTTATAAAATTTCAATGAAACTTACTGCTAATAAGAATTGGAAAACCAAATTTCCATTCACTGCCAAACACCCATTTTAGCATAAAGAGCCACATCTTTAGAAACTAACACTACTGCTATATTTTCCTTGATAGACTCTAATGATATGAATATGTACTGAACAGGTGTTAGGGTTTAATGGTACATTGAAGTAAAATCCTAATACAATAGACATTTAAAATAATGCTCCTGGTTTTAAGATAGTTTTTAGATATTTGAACTAATCCCTATGAAGCAATAATTTATAATGCAATCAAGAATGCAGATTGAAAGTATTAGATATAGTTTTAGTTTTATTCACAATTTTTTGTTGTCATGACTGAGTCAGTGTTTTATGATTTATCATTGATTTATTTATATATATTGTCATCTGTGAGTCTTAACCTCATTCATATATTTATTTCTTCAACAAATTGCTTAGTGGCTAATCAGTATCAGATACTTTGTGGCTGCTTGTTTTATAGTAGTGAAGTCTTTGCTTTCATAGAACATTTATTAACATGGTAGAAACACAAAATATCCACAGGAATAAATACTTTTATGTCAGGTAAATACCATGAAGAAAAACGATAGAATAAGCAAGTTAGTAGAGTCCCTGTCAACAGATCAAACTTACTATTATTTTTTCTATCTTGAATACGTAGCTACCAACAGCTAAAAATTCAATGTTATTGCCCATGGTGATGTGCTATTATATATTCACTCATCAATGCGTTAAATGAATATTTAGAGAGAACCTGTGATATGTATGATATTAAAGCAGTTATTATTTTTATCTGAGTGATTTCAATTACTCTGTATTGAATATAATTTAAAATAATGATTTTTGGATTTATAACAATATATGTGCATTATTATACATACTTATAGTAAGTGAAATAAAATTACATGTGAACTATATTAAGTAGGCTGCATAATAGGAAATAAATCTCTTTCAGATGTTCAGGCAAACTTAAATAAAATATTTCTTTTATGAGTTGGTACAAAGTGATACCAGCTACAAATTCTAAATGATGACCATACTAATACTTTTAAGCCAGGAAAATCTTCCCATACACTTAGAAATCTACTGTATGTCACTTTGCCTTTATTTAATACAACATGCTATTCATCACCAACTAAGACATTATCAGGTGTGAAATCCCAACTTAATTTATATACCCTTAGTTAGGAGCACATTTTCCTTCATAAGAATTAAGAGATATATTTAAAATACTCCAAATCTAACTCTCTTAATGCTCTAAATGGCTTTCAAAGTGCCATTCTCTTATCACTATAAGTAGTAAGTTGTAGGTGAATATATTATTAATAGTTATGTACATAGATTTTCACTATTCTGACCATGTGATAACTGGATGTCATTATAATGTAGTTTTTATGTTTCACTGTAAACTCCCTGTAAGTGAAGCCCTTCCTTTGGCATTGCTGGAAAAACTAGTCCTTTGGTGCTTTCCCAGAGTTCATTGTCCTGGGAAGGAGATGATTTGATAGACTAGTCTAAGGACAAACCTAGTACTCTGCCTGCACATAGTAAGAGCTTAACAAATATTTCTTTTTTTTTTTAGTTTAATTTTATTGTTGTTGTATTACATCCATTCCCTTTTTGCTCCTCTCTGTCCTCTTCCCCACCCACCCATTCCCCCACAAAGTCAATCCCACTTGTTGTCCATGTCCATGGTTCTTCCATACTAGGTTGTTGTCTAAACTGCTCCCCTTCTTTGCCTCTTCCTCCCCCCTACCCCCAACTCCCTTCCTCCTATCCACTGAAGGCCTATTCACTGTGTTCATATATCTGGTTCTGTTTTGCTTGTTGTTAGTTTTGTTCATTATTGTCCTGTAATGGGTGAGATCATATGGTATTTGTCCTTCACTGACTGGCTTATTTCACTGAGCATAATAGTTTCTAGTTCCATACATGTTGTTGCAAAGGTTAGGAGTTCTTCTTTCTTTCTGCTGTGTAGTATTCCATTATGTAAACATACCAAAGGTTTTTGATCCAGTCATCCACTGATGGGCACTTAGGCTGTTTCCAGCACTTGGCTATTGTAAATAGTGCCACTATGAACATAGGTGTGCATAGGTTCTTATGAATTGGTGTTTCAGGATTCTTTGGGTATAGTCCTAGAAATTGAATTGCTGGATCAAAAGGCAGTTCCATTTTTAGTTTTTTTGAGGACACTCCATACTGTTTTCCACAGTGGCTGCACCAGCCTACATTCCCACCAACAGTGCACAAGGGTTCCCTTTGCCCCACATCCTCGCCAACACTTGTTTGTTGATTTGTTGATGATTGCCATTCTGACAGGGGTGAGGTGGTATCTTATTGTGGTTTTAATTTGCATCTCTCTGATGACTAGTGATGTTGAGCATTCTTTCATATGCCTCTGGGCCCTTTGTATATCTTCCTCAGTGAGTTGTCTGTTCAGGTCTTTTGCCCATTTTCTAATTGGGCTGTCTGTCTTCCTGGTGTTGAGTCACATTAGTTCTTTATATATTTTGGAGATCAAAGGTATCATTGGCAATTATGTTTTCCCATACAGTTGGTTCTATTTGAATTTTGCCATTTTCTTTAGCTGAACAGAAACTTTTCAATTTAATATAGTCCCATTTGTTGATTTGTTCTTTTATTTCCTTGATGAAGTATCAGTAAACATATTTTGGTGTAGGATATCAAAAAGTTTACTGCCTATATTTTTCTCTAGGACCTTTATGGTGGCACTGCTTATGTTTAAATCTGTTATCCATCTTGAGTTTATTCTGGTTTATGGTGTAAGTTGGTGGTCTAGTTTTATCTTTCTGCATGTTGCTATCCAGTTCTCCCAACACCACTTATTGAAGAGATTGTTTTTACTCCATTTTATGTTCCTTCCCCCTTTGTTGAATATTAGTTGACCATAGAGTCCTGGGTTAATTTCTGGGTTCTCTATTCTGTTCCATTGATCTATATGTCTATTCTTATGCCAGTACCAGGTAGTTTTGATGACAGTAGCCTTGTAATATTGTTTGAAGTCCGGTATTGTGATTCCTCCTACCTTGTTCTTCTTTCTCAATTAACAAATATTTCTTGAATCAGTGAATAATCATGGATTAATTATGTTTGATGGTATAACTCAATTGTAACATTGTTTCTATTGATAAATTAGTTATTTATTACTGGTTTATGGACTTTGAGTTCAGTATAATCATAAACTAAAGTTGATCTTTCAGTAAGTGACAAATACAATGATAATACAACCTATGAAAATCTCACTGAAATTACAGACATATCAGCATCAATAAGAAGGCTTGGCTTCTCTGATCTGTGCATTCAGTCATCTTTGAAGAATACAAGTAGTTGTGGACATATTTGGTGGGGGCTCGGGGGCTTCTAGGCTGATGAACACAAAATGGTATTCTAAGAACTAAGAGATTTGTCATCACCTGCCTACATGCCTCTTTTCTACTTACGTCTCTATTGAACCAAATTTATGTATTTCCACTACTAGACCTTACAATGGCATGACCTTGTGGCCCACACATGTCTTCTTTCTGCCATGGTCACGATCTTATATTTACCCTTAAAAACTCAGTTCCTATGTCTACTTCCCCTAGAAAGCCATTCTTGTTTCTGTTATTAAAAAAAAAAGTTAACCACTTTATTATCTTTGTGGCATTTATATGTTTAATGTAAGTTTTTATTTTATTTATCAAACTGTATGCTAAGCATGGTTAGACATTATTTTTCTTCTCAGGCCATGTGCTTATTGGCCCTTTCATGGGTGAAGTATATGAAACTGCCATTGAGTTTTATAAATCAATATTTTATGTTTTACTATAATATTAGCAACTTAATTAGTTGCATGGTTATAACATAATACATATAATGTTATATATATATATATATATATATATATACACACACACACATAAAAGATTTATCTAGAAAGTATCCAGCCATGTTCTATGAAAAATAGAGACATTTATTGAAGAAGATACAAGGTATACGAAACATTGTACATAGGACAATGATGCCTCGGCCCCCTTCAAAGTAGACACCTTAGGACCTCACACAGTTCTCCCAGTTGCCATCAGCTACCCTGTCATACTTCCCTGAATATTATTGATTGTCTGAAATCTCTTCCCTTTCAAAGGCAATTTTAGTTTTGGGAAAATCCAGAAATTGCAGGGCACCAAATCTGGGCTGTAGCAGGGGCTGAATCATCTGGCTGATTTGACTTTTTGCCAAAAAACTCTGCAAGAGACATGATACATGAGCAGGCATATTGTCCTGATAAAGCTGCCAATCACCAGTTGCCCATAGCTGTGGCCTTCCGAATCATCCAAATAGTTTCCACAAAAAAATGTTCAAGCTTAATGTAAAATTTGCTGCAGATCTGTTGCTCTACTCACTCATTTTCAATGTGATGGCCACATAATACACATGCTTACTTCACGGTGCCTACCATCCTCACTGACTAGTAGAGTGAAGTCATCTTGTTCATCACGTATGCCCATTCCAGTCCAATCTTCTTGGCTGCCAGGTTACATCAATGTCATACAAACCATTCTCATTTTATTAACAGTGGCTGGACATTTTCCAGATAGACCTTGTATATATCAAGATTACTGCTCTCATCATCCATCTAATATAGTGTCTGGCGTATAGTAAGTACTCATTAAATGACCCTAACTGAATCAAGGTGGTAAGATTAGTCTTAAATTGCTGAAGCACATTTGACTTTTTCCCAAATTTTTGAACTAAAAGGTTTTGAGCTCCAGATCTGGAACAGGTGTTAGTGATACTGTTATTAGATGCCTCGTATTATTCCAGGTAGGACAGCAGAACATGAACTGAAGTACAAAGAATTGCTTTCCTAGATCGATGAGTATTGTAATCTATTGCCTGTTGAAAGATTGTTATGAGCAGTTATAACTCTCATCCAAAATACTAGTCTAGAATCTAGTTCTTAAAAAGTATTCATTTATATATTAGTTCACTATATTAATTTGTATCTTGTTGAAGTTGTTTTGTTGATGTCCTGAATAGCATAATTCATGTTGTTTGAGTATGGTAGATACTGTTTGGTAGGAAAGAAGAGAAAATATACAGTGAGGTATATTTAGCAACGGATTAAATAAAAATATTCCCTAGTGACCTTTCCTCCCAAATACCATCCTACTATGAAAAGATTCAGCATTAAGGAGGGAGTTAAAAGTATACAAAAGTGCTGGAACATAAGAATAAGTTTAATCAGCCAACTTCAAAACCATCACCATTTTTGACAACCATCCTTAGTAGGACACCTTTCTTAACAGGAATAATTGAATTTCTCATGAAAGTTTACATTGGTAATTGAACACAACATCCTTTTGCCATAAATGTGCTAATCTGAGAGAATGAAAACTAAATAACAAATAAATAAATAGATGATAGATAGAGCAAGCCAGCTATTTTGACCAGAGATGAAAGCTGTTTTCAGACTCTAGAGGTCATAATTGGCTAATTGATGCTGGTAACTTATTCAGGCAGCTCTGAACTGAGATTGTTTTGAAGGTCCTACTCAGGGACTCCGCTCACATACACAAGGGACAGCAGCCATGAAGTAAAAGAAAGCTCCAGTTCTTTCCCCTCTGGCTTAGTCTTCGTATTTTATGGAAGCTGCATAAAGAATCAAGAATCAAAAGAAAAACGACTTGGCAGCTTATTTTGTAGAGCGGGGTGGTTTAGGAGAAGCTCAGGCTGGGATACAGTGGCCTTGTGTTAAGCCCTATAGCAGAGGCATCGCTAATTATTTATATCCTGCTGTTAAGCGTAAAACAGGCTTGACTGCCCTTCCAACAGCTGCAATCTCACCACGTGTGCAGCGCCATGAACTTTGTGCATGCTCTCCTGAAGAGCTTTCAGGGGCACGAGGCACTACAAGCAGGTAGAATCATTGTCAGAAGAGTCTTCTGAAGAGTCCTGGTGCATCAGCAGCAATTAATGCAGGTGGTATTTTAGACAAGGGAGCTAATGAGCTTTAATATGCATGCAGGTGAGGGAGTGCTGAATCAGTAGAGCCATTAATGAACCTATGACAGCCTAATTAGCTACAATTTAAAATCTATGGAATCTAATCAGAGAAGCTGAACACTGCTGCAAATCTGTGTATGAATGAGTCTTTCTAAATACTCCAATCTGTTGCTTAGTCACTGATTGATAGTAATTGCTTTTTTTCCTCTATTGTGTATAGGAAAATGCCCAATTTTTCTCTGATAGGGGAGGACACAACATTGAAGTTAAATGCCTAAGATGTTTAGCTGCTTAAGTTTAATCAGTGGATGTTTAAAAAAATCAAAGTAAAATTAATTTTCAACTCTGAATATAGGTGATTAAAAATATACCACCAACTTCTTATACATTGGATTGACAAAGACTTCATAATTGTTAATCAACTCCAAATAGTATATCTGAAAAACCAGCAAAGACAATGAAACTCACACATAATACAATGTGTTTATTAGTCCATAATTCATTTTAAAGGACTTGTGTACGTTAGTTATCAGAGATAACAGGGCAAAAATAATTTTATTCAATGCTTGAAATAAGAAATCATTTTCTGAGTTAAAACAATTTAGTAAACATTCTATTTTAAAGTGGCTGAAAGAAGTGTGTTCTTAGAAATTGAAAATAATTTTATGAAGGTATGAGGTGATACGATTTTGTAGCACCCGTTTGCTAAAAGTTACAAGCAGTTTTTCTACTCTGGCATTTCACCCTCATATCGCACAATTCATCTGAGAACCTTAAAGAACTTGGTAGGCTCTGATTTATTGAATCTTATAACACCACTGGAAGACAGGTCAATGTGGCCATCCTCGTTTTACAATCAGCTCAACTCAGCTCCATTTGTTGAAGGTCACAAGTGAGTCAATGGAAGAAATACAAAAAGAGACCCAAGAAAGCCCGAAATGTACTCCCTTACCTTTTCCATTTGATAAATGGTGTACCCACAATTCTGACACTTCAGATAAAAATCTGTGTATCTAATTTTCAAATATCAACCTAGAAAAATATGTTGGAATTCCCAATTTCATTTTTTTCTGTTCTTTTTTTTTTTTAAAGATTTTATTTATTATTTTTAGAGAGAAGGGAAGGGAGAGAAGAAGAGAGGGAGAGAAACATCAATGTATGGTTGCCTTTCACCTGCCTCCAGCTACGGACCTGGTTGGAGACCTTTTTTCTGTTTTTTCTTATTCTTTGAATAACCCATGTTTTTATTAAGTTTTCTTCATAACAGCCACATTAGCTGTTTGTTCCTGGAATAGGTTCTTAACTCTGTAGCCTCATCATTCTCATCTTTAGAAAGGATATTATAGAACATATTCTTCAACCTCTTTAACTGTGTTAAGAGGGAAACTTGTGCATAGTTAGAGCTCACTGATGAATTCTACCAAACATTTGAAGAAGAGTTATTGTCAATCATTCTCAAACTTTTCCAAAAATTAAAAATGGAGAGATCACTTCCAAATTCATGTTACAAAATAAGCATTACCCTGACACCAAAGCCAGGCAGAAAGACTATAAGAAAAGAAAATTACAGGTCAATATCTGCATGAACTTAGCTGTAAAATTTCCCAATAAAACATTAGCAAACCAAATTCAGGACTACATTTAAAAGGATTATACGTCATGATCAAGTAGAATTTACTTCAGGGATATGAGGACAGTTCAATACCCAAAATCATTCAGTGTGATACACCATATTAACAAAATGAAGGGTAAAAATCATATGTTTAGCTCAATAAACGCAGGAGAAGCATTTGACAACATTCAACATTCCTTCATGATGGAAGCTCTGCAAAATCTGGTTATAGAAGAAACATACCTCAACATAATAAAAGAGATATTTGACAAGACCAAAGCTAACATCACACTTAACAGTGGAAAGCTGAAACTTCTCCAAGATCAGGAACAACACAAGAAACCTATCCTTGCCACTTTTATTAAACATAATACTAGAATTCCTAGCCAGAGCAATTGATTTAAAAAAAAAAAAAAAAGGAAAGTAAAGGTATTCAAATTAGAAAGAAGTAAAACTGTCTTTATAGAAAACCTTAAAATCTCCACCAAAAAATGGTTAGACCTTATAATCAAATTTAGTAAAGTTGCAGGATACACAATCAACATACAGAAAATATCATGTTTCTCTATAAACACAGCAAAATTAGAAATTAAAGAAACTCATTTATAATTGCATTTAAATATACCTACTTTTGTGAAAATTCCCTGGCTACCCAAAGGGATCCACAGATTCAATATAATACCTATGAAAATTACAAATGGCATTTTTTACAGAAGTAGAAAAAAATAGAAAAAAAAACACTTCTAAAATTTGCATGGAACCACAAAAATCCCAAGTAACCAAAGAAATCTTGAGAAAAAACAAAGTTGGAAGTATCACACTTTCTGGTTTCAAGCTATATTACAAAAGTACAGCAATAAAACAGTATGGTATTGGCATAAAAACAGACACAAAGATCAACAGAAGAACCCATGCATATGTGGCCAATTAATTTATGACAAAGAACCAAAAATATAAGATGAGGAAAGAATAATCCCTTTAATAGATATTTGGAAGACTGTCTACTTGTGAATTCGTCTTACAATAGAATCAGGAGAAAGGGATTAAATGAACAACATGCCAGCCACATGCACAAGAATAAAACTAGAACCTTATCTTACACCATACAAAAAGTCAACTCAAATGAGTTAAAGACTTGGCTATAAGATCAGAAATCATAAAAAATCTTAGAAGAAAATATAGGGGATAAGGTCCTTGACACTGGTCTTGGCAATGATGTTTTTGGAGTTGATACCAGAAGCAAAGGCAAAAATAAAAAATAAAAAATAAAAAAAGTTGAGCTGCACCAAACTAGAAGATGCACCATTACATCTTCACAGCAATGGAAATCATCAATGAAAGTGAAAAGGCAATATTCAAAAATAATAATAATAATAACAATGTAGGATATTTTTAAATGTCTTTAATTTTATAAAAACCTAAATGCAAACATTTTTCATACACAACTTCCTTTCAAAATTTTTCTCATGATCTATATCTTTAACAAACTTCACACATCTCCCTATCAAGGGGAGTTATTTGACTCATATTAAAAGCTCAATCCATAAAGGTGAGGCAACTTCATTAAGGTCAAACGGACATTCACCGACCAAGTCCTAAGTCCTTTCATTAGTGATCAAAATCAGACAAGGATACAGATGTTCTCACAAACAATGACATCTGAGTTCATTGGTGAAGATCTATTGATAGTGTTGACTTTTTTCCATTCAACACACAAAATTTCAATCAGACAAGACCAGAATTGGTTTATAAATCAGACCTACAAAAATAAATTGCCAAATTGAGAAACAGTCTTTTTACCAGTATTACTGAGGTCAGAGCCATGGGTGTAATTTAAAAAAAAAAATTTTTTTTTGATTCAAAGTATCTAACTTTTCAAAGACTCAGCAGTGTCTTTGTCTAACCAGAATGAAACCAGAAGCAAACCAGACTGCTGCTGCATGGACTTCATTCCTTTTTTAATTTTTGCTTCTCTTGGATGTGAAGATATCCTGTGTGACTGAACCGTCTCATACTGAAGAGTCAGCACTGCTATTGCTGTTGAAAGAGCTATATTGAGAACTTTATTATGCTCATCTGAAAAGCAAAATCAGTGATAATGAACAACTTACAGGACAGCTGAAAGCAGTTAAATCATTTACTTGTAATACTCTCAAGATCTTAAAATGCTACAATATATACAACATGTTCAGTCACTGCAGCACTTTTACACTCAGATGAACCCTCTCCAATCTATGGAAGTTTTTCATTTCATCCCTTTTCCCTTGTTCTATTGTGAGACAATAATATTCGCAAGTAGACAGTTTTCCTATTTTTTCCTTTGACTTAAATGTTTAAATACATACAGTGTTTTCAGTCCAGAGAAAGAAGCACATTTTAACCAGAGGTCCTCATATGAGATATTGTTTATTTAGAATAGTAAAAGCTGCAGTTGACAGGACTTGGGCAAGGAGTGTGTTCAAGTCCTGGCTGGGTCACTTATGCGCTGTGTGACTAGGAAACGCACTTATCCCAAACTGACTCAGTGTTCATGCCTGGGAAATGGAGCATAACAGTCAAATGTACTTGACCTAAACTAGTATAGTACTGCCAGCCAAAGGTGAGATCAGATGGGAAACAATTTGTACAATCATTAAAACATGAGTTTTAACTCTGGATTTGCCACTCATTCATTATTGGGTGCTTTGGGCAAGATTTTCTCTTTTCATTTAAGCCACAATATTTTTTTCTATATAAAGAAGCAATTAAGCATTTACTTGATATATATGAATGTTTAAATGATAGCATAGATTTAAAGCTACAGACCAGACCTGCAGAGGCTCCTGTGTCCTACACCTCTCTCACCAGATTAAGGATTACAGATCAATAAAGTAAATGAAAATGTGATTTAATCATTGCCTCAGCTTTCAGTTAATATTGCAAGATGTCTGTCACCTTTTGGCTTGAATTCATACCCAGTATCCCTATAATAGATCCAAAGAGCTAGTTCCTGTGTCATAGCTCTGTTTATGAGAGACCGACAGAATTTCCCACCTGTTAGATTCATCATCATCATCAACATCATTGTCATCATCATCATCCTTGTCACTATCCTCACTATCTTTGAGACATTGTCCTCTGTATACCCACTAATTATACCCAATTTTTAGGTCCTCTATGTTCATGCAAGCCTTTTCAGTGTGTGTTCTCAAATGCACTATCTGTCATTAGGCAGAAATGCGCTGATAGCAGTCCTTTTTATAATGGCATTTCCAAAATTTTCCCACCTCATCCTTTGTAAACACCTACTCCCAAGATTATTTATCCTTCATATAATCTCCATATCACTGAATTGACTATATTTTCATTAACCATTCCTCCTACCCTCTCTGCATATTCGTCCATATCAAGCTATATTTCCGTGATCTGCCAGAGTGAACACTGTTTTTGCATCCATCCTCTTGCCCTGCCCTCTCTATCTCATACTCTTTGGATTCTTCTCCTTGATGTATGTACCTGTGCAGCTGCTAGTAGGCTAGTTGAAAATAAGAGTACATTGACCAGTCTCATTTAAAAATAATTGCCCTGGCTGGTGGCACAGTGGATGAGGAGCTGGCCTGTGAACCCAAAAGTCTCTGGTTCAATTCCCAGCCAGGGCACATAACCGGGTTTGCAAGCCAATTCTCCAGCCAGGTTCATAGCTGGAGGCAGGTGAAAGGCAACCATATGTTGATGTTTCTTTCTCTCCCTGCCTCACCCCCTACCCCTCTCTTTGAAAAATAATAAATAAAATCTTTAAAAATAAATAAAAATAAAGATAATTGCCATAAATCTCAAATAGGCACCCAGCATTGTCCTATCTGTCCATTAAAGCTCTCTGTGTTGGCACTCTCCAAAATGAGCACTTCAGACCTTCTAGGTCACTAAATTTCTATCTTCCTCATTCACATTCACATCACTCACATATACAAATACACTTGAGCACACACATTCTTTGAGCTAAAGAATTGGTTTCCATTTTTCTTCAGGAAAGAGATATTACTGTATAAATTCCTTCACCTTTCCATTTTCAAGTCTATCAATCTCCCAATATCCTTATTTACCTTCTTTTCCTTCCTTTCAGTTATGCTGGATAAAATGTTTTCACTCCTACAAAAACCTCTCACTTTTCAAATTTTCCTTCATTCTTACACTTGTACTTTAGGCTGATAACCTCATTTTTTAATGTCCAGACCTGGCTCATGCTGTGAGAGTATGTCACCTTGGATCGGATGACTTTTCCCCTGTTAGGTTTTTGTCCTAGTCTAATGCAGGTACATAAACTGCCTGATGGAACTCTCTTCTCTGCCCACTGATAGCCAATGTGGCTTCATCCTGGGCACTCGGTCATACCTGTAGACTTGTGCTTCAAAAAAGGTCCTGCTTGACAGGTGTGACTCACTTGGTTGGGTGTCATCCCACAAGGTAAAAGGTCGCCAGTTCAATTCCCATCAGGGCACTTGCCTGAGTTGCAGGTTTGGTTCCTGACAGAGAGCTCTGGGATCAGTGCTTTTTTCCCTCTCTCTCTCCCTCCCTCCCCACTTCAAAATAAATAAATACATATTTTTTAAAAAAGGAAAAAGGTCTCATACTTGGTTTAATGTTCTTCTGGCACTGTTTTGCAATTCTTAGTAATGTCTGAACAAAGGCCTCACATTTTCACTTGACTCTTGACCCATGCAAGACAAGAAGCCAGTCTTACTACTATATACTATATTTTAATACAGCCAAAATGGAAGACTTTATTTTCACCTTCCAAACCAATTTTTCTTTTACTTATCCTATTTATATCAATTTAGCTGCTCAGGCAAAAATGTAGAAGTCATGTTAGATGCATTTCTCTTTTCACCATTTGACATTCAATATGTTAAAAGTTCTACATATTTTGCATCCACACTTTATCCTAGTGTTCTTCTGTACATTATGCCCAATTTCTCCAGTACCACAATCAACAAAGAGAAATTGGTTGTACTAGATATTGCAATAGCTTTCTAACTTGACTCCCTTTCTACTCTTATATCTACATATATGCTGTTCACTACAAAACAGCTAGAAGCATCTATACAAAATGTTAAGTCAGACAATAAAATGCCACTCTCCTAATTGGAATTCTCCTGTTCTTCCATTGTATTTAAAATTAAAACAAAATTACATTTTAATTATATTTTATTGATTATGCTATTATATTTGTCCTGATTTTTCCCTCTTTGCCCCCCTCTACCCAGGCCCCCATACACACACACTCCTTCAGGCAATCTTCATGCCTTGTTCATGCCCATGAGTCATGGTTACATTTTATTACTCTGCATGATTTGTCATTGCCAGACTTTCTGCTGTCATTAATTTCTACTCTCATTTTTTTCACCATGCACTAGCCACAAAGGCTATCTTTCTATTTGGTGAATGTAGCTAATTTGTTTTTGGCTTAGGGAATTATTTATTTGTTGGTTTGTGGCTGGTATGTGAAATGTTCTGTCTCTGATACATGAATGTTTATCTCTCCCTCATTCTTCACATCTCACTTCAAATGATACTCATTCAATGAGATCTACCTTGGCAACATGATCTAAATTAGTACCTGTTCTACCACTTTTATTTTTTTTAAGTTTTTAAAGATTTTATTCATTATTTTCAGAGATAGGGGAAGGGAGGGAGGTAGGAAGGGAGAGAAACATCAATGTATGGTCGCCTTTCACCTGCCTCCAGCTGAGGACCTTGGTTGGAAACTGGGCTTGCAACATGGTTATGTGCCCTGGCTGGGAATCGAACCAGCAACTTTTGGGTTTGCAGGCCAGTGCCTATCCACTGAGCCACCAGACAGGGCTTGTCCCACCACTTTTAAAGGATACTTTTGTTGCTTTAAAAATATTTTTTACTATATTCCAATTCATCTTAGTCATGCTGTATTCATTTATGTTCCTCTTTCCACAAGATAGAAACCTACATTTATGTGGAATATTTGTGTGCCTGTGATTAAATATCTATTGAATTTATTGGACTTGGGGTACTTAGAACAATGCCTAGAATATATTAAGTGTTCAAGAAATGCTATGCATTATTGTATTATTTATTTTTATTGTGTCTAAAAGTTTCTTAACTTGAAAACATTATAAAATTATATTCAAATTGACTGTTTATATGTAAAGTCATAGCAGTACTGGGGTTCTGAAATCAATATTTATTATTCGTAGGTCATTGTGTTTCTTAATCTTTATATTAGTCTCCTATAGTCTAATTTTTACAAAGGAACAAATTGTTATGCTTTTACATAAGGCATCATTCATTTAATAAAGTAAAATAGTAATTAAATGCATTCGTATGAAAAAAATCACTTCAGAGTGGCCAATAAGGACATCCCAAAATCTTCTATTAAAAGCAACATGATCACCGACAACATATGTCAAAATCAACTTTTTTTGAATTCAGGAAATTAATCAATGGCTTACAAATGTCCAAGCAGTGTTTATTCAAGGAGCACACTTCGTCTTAAAAAGAACAGTGAGATTTGTGGTCTTTTAACTTGCCCTGTTTCCATAACCCTTTTTCAAGCAACAAGGACCCTTGAAGACTGGCAGCTTCATAGCAACAGTTGTGAAAAGCAGACAGTATGGGGAGAGAAGGGGAAGGGTTTAGTGGAGGAACCAATGTGAAAGACCTATAACATGAATGAGGTGGGGATTCACTGTGGGAAAGGGAAGAAGGGATAGGGAAGAGCAATGGGGGAAAATAAAATAATTGTAACACAATAATAATAAATCAATTAAAAACAAACAAAAAATAGTAACCTGATAGGTAGCAAATAGAGAATGAAAATTGTGATTGGAGCTCCCCAAAAGATATAGAGATTTTCACTATTTGACCTGTGTCACAGCTCCTTGGAGCTTTACTTGACATACCACAGAGCTCTTTGTAAGAACAGCGAATATACAAGATGATTGTCATAGAAAAGGAGAGGGAGATTGTTTAAGTTTGGAGCTGCTCAAGGCAGCAACATCAGTTAAGGCAAACGAGGTAGACTGGAAATATTAAAAGGAAAAGCTATAAAATGAAAGTTCATAGGGGACTTTTTGAAATAATGCTGATATATTCCTGGGACTGTAGAAGGCCATATTCATGTACAGAGCTGTGTACATGACCAGGAAAGCCCTGAGAAGGGCCCAATATCCCAACAATGTCTGATCTTGAGGTACTACATAGGATGAAGTAATGCTAATCTGCATTAAAAGATGCTGAAGCATATATATCACGCCATTGCATAAATGCACAGATCCCCAGGGCAGAAATTGAGAGTCTTACTGGTTTAAGAAATTTAAGAAAATCTGTGACCAATTACTAACCATTAATCTAACTAAGCCAAGATTTCAGTCACCACAAATAAGAAAGAATATTGTCTTAATAGAATAAAAAGAGAAAAATCACTGAACACAGTAAAAGTAGGATGAATTGAAGAGGGGAGACCAGATTTCTATGGTTGCCACATACCAATATTTCAAGGGTTAATTTTTTGACAAATATGAAACACCTATAGAAACAGGAAAATTGTCATAATTTATACAGGAACAAAAAGCAGTAACTGTTACCAAGGAAGTCCAGATATAGGGCTTACTAAACAAAGACTTTAAATAAACTATTATAGTTATATTCTAAGACTAAAAAAACATCATTAAATAGTAAAGGGAAAGAATGAAGATGATATCTTACAAAATAGAGAATGCTCTACTGAAATTATTACTGAAAATTACAATAAATAAAAAGTATACTATAGGAGCTGAACATCATATTTAAAGCAGAAGAAAAAAAGAATCAGCAGTCTTTTAGATGTCAATGGATATTATACAATCTGAGAAATAAAAAGAAAAAAGCATAAAGGAAAACAAACACAGCTGCTGACCTAAGGGATTCCACTAAACCTTCAAACATGTACATAATGGGACTACCAAAGGATAGAAGAGAGAGAAGGGGAAAGAAAGAATGTTTGAAGAAATAATGTCTAAAAACTCACCAAATTTGATGAAAAAGATTAATCTACACATCCAAGAAATCATCGAATTCCAAGTCTGATAAACTCGGAGATTCACACTCAGGTACACCACAGCTAACATGTCAAAGGACAAAGACAAAGAGATAATTGTGAAAGTAGCAAGATAAAATTATTCACAGTTAAGAGATCTCCAGTAAGATCAACAACTAGCTTCTCTTTAAGAATCATGGAGGCCAGAAGGCAGTGGGAGCAGTTAGTCTGTCCTTTGGGCCTGAGTGACCCTCACTGCCCTCATATCCACTGGCACCTCCCAGTCTTCTACCCTGACCCACGCCTGTGTCATATCTGGCAATGCACTGCAGGCCCCACCTGCCGGGCCTTCTCCCTGTCCCAAGATCCCTGTCACTATGCCTCTCTGTCGTAGCAGTGCCCCTGCACCTGTCCTCTCTCCAGGAACCCACGCCTCATGGAGTTCACATGGGTGTGGATTGGCTGCCAAAAAAAATTAAAACAAGTCAAGTGCTTAAATAAAAATGATCAACAAAGTTCAATAGAAAATCTATCTTTCTACAGAGAAAAAATACATTTCTAGAAAAAAACTGAAAGAAATCATACCTAACAGACCTGCCCAATGAGAATATCAAAAGATATCCTTCAGCTTGAAATGGGGATGCTAGACAATAACTCAGATGCACAAACACAATAAATAGACTGGTAAAGGTAAGTACATAGGGAAATGTAAAGAACAGTAAAGTATATATTTGGCTGTAAGCCTTTTCTTTTCCTATCTAATTTAAAAGAAAATTACATAAAACAACAATTCTTAAACTGCACTGATGAGCATATAGCATATAAGGGCATAATTTCTATGACCATTATAGCACAAAAATGATGGGAGGGAATAAAACTATGAAGAAACAAAAGGTTTTTGTCTATTTAAGGAATTGGCATTTAGGATGTAGAAGTAATATTTACAGTTGAAATTTAGAAATTCAAGTAACTCAATTAAAACATGGGCAAAGTATTTGAAGAAATATTTTTCTTAAAATGGTATAAAATGGCCAACAAACATTAAAATGTACTTGGCCTTATTATTTTTTAAAGAAATGCAAATCAAAATTAAAATGCTTTCAATTGTGGGTTCATACCCTCTATAATAGTTAACATAAAAATAACAATAGTAACAAGTGTGGTCAAGAATATAGAGTAATTGAATTTTCATGTATTGATAGTGGGATTGTTAAATAGTACAGCCACTCTGGAACACTGGAAGTTTTCAACAAGTTAAATATAGAGTTTCCGTGTAACCTAGCAATTTCTGCTCTTGAGTGTATTCCAAAAGAATTGAAAACAAGTATTGAACAAAATGCATTTTTATAGAAAAATTTTACAATTGCCAAAAGGTGGACTGATGAGAGGATAAGCAAAATGTCTATGTCCATACAGTGGAGTATTTTTATCATTAAAAAGGAATAAAATAATAATACACACACAATGTGTATGAAAACTGAAAATGCTCAGTGAATATTTACATACTGTGATTCTAATGGTAGAAGTGTCTAAAACAGACAATTTCAGAGACACCAAGTAGTGGCCAGGGCTTGGAGGAAATGTAATGAACAATGACTGATAATGGGTTTGGGATTTCTTCTTGGAGGATTATTATGCTTTGATAAAGTTAGATAGTTGTGGTGGTTGCGTAACACTGTGAATATGAAAAGAACCATTGACATGTGCGCTCTAGGTTATTACTCCTGAAACTGGATCACAGTCTGTGAAAGTCAAAGTTGGAAACACTTCTAATTATATAATGATCTAAAGAAAGCTCATTCAAAGTAGTTATATCTGCTTTCATTGGAAAGATATGCTATAAAGCAGTGAATCCATTCTTGATTATACCATGTACTTAAAAAAATATGAATCAGAAGAAACAATATTACTTTCTAATGTTAACATTTTGTTGGGCTCAGTGTGAGGTGCTAAGTAGCAGATTTAAGGCTATGGTATGCCAGAGGCAGCTCATACAGGCTTGCAAGAGCCATCAAATTTTTAAGAGTTTTGTGAGCCAATTGTTATCCTAGTAGTACACAGTTGGTCATGCTGGCTATACTTATTCCAAAAAAACCAGTATTACCTACAAATAAAGGAAGCCTTGCCCAAGGAGCTGGCAGTGAATCATTCACCTGTACAACACTGATTTTAATTTCTAAAGACAGGATTAAAAAACTGAAAAGGCAAACCTTAGACTAGGAAAAATACTTGCAATATAAATGCCTAACAAAGATCTTTACCCACAACATACGCAGAGCTCATTTACAGCAATAGCCCAATGAAATGTTTGAAAAAAGATATCTTTCCAATCATGTATGTTGATTTGACTGTAATTTCATGAACACATTATTTACTTGAATTATACTCAGTAATTTCATGCATATTATCAAATGAATTCTGAAGAAAAGAAAAAAGTGTTTAAAGTCATAAAAGGGAGAGATGAATAAGGAAGGAAGGCAGGAGGGGGGAAGGAAAGTAGGAAGGAAAGATGAATCCCTATTACATAAATGGTTTATTTGTTTATTTACGCTTTACAGTTAAGAAAGTTATCTCTGGCTGGTGGCTTAGTGGATAGGCACCAGCCTGTGAACCCAAAGGTCGCTGGTTCGATTCCCAGCCAGGGCACATAACCAGATTGCAAGTCAAGTCTCCAGGCAGGTCCGTAGCTGGAGGCAGGTGAAAGACAACTACTCATTGCTGTTTCTCTCCCTTTCTTCCTCTCTCCCTGCCCTTCTCTCTGAAAATAATGAATAAAATATTTTTTAAAAATATCACTCAGAGGTATTAAGTCACCTGCATATCAATCTGCGGACTTTCTACCTTTTTGAATTCTTGCTATCAAGCATAAATTTGAAGTAATTGTGACATACAGCTGTGTTCCTTTTTAAATATTGAAATTAGTGTCCGTAATATTTGTATGCCTGGATTGACCAAGAGAAGAAAGATATGTTGAAATTTTAGAGAGTCTAGAATGAAATATGGGAAACATCTTTGAATGTTGTTACTCTTAACATTCATCACTCATAGATAGCTTCTACAAGGAGGGTCTGGAATATTTTGCCTGGTGTATTGCTTATATGAAAAAACTCACTATAAGGTTAGTAGGAAAATAGAATTGAAGAGTAGATCCATGAAAGATTTTTTCTTCCTTAAATGTGACAGTATTTTCCCAGTTTAATTTAAAAAATCCAAGCTTTTAAACAAATTAAACTTCAGAATGGAATTTTCATCAAGTTGAGTAAAATATCTTGTAGTCTATGAATCACTTTGAGATTTCAATCTCCTAACCTTGAGCAGATTTTCAAATTTGCTTTTCAGCCGGAAAAGGCTCCTAAAATAGGACAATACTGCTAGGGCCTTATCAGCTGCAAATTCAATCTTGACATAGTTCAGCTTTTCTCTCCTTTGTCATTAGTCGCCTGGCCATGGGAAATGATTATCAAAGTGGGTTCCTGGCACGCTCTTACTTTGAAAACTCCCAAACAATTTCTGATTAAAATATATGACAGTGTTCTACTTTCACTTTCAAATTTTAATGGAAAAAAATTACTAGTAGCAGTCAATACGTAAGAAGTATAGGTACTAAAAAGAGACATTTAGTGTTCTGCACTATTTTGTTTGTCCCAATTACAATTGTTGCCAAAACTTCAAACATAACTTCTGCATTTATTCTAAAAAGATGAAATGCTTTAAATAATCAATCACTTTTCTTCCATATTTTAGGAGCAACATACTCTAATTTATAACTCTTTTAGCTATCACAAGATATATGAAAATAGTTACCTTTCTAATTAAAAAATTATGCTTGACTACATATTCTTAAATTGTTATCATTATGTTCTTTTCACTTTGCTCAGTATTATAATCTGAAAATCTTTTAAATTGGGAATACTAATTATGACAGTGTTTATATCAAATCATGTGTTACCAATCAGTAAAAAGGAAAGATAATGCTAGATGTAAAGTAGTATTTACAAAGATTATGGGGCATGGTATTAGAATACCCCACTGTCCACAACCTACTGGCTATGTGGACCTTATTTCCTCATTTTTAAAACAGGATCGATAAGAAGATACTTGTGAAAATATTTGGCATAGTCCGATGTCATATAAAATGTGATGCACTCAGTAAATAATAAAGCACTTTGTAATGTCCATTTTTTACTATTTATATTTTTCAGGAAAAATAAAGGAGAAAAACAGAAATGTCTTGGATCTTTCTAACAAGCCACCATCATAACCATTATCTTCAAAGACTCCTTCTTCCCCCAATTTTGATCTTTGTTGCAAAAGAACTCATATATCTGAAACTTATACGAAACGGGTAAGTTTTTAGCCATTTCCAATATTGATGCTTTTGAAATAATATCTGCAATAAATGGTTTCTACAATGAATAGTTTGATTAATGTTATCATGTCCTTTTATAAAAATGTCTTTCCATTTTCATATTAATATTTTTGCAATTTATGAAAATAAGCAGCTTATCTAAAACTTTTTAGCATTTGTTTTTCTGTTGTTGAATTAATGACACTTATTATATGTAACATACCAATGTAGAAGGTATGTAATATCTTGATAGGAAATAAACAATTCTGAAAACTGGGTTTCTGTTAACAGAAAAGTTAACTTCATCACCCAAGTTTCCCATCCCCTCAAATTTACTTTTTCATATATAGACAAAAAACATCTTTATACCAATCTAGATTTAAAAGTTACTTGTCATTTTCTTTGTTCCTATATAGAAGGTAAGAAAAATCTTACATCGAAGCAAATTTTTAAAATATTCAACTTATACAGCTTCAGTTGAAATAAATATTCACAAATGTTATAATCAGTTTGACACAATGACCAGGAGGTACAATTCTAATTTTATTTTAGCATGTCTACTTTTCTTTGGTGCCCATGTTATTCTCAGCCTAGTCACTGCTTCAAGATAGTATTTCATTTTTGATGCTACATCTAGCAGTGTTTTACATATCCATTTCCATTTTTCTGCCCTATGTGAGAGTATATTAAAAACTTAGAGCATATGATCTATCTAAAGTGCATTCATATCATCAAATTTTAAATTATGCATTTTCAATATACATGAGAATCCACTAGTGCATATATAAGTTAAATCATTCTAACGATGTGAAAATCAGACTCTAACAGAAGGTCAAGGGTCTGATCACTTTAAAAAAAAGACATGTACAAGTAGGTTCATCTGTGTTAAATCTTTTAGGCAAGGCCATTATTGTTATTTTGAATGGGACTTGCCAAGTCAGAAATGAAATCAGTACCAGCAGCATCAGCATAAAGCAACAGGAGATCACTGACCTAGAACTAGGCTCATAGTCCAAAGTCTGCAAGGCCTGTTCATAAGTAGTTGGTCACCATGTGGTGCTATTGTAATAAATGAGGCTTGAGTCTTTATGCAAAATAAAAAATTATGCTTGCAGAAAATATTAGTTGAAATATAAAACTTTTTCTAAAGAACACATCCATGATAGCAAAAGAAATAAAGCAAGCCAGTGGAAATATTGCTATTAATAAATCAAATTAATTTTCTAATGCTAAAACTTCTGAATTATTTAAGATTGATCTTGATAACATCTTTAAACATTCATATAAATAAACCACACTGATTTTGCACACACACTCTCTCCATCTTTCTCAGACATGCAGACACATATACACAACCTAATCATTGCTAGAATGTATTGCTTTGCTAGGAGTTTGCAAGACAGACCCATAGCACCCCTGGAATTCCAAAGATGAATACAGTACAGCCATATCAATAGTAATGAATATATAAGTAGTAAATTGGAGATGCAAGTAAAATAATTTAGAATTACTTTTGATGTAAGATGAAACAGTAATTAGAAGGACTTGTTTTTGACCATTTAGATATTGCTTTTCAGGAATGTGTAGTTTACTGTTTTCCCCAAGTGAAATTATAGTCTAATCTTGTATTAAATGAATAATTTTTGAATTACCAAAAGAGGAATTGTGTTGTTGGACCAAAACTAGCAGCAAGTGGCAATCTGGTGACTATAATTTTAAATCCCTTGTTATCATAAATAACCAAACTTTATAGACTTTTCAAGTTTTCTTATAATTTCCTGAAGAGTAATATTTTGTGTATATGATAGTAGAAATGATATATCACTGAATGTTGAATGTATGTCATTATTTGTGGTAAAGAAAACAAATAATTTCATGCTGGTAGGCACTTTTTTTGTGACTTGAGAAAAAAAAAATTGCCAGAAATAATACAAATGAATAGGCACATAAAATATTTTGTTTTCAGGTTCATCTGAACATTCTATTTTTCTTCTTTCAGTACATCCTGGTTCTTTTGATCATGATTCTTGCTTATTTGTCCAAATGGGAAATCATTTCTTAGCCCCAGTTTTCATGTTTAATAAATTCAGGTGTGTACCATTAGAGGATAGCGTCTGATTGCACTCAGGGTAAAACAACTCCACAATTGCAGTGCAAGGCTAAGTAAGGTATAAAAGAAATTCTCTATTTTCTTACACAAAATGAACATATAAAAAAGGAGGCACCTGACTCCTGCAACCGTTTCTGCGTCTCACAATCTGTGATGGAGGCCACAGAATCTCTATGGGAACTTCTAAATTAAACAGTTTTCAAAAGAGATAGTTAGGTGATAGTGGCCAGTGGAGAAGCAAAGGCCCGCTGGCGGAGTACGTGACATTTGTACATGTTTCCTCCAGAGCTTGACGATGGTTACCCTTCAAATGCAACCAAATCATCCAGATTGAATTCAAGACGAGGGTAAAAAAGGCAGGAGTGTCAACTATAAAAGTAGTCTTACCATCTTCGTTAAAATGTCCTTTCCCATGCTCCTGTTAGTGATGCAATAGTGCCCAGAGCCCAAGGTAAGACTTCCCTGCTGGCTTCTGAAATGGGAAGTGTATCTCTTTCAGTCAAGTGGGCTCAGGCGCCATTTGCATGGCTACTTCCAGGTGTTTTGAGGTTAAGTAGACACTGTGGACATTAACATTAACACAGGTTAGCCA
This sequence comes from Noctilio leporinus, assembly GCA_004026585.1. Lineage (NCBI taxonomy): Eukaryota > Metazoa > Chordata > Mammalia > Chiroptera > Noctilionidae > Noctilio > Noctilio leporinus. The sequence goes on from PVIW01000147.1 coordinate 210,428, forward strand.
GCAGCAAGTGAGTTTACTGGGGAATGACAGAAGAAGAATTTTGTAATTCGGGGCAACTCTTAAGAGACAGAAGAGACGTCAACGTTTACTGTATTCCAGGAGAAAGTTGGGGAGAGATTTCTTTGAACAGGAGTCCCGTGACGGGGGGAACAGGACTTTGAGGTCATGGTCAGTTTCTTCCTGGTGGCAAGTGTGGGCGGGTTGGGGGGTGGCAGGGCGTGGCAGTTGCTGTTGCTGAGGTAAGCAGGGAACATTGTAGCTTCCTTCCTCCCGCTGGTTCTGCAAATGGTGACGAGTGGGTAGCACGTGAGCTCTGTCTCTGTTTCAGCTTCCTGACACCATTTTTAGTGAGGTTTTGTTTCATTTTCACATAACACAAACCAAAAAAAACATGTTACATGAACTATGATTAGTAGTTATTTGAACTTTGTAAAAAACCGCTTGAAAAACAGAGAAATTTAATCTCCTGCTGTAACTAACACATTGATTACGGATCCTTCCCCACCAAATGATATAGCAATTTGACGATTTTTAGTTAAGCGAGACACTGGAAATAATAACGAGTGAGGAAATAATTGAAAGTGAGGCTGACGCTTCACAGCGATGCTGCAATACCGTCCCCACGCTGCTAGGAAAAGATTTCCAGCACCTTCCTAAGGCATCCATTTTCACAACGGAAATACCTCATTTGCTGAGAGGAGGGTACTGAAAACCATTGAATATAGAGAGATCTGAATGAAAATAATTCATCGAAGATGGCTAGGATCCCTATATAAGGATATGCAGAATGTGCACTGAAAAAAAATTTTTTTTTTCCCCAGTAAACAACTTGTGCACCTGCAGAATGCTGGGTCCTTTAGGATGTGGTACAAATGATTGTAAAAACTAAGTGCTGTTTCTTTTCCTGCTTTAATGATTGTGGTATTTGGTATACATTACCTTTCTGAAGTTTTCTTGTTTACCACCTGATTCTATCCAGACTGAGATGCTATAATAATTTTCAGTTTTAAAGAATCCGTGCATGTTAAGACATTATTTTTTCTGAATTCCCACTTTCCATTTCCAAACTCACTCATCTTGGACATGTTACTTAACTGTGTCTTCAGATCTTAAATGATACAGTAATACTTCCTTGCAAGGTTTCCCTGAGAATCTCTTCAGATTTTCTGCAAATCAGTTAAACAACTATTAGCTGTCTGGCAGTTTAAGAAGAGCTTCATTATTTTAAATTGACAAAATCTAAGGCTCTATGATACAAAAAGTTAGTATGAGTTTTTATCTATTTATATTATCTATGAAGTGGATAACCTTAAGAATGTCCAATTAAACCCAAATGATATCAGGTGTGGAGAAATTCTAATTTATCTAGATTCCTGTATCATTGGGCAGTGGGAGTGATAAGTGAACTTAGTATTGATTTAAATATTTGTTCACAAATATACAATTTAAAGTTTTAAATGCTGTATTCAATTGGAATGAACACATTAAAAGTGATCATTTTTTAAATCATTTTTATTAAACATATGACTGACATTTTATTTTATTTTTAAAGACTTTATTCATTATTTTTAGAAAAAAAAGCCAGGGAGGGAGGAAGAAAGGGGTGGGGGGGGCGCGGGGAGAGAAAGGGAGGAAACATCAATGTATGGTTGCTTCCAGCTGGGGACTTGGCTGGAGACCTGGCTTGCAACCTGAGTACGTGCCCTGACTGGGAATGGAACCAGAGACACTTGGATTCCCAGGCGGGTGCTCAATCCACTGAGCCACACCAGCCAGGGCTATGACTAACATTTTAAATGAGAGAATTTCAAAACCCAAACTCACTATTCCAACTGTCAGAGGATATTTTACATATATTTTGTAAATGTTTACACATACATAATGTTTATAAAACTGCTCAATACGAGGCCATTGCTTCCCTAAAATCATGAGAGTATAGACTTTGAAAGCTGACAGCTTACGATGGTAATTGTGCGAGCTCCATTTCTATGAGTTTTATAGTAAAATAAATAAAAGGCTATTGGTGTCTGTTTATGCTGGATTTTATGTTCCTATCTCAAGCCCTAAACTCCCACTTGAAGATGCACAAAATGAAACAGCAGTTCAAAAGAGGGCTCAGCAAAATTCTTAAGATTGTATATCATTTTGGAGGAACAGAATTTTATCACCAGTGTATTTGTGCTGTTGCAAAATAAAAGTCCATTTGTTGATTTGAAAGATGACACTGACAGATGCTTTATTTGAGTGCAAAAAAAGATGAATATTGCATAATGGAAGTGGTCTTTCTCTCCCTCAATCATCATCCGCCTCCTCCTCCTCCTCAGTCTTTTCTCTCTCTCTGGTAATAATTATATTATCTACCTTTCACATATAAGCATAGTATTCATCTTAGATTGGTATTATAATTATATTATCTACTATTATATATGTACTAGACCTCAGTTCTTTATCCCCTCTCAGAGAGAATTTGAAGATTGTTGAAATTGTTTTCTTTGATGGTTTCTTTTAAGGCTTTAACAACACTCTTTTTTTGATTTGTTCATTTTGGAAATGCAGAATTAACTATTGACTATTGCCAAAAATGATGGGAGAATTAGTATTTTTAATATTCTTTTATATTTCAACTTCTCTCCACTTTCATATATCTCCAGGTGAGATATAACTAATCTGAGGAACAGACACAATGACCAAGTTTTCCATATTCAGAAGTTTGTTTTTGTATCTATTTTTATTACAGGGAACCATGCTTATATATTGTAGGCTTTCTGTCATTTTTAAAAACACATTCCTTTTTGTTACCATAACTACAGCTGCTTAGCCTCCATACACTATCTATAGGGAATCAATGCTCCACGAAATTTCTTTTCTAATATACCATCTTTATTCCTGAGTTTCTTATTTTGATAAGTCTCATGGTTGGTTGGATTCCTGCAAACAAGTAGCAGTGATTGTTTTCTTCTCCACTCTTGCTTATTATATTTTTAAGTCTATAAACATTGCATAACATTTAAAAATTATCTATATCTATATCTATAAATATATATAAATATAAATATATATAGATATATACATGCATACATACGTGAAGGACAACTTAGCTAGGTATCATATATTTGGGGGCTAAATAAGTTACTCGAATCACATTCTAGTATTGAATACTGTTGACATATTTTACTATTTAAATTGCATCCTATGTTCTGTCTATTTTTTTATTCTGGAATAGCACAGCTGATCATCAAGCCCTTCATAGCTCTGAAATATTAATTTTCTCATTCACTTATGTCTAAACTCTTTACTTACTATATTTAATTCCTTTATTTATTTTTGTTTTTCATTTCATAGACATTATTTATTAGATTTCATTTTATTTTATAATGGTACATGTTTCATAAAAAGATATTCTTAATTTTCTTATGGAAAAGATTTCCCAAATGGAGTTTTCATCTACTTTTACACATTATTATTTTCTTTAGGGGAAGGAGTGTCTTATAAGTTTAGATCATGTTACAAATGTGCAGCTATAGTTTTAAAAAGCTGTATTTTGTGAACTTTAAATATATTTGCAGATGATGTCTTCTTTTACTTTATAAATTTTTCTGGCTAATGCCATGGTTGTGGTAGTGAAGTAAGAACAGAAAGAATCTAGGTCTTCTGACTATCAGGCAAGTATTGACACTAGACCATTAAGTATGGTGCCCAGTGACTAAAAATAAGTAGTCAGTTTGAGAAGTATTTTTACATTATAGAAAGATGGTATTGTTTATATAATTATCTAATTATATTTGCCTGAATTTATAGATAATATAAAAACTACCAACCACCTGATACCAAGTATTACTTTCTTAATGTTGTATTTCAATTTGCACAAGTATAATAGTAATTATCAAATAAACTAAAATTAAAATAAAATTGCAAAAATGCAGGCAGAGGTAATCTCAACATTGTATGTATATTTTTTCCTATTTTTAAAAATTATATATGCTTTATATTATTCTGAAACTTACTTTTTACTCTGTCATGTCACTTTCTCTTTGGGATGCACTCATTACCTTCGACAGCATGTGGTAGCATATCTGCAGCATAAAGCACTCAACTACTGACCTATTGATTTATATTCAGTACCTGTATGTACACAAATTTTACATTTCAAATACTACTAAAGTAAATATCATCATATTCACATGTTTATGCTTAAGGTAATCAAAAGTTTACCAATTTTTCCCTAGTCTTTGATTTTTTCTATTTTTGCCTAGGGTGAATTTTACTATACAAACTATTTATTTTGTGGGTGAATTATAATATTTTAGTATTTTCTTTTATGGTATTTGGATTTCCATTCTTGCTTAAGGCTATGACATATACTCATGTAATTCCACATATTTATATTTTTTAGTATATATTTTCATAATTTATTTTTATTTATAATATACCTATTATATATTATTTGTTATGTATCTAATGCATCTCCTATTATATCACTATTAAGTATTTAATATATATCTAAAAGATATGTATTATTAATGTTTTATATATATACACATATGTATAAAAGTTTACCTATCTGGAATTTACTTTTATATGGCATTTTACATGATAGCATATGTATTCTTCTGAATTAATATCCAATCATGACAGCAACACTTAAAACCATTCACTCTTTGGTTTAATTTGCACATCTGTCCTATAACAATTCCTCATACTGACTTTGATGAATAGTTTTTATATTACAGTGCCAACATATAGTTTGGTTACTGTACCACTATAATAAGTTTAATATCTAGCAAGTTATTTATACATATTAATTTTTTTATATCATAATATTCTATTACATAGTTAGATAATAGTCCTATTAGATATCAATTTAGATTATTTTTCTTTTTATTTTCCTATTGCAAATTCCCTTTCTATTGTTTATTCTTTAGTTTAGATGTTTTTAGTTTTTTCTCTGGTCTTATTTGCTTTCTGTGAGAGCTTGGCTTAGTCCTTCTTTTATAGCAGGTCTACTTGCAACAGACTCTCATAGACATTTTCTGAGAATGTCTTTATTTAACCTTCATTCCTGATGGATATTTTTGGTAGTTATAAAATTCTAGGTTAGTGATTGTTTTCTTTTCTAACTCAAAAAATGTACCACATCCTTCTGACTTACATAGTCTCTGATGTGACTCCACTGTTTCAATTTTTATTCCCCTTTTGTTATTAGTTTATTGCTTTTTGAATGCTAAGGACTTTTTTTTTTTTGCCTTTAGTTTTTAGAAATATATTATGTGTCCAGACACGGATTTTTCTTTAGAATTCTCTTAGCTTCTTGAATCTGTAGGTTTATGCCATTTAACCAATTAGACATTTTCAACCATTATTTTTTTAACAGTATATTTGTACCATATTTTTTCTCCTTGCCTACTGAGATTCTGATGACATGTATGTTGGATGTATATTATTGTTTCATTGGCTTCTGGATCTCAGTTTAATTTCTCTCAATTTATTTTCTTTATGTGATTCAATTTGGATAACTCTTTCTTTATTATGGAGTTTACTGGTTGTTTTCTCTGTCATCTATATTCCACTATTGAGCCTATGAAATGTAACTTTTATTTTGGTGTAGTATTAGTTCTAAAATTTTTCAGTTGTTTCTTCTTTATATATGTCCATATATGTATATTTATATGTATTCCTATGCATATGACACACACATGGTTTTATGAATGGACCCCTCAAGTATGTGGCCAGTTCATACTCAGATTTAATTGATTTTTTCTCCTGATACTTTCTATTAATTTTTCTTCCCTTTATCTGTAGTTGGGAAAAGGGGGATTATTTTTTGTTGTTGTTGTTTGTACATTTATATGCCTAATGCAGAGAAGGAATCATCAGCATGGCTGCATCCAAAATTTTGCTCTTATTCTGGTGGTATGAGGGTTATGCTGGCCTCATTAAATGTGTTAGAAAGTACTGTTTCTTTAATTTTTTTTGGAAGAGTTTGAGAAGGATGGGTATCAAATCTTTCAGCGTTTTGTACAATTCACTAGAGAAGCCATTTTGTCCTGGACTTTTATTTTGGGGTAGATTTTTCATGGTGTTTCAATTTCTTCACTGTTGATTGGTCTGTTTAAATTTACCAATTCTTCATAATTCAGTCTAGGAAAGTTATATATTTCTAGGAACTTATACATTTCTTCTAGATTACTGAATTTGGTGACATATAGTCTTTGATAGAGTCCTTTGTATAGCTGTGATGTCTGTGGTAACTTTTCCTCTTTTATTTCTGATTTTGTTTACATGAGTCTTTTCTATTTTTTGCTTAGTGAGTCTAGCCAGGGGTTTGCCAAGTTTATTAATCTTTTTACAGAACCAGTTCTTTGCTGTATTACCATCTTATATAGTCCTTTTGTTATGTCATTCAATTCTCTTATTTTTATTATTTTTTTCTTCTGCTGACTTTGGGTTACTTTTGTTCTTTTTTGAGTTCTTTAAGATATTATATTAGGTTGTTTATTTGGGATTTCTCTTATTTCTTGAGCTAGGCCAGTAATGATATAAATGGGTCACAGGGGACAAGCATTTTTTACAGCTCAGTTGAATTCTTTCATCCATGTAATTATGTACTCATACTATGGGTTAACTGCATTTGGCCCATGGACTCAGAATTATCTTTTGTGGAAGTATTACCTGACTGTATTGCAGCTGGTTCAGCTCTTCATGACCATTAGGCATACAGCACTGTCTCTTTACACTGATTGTCCCTTCTAAAAATGGATGCACTGGGCTCTAATTGCCTACACAATCAGCTTCATATTTCCGTTGCTCAACTTTACATTCATACAATGAGCACAAGAAATCAAAAACTGGAAAAACAGCTGAGAGTGGAATTTTAGCCAATGCTGTAAACAGAACAGAAAAACTAGTAACAGAAAGTGGAAAAAAACAGAAAAATGAAAAAGCAAAAGGAAAATAAATTGAAACTGGGCCTTACCTGTTGGTGACAGTGAAGAAGCTCCCATTTCATATGAAATTTCGGGGAAAATGGAAGTAAATGAGGGTTTGAGGTTGGGGATAAAAAGTCAAATATGCTACTATGTGTTAGTAATCTTTAGATTTAGTAAAGTGTTAAATAAGGTACCCAGCTATTTTATTTATGTTTTTATTGTAGACATTTTTTTATTCACCTTCATGTTATCTGGACCAAAGCAATTTCTTATGACTTTGGAGGCTCTCCCTCAGTTCATATCCACTTGTCTAAAGTAGTCATTCTTCAGTCTGATGATCATAGAAACACAATCTTTATGAGATTTTTGACTAAATTACTAATTACCTACTGATTAAAATCTGTTATCTTTCTGGTCCAAAGCTAGAAGGGCAAATACTTTAAATTTGCATATTTGAATTAATTTGCTGACTGGAATGGTCCAAGCATTCAACTTCTAGTCTGAATATACCCTTTTGGTTGTAATTAAATTTATAAAATTGATAATCATTGTAGATTTTTAGAGGCTTGATAATGATGGTGTTGGTGAAAATAAGAAAGAATTACAGTAAAATCCTGTCTGGTAAGATCACCTTGATCTATGGCACTAATCAGTGTAGGGAAGTTTTTTGGTTTTTGTTAAGAAAATGCAGCCTTTCAATACTTCTATTACTATCAGAAATATATTTTGAATATTAAATTATTGTCTGAAACATAAAACAGTTTATGTCTTTATTGGTAACATCAACAAATGGTTACATTAATGTGCTGTTAGAAGATAGTATGTTGATTTTAATCAGACTTTTCATATTTTGATTTATGGCTGTTACCAATTTTTCATATATGGAAATATACCTATCTCTTTTGTTAGAAAGTACATTTAAAATTAAATAATTTGACATTAAAATTAAAAGAGAATTTATTAAATATAAGTGTTGAGATATAATTACCAACAAGTATTAAGCATCTATCTTTGGGTAGGAATATTCTAGGCACTGGGAATATTGTTCTAGGCAAAGCAGAACAGTGTCAGGCTCAACGAATCATATGCACTAAGAAAATAAATATAAACAGAAATATATAACAATGAATTGGTGCTAAGAATTGGAAAAGATAGAGCAAAGGAGATTAGGGAGTTCCAGGATTGGGTGGAGGTGTGTCCATTTTTAGAGAGTGGTCAGTGACTAACTCTGTAATGTTAACATTTCCCTACTGAAATAAGCTATGAAGTCTTTGGGGGACAGCCTATTGTGAAAGGTGGTAGAACAAGCACAAGAGTTTAGAAATGGCAGCATATCTGATTTTTGCAAGGATACTACAAGGCCACTATGGCAGGGAAACATGGTAAAAGATAAAGTCAATCATGTAAGAAGGAAGCTGTTCATCTAAGGATGGAAAACTCATATTAACTCTCTTTTTTTCACTGAGTAATTTGGATTACACTGGACTATATTAAGCACAAGAGTGACATTACCTAGCTTAACTGATGGGAAACTCTATAATATATAAGTATCTTATGTTGCACCCAGGGGTTGGAAGTGGAGATGGTGAGAAATGATCACATCCTAAATTTAATTTGGATATAGAACCAACTAAATATGTTAATGAAATGCTTGTGAAATGGGAAGAAAATAGAGAAAGTCAAGAATGATCTTCATTTATTCAGTATGAGTAAGTAGAAGATTAGAGTTGATATTTACTGAGATGGGTAGACTGAAGATGCTGATTTGTTGACCTAGATCAGGAGGTTTTTTTGGAAGTAGTTAATTGGGTATACTAGCATCAAATTAAGGGAAAAGAAAAAGCTGAAAATTTAGGGTTGTCAGGATAATAAAGCTATTTAAAGCCATGAGATTGGCCATATTTACTTTAGGAAGAAGTAGGTAAAGAAAATGTTAACTCTCAAGATTGATTTTCAGAGCACCTGAACATTCAAATTTCAGGAAAAAGGTCTTAGATGAGGCAGCCTATAAAACAAGGAAAGAAAGCAAGGTAGGTAATGGGATGTCCTGCAAGCCAAATTAAAGAAAGTATTTTAGGAAGGAGAGAGTGTTAATGATGTCAAATGTGCTATTAACCAAGTCAGAAGAGGTCTTAGACTAGAGAGTTTCATCTGGCAAAATAGAAGACACTGTTTACCTTGATTATATCTATTTCAATGGTGATAAGGCCCAATTAGAATAGGGCTTTTTTAAAGCATTCTTCCTAGATCAAAGTGATGGCATAAGGTAGTATTGCAATATCCCAATCCTGAAGGGAACTAGAATAGTTGAACCTAAAAATCAAATAAAGTTTCAAGGAGAACATGAAGAATCAGGGAGACTGATTAATTCAGGTTAAGAAACTTTGGTGGTTGGAATCTGAGTGATAGCAACAGAGATGATGAGAAATGATTTACTTCTTTAAGAGGAACCAACAAGATTTTCTGAAATAAAGGATATACAGTTTTAGAGAAAGGACAATAAGATGACTAAAGTTTTTTTTTAAACAGAGTATCTGGAATGGTGTAGTTGGCTTAATTGAGGTGACAGTGATTGTTTTTCAGGTAACAATAGCATACTTTATTGTTTATTAACTTTATGTATTTTACCTACAGTTTACACTCTGTAATTGAAAAATATATAAAGTTAATAAACACAACTATAATAATTCAATATTATTTTGTATTTCAGGGATGCAGCATAGTGGTTAGACAATCATATACTTTACAAAGTGTTCTTGATATTTCCAACACCCATTTGGTAGCATACATAATTATTGGAATATTATTGACTGTATTTTCTGTGATATAGTTTATATCCCCATGACTGTTTTGTAGCTATCAATCTGTACTTTTCAATCCCTTCACCATTTTTCACTCAGTCTCCTAATGTCCTCCCTGCTGGCAACCATGTTTCTAAAGTAACTTAAGTCATAGCACAAAACTGCTTAAAATGCTTTAATGATTTTCTCCATTCATTCGGAATGAAATCTGAAGTTCTTATTATGGTATAGATCATCACACCACACAAACAAATCTCCTTTCCAGTAATAGTAGCAGTTCAAAATCCTTATCTGGCAACTAATTTTATGTAATTATGTGATATTACTTATAATTTTTATGCATCAACTTTTTCTATTTGCATATATCTACATAAAAGGTTTGTAAACTGCCTAAAATTAAAGACATTATTATCTTGTCCAGGTCTTATACCTATGTATATACATAGAATAAATTTTTTTAGTAAATAAAGGAGGTAATGTAACAGGAACTCTTGCTTATATATAACTGTCATAAGTCCAATATGAAATAACATAAGTTTAGGTGTTCTGAAGTATGGAGATTTCTTTCTGGACATCTAATGATAGGTAAGAGACTATTAATAGTTTTCAGTATAGTGACTGATCTATAATTTTTTCTTCCTGCAAAATTAGTTTGATATTTTAGATTTCACTTGACATAAAAAAATTGATGGGAAACTAAAATTAATAATAATAATAAATAGTAATAACATCTTTCCCATGTTAGAAGTCACTTACTTGCTTATAGCATAAACAGCAGCAACCCTATATAAGGTTTCAATGCAGAATAGAATAAACTGACTTTTTAGAAATATTTCCATAAAAAATCTAAATCATTTGTACTTTGTGGGACAGAATCTAATTGGAGGAGATTGTTAATATAGAAAAAAAGCAAATTCTTGATTTACCATTCATTTCAAATTACAGATTCATAAATGAGTTTTTTTAAAAAGAATTGGAAACAAAGGGAAGATAGATGGGACAGATTATAACAAAGGCTCCAAAATCTTACATATAGAGTTGTCAGATGTTTTGAGCATAAAACCCTGAACAATTGAGCTAAGAGTTGTTAAAAACCATGTGTTTGTTCTAAAACTAGACCACCAGAACAATGAAAAGTTCCAAGATAAAAATTAATGAAAGGAAAACTCATAGATATGTCACAAAAGATAATTATTATCTCAGATAAAAGCCAGATGCTCTCCTGTGAATTATTAATATTCACAGAGGGTTCTGTTTAGACAGAAGTGCTCTATTTCATGGGTTATATATGCAATAAGTAGAGAAGCTGGTTTATGAATGATAATATTGGATGATATCTGAATCATGACATTTGTTTGGATATTGTTAGCCATATCTGGTTGTAGAACTTGCTCCACATTTTCAATCATTAATGATTAATCAGTTTTGTGACTTTTGCAATTATACTTCTATAGAAGTCATTTTCCTTCTTAAGTTCCCTTTTTTAAACAATAAATTACACTATGAAAATCATATTTTATATGATATGAAAGGCATATTTTATATGGCCTTGTGATATCATCTTGTTAAAAGATAAGTAATTTCATTTCTACAATTAAGGGTAAATAAACTATTACTTTTTAGGATTTAGGCAAATTCTTCAAGAAACAAAATTTCATTTCATTAAAGAGCTCTAAGTTTCTTAATATGTGGACTGAAAAAATGTTGAATAACAGTTGCTCTAGATCAAGGTAACTGATCAGTGATCCTAGGCAAATTAACCCATCAAAAATGAACAAGCTTGTGAATACTGACCAACCAGATGAACATGACTCAATCAACATCAAAATCAATGAGGTGAAAACAGTCTGCCTTCAGTGAAAATCAATGGTGGTGAAAATGGACTTCCTTGAACTTGACTTTTACAGATTTGGAACCTGTCTTGAATAACAGAAATATATTTCAATCATAACAGATTCCCACCTCTCTTTAGTTTCTTATAATTCCCTAAAATTGAACAATAATTACAAATTATAGAACCTGCATTTCTTACTTTAGAACTCAGCTGAGGCCAGAAGTTTCATGTGTAAGGAAAAAGAGAATCACCAGTCAGTTTTGCAGATTGACATCATCTAAATAGGCGCATTCTTAAACAGTCCTTAAATAAATACCTTCCCTATCACTTAATCTGCCCAGTCAGCTCTTAAATTAGTTCTGGGAAAATACAGCAAAATATATATTTGTGAGGTAGCTCAAAATAGGGTTGTTAAATGACAAGTTCTAGTATTCTACTTTTGTCCCAAAACAAAACAACATTGCCTTGTTTAATTATAGTCCTGCTTTTAAGTCTGGACTCTTGAAGAAGCTTTGTGATGGAAAGTAGACTTAGAGGCTCTGTGTCCATGCCTCACTTTTGCAGTCTGACCTTTCAGAAACTACTGTACGCTTCACTATCTTCTGCATGAAGTCAAACGATATAGGTCCCAAATTCCTAATACTAAAACCCTACCAAGTCAGAACTATACTTCTTTCCAAAGGTACATACTTTCAGATGGCATTTTTAATTGTCCTAATGTTCAGTCTTGAATAACATTAGGGCCAAATTAAAGTAGACCCCAAAATAATATACCTCTTTTTCAAAGTTCTTTGAAATTTGTGGCTTATAGTTTATATTTCTCTAAAGTAGTGCTCAGAAAACTTTCAGTAAATAGATGGTAAATATTTTGGTCTACATGGTCTCTGACAAATTACCCCCTTTTGCTTTCTAAATATTGAGCTGTGAGAACCCTTTATATAGTCCAGGTACAAGTTCAAGTCCCTAATCATTTACGTACACACACACAATATTTCTTGACATATGTAGGTCATCTTTTTTGTTTGAATTGTTTTAAAACACAAATGTTTTTCATTTTGATGAAATTCAAATTATTTTTTCTTTTGTTGTGGATACTTTTGGTGTCATTTTTAATATTTGTACCTTATAAACTAAATTTTATTTCCATCTTTGCCATGTTTTACGTTTTATCCATAATGTGTGTTATTAAACTATAGTCAATAGTACATTAATAAACTCAGGGTATATAACAAAAATAAACATTTTTGGAAGAATGAACTTATGCACCTTGTTATAGATATTACTTCACAACTGTATCGATGCACTTATGCTACAAAACATTTCAAAGTAAATTAAGCAGATGTTAGTATCTCAATAGAGGATATTATGGATAAAAGACTTATTAAGGCTAATTAAGATATCCATCTGCAAATATTACAGAGACAGATGCCACACCTAGTTTAAGACAATTAAATATATAATAAGTGTTAATTCACAACCTGTTCACCTTGTCACTCTGACTTATATAACTTGTTTATATTTTAAAATTACTCTATGAGACAAGTGCTAGGAAATAAGATGAAATGTAGGCAAGAAAATATAGTAATGTTAACATTGAAGATTTTTTTCTTTATCTGAATTTAGTAAATTGAATATAATTAGACTTTTAGTAGGTTAAATAATTGGATCACTGAGATCATAGCACTGCATATAGCAGGGACTTGAGAAATATTTTCGTAAGAATAATTTTTCAAAATTGTGATGTGGGTGATTCCTGTGGATATAGACATATGAGGCTGACAACTGCACTGACTAAATATTCCAGTTCATCCATAGTATAGGACAATGGCTGCAGAAATGAGGTAGGTAGATTAAGATAACTTTTAGGGCAAACAAGAATAATAGTTTTAAAACTGTATAATTTTCAGTTAATGTAGATCAAAACCACTCAAATCATTAACACACTGAAAAAAGCTATTTAATGTTTACAGTTATCACAGCACATTGAAAATTCTAGAATGATGCAATGTTGAAACACAGTGGCATTTGCTGTGATCACCTTGCCAGTACAACATAGACCCCCTTCCTTAGGTCAAATTTGGTTCTGATATAAAGACTGGTGGGTGATGTTCTATAACACACCAAATGCAACGGAAATATTGTTACACAAGTGAGATCTTTAGAGAGATCAGGGCTGGTCTACCAATTAGATTCAAAATGGCTGAGAGAACAAGGAAAGAAAGCTGGCTTGGGGTTTTTACTGTGGCTGCAGATGGGGTTACGTTGTGAGTTTCCATGCACGGGCAAGGGCTTAAGTGTTTACAGCCTCCTACCAACTCCCATGGAGGAAACGTTCCTGTCATTTTGCACAGATGTAGAGCAGGAGGTGATGAGTGAGGAGGAGTGGAGGAGTGGACCTTAAAATCTGTTAGGAGTCAAACATCAGAAATGAAGTCAGTCAGCCTTGTTACAGAGTTAAATTACATGCTAGATGCTAGACATGGGGAAAATGACATCATAATTTTGTATCTCAGGATGCGCATCTGCATAATTCTTATAATTATAGCCTCTATCTGTTAGAAATTTGTAATGTGTAAGGAGTTAATACTTGTAATTTGCTTGGATGAATGCCTGGGTCCTAGTAAGTGTTCAATAAATGTTATTATTTCCTGAAGCCCTGAAGGGCTAAGTTACTTACTTGCCTGGGGAATATAGTAGCAGAGTTAGGTTAAAAACCAAATGTACAGAATTCCAGTCTTTTCCATGTTCACTGTGTGAACACCAGCTTCCATTAACCACTATCATGCTCAAACTCACTACTCTCCTCAGAGTGAAAATGTACTATGTTTCTGTGAATAGAAGGTATACATGGGCTAAATGGTATAGACTATTGCCTATTGTAAGACTCACCTTCATAGTCAAAGTACCACACAGGCTTCAATCTTAATAGGTATAAAACTGAATAATCATCTATATCCTTTGGCCATTCCCTTTAAATTTGTACTTCTGCATTATCATCAAAGTCAGAAACCTGGAAATTCACTTAGGTTAACTCTCACTTTCTGGCAGCAGTACATATTTTATGCCTAAAATATTTCCTCATGAGCTTTAGCTTAACTTTATAAATTATATTCTAATTAACCTGACTAAAATGATAATAGCTATCACTTATTAATCCTTGTTAAAGTGTTTTTAAATACTTTATGCAAACTTCTTAGTATCCACATGAAGTCGGTCTATTTCAAACACCTACATATAACATCTGAAAACTGTCCCAGCGCAGCTGTTCCATCATGTAACCAGAGTGACAGAGAGGCTGGCTGGATGGTAGAGTGAAGATTTAAAACCAGCTCCATCTAATTTTGAAAACAGTCCATATTTTATTCCACATTTTTTATATGTTCTCCCACTTGACCACTCTTCAAAGTTTCACATTTCCTATGGAATCAGGTTGAAATCTCTTGTTATGAGTTATGTGCAAGGTTGTCTAAGATGTGACCACAACTGAATGTTAGGCTTATTTTTAGCCTGTGTACCTTCACAGGCTATGCATTAGTTATGTTGATCTCTTTCCCATCTCCAGGTGTGACCTTGGCTCCCAATCCAGTGGGTGCCTACAGGATCAGCTACATAATTTGTGGGGCCCAGTTAAAATGTGAAAATGCAAGTCTCCTTATTAAAAAACAAAACAAAAACACAACCAACAACAAAATGCTGCTACTAAGATATGAAACTTCTTTCTTCTTCCATGGTCTCTCTTTAGACTTGCCAAGTCACTTTAATCACCATTTGATATTGATTTGAGTAAAGTCATATCAAAGTAAAAGGTTATTAGCAAGAATATTAACATTCATCTTTATAGTGTACTATACCAGTTTTAAGAGCAAATATAACAGCAGCATGTGGAATCACTGAAATTACAATTCATATTTGGTAGCTCATATATGCAGATATAATGTTTGAACGGAACAGTGAAAATGATGAACAAAAACAACTCCACATTTTTTATTTTCCCTTTTTGTTATGTGCACACTCTACCAACACTCTACCTTTGGCCTGCATGCATCAGGAAGGACTGAAAGGAAGAGGAAGTATGAGTTGCCCTATTGGTCCTTTTTCTTTATGTCATCATTTTCAGTGTAAGTCATGGCTAATATAGGAATATAATGCATGTAATACAGAATATAGGACTTTGAATTGAGTTCTGGTTGGGAGTGAAAGTAGGGTGGTCAAAACAACTCTTTCTTCACCCTCACTGCTCTGTTTCACCCTTGTCTCTAGAACTTTAGGTTTACTAATGTTTTATCACATTATTTTTTTAGCAAAGTAGATACAGCATAATGATACAAAACTAGAATAGTTTCAACCCTGGCTGGTGTGGCTCAGTGGATTGACACTGGCCTGCAAACCCAAAGGTTGCTGGTTCGATTCCCTATCAGGGCACATAACCAGGTTGCAAGCCAGGTCTCCAGCCAGGTCTGTAGCTGGAGGCAGGTGAAAGTCAACCATACATTGGTGTTTCTATCCCTTTCTTCCTCCCTCCCTGCCCTTCTCTCTGAATATAATGAATAAAATCTTTTTAAAAAATAACAATAGTTACAAATAATAAAATATACATATTACAGGTATAATATACAAATATACATTAGTGAAAATAAATAGCAGATGGATATATCTCTGTATAGATTTGGTGACAAATCACTTTAAAACAGATCACTCATTCTTCCTAAAACCCTGGTCTACCTTGAGTGAAGCTGGTACTCCACACATGGTTTTCCATTTATAGGCTAAATATGAAAATGCAGCCTTTTAACAGATTGAATGCATTTTTCATCTAAAGTACCTCTTTTAACAGGAAACTCTATTTAGGGTCAAGGAAAATTTCATGATATTGTGGAAACATTTTTAAATATAAACATTTTCAAAACACATCAGGGTGTTAATTTAAAATTAGGCCTTGTCTGCAAGACATTAAGAAAGCACAGCTCTCATCATTCAGCTCATGGTAACTTCGGCCATGAGATGGACTACAGCAAGGCCAGCCACCTTGCCATCCCAGCCCCACTACCTGCCTCCCTCTCCTCAAATGGAACTCATGGCTGGGTTTTTCTAACCCAAGTTCAAACCCTCATAGAAAATCAAGTGAACATTCCTTTAACTGGATTGATCAGTAATTCAAGTAATTTTCTCAGAGTTGCTCCCATGTTCCTACAAGAGCAGGTACCAAAAGGTGATTTACTGATCTCCTCTGACCAAGAAAAGGGCTAGCTCTAACCTAGAAAGGAAATTGGAAAAGGATGTACTTCCTTTTTGTAAGACAGGGAAATAAGTCCTGCTGGTGGAAGGGCAAGAATAATAAAGACATATCAATGTTAGTAGGATTATTCCTACTAACATTATATACATATGTAAAAGTATAATTGGTGTTTTAGTACTCACATAAGAAACAAAGCAGGAGTTTTAAAATCAAGAAGCTGAAAAGATTGACAAAGGAATTGGATATGGCAAGCTTTAATAGACTCTAGACTACTAAAACAAGTATCCTATGCCAGAAGCAGATGGGTGTCATGGGCTATAAATCATACACACTGACACTTTTGACTCTTTTCCAGTCTTCTTTTGGTGATACAACCATAAGAGACTAGGTATTCATATTCCAGCTATTATTTGAGCATGTTGTCATATGTCCTCATCATTGTAACATACATTAGTGAATGGCTTCCCATGAAGAACTGCAATTAAAGCTTGTTGAATTAATACATTCATATTTGGCAAGATAAGCAATTCTAGGTAATATTATAATACTAGCAGAGAGTTCTATAAAACTTTATTTAATGTAACAATATTTTTATATTATCCCATAAATAATAGAAAAGGTTAAAAACCTATGAATCAATTAAAAGCACTGAATAAAATCTTGACTACACTTCAAAGTATGGTTATATTTTATCCAATGTAGTTTTGATGTTAACTTTATTCTTTGTAATTCATTGCAGTATAAATGTAAAATATCATCAAAGATGCTGTTGCATTAAGGTGGATTTTTCTTGCATCTTTGTACATTATCATATATGTATATGGTATATAGAACAGTTAGTAATATTCTAAGCATTACACCTGTCCAAGTTAAGTGAAATGTAATTAATTCTAAATATTAGGACTGTCTTAAATTCACTGAAACATAATGTTAACCTATATGGAAAGAACTATCTTAGTATAATGATATATATTATTAGAATGAAGTGTCAAATCTTTATATGATTACTGTTCAAAGCCTTTGGAAAATTATAGATTTCCAATGGTATTTTTAGTTCATTTTCAGTAGAAATATATCTTCACGCCCACACATCATTTTTCTTGTATCTAAATGTTTCTTGAAATTATATGGTACAATGAAATTATAATGGTAAAATCTCAGATTCATGTTCTCATAGAAATAAAACCATAATATAAACCACACTTGAGAAAAAGTTAATTTTATATAAACTGCTGAATATTATGACTCAGAGTTCAAGAAAGTCTGTGGATTTAAAAAAATCTATGTATATGTCATGAATATCTTCAAATCACACTTAAGGTCATTCAAAATTAATATTTACTAAATGATCTTAAGATATTTTCCTCCAACAGAACAAAATAATAATCTTGCCCTGGCTGGTGGCACAGTGGATAAGATGCTAGCCTGCAAACCCAAAGGTCGCTGGTTCGATTCTCAGCCAGGGCACATAACCAGGTTGCAAGCCAGGTCTCCAGCCAGGCCCCCAGCTGGAGGCAGGTGAAAGGCAACCATACATTGATGTCTGTCTCCGTCTATGCCTTTCTCCCTTCCCGTCTCTCTGGAAATGGTAAATAAAATCTTTAAAAATAATAAATAAATAAATAATCTTTGTTAAAAAATAATCTTATTTAGTAACTATTTTTTGATAAAGTAGTAAATGGTCTTAATACACCATATAAAATTTTGCATCTCAAAGGACAATATAATATGGTGTTGCAGAATTTTGCATGTTATTTCTCTTTTATTATGGGGTTTTCAGCTGGTGACCAAAAGAAGGCTTCTTTGAAAATTTTCTTAAGATAAGATGGAGGGGAAATATTTGTTCATCATACATTTATACCACCTACTTTACATCATGGTGTTCTTTCAGGAATGAAACCATTCTACATTTGCTTTCAATTCTTCTGATGGCAAATGCTCACTTCATGAAAACCAGCTGGGTAAAAGCAAATATGAGTCACATCACAATTTACTGAAGGGACAGAGCCAAAAGCAAAACCTTTTGCTGTACTAATTAATTGTGAATCAAAGCATCATCAGAGACTATTGTCTGCTGCTGTATGAAAATCTCCTAGGTACAAGGAACAGTTTAACAACATGCCAAGTGTATGAATCTAAAGATACCAAAGAGTTCATAAAGCACCAGTAAACTACAACCAACTTCAAAAATGGTAATTTTAACAGGTGACAATACTTCAAATTAAGAACTTGCATAGGGGTGGATTATAGATTAGATTTACATCGGTATTTACAGCCTTGAGTGGTGACATTGTTAGGAGTACATATCCATATGAATGGCTGGTAAACACACTTTCTTATACTAAGTAATTTCATCAGAAAGTGGTTTCAGGTAATTTAGTGTAAGCAGATTTCACAAATGGATAAGACAATGTCATTCCATGTTGGTTTCATATTTTGTAAGGAAATACAATATCAAGGTTGCCATGGTATAAAGATTTACCAATTACAAAGACCATGATGATTGCTTCTTTAATTATAGAATAGACTCATATGAATGGAGACCCCTGAGGCTGGGCAGTGTACACTTTGTGTAGCAGTATGTGATAGTCTTTCACAGCAGGAAAACATTTCTGCTTAGAGAGAACACTGAAAGTTCAGGGGTAGGAAATGGAGGACCTAAGTTTACAGAGAAAGCTTTACAGGCAAGATTATTTTTTTGCTAGTTTTTGAACTATAAAGATGATTTGGGGGGTGTGTGTATTGGGGGACAGGAATTTTAGGCAGGGAGCACATTAAGCACAAAGGCAAGGGAGCTGGTTTGTAACATGTTTAAAAAGCAACAAATTAGGCATGTCTCTAGCAGGAAAGAATGAGGAGAACTAGTAAAATAAGAGAGGCAGGAGTTAATTTTGAGGGGTTTTTATGGAATACAGTTGGGAGAATGAGGTAATCATTTTTGTATTCTGGAAATAAATTAATGTGGTTACAGAGTTAAAATGGAATGAAGACACTAGACACAATGAAACAAATCAGAAGGTTTGTCATAGTGCAGGAAATGATAAGGGCAGGAACCTTGTCTGTCTGTTTCATCATTATATTCCCACAGCAAGGACAGTACTTGAGACATCAAGTTGAACTAATGAGCAGACAGGAGGAGGGATCCAAAATGTCTTTAGAAAATGGAACTGACAGGCCTTAAAGTTCCAAAAGATAGGATCAGAACATTTCAAACTGTATTTTATATCAAGCAATATTACGTACAACTGAGATGTTGCCTGGAGTCCAATTACTATGTTTTTGGTCAAATTACAATGGTCTGAAGACGCAGACTGCTCAAACTACCTGGTTTTGTACAAATATTTACAGTGTGTATTTGAGTGACCAGGTGAGCCCTTTCCTGGGGAACCCACTGTTTGTTTGTTTCAAAACGGCACACCAACCATTTATGACACACACATACAAACAAAAAGGAAAAATTGAAAGCACTCTTAATTTTGCTACAAGGAGACAAAATATTTATATTTGGTGTATTTCTTTTTCATGCTTTTCTGTTAATTTGTTTTAAATAGTTAATATGGTACTATAGTGCATTTATACTTTAAAATCATATGTAGTAGATGGTAGACTTTGCAGTTGCAGCCTGGCCTTTAATTCTAGGTACTTTGTTCATCAGCTTTATTGCAAAGATATTTAATGTATTTCCTAAATATTTTTATTTGTAAAACATTAAATAGCCCAAGGTATGTGCTTAGCACATTCTATGGCACAAAATGAAAATTAATATTTGTTGAACAGATAAATGAAATATTATCTTACTTATGGATTTCCCCTTAATCTTACCTGAAACAAAGAAAGTATAGTAAGAGCTTCCAGAAGACAGTTTTCCTTAAATATTTATCATGCTATAAGTGAAAATATTTTTATTAAAATTGTCAAAATTTATGAATTTTACAAGATTGACATTATAGACTAAAGCATTTTACATGCACTTCATTCTTTAAAAGTTTCCTAACATAAATTGTGTTTAGGTAAAAGTGGTTATGTGGATGTTACTTAAGATTGCAATAACATAAGAATGTTGGGAGCCAAATTAGCTACAATGTTAAAAGAGATCTCCAAAACCTACAGCATTATGGAAATTTAGAAGTGGAAAAATCGAAGCTCTGTTCATGAATCCCATAGAAGGATAGCAGATATTAATAGAACCATGTCAATACTAATATTTAAGTTTATATTACATTTATTGAATAATCCTAATGCCAATATCATAGCATTATTTTGAGTATATAGTAAAAGCTTCTGAAGTAGCCCATGCATGGAAATAATTAGAAGATAATACTGTATGAAGGTAAAGATCTATATTTCATTGTGAAATCTCAGCTATAATAGACTACTTTGACTCATTATTTGAGATTATTATACATGAAAATATGAAAAATACCAACAATTTGATAATTTTGCCTTGTATAGTAAGAAAATACTTTCTTAATTTTAACACCATATAATTTTTGCTGTTGTTATTTTTCTAGATATAGTTTTCACAGCAGTTTTGAGTTTTAGTCTTCATTTTAAGGTAACATTAAAGATTACAATATACAATGTAGATTAAATTTATGTATTCCTACCATTAACTGTTGTTTGAAAATTTTATATGCTCTTGTGTTTTGAGTAGAATGAAAAATCAGTAAAATTCTATATAGCTACTAATAGATAGCATTATTCTTCCTTACGTATATATATATACCTTTATTTTTTTTATTTTTATCTACCTGGATTATTTGGCCAATAAAAGATAAAAATAATTCTGGATACTATTTATTTGATGCCTACTGTTTCCAAATGTTCTCTGCATTATTTCTTCCCACAACATCTTCGTAGGTAGGTGTGATTAGACACAGTTACAGTTAGGGGTGCAGAAACAAGCTAAATGATGTTTATTAATTTGACTAGAAAGCATCACGTATAGTGGCACTGCCCGTATTGTTTCCAGGTAACACATTTTCTCTATAAGAAGGTGCATCAGTTGAGGTCATGGCAAGAAACACATGACAAATTCAAATTAAGTGATCTGAGGGCAGTTTAATAAAGGGACTATTTACAAATATGTGGATGGGTTTAAGGATATGACAAGGGATAAAGTAATAATCTCAGGTGCATAACATAAGACAGAGCTCTGTGGTATGAGCTGTCCAACAGTTTTATCTGTTAAAAGAGGTTTGTTGTAAACTCACCTGGGAGGCAGCTGGGAAAATACTACATATTGTGAATTCCCTCTTCTATTGGCCTCAGTACCTCTTCTAGTGCCTCTTATTTGCCAAGCTGGGGAATAGGACAGCCCACTGATGGCAGTGCAAGGGTAGAGAGTGGATCTGTAGGAACCAAAGGCAACTATTAAATATGTGGGGTATATTTAACAATTAATGCAGACATATATTTTAATGAAAGAAACTATATTCTTTTATGTAAATTATCAGCCATACCTATTTTTGTGCTTTGGATTATGAATAAAAGGGCTAATTAAATCTAATTAGCATATAAAGCAGAACTTGCCAGTAAATAAATACAACTGAAATGCATTAATATTGATGGAAAGGAAAAAAAAGACAACAGAAATCAACAGATTTTAAGCCATATTCTAAGGAAATCAAGAGACATGACTTAAACTTTTCTCCACTGGCTGCCCTTTCTGTTCATTTCTTATTTTCTTCATTCATTAAAAAGTTATAAATCCTAGAATGGATCATTATGTTGGGATGAGGTAGTGAAATTTTAGGACATTACATTCAGACTTTGAATTTATTTCAGGAAAATTTATAAACCTGGTCAGATAAGAATGGCACAGGGGTCACACGTGCCAAAATGTGTATTCTTTCAGGTACTACGTTGCCCATAAAGATACTTACCCTTCATGTGAGTCTTCTGAGGGTGATCTTATGCTTTCCCAGCTGCACACTGTGGGACCATGCATACGAGAAATTAACAGACTGTAAGTGTACACCAATGAACTAGATGAGGGCCCTAGCTGGACCCATGTTTGCCTGGAAAAGGTGAAATATAAAGTATATCCTTTTTGTTTGTTTAAAACAGAGGAAAATCCTACTGTATATGAAAAGATTCTGCAAGTACCAAAAATTAGAAGTACTTTCTTGAATAGTGAAAAAATGGGTTTGAAGATATAATTGTAATAAAAAAAGAGTAAAAGTATAGAAAAGTGCATAATTGTTATCTTTTTATGTACATTTCTAAATTAAATTATTATTGTCGTATTACAGTTGTTTCATTTTTCCCTCATTGCTCTCCCCTGTTAAAAAATACGTAATTGTTATCTTGAAAATACAAATAGCTATAGCAATATACTAGCACATACACACACACATACACACATACACACAAAAAAAGTTAGTTATATAATACATGGATGAATAGAAACAATAAGAGAGTATTTGGTAATAAAATTTAATAGAATATTTCAAATATGCATTGGAGACATTAAAAGTAGACATATGAATAAAACAAGTCTGTGATAAGGAGGATCAGCATAAGAAACTCATGTAATAGATTAAAAGAGAAAAAATGTAAACCAACACAAAATATTTTTCAGGGATTAATTGTTTTTTAATTTCAATTCATTTTGGTGTTTAATATTCTAGAACCTGTGCATTATTGAATTAAAATCATTGAGACTTTTATTACAAGATATTTCTGTTTTTTAATGTTTTCTGAGTGGAGAGCAGAAAGCATCTAGGTTACCCTTTTTCATATAACTTCCATATATATATTTTACCTGATGCATCATTGCAATACAATGTCCTATTAGTTGCAAGTGTACATCATAGTGATTCAATATTTATGCACATTGTGAAGCAATCCCCACAATGAGTGTAGTTATACAAAAGTATTACAATAGTATTGACTCTGTTTCCTATGTTGTACCTTACATCTCCCTGGCTTACTTATTCTACAATGGGATGTTTGTGCCTCTATTTTTTATTTTAAGATTTTATTCATTACTTTCAGAGAGAAGGGCAGGGAGGGAGGAAGGGAGAGAAACATCAATGTATGGTTGCCTTTCACCTACCTCCAGCTACAGACAGCTGGAGACCTGGCTTGCAATCTGGTTATGTGCCCTAACTGAGAATCGAACCAGTGACCTGTGGGTTTGCAGGCTGGCACTAATCCACTGAGCCACCAGCCAGGGCTGTTTGTACCTTTTAATCTCCTTTACTTATTTTGCCCACATCCAATTCCTCCCCTCTCTGGTATCCACCATTTTGTTTTCTGTATCTGTAAATATGTTTTTGTTTTGTTTTGTTTGTATATTTGTTTTGTTTTTTAGATTCCACATGTAAGTGGAATCATATGTTGTTTATCTTTCTCTAATTTATCTAATTTACCATATACTACACTCTAGGTCCATTCCTGTTGTTGCAAATGGCAAGATTTCATTCTTTCTATATCTGATATATATATACATATATATCCTCACATTTTATGTACTTATCTATCAACAGACACTTAGGTCTTGTATCCATTGTAAATAATGCAGCAGTGAACATAGGCATGCATATACCTCTTTGAATCAGTATTTTTTCATTTTTGGATAAATATTTGGAAGTAGAATTAATTGTTGGATTGTAATGTAGTCTTATTTTTAATTTTTGACAAAACTTCATACTGTTTTTCTATAGCGGGTGTGTCATTTTACATTCCCATCAATAGCGTACAAGTGTTTCCTTTTCCTCACATCCTTGCCAACACTTATTATTAGTTAAAAAAATAATAGTCATTCCAACAGGTATAAGTCAGTATCACATTGAGGTATTATTTGCATTTTCCTGGTGATCAAGGATGCTGAACATCCTTCCATGTGCCTGTTGGCCATCTATCTGTACGTCTTCTTTGGGAAAATGTCTATTTAAGTTCTCTGCCATTTTTTGTTTGGGTTGTTTATTTTTAAATTATGTTGTATAACTTCTTTATATATTTTGCATATTAATTTTTAATCAGATGTATAATTTGCAAATCTCTTCTCCAATTCAATGATTACCTTTTTATTTTGTTGATGGTTTACTTTGTTATGAAAAGCTTTTTAGTTTGATGTAATTTTATTTATTTTTGGTTTTGTTGTCCTTGTCTGAGAAGACTGGTCCAAAATATATAAATATTGCTAAGACCAATGTTAAAGAGCTTACTGCCTATGTTTTCTATTAGAAGTTTTATTATTTCACATTTCACCTTCAAGTCTTTAATCCATTTTAAATTTAACTTTATGTATGCTATAAGACACTGGCTCAATTTTATTCTTTTGCATGTAGCTGTACAGTTTTTCAACCCCATTTATTGAAGAGACTCCCTTTTTCCCAATGTGTATTCCTGCCTCCTTTGTCATAGATCAATCATATATGTATGGATTTATTTCTGGGCTCGCTATTGATCTTATTGATCTGTGTCTGTTTTCATGTGAGTACCATACAATTTTGGCTACTGCAGATTTGTAGCATAGTTTGAAATTAGGAAGCATAATACCTTGAGCTTTGTTCTTTCTCAAGATTATTTGGCTGTTCCAAGTCTTTTGTAGTTCCATACAAATCTTAGAATTCTTTGTCCTAGGTCTGTGAAAAATACTATTGGTGTTTTGATGGTTGTTGCATTGAATGTGTAGATTGTTTTGGATAATATAGACATTTTAACAATATTAATTATTCTAATCTAGGAGCATGGTATTCCTTTTCATTGATCTGTGTTATCTTCAATTCCTTTCATCAATGTGTTATAGTTTTCGGAGAAGAGGTTTTTTACTTCCTTGATTAAATTTATTCCTAGATATATTTATTGAAGTAATTATAAATGAGATTATTCTTAATTGTCTTTCTAATAACATGTTACTAGTGTTAGAAACATAACCAATTTTTATATTTGATTTTGAATACTATGACTTTACTTAATTTATTAGTCCTAATAGTTATTTTGGTGGAGTCTTTAGAGAATTCTATATATAGTATCATGTCATCTGCAAATAGTAACAATTTTACTTCTAGTTTTATATTATGGATGTATTTTATCTCTTTTATTATTTTTATTTTGTTTTACTAATCACGATGGCCAGAAATTCTCATACAAAGTTGATCACAAGTGACAATAATGGGCATCCTTGTCTTATGTCTGATCTTAGAGGAAAAGCTTTTAGTTGTATATGATATTAACTGTGAGTTTGTCATTTACAGCTTTTATTACATTGAGGCACATTTCTTCTAGGCCCACTTGTTGAAAGGTCTTATCAAAAATGATGTTGTGTTTTGTCAAATGCATTTTGTGCATCTATTTTTATTCTTTCTTTTGTTAGTGTGGTATATGATATTGATTGGTTTCCAGATACCAAACCATCTTTGCATTCCTGAAAAAATAAAACTTTTAACTTTACTTTTTATTTGAAAATCATTTTATTTAAAAATATTTTAATTAACTAAACTAAGTAGTAGAGATCTAGCCTAAAATTAAGAGTATGGCTGAGAAATACGTATTAAAAATATTATAAGCCCTGGCTCATGGCTCAATGGATAAGGTGCCGGCCTACGAACCCAAAGGTTGCTGGTTCAATTCCTAGCCAGGGCAACATAACTAGGTTGCAGGCCAGGTCTCCAACTAGGTCCATAGCTGGAGGCAGGTAAAAGGCAACCATACGTTGATGTTTCTCTTTTTCTCTTCCTCTCTTCCTTCCCCTCTCTCTGGAAAATAACAAATAAAATATTTTTTAAAATATTATGAAGTTTAAAAATAGTGTATGACAACTCTAAACAAAACAATAGCTTCAATGAATAAAAATTGTTTAAACAAATGTGGAGTTAGATATAGCTTTTAAAGGTTAATGCTAAAGTTACAAGGTGTAAATACCTGAAAAAAACATACAAATTGTCTAGTCATTTGATTCTTCTATATTGTACTAAAAAGAAAACATCCTCTACAGGTTTTCAATGTCATAGATTTTGATTAAAGAATTCTGAACTTAAGCTCTGGCTGGTGGCATAGTGGATAAAGAGCCGGCCTGTGAACCCAAAAGTTGATGGTTCAATTCCCAGCCAGGGCACATAACCAAGTTGCAGGCCAGGTCTCCAGCCAGATCTGTAGTGGGAGGTGAGTGAAAGGCAACCATACATTGATGTCTCTCTCCGTCTCTGCCTCTCTCCCCACCTCTCTCTCTAAAAAATAAAAAATTTTAAAAATCTTAAAAATAAAATAGGGAGCATTACCTTAAAAAATAGAATTCTGAACTTAGATACATTTTCACAAATGAAAAAGCTATTTCCTATTTTTCTGTCATATGTGAATGAAAATGAAGAATTCAGAAAACTAATATTACTCTATAAAATATGATTGTAAAACATTAAAAAATAAATAATAATCCAGAATTCAAAAATAGGTAAATAAATAAAAGCTGTAAGTTCTGCTATAAGAATTAAAATCAATTATGTACATTTAAAAAATTTATAACATTTCTAAATATGACTAAAACCAGGCACATATCTAAAATACAAGCCTATAAAATTTGTATAAAGGACAAATAATAGCTGAAAATATTTGTAAGTATAAATAATTTTATAATAAAAATATAACCCATGTTCTAAGTTTAAATTTTAAATACCAGAAATTTTAATAGATTATAGATACTTCATTCTTGCTTAGCTTAGAGAAGTGTAAAATCATGTTTTATTACAAAAGTAGACACATATCCAATACATATAATAAAACATTAGAAATTAATAAAGATAAGTTTAGTTTCACAATAATGTTATAAGAGAACAAAGCAAACTATACATATATATACAACTATATACAAAAAAAAAACCCCAAAACACAGGAAACATTAAATAGCCTAAAAGTAAAGGCATAGATAAGAAAAATCTGTTGAGTTATTTAAAATATAAATGCTATTAAACAGTTTTAATGCTATTTAAATGAAAAGATATTCTGATTACAAGTAAAGTTAAATTGATGGTACCCATAAATACCAATTAAAATTAAAAAGTAAAGGAACACTGTAAAACATTAACTCACAGAGTGCCGCAAATTATTGTAGAGGACAAATGGGACCCTCAGAAAAGGACACTTACTCTGATGCCACCATCCTCATCATTTTAACTAAAGCAATAACAATAGTGGCTTGTGTATGAGTTTGGATGTGTGTATGTTTATAACTCATGGTCAAATAAATAGCCAATCAGGAAAGCAATATACAATATTGACAGTAAATAATGAGAAAGATGTTTATGAGGCAAATTAGGCAAATTTTAATTGATGAAAATTAAAATTTATAACAAAGTAGAGACACTGATCAGTCTCTATATTTGTCTACACTGTAATGTAATTTAAAGTTTTATATGAATAAGTTCAAAAAAACATACTTTATCTGCACAAATATATTTCCATTAATATATCATTTATAAAATATTTCATAGTGAGTAAATAATTTTAACATGACATAATAAATCTGACAAGGTAAACCTAAGGGGGAGAAAAGAATTGAATCTGTTCCCCATGGCATTGCTTCCCCTTATTCTTAGAAAACTGCTCAGTTAAAATTACTTCCCTTTATTAAATAATTTTAATTTTATGTATCTATATAGTCACTGATAATGTGTCAAACATTATACACACACAGTTGTATGTCCCAGCATTTTGCATATGACATAAATTGAAAGCAGCCTAAAATGTAACATTACAAGAAAAAATTATAGTATACATGCACAATATAATATTGTTATTAAAATTATTCATAGAAACAAAAAAAGTTCAGTGACCTGGCACCACATTAAAAATAATATAGAGGAAAAATCAAAATGTAACAGAATAATCTCAGCTACTTAAAAATAAATTTATAATTATTTTAGAAAATCTAGATTGGAAAGATAGTAACCTATTCATAATGATATTATCTAGATGTTGAGTTTTTTAAGATTTTATTTTATTATTTTTAGAGAGAAGGGAAGAGAAAGAGGCAGATAGGGAGAGAAACATCAATGTATGGTTGCCTTTCACCTGCCTCCAGCTGAGGACCTGGCTGGAGACCTGGCTTGCAACCTGATTATGTGCCCTGCCTGGGAATCGAATCAGTGACCTTTGGGTTCACAGTCTGTTTGCCTTATCCATTGTACCACCAACCTGAGCAAGATTTTAACTTGATAATTTCTTAAGGTATTTCCTAATTTTCTATAATTTTTAAATCTATTTTATAATCAAAAGGAAAATTTAATGCAATATAATTTTTATTTGAAAAATTTCATACTCTATACATAAATCTATCTATTTCCTACAAGTGAAATGCATCTCTTTGAGCATGATATTTGTTCTAGAAAACCACTCATAAAGAAAATATCAATTACCTACTTTATCAGGGAATGATTATGTATGTGTATGTATATATTTTATATATAACATATATAATATATATACTATAGATTTTTATTCCCATCTCACCCTTAGCTTAACACCTTTTCTCCTTCATATTTTAAATTAAATACAAATAAGTTCTTAGTAAAATTTGACCAATCACTTTTGTTTGTTTTAAGAGCCATAAATCCTAAGCTTATATTTGTTTTTTTTGAAATAATGAACAATTATATTTTATGTTTCAATTTTCATAACAACTATCAATTTCATAGTTTAGATTTAATGACATTTTATGAATGAATGAGTTACTAAATTTAATATATTGATATATTAGCTATCCATTATTTAGGAAGTTATAAATATTTTAAAAATCTCATATACATAATTGTTAAAGGGAATAGGATTATATATGTAGTAGAGGCACAAAGTATTCAAATATATTTTTATCATATGTTTCCCTTAGGAGGTCTGAATTTAAAAATTCCCCACACTGTTGGCCATGTCCATGATTCCTTTTTCCTTTTTGCTCAATCCTTCCACTTCCTAATCCTCACCTACCTTAGCTGTCAGCCTGCTTTTTCTGAGCCTGTTTCTATTTTGCTTGTCAGTTCAGTTTGTGCATTAGCTTCCACATATGAGTGAAATCATACAGTACTTGCCTTTCTCTGACTGGCTTATTCACTTAGCATAATGTTCTCCAGGTCTATCCATGCTGTTGCAAAGGGTAAATTTTCCTTCTTTTTTTTTATGGCCAGGTGGCATTCCATTGTATAAATGTCCCACAGTTGTTTTATCCACTCATCTACTGATGGATACTTGGCCATTGTAAATAATGCTGCAATAAACATAAGGGTGCTCATTTTCTTTCCAATTAGTGTTGTAGGTTTCTTTGGATAAATTCCCAGAAGGGAATTGCTGGATCATAAGGCAGTTCCATTTTTAATTTCTTGAGCTATCTCCATACAACTTTTCATAGTGGCTGCACCAGTCTTCATCCTTAATGATGTGTGAAAGTGTTCCCTTTTCCCCATATCCTTGCCAGCACTTGTTATTTGTTGTTTTATTGATTATAGCATTCTGATGATATCTCATTGTGTTTTTAGTTTGCATTTCTCTGATGATTAGTGATTTTGTGCATCTTTTCATATGTCTATTCGCCATCTGTATGTCCTTTTTTGGAGAAGTGGAAGTGTCTATTCAGGTGCCTGATTTTAAATTTCAGTAGGTGATTTCAGATTAGGTATGACTATTCTAAATTATCTTTCAAATTTCTTCTTGCTTTCTCTGTAACTAATAATATGAATGAATTGTGGTTATAATGGTCAATTAACTATATTTGAAACATACTTTTCCTAACTAAAGCTATTTTTATTTATTTTTAAAGATTTTATTTATTATTTTTAGAGAAAGGAGAAGAGAGAGAGGCAGAGAGGGAGAAAGATATCCATGTATGGTTGCCTTTCAGCTGCCTCCAGCTACGGACCTGGCTGCAGACCTGGCTGGAGACCTGGCTTGCAGCCTGGTTATGTGCCATGGCTAGGAATTGAACCAGTGACCCCTGGGTTTGCAGGTCACTGCTTTATCCACTGTGACATCAGCCAGTGCTAAAGCTATTT
This sequence comes from Noctilio leporinus, assembly GCA_004026585.1. Taxonomy (NCBI): domain Eukaryota; kingdom Metazoa; phylum Chordata; class Mammalia; order Chiroptera; family Noctilionidae; genus Noctilio; species Noctilio leporinus. The sequence continues at coordinate 241,207 of PVIW01000147.1, forward strand.
TTTAAAATCATATAAAATGGTCTCCAGCCAGATCTATAGCTGGAGGCAAGTGAAAGGCAACCATACATGGATGTCTCTCTCCCTCTCTGCTTCTATTCCTTCCCTTCTCTCTAAAAATAATAAATAAATAAATATTAAGCCCTGGTTGGTTTAATTCCCCAGCCAGGGCACATAACCAGCTTACAAGCCAAGTCTCCAGCCAGGTCCATGGCTGGAGGCAGGTGAAAGGCAACCATACACTGATGTTTTTCTCCCTCTCTACCTTCCTCCCTTCCCCTTTCTCTGGAAATAATAAATAAAATCTTTCTTATAAATTGTATAAAATGTTACATAATATTCAGGGCACTTTGACTGCCTAGCCTCTTCAAATATCAAATGCAATATACTTTCTGTTACCACTAATGGCTTTTTGTGAGAGGAGCTTACATCCAGTAATTTTTTGAAAAATGTACATATTGTTAAGTTCTTTTCCTTTCTTTTGTTGTTCTTTGTTTGTGGTTGAGGAAACAAATTACTGGGGTATTGCAATCTGCAGCCTTCTAAGGGATTCTTTCAAGCTTTCAAAATCTATGAATGTGCCATGTAACCCCTGATAGGCCAAAATCACCTCCTCTGGTAATGTGTTAAGAAATAGTTTAATAACTTATTTTGACCATGTGATGATGAACAATAGCATCTCATTATGTATTTCAAATCTCATTAAACACATCAGCAAGTCTCTTACTGAACACTTCCTAAGAATTATTTCTAACATATCTTTTTAAATAATACTCAATGTTTTTAAGGAAAGAAAAGAAATTTCCAAGTGTGGCAGAAAAAGAAATAAAATGCTATTAAAATCTGTATCCAGTTCTCATTGCCTACTGCTCATCAGAATCGTATAATATGCAATATATTAATGCCTGGTCTGTGTACCTGACCAATTAAATTCATATCTGAGTAAACTTTGATGGCCAAACTTTCAGCTTATGAGTGCTCAGCAATTTAGCTCACAAAATGTACATTGAGACATTATGTATTGATTTACTCTCATAAGAAGTATAAAACTGCCTGCATGATAGTCAAATATCGTTGTACATGACCATTGAATTCTTGAAATTCACAGATTACAAATGGGGACTGAAAGCAGTTAACAAAACTTGTTTTTCCACATTAAAAAGAACTTGAGCTAATAGCAATATAGAGATCTAACAAAATAAAAATATGTTTTATCTAGACTGAGACACAGGCTGATTCCATCAGTTAAAAAATAAAATAAAATCTAAATAAAATAATATATGGAATTAAATTAAGTAATAAAAATAACAAAGAAATTTCCTTTCCTTCTATTTAAACATAGGATGGAGAATCTGGAAAATTCTTTATTCACAAACTTGTTTCTCAATCCTCTTTCCAAGTTTCTGATTAGTCCTTTCATTATTTTTTTTTTCCAAAGAAGTTTAGCAACTTTCCGATTATCCTTTTAATTCACATGGAAAGAATTGCCAATCATTGATCCCATTTTAAAGCTAAAATTGCATTTATAAGCTAGAATCAGTTAAATTTATTATGATTGGCAAAACATTTTCTTTTTCCTTTCTACTGTATTTTCAGTTGCTATGTCAGGCATAAAACTCAAATTTTTCAGACTTTAAGAACACATAAGGATTAGAAATGTTAGTGTTGATGGAAGTTGTCAGTGTAAACTCATAAAGTGCTTCACTGACCTTTACCGTTGATACGAATAAAGTTTGTTGTCATGTTTATAAAGATTAAGAGGTTTGTGCTGTTGGAAATTGAAGTTTTATATTGATCTATAACATTTGGCTTTCTTACACTGTTGAAAGTCATCCTTTTTAATTTAAAGCTTAATTTATATTTTTATAATCAAAGATGGTCCTTACTTCTAGCAACTCACAATCTAGATCAAAGTTGACTAAGACTTAGATACCTTAACTATTAATTAATTTCCAGGTAAAACATTTTCAGGCAAATTTTAAAAGTTTTTAATAGCCCAACAATAAAACTGAGGCAATCTCAAAGTAATTACTGTTATTAATAATTCAGTCTGGAAAATTTGAGGACTATTAGGAGGCTTGATCATGAAACCGTCCCGTGTGAAAAAAGCATCTTCCATGGTGTCTCAGAAAGTTTGTTCTCGCTTCATGACCTTTTTGTTCCTGACCTGTACTGTGATGCCAAATAATGTTTCTTCTCCAGTCTATTCTTTTTCTCTACCAACATAAAGGATTACAAAATAAGTATTTTTTCATTGTACATTCTTGTTTATGATATTAGAGTTGTCTCCACTTTTCCTCCCTTTGCCCACCTCCAACAAGCCTCTCTCCTCAGGCAACACCCATGCCATTCCCTGCCTATGGTCTTTGGCCAATCCCTTCTCCTCCTTTCATCCAGTAGCCCCCTCCCCTAAGACAACTGTCAGTCTGTTTCATGTATATATGTTCCTATTTCTATTCTGTTCACTAATTAATTTTGTCCATGACACATGTGAATGGAATTGTATGGTATTTGTCTTTCACTGACTATATTATTTCACTTAGTTTAATAATCCCCAGGTCCATTATGCTGTTGTAAAAGTGAAGAGTTCCTTCTTTTTTTTTTTTTTCCTGTGGTATAGTATTCCATTGTGTAAATGTACCACAGCTTTTTTTATCCAGTCACCTATTGAGCATCATCCAGGTATGCCAACATAGACAGGATTTCATTCTATTAAAATCACAGTACAAGGCCTGTTCAGAAAATTTTCAGCCATTGTTAATATAATGAATATGGTTTGTATGACATTGATGTAACCTGGGAGCCAAGGAGAGTGGACTGGAATGCACACATGGGAATGATGATGACTTCACTGTACTAGTCAGTGGGGGCAGTAGATACCCTTCAGTGAACAAGTGTACTATGTGGTCATTGCATTCAAAATGACTGAGCAAGTAGAGCAACAAATCTGCATCAAAGTTTGTGTTAAACTTGAACATTCCTTCGCAGAAACTATTCGGATGATTCTAAAGGGCACAGCTATGGGCAACTGGTGACTGGCAGTTTCATCATAACAATACACCTGCTCATGCAGAGTTTTTTGGTGAACCATCAAGTTACCCAGGTGACATAGCCCCCCTACAGCCCAGATTTGGTGCCCTGAAACTTCTGGCTTCCCCCCAAACTAAAATCACCTTTGAAAGGGGGTAGATTTTTCAGACCTTGGATGACATTCAGAAAAGTACAGTGGGGCAGCTGATGGCAATTGAGAAAAGTATATGAGGTCCCAAGGTGCCTACTTTGAAGGGGACTGGGACATTGCTGTCCTATTGCAATGTTTCTTGTATTTTGTATCTTTTTCAATAAATGTCTTCATTTTCCACACATGGCTGGATACCTTCTGGATGGACCTTGTATTTGCACTACAGTAATACCAATATTTATTGCATGGCCTAAATATACTTAGTGTATAGCTGCATATTGTTAATAGAGTAAAATATTCGTCCATTTTATCTCCCAAAAACCCCAAACAAAGAAAACTTGTAACAGATGTATGTGAAATCATTTTTAATTTTTAGTTTTACTCATCAAGATTTGGGGTAAGAGAAAGCAAACAAGCAAATGAGCCAATAGCAGCATTATAGAACTTTTCTGCATGCCAAGAGTTGAAAATTGCTTTCATGAATATCTGAAACACAGTGAAAACAAAACAATTTTCTGGAATGAATAAAAGTGAAGAACCAGTTAAGAGTAAAATCAGATACTTCAGAACACTAGGAAAAAGGGACTTAAAGAATAGTCCATGAGTTACAGCTTTAAACCTAAATGCAGGAAATAGAACAGTAAGTTGGATAGTAATACCGTCAAGAATCTTTATCTAATTGTGAACGGCAGTTTAAATATGGATGTGTACAAAGGTCTCACTATCCTGTTTGTGATTAAAGGCACTGTTATACAAGCCTGTACCTTCTGGGAATTTATTTTTACAACTGTTACAGATAGATAATATTTACACTAATAATTACTCAGACTTTATAAAGAGACTGTTATCATCATATGTTTTCACCTTTTAATTTGATTGTGCTAATCATATAAAATTAGAGAATAAATCTGTTAATGATAACAGGTGTGCTTGTTAGCATGCTTAATGGGTATTTTGATTAGTTCATATCCAAAGTATGCAAACATTTTTGATTACTGTATACAGTGCAGCATTATAGCAAAACTCCAAGATGAAGTCATAAAAAATGACTGAATTGCAATCTGCAAAATATCTTTCAGTTTAAAACAATGCCTCTAAGGAAAAGAAAAAAAATAAGATCTGCAGTCTGTGTCATATAGAATTTAAATTAGAAGATTGATTACCTATGTACAAAACCTGTCAATGAGCTCAGTAAGCAGCTCTAGATGGAAGTTTGGAATTCTAATGTTTTATCTTGTTTTGTAATAAAAGTATGCATAATACTCTTTATGTTTAGCTTTATATTAAATTGTGAATTCAATAGCATTTTCCAAGTCACATAATTAGGTAATACCATTAATCCTGTTGACAGTCAAAAATCTACACTAATCAGCTTTTCACTATGTTATGTGAATAAATACTACACGATAATAAATATTCCATTCTTAAATGTCTTTCTATCTTTCTTAAATAATACACTTTAGACATTAATGTTTCTAAGCAATTTTCAGTCTTTAGAAATATTTGTTTTTATGGCTTATGTAGTTATGAAGTAGTCTCCAGAGAGAAGGGACAGGCTCATTATTACTATAAAGCTCTGCATTTATTGTTATATTAAGAAGAAAAAAAAGCTTTGCTTATTCTAAAACATCAATCTATTAAAATCAGAAGCAAATTTTTGGTGAAAAGTTGCTTTTAAGCTTCTTAAAAGTAGCATGTTCAGAGAAGAATTTAAGAATATACCACAAATTTTAAATTTTGCTATGTTAACCTTGACCATCAAAGAGCAATTTCTATTTCTACAGATCTTTATGGAAACCATAGGAGAACAGTTATTATGAGATCTACTTTTAGATTTCACTTAATGACTTGAAAATTAAGGTCCAGGGAGTTTGACTAATGAAACAGTACTAATAAGTAGAAAAAAAGTGTTTTGAAATCCTCATTATGGCATTGCAGTACCTTCTTTGTGACATATAAAACTTCTCTCTCACATAAAGTTTGTCATAAAAACTGTTTTTATATGTAAAATAGATGTAGATCCACTTATCTAAAAAATGCTAAGATGAGTACATACTTTGAGCTAAAATGCCTGGCATGCTCAGTAAGTTGAGTCATCATTTATTATTATCATCTTAATCAAGAGAATTTTCATGGTAATGGGATGAAGCCCTAAAAAAGCCAAAGCTATCATGGTGAAATTTGGGGATTCAACCAGTTAGTTGAAGGACGTGTTGATTATTGGCCTTGCCAAATTTCATAAAACATGACAGTTGGGAAGCCATTCTCATGCTTTTATTAGTGTAATACCAGATCTGCTTCTAAATAAAAATAGAGTGTTCTTTGCCAGAAGACATGGCCATCCTATATCCACATATAAGTTTGAATTGAAAATGTATGTTTTTATTATTGAGATATTTTGTGCTCTGATATGATGTTACCCAACTGAACATGTCCTTACCAATAGCAATGCATATTTGAATCCTGCTAGTGTAATCCTGCTAAGAAACCTCCTCCTCTCAAAAGAGAATATTTTTAAATAATTAAGCAAACAAGCAACTAAAAATTTCCTGCATTTGTTGGTTGTATGTGGCAAAGCCCTATACTACTTAAAAGACCATCTGGAATTTCCATCTAGAAGACCTTTTCACCTCTTGCCATGACTTTTATTTTCATCCTTCATTCCCTATGATCTTCCCTGGCTCATAGTGTCCTATAATACAGGATTCTTGCCCCCACATCCTAGGGACTGCTGCTCATTGTCAACAACTTGCTGACCAACCTGTGAATGAGCCAGTCACAGCACCAATCTTCAGACCCATTCCAGTCTCCCACCCTCAAAGAAATGCAGTCAGGTTCTATTGAGGGCATTCTCAAAAGGCTGTGTGTTTTTCTGGTTATATTACAGGAGATGTTTGTGTCTAGAAGTTATTACCATTGTCCCAAATAGTATTTTTTAAAGATTTAAATAACAACAGATAAAAGATGTTTATTTTAGATAAAGATATATATATATATCTTTACATATATATATGTGTGTATATATATGTGTGTGTGTGTGTGTGTGTGTGTGTGTGTGTGTGTGTATATATATATCTTCACATATATAATCTCTTGTAATTTTGGTAGTTTTATAAGGATATGAGTGATAGGAGGTAAAATTTCAAAACCCAGTTTTGTGGTGAAGTGTTGAGAAAGGACATGTTGTTCTTTCCAAAGGAACACTCTTGACCCAAGTTGTTATCTGATTACCTTATATAAGTCTTATCCATTCTTTCCTTTGCTCACAAGTTTCTTGGTACACTACCCTGCCATTAGTAACTCTGGAGCCAGGTAAAGCCTATAATCCCAGAAAATGGAATTTCACTAGTGGTTTATCACCGGGAGGGACTGAAGTACTCAAATACCCTGCCAGCACAACAGGCCCCAAAGCCATGAGATCTGTTTTATAAACCTGGAACTCACTGACACAGACAACACTGATGGTTACCACAGGGAAAGAGGTGGGGATAGGAAAGTGCTAACAGTGTCAAACATATGGTGCTGGATGACAATTTGACTGTGGGTGGTGGGCACATAATGCCATACATATATAGATCATGTATCATAAAACCTATATGACTTTATTAACCAATGTTTATTCCAATAAATTTAATTAAAAAACAACATGAGATCAGCTCTTGACCTCCAGGGCAGGAGCACTAAAAGGTTTTATCAGAGAATCACTATTATTTTTGGAGCTTCAATTTTGTAGTCTTTTTGTGGGATGCTATATTTAATAGTTAATTCACTCATTCATTCACTCACCATATAAAAATTATAATCTATATAATATAATGATACCAAAGGATATGTGTTATTAAAGAGTTTACATTCTAAGCAGATGAGTATGTGATATGAATAGCACATGGTTGAATATAATATGCCAAGTAATTCTAGAGATAATGTAATATGTCTAGTTTAGGAAATACATAATAGAAAAAAACACAGGGGTTAACTTTTAAAATTAAACATTTTATATGATAAAAGGTCATCCAATTTTAAACAACGAACTAGAAAATTAACTTTTTAAAAATAAATAGTTTATGTATTAGAAATTTTAGGTCCTGATTTCTGTCCAGCTATTATTCTTTCAATTACAATAAGTAAATTAAATTAAAAGCCTATGCAGATACATATCATTATTGTTTTTAGTTATCTACATTTTTTAACTCAGTTAAGAGAAAACACTGTGTAGATATACTGAGATAGAAAAAATGTGGACAATAGACATATTATGCTCTGCCATTTACTTGTATAAGAGAAAAAAGTAAAAATGAATGAAGTAAACTTTTCAAATGATTATTTGTAAACCAGAAGTAACTTTTAAAAATTAAATAAATGTATAAATTGGTTATTGAAAGGCATTAGAAGGCATGAAGAAGGAATTTGAAGATGTCAAAATTGTTACATATACTCTTTCCCTTTCATCTTAACATCCAACTTTAGATTATATTTACACATTTTTCAAAGCCATTTTCATTATACCAATTATTTTGCATATTCATTAACACATACAGTATACAAACTCACTAAATTTTCATAAATATTAAAATGTCATGCAAATAAGGGTGTTTGGTTTATCTGAAATTATTTCTATTTTGAAAGTCATATCAGACATACATAAAAATATACTTATTTATTGTATATGTGTATTTATGTGAATAAATATAAACATAGGAGTGCACACACACACATATCCTATTGAAGTTTACAGAAACTTATTTTCCTTTTATTCCTTTTTTCTCACTGTAGCTTAATGACACCATATTTTAAAAAAAATAGGCCCTGGCTGGTGGTTCAGTGGATAGGTGCCGGCCTGTGACCCCAAAGGTCGCTCGTTCTATTCCCAGCCAAGGCACATAGCCAGGTTTCCAGCCAGGTCCATAGCTGGAGGCAGATGAAAGACAACCATACATTGATGTTGGTATCCCTTTCCTTCTCTCTGAAAAATAACAAATAAAATATAAAAAAATAATAACCTAGATATTAAAACTGAAGTGAAGTGATGTTAGGTGAAAGCCTTCCAGGGGTAACAGTTATCTAACTGGCCATTCTTACAATTCTTTGAAATAATCTTGTTTAAACAGAACATTTACTAAGTTATTTTGTGACACTGTAAACAGCCCATCTATACTATTAGCATTTTGTTGTTGTTACAGATCTGAAATGGTTAATATCAAGCTGAGTAACTTCTGTAATGTTTTCATTCTAAAAGTACAAACCTTTTCTTGACTCAGTTGTCATGAAATTTTCTAAAGTACTATAAACATTTGGGAGAAGAGTAAAGATAAATTTTGGATATAAATTTTTTATGGGGTTCATTTTTGTTGACATGCATCTAATTACTGTAACAAAATTACATATAATTTATAAATAATAACATATAATTATAGTCAATATATAATTATATTGTATATAAACATATAATTTATTAGATGACTGGTTTTCCATTTACTATAGGTCAACAAAATGAGTAAAATACAAGTTAAATTATAGACTTAATATAGTTCAGTTTATATATATTAACATAATATATCAATATTTAATAGAATACAGAATAATACATGATTTATAACACTATGACAAATTAAAACATGAGTGTGTATTAAATAACCATTCATGTAATATATTAATATAACAATATAATCTTTACACATTAATGACTAGCATTTACATATATTAATATATGCAATTATATTTCTTAAATATTATGAATAATTATGATATATGGGTTACATAATTTATAATGTATCCCATGTTATAACATTAAGTTGATATGCATTTTATTATAAAAATATGTATATTTATTATGACAGGCATATTCCCTACATACTTTCAATAATAAATGTTGGGGTTAGATTAATCAAAGATCTTTAAGATGTTTGTCATTTAGCCTGATCAATGAGCCACCTTCCTCCCTCTTGGTCTCAGCTGCCTTTGTGGCAGGACTTGGCCATCTACTTCCATTCACACAGACATGCTTTCCAGGTGAGCACTGGGCATTTGCCCAGTTATACATTCACTAGATCAAATAATCATGTGAAAACTACACTTAACTGAGTCATGGGAAAGCACTCCTTAGTGTTTTAGATTCATAAATTCAAGGTGCACTTAAATGACTAAACTAATGAAATGCTGCATCTCCTTAGTCTCAGTAAGGTGGGCTGGTCCACTAAAATGCCTGTGTCCTCATCACACATGCAAGATGATAGTTTGTGGCTTTAAAACCATAATTGTCTTCTGTACTTCTATATTTTATCTTAGAAGATTCCTTTTATTGTTCCTAGTTAGAAAAACAGTTTGGTTCACTTATATCACTCAACCTTTAGGAATAGTTTCATGCTGTTCATAAATTTAGTTAACATGTCATTAACATGTTTTATTTAATCATTGACAAAAGTATATATTAGAAATAAAGCAGGGATATAATCTCTCTAAATTGATAATGATGCACAAATTAATAGGAAAAATAGTAGTATTTTTGAGTGTTGTAATGTGCCAAACCATATTAAGTCCTCTAGGTGTATTCACAAATTCCCACAATAACTCCTCTGGTTAATACTATTCAATATTAGAATTATTTTTTATAAGTAGGACACTGAAATATAGGAAAATTCAATACTTTGCCTGAGATCACATATTAGGTGGTAGCAAAGTGAGGATTCAACTCTCAATAACTGGGTTCCAAAGTATTGGTACTCTTAATTTTATGCTAGACTGACATGATCATCAATAATACTCCTAATTATACCATCATTTATAGCACTTTCTACTTGTCTGAAAGAATATTATGAGAGATTTGTCAGATCATGTATTGAAGTGTGGAAAATATGTACAGGCCAAGTATGTCTTTTAGACATTAACTTGCATATAGAATAAATTTAGAATGTGTTCAGTAATCACTTTTGGAATAAATAGTGAATCAACGAAGAGATAAATTATTGAATCCAAAGCAAAGTACTTCAACGTATTACTAAAGTCAGATAGCTTGGTTAGAAGTTAATCTGACATGTTTTATTTTTCAGGGACTTATGATGGAAACTTTTCTTCCTTTTTTATTCTTAAACCATGCCTTTATTATCCTGGCCATGAATACTCACTGATATGAATATCTATAAATCAAGTCTGTAGTTCTCTTGATCTTTTTCTTTAAACTGGTGTGTTTATCTGTCTTCAGTTTTTCAGCAACTCTTCCATTCTCTATAACTCTTCAAATATGGAGAAAAGTGTAATGATTTCAACTTGAATCTTTACTCTGGGAAATAACTCAGTTAGTCCAGGAGACAAACTCATTTAGAGCAGTTATGTGGCCTCTTACTATCTTCTCACTAATCTCTGGCTTCAATTCCTTTTTTCGAAAGTTAGATCTATGCTTTCAGCCTGGTACTCATTCCACCTGACAGAAAAGACAGAGGCAAAATAGAAGTTCAGTAATTCTTCTTTCTATTATCTGCTAACCTTCCAGCATGAGCTCTAAAGAGCAGGCTTGATTTTTTCATTATCGTTTTCTTTTTTGTTTGTGTGTTTCTAATATTACTTTAAACATCATTTATGCCACCAATTCATTCAATAATGTATAGTGAATGCTAGGCATTGTATGTTATAGGGCAGACAATCTTCATGGTTGACTGACATCACAGAGCGTATCTGGAGTAATATAATGCAAGCTGAAAAGTTCAATTAAGATGAATGAAATTTGAGAACATAAGAGTACATAGGAAGAAATTACTAACTCTGCTCAGCAAATCAGGACAGCTTAAAGAATAGGTGACTTTTGAATTGGATTTGAAGAGTTGTTTCTGTATTTTCCTTCTTTATGTGTGCTTTGACCTTTCAGACATTATTTTATTTTTGCTGCAGATTTTATATTTACACTTGGCTGTGACTTGTAATCATCATATCTCTTTGAACAATGGTTCTTTTGACCTCATTAGGCCTTAATGCATCCATATTTTTCAAGGAGTCTTGAGTTTATTTTCTTCTCTTTCAGTTTAGATCTATGACTCACAACATGGGTGATTCACTGCTAACAGTACTCTCAATGTTCTTGTCCTTTTCTCAATTTGCTGCAACGTGTTATCAAGACTTACATTCTGGAGGAATATAAAATGTGTACCTCCTAGAACACTGTGGAAAAATTCCTACCATTGGGCAGATAGGTGATAATAAATTCATGCACACCAACCATATTAGTCTTTTAGCATTGTCTTAACAAAGCGCCACAAACTGGTAGCTTCAACAACAGAAATTTACCGTCTTACAGTTCTGGAGTCTAGAACCAAAATCATAGCACTGACAGGATTGGTTCCTTCTGGGGACTGTGAAAACAGGATCAATTCCGGGCTGCTCTGCTTGCTTTGTTGGTGGCCCTCTTCTTGGATGTCATTTCACATCATCTTCCTTTCACGTGTCTGTCTCTTTGTCCAAGAGTTCCTCTTTATGAGGACACCAAGTATGTAAGATGAAAGCCCAGCCTAATGACCTCATTTTTAAGGTGATTATCTCTGTACAGACCCTGTCTCTAAATAAGGTCACATTCTGATGTACTGAGGATAAAGGCTACAAAGTGTCTTTTGGGGGGAAAGGTAAAATTGAATCAATAACACCAAATTTAATATTTTCCTGTTAATTATCTTTACCTATATTCAGATTGTTCCCCCATCAAGAGTATTTTAATTATTTCTACTTTTTTCTGTATTCAAGCCCCTGAATTCAAAGCCTGCATCATTTTAGCAGGTTCCCTTTATTAATGCTTAATAACAATAATAATAATAATAAATAAGATCAGAATAAAGGACCAGACACACATATCTATAACTAATCTTTTTAATATATTACATTAAAAATTAAGAATATGTTTCTTCTCTCCTATAAATGACCTGTTCATCAAGCCCCAAATGATATTTCTTTCCAGTTTTCAAAACACAATGCCATTAACTATCCTCTTTCATTTTTCTTTCAAAGTCTTTCTACTGGCCTTTCCCTGTTAGCAGGTAAACATGCTCTGGTTTCTCCCTAAGTAAAACAAACTGGTAGTCAGTTGTCTTTGGTCACTTTTAAAATTTTATGATCTTTAATTTGTTACCCAGACGATTACAATCTGTATTACATACTCACCACTCCTTCTAACTTCCTAAAATTTTCAGTGATTGCGATTTTACTAAAATCTTGCTCTCAATTTACTTAATATTGGAAGAGTGTTTGTGGCCATTTATCACCTCATCATTATAACTCTTACCATTTTTCTCTGATCAAACTAGCCTCTATCATTTTCTTCCAAGCTTCATTTCTATTTCCAAATTCTTTTTAACTAACCGTAAATGCTGTGTGTATGTTTTGGTTTTTTGTTTTTTTTTTTTTTGTTTGTTTGTTTTTGTTTTTTCCAGTGTGCCTTTCTTGATTTTTTGGTTTATTTTAGAATCTTATATTGTGGGTGGGAGTGGGTGGGAGTGAGTGGTACATCCCAGTCACTGCTTGGCTTTGATTACCAACAATGGCGACTCAGTCTGCTCTTTGAAGCTTCATCATCCCTCCTCTTAATACCATCTACCTATGTGAAATCCCACACATTTAAAACGTGTGCTACTTCTCAAAACATAAACTTGACCCTATTCCTCATCACAGTAAATGGTGTGATCATTTACCTCAGTGGTCAAAAAGAATGTGTTGATTAAGGCTGTGTTTGTCATAACTATTTTGCGTCTCCTATTTTTGTTGGTATCACAGGGAAGCTTAATTCCATTTCAAGGGGGTTTTGGCCAACCCCCTTGTTTATTGTGAAATAAACAAATGGGGTAAAGGCAGGCAATTAAACTCCCCTTCTTCCTTACGCTTATGAAACATTTTTAAGCAGATTCTTTGCAACCCAGTTAGAGGTGTTTTAGCAGGTAAGTGGGCATATCTAGAACAAATTCCTGTGGATTGTATCTTTCTTCACCTTGTTCCTTTTTCTTGTTATCTTCATTGTCCTGCAATTGTACTTTCAAAAATGAAGTCTCAGCACTTTAATCCTTGGACTGCTTTCTAAAGAACCTGGGATATAACATCTCCTTATCCTTTAATATCAAATTATATTCTTTAGCCTCCCAAATGATTGCATCCATTCCCTTCTCTGTCCTCCCACTAATGCCACGCTAGTTAAAACCATCAGTTTTGCTGTCTCACTGTTCTCCTTTCAACATGCTTTCAACATTCTCTTCTTTCAACTGTTTCCCAGAATCCAGTTAGAATACTCTTAGTAAATTCCAGATTTGATCTCAATTGTCTTATGTTTGAAATTTGTCAGACTTTCCACTGTGCTTAGAATCAAATCCAAATATTTTTAGAGCCACCTATACCAAAGCTGTGGTTAATCTTGTCTCTGCTAGCCTTGCTTTCCCACTTTTGTATCATTTTTCTGATTTCAACTATATCCCAGTGTACATTCTTTCAAAACAATCTGTTCTTGCACTCTTTTCTATTTGAGACTTTCTCCCTGAAACACCTCCCTCCCCTCCTCTTCCTCATCATAACGCACCTAATTGTTATTCATTTTTCATATTATAATTCAGATATAACTACTACAGCATTGCCTTTCCTAATGTATTGTTATCATTTCTGATGGTGCTCTTGAAAGATTGTTATACCTTAAGATTTTCCAAGCTCATAGGAGAGTGTTTTGAGTATCTATATCTGTATCACCTTCTTGGACAATTTTTCTCTTTTTAAGTTTGAATTTATATTGTCTTACCTATTACACATAACTTTGGAAAAGTATTAGAATTCACTAATGCTCAAAAGTATTTTTCTCATATTTTCACAGGCTCTAAGATGGCATAGTTATGTTCTGAATTATTCTTTTACCTAATCAAGACTTTCTTCTGTTAACAATAAGTCAACAGAAATATTTTGGTTTAATGCCTCCCCTGCCTTCTGAAGTGAAACAACCCATTGTTAAATATCTCAGATTCATTTTCAGAATGTTTCTGATTTTTTTTTTCAATTAGAATACAGCCTCATAAAATCTACTTTACAGTGATTTTTAAAAGCATGTTGTTCCATGGCAAAGTGATGGTACCTGGAAACCCTGCAACATTTACTAGGGTGCCCTGTACTTGATAGTTCATAAACAGTCCCATAAAGAAAGTGCATAGCAAGTAAGTTAATATGTTATGAAGCTGACAAAGGAGTACAGATGCAAACAAGTGAAAGATTTAAAACAGTTTTGGGCCCTGGCAGGTGACACAGTTGATGAGGTGCTGGCCTGTAAACCTGAAGGTTGCTGGTTCAATTCCCAGCCAGGGCACATAACCAGGTTGCAAGCCAGGTCTCCAACCAGGTCCATAGCTGGAGGCAGGTGAAAGGCAACCATATATGGATGTCTCTCTCCCTCTCTGCCTCTCTCCTTTCCCCTCTCTCTAAAAATAATAACTAAAATCTTTAAAAAAAATACCAAGCTTTGGTTTGGAGCGGCAGTCTCTGGGTGGTCTAACCCAAGCAGAGCATTGCCACAAGGCACAGGACCCCAGCATTGTCAGAAGCCACTCAAGTCATCTGCCACCTTGTCAGATGGACAAGCTTCCCCACCTCCTAGAGGCAGCTCATCACAGCCTTGACAGTGCTGGGCTCTGCATCATTAGTTTCCATTGGATTCTATAGCAACAAAATAAGAGAAAATTAATTATAGTAGATGTTGGAAAACAAATGGTGGAATTAAAATCCTAGCATTCTCATTTAATGGCCAAGAAACAAATTACACTATTACAGCAGAACAGCCTTTTTAACCTCCTGTGCTGGTTTCTGCATTTTGCACAAATGTGAAGCTTCTACTCCAAAATAAACAATTTTATTAAAAATGAATCCTGGAACATTGCTGTGAAGAG
Source organism: Noctilio leporinus (assembly GCA_004026585.1). Classification (NCBI taxonomy): domain Eukaryota; kingdom Metazoa; phylum Chordata; class Mammalia; order Chiroptera; family Noctilionidae; genus Noctilio; species Noctilio leporinus. Next base: position 256,267 of record PVIW01000147.1, read on the forward strand.
TTCAGTCAGCGATTCTTTCTAATATGTGAACTCTTATGAAGAAACTACCTCTCCATTTTCTGGGGAAAAAGAAAAAAACTACTTAGCTCCCTCTGTTGCTTTGTAAACAGAGCAAGTTTTTACTTCAAAATCATACCTTAGATGGACTCAAGCTGGTGAGACAGACTGGCAAAGACGGGCTGTATCAAACAGTTATGCATTCCTTTCCAATTCTACTCTAAGGCTGATTAAAACAAGGAAGCAGAAACATCGCATTTTAAATGGAGCTGATCCAAATTGCTGGGTCAAAAGTCAAAATCAGACAGGGCTCTTTCATCAGAGATGAGTCCTGTCTCTACCACCAAAACTATGGAACTGCAAAAGGATGACTCTTTTAAGAATGTGCTTTACTTAAATGACTTCTTGTTTTTATTTCCTACTCTTCCTTCTCTAATTACAGTCTACCTTAAGAAACTGCATCATGAACTTGACAATTTGAACACAAGGGTATACTAAGTGGCTAATAATATATTCAAAAATGCTTTCAAGCCTGTGACATTCTTTTCTAATTTTACTTTTTTCTTTTTAGAAAATACAACAATTTCCAAGTTACTGAAATAAAAAAATGTGTTGCTCTTATTATCTGTGGTATATAATTTGGCATACAGACAGGCAGTAGATAGGTAGATGTGGCTTTCAGATTCTGTCATGTGAAAAGTGCCACATGATAGCCTGGAAAAAAATCAAATTACTACATTCTCTTTTGTTTTGTCATTTTCTATCATTTTTGTATTTCTCTTTTTATTTCTTTCCTTTTTGCATTTTTATTTTATCCCACTTACCTCCCAGATGTCTGTCTACTTATATAGCTTCATTGTATTGGTGATTAATGAATCTACTTTTCTTTGACCTTGTGAAAAATTATTTCTGTTGAAAATCAATTGACAAATATTTGCTTCTCTTTCTTCAGCCATGTAATAAAAATGTGCTTATTTTTCTTGCTTGGTGTTCAGCAGACAATGAAAAGCACAAGAAGGATTTTATATATTCCTCATGATCACTGTACTGATTGCTTATTTAATTCACAAACGATTCTAAGATATATTTTAACTCAGCCCAAGACACACACGACCTAACCATTCACACAGATAGATTTCCAAAACCAAGCATTTTCTGGTTAAATACAAATATATTAACACTGTAATGATTATAGTTTGGAACAAAAGACTCAAAATATGCAAATTTTGTTGAAACCATGATAAGGCTGCCAGTATGAAAAAGAAGTGTATGATTTAAGGAAATGGATATGGGAGGGTATGAAAATTGGAAATCAAATCATAATGAAACCGGTATTGTATTCATAATGTCATATCTATTAAATAATTTAACCTTCACAATCACCCTGCAAAGTAGGTATAATTATTCCCATATTAAAGTCAAAGAAGTTGAGTAACTGTCAATTGTCAGTTATTATTTATTTTTATATTATATCATCACTAGACAATAATATTGATGGCAAATTACTTTATGGGAAAAATCTCCTAATATTCCCTTTTTAAGAGTATTTTTGGACTTATTTTAACCCCAAGACATATGAATGTTAGTGAGCTATGGTTTAAAAAATGGCATTGTAAAGATTCATATTAATGTTCAGTCAAATGCCCTTGATGCCTTTTTGCTGACTCTCTACTTCTAAACAAGAAAGCAATTTAGGTTGGATAAACATATTCAAGCATTTGGAGAGACAAAATTAGATATACTTATTGAAAAATCCATAGTTTGTGATCAGGTGTATGATTATTGAGTGAAACAATAAAACTTAAAATGTGATGTTTAAATACAATTTACCTTTCTTTATTTCTAATATTTAAAAATTGCCATAGACTGAATTTAGCTTAGCATGTTCTTTTGTGGATCTTTGTTAATTTGAACCTCCTCAGATGTATAGCTATATACTCCCCATTATAGTAATACTTCAATGATTGTCCTTAGATCCTTCTCATGATGCTCATGAGAGTTCTCTACTGAAAGTTCCTGTTTGGGCACACCTTAATTAATTTTGACCATAGAACATAGTAATTAGCCTATGTAAGATACCACATTCCCAAAGTAATAGCAGAATAAAACTCTGCATAACCACAAAATTTTTACTTTGATGAGAGAGCTTCAGACAAGTTAAGGGACTGATCAGCTATAAACCCTAATGTTCTCATACATCCATTTTTTAAATTTATTTTCAAAAATTTTATTGTATTTTTCCATTACCATTTAGTCCCCTTATACCCTCCTTCCCAACTGCCTCCCACCATCACCACGCTGTTGTCCATAGCCATAAGTCCTTTTTTCTTGTGTATACAGATTATATGCATAGACCATACAGTTAGACTTTTTCAGTCAAGCCATGTGAGTTTTAAGTCTGGTTACTCACTTTCATCTACCAAGATAGTAAAACCCTTATCTGTTTTTATTTATTAAAAATAAAAGATCTCCTAGTTTATTTGGCTTATGAAAAGTTACATCTGGGGTTACTCACCATGAGCTATAAATCTAAGTTTCAAAAATATTTTTCTAGTGTTTAAGGCATATGCAATGAAATGTTCACACAGTTAAAGCCACCTGTGTAACCTACTTGATCACATGCCCTTCTCTCTCCACCAGAGGCAACTATAATCTTAAACTTCTCTAGCATCTCTACAATCTTTTGTATATGTATTTTTAGTTTATTTATTTTTTAAAAGTTATATTTTATTGATTATGTTATTGCAGTTCTGCCAGTCTTTCCTCCTTTGCCCACTCCATCCAGTACACCCCTATTCCTCAGGCAATCCACACATCATTCTTCATGTCCATGGGTCATGCATACAAGTTCTTTGGCTACTCCACTTCCTATACTGTATTTTACATCTCAGTGGCTATTCTGTAACTACCCATTTTTATTTATTAATCCCCTCAGCTCTTCACCCATTCCTCCATATCCATCTCCCATCTGGCAACCATCAAAGCATTCTCCATGTCCATGATTCTGCCCCTGTTCTTTTTGTTTGCTTAGCTTGTTTGTTTTAGATTTAGTTGTTGATAGATATGTATTTATTGCCAATTTATTCTTCATAGTTTTTATTTCTTTTTCTTAAATAAGTCCCTTTAACATTTCATATAATAATGGTTTGATGATGATGAACTCCTTTAGTTTTTTCTTGTCTAGGAAGCTCTTTAACTGCCTTTCAATTCTAAATGATAGCTTTATTGGGTAGAGCCATCTTGGTTATAGGTCCCTGCTTTTCATGACTTTGAATATTTCTTAATAATTCCTTCTAGCCTGCAAAGTTTCTTTTGAGAGATCAGCTGACAGTTTTATGGGAATTTCCCTGTGGGTAACTAACTGCTTTTCTCTTACTGTTTTTAGATTCTTTATCTTTACCCATTGCCATTTTAATTATGACATGTCTTAGAGTGGGTCTCTTGGCATCCATCTTGTTTGGGATCCTCTGTTTTTCTTGCATTTTCATGTCTATATATCCTTCACCAAGTTAGGGAATTTTGCTTTCATTGTTATTTTTTTTTCAAATAGATTTCCAATTTCTTGTTTCTTATCCTCTGGTGCCCTTATGATGCAAATGTTAGAATGCTTGAAGTTGTCCCAGAGGCTGCTTACCCTATCCTTGTGTTTTTTAATTCTTTTTTCTTCTTGTTCTGATAAGTTATTTTGTTGGTTCCTTATGTTCCAAGTCATTGATTTGATTCTTAGCCTTATCCACTCTAGTATTTTTTCCCTGTAAATTGTTCTTTATTTTAATTGGTTCTTTATTTTAATTTGTTTCTGACTGAATCTTTTTACGTTGTTGAGGTCCTCACTAAGTTCCTTGAGCATTATTATAACCAATGTTTTGAACCCTGTATCTGATAGATTGTTTATCTCCATTTTGTTTAGTTCTTTTCTGGAGTTTTAATCTGGTTTTTTTTTTGTTTTTTTTTTTTTAATTATTTGGGTCATGTTTCTTTGTCTTCTCATTTTGGCAGCCTCCCTGTGTTTGTTTCTATGTATTAGGTAGAGCTGGTATGACTCCTTGTCTTGGTAATATGGCCTAATGTAGTATATGTCCCATAGGGTCCAGTGCCACAGCCTCCCCTATCACCCTTATCTGTCTTATTTTTTGATGCTGACAGATTTCTGAGGTCGGAGCTTTCTTCCCATTTCAGTAATTACCCTTTCCTTGTTGCAATAGTTCCTTGCCTTCCCTTGCAGTTATTCTTTGGAATAAAAGTCTCTCATTACTTTTGATTTGTTTTTCTCTAACCTCTCTGTTACACCTGCATCCTTGACTTTATATTACTAAGCTCTGGCCTACATGTATCCAATTGTTTACTTAATACAGCTACTTAAACCATTCAGAGGCAACTTAAATTCAACATGAAAATCCAAGCTGATTCTCTTGTCCCTGAAATTTGTTTATCTCCCAGTAATTCTTAGCTAACTTAACACCAACTTTTACCCAGTGATACAAGGAGAGTCCATGGTAGTCCTATCAGACGCACACATTACCCTTACCTGCACATGCACTTTATCTCCAGATTGTGCTAATTCTTCTCTTAAATATCACTTGAGTCCAGCCTCTTCCCTTCAGATTGTATTCACCCCTAGTTTTTATATTTATAACATTTTCTTCACTTTATTGTACCATTACCCCTTATTCTGGGCCACTTTCCTAATATTTTTATTTCATCATTTCATGCTTCACTAGGACCCTCTAATGAGTCAGTCACCTGGTTCACAGAGTAAAGATCAATATATTAATAAAAACAAGATTTGGTATAATCCAACAACCATTCCTCTTTCTAGACATGTCTTGTACACTCTTTTTCTCCTTGATTAACCTCATTTTACTTGTTTCAAATGGGTACTCACTATTGAATTCAGGGCTCCATATAACTTTTTGCCTCTATGGAGGATGTTTTTATTCTCTTCTTTTCTAAATAATTCCACTTCAACCATCAGATAATCAGTTCAAATATCATTTCCTTAAATATTTTTTCCTTACATTCCAGACCAGATCAGGTTCTTTGGTCATGAGCTTTCACAACAAGTAAATTACAGCTTATGTCATCAATCTTATAATCTTAATTTTAACATATGGCTAGCTTATTAATATCACTCAGCTCCAAAAAATGTCTGATCCTGCCTTCATTAACTATAAACTCCATGAGGTCAGATATGTATGTTATCTATTTTCCTCCTGGTGTTTTTCTTTTTGAATTTTTTAAAGATTTTATTTATTTCCAGAGGAGGGGATGGAGAGAAGGAGAGAAACATTAATGTATGGTTGCCTTCACCTGCCTCCAGCTATGGACCTGGCTGGAGACTTACTTGCAACCTAGTTATGTGCCCTGGCTGGGAATCAAACCAGCAACCTTTGAGTTTGCAGGCTGGCACCTATCCACTGAATCACCAGCCAGGGTTACTCCTGGTTTTATTGATATTATACTGCTTTGGGCATAATCAGTTCTCAACAAATGGGTTGATTGAATAAATTTAAAAATTAATAGAAAGAAAATCAGAGGGATAAAGAAAAGCTGTTAAAGTTGGCTATTGAAGAAAAGTAAAAGTTTTATAAATGGATAACTCAAGTGAGAGAAATGTCCAGTATTAATTAAAGGATCTGCACCAAAAGAAAAGGATAAAGGTCCATGTCCTTTGTAGCAAAAATTTACTCTTAAAGTAAATATATGAAGAGTTTACTCTCGGAATATACTGAGATCATATTTTTCTTATATGTAAAGTGTAGTTTTTATTCTTTTCAAAATCTAGATGAACGTAATCTCATGTCAATAATACCTTATTAATATGGCTGAATATCCTAATGCTTTTTGTATATATTCTTGAAAAGCATCATAATACAACATTTTGCCCTGAGTTATAGCTAAGTGTCTTAAACTTGGGATATATGTAATACAAAACTACTAGAGTTTTATATCATAAAAACAGTTTTAATGTAGTATTACAAATCTACATAATACAAAGTGCCAAGATAAAATTATCTCAGAAACAGCAACATATCAAACATCTTTTCAATAGGGAGCTCTCAGAAACAGAACCATCTAAAATCAAATATGTATCCATTTGAAAATGCTATTAAAATAACACAATATAAAATTTCATTTTAAAATGTAGAGTTGCAGAGTGAGAATTCCTATCATTGTACCTGAAGAATATTTTTTAATTTTTATGTTATATTTAGAATTTTGAAAAAAAGAAAGAAACGGGGGTACTGGAAGAAGAGTAAATGTCCCATTTACCAATATTTGCCAGAACAAATATTGTGATCATCTTTACAAATAATGCATACATGATTATATTACTTTTTTAACTGGTTAAAATAACAAATAGCATATACGTTAAAGCAGTGTGGAAACTGGCTAATAGGACAAACTGAAATGTTTAAATCTCTACTTCATCCAAGGAAGGCAACAAGATTAAGGGTCATTTTAATACTAGAGGACAGATGCTATTTTCCAATGCTCTTTTCTTCTGGGTTGCAGTTATGCACAGTTCTGGGATTGTTTTAGAAAAGCCAGTAAATACGTTCCACATGACACTCTAGAAAAACAATTATCATAGCATATGTTCCTTTTAAAATTATTTTCCAATTATAATTGACATATAATATTATATTAATTTCAGGTATAAAATGTAGTGATTGGACATTTATATACCTTATGAAGTGATCACTCCAATAAATCTAGTATCCATCTGACACCATATATAATTATTAGAAGGTTATTATTATCTGTTATTAATTATATTCCCTATGCTATAGCATTTGTTCTCAATATAACCTGGTAGACTTGTTTTTTCTTAGCTCCCTAGAGTCCTCTGCCTTTACCAAGCTGGGATTCTAGTATCACAGGACTTGCACTTGATATCTGTGTCTCTATTGATGTCTGTGTCTGATCAGAGCACAAAATTATTCTTATTCTTTCCTCTTATTGTTAGTTTTCTTCCACTTAGGTTATACCAGATAAATTTTTATTCATGTGTAATAATTACTTAGCTCCACAAGTGCTTCACTTACCGTGACTGAATTAGAAAGCTGATGTTAGTGTTCAAAGTTTCAGTATAATACATTTGAGCCTCTAGGGTCTCAAAAACTGATAGTAAATCTTACCAAGAGTGGATCATGCTATTTCAGTTCTTAACTGTATTAGTTCTTTTTGGAACATAGAAGTGCAAAGGCAAGCACAATTTTTTAATTAAAAAGAGTCTATGGAACACTTTCAAACCTTTTAAAAGGTTCTGTCAGCTTCTGTTCTCTAAGTGTACAGACCAATGTTTTTCCTTAATGGCAGCTGTTCCTCCACCTATAATTCAGCACATAATTTCCTAATCATATAGAATCCTAAAAATCTATGTGAAGAATCACAGCATGTGTAAATATGTCTATAGGACATGTTCCCTTATGGATGGATATTATGGAGAGGTTTTTGTGTTTTCTAATCATAAGTTTGTCATATACACTATATGGATATATATATATGAATGAAAGCTATTAACATGCTTTTCCATACTACATATTAAACATAAGCATTAATAAGCTGCTATTTGTGACTTGGAGGGAGGGAATTCAAGTACATGTAGTCAATGTGTTATTACCTAAGGAAATCCCGTTTTTATCCAATAGGCTCTAGTTTTCATAAGTTACGTTGATTTAAGGCTTTTTATCTTGTTAGAAGATCCAATGGTAGCTAAAACAATATTCAACATTCTCACTAGTGTGATTGACTTCTAGAAGTCTCTCTATATCCTGTTTTTTTTCTCATGATTCATATTTTTATCACATAGTGAATACCACTATACCAACAAATAAGTTAAGTGGTGGAACATTGACAGATCAAAAGTTCCTTCGTGCAACATGCTAATCACCATACTCCTACCTTTCTCAAAGGTAGCCATATACCTGACTGTTAAAATTGTTTTCTTGCTTTCCATTTTTAACTTACCATATAAAATGAAATCCTAATTACTACAAATCAATTTTGTGTTTTTGAAAAAATTTTATGTAACAAAATAAAACATCATGTGTCTTTTACTCACTCATCATATTTATAAAACCTTGTTGTATGTAGATGCAGTTCCATTTTTAATTTTTGAGATATCTTGATACTGCTTTCCACAGTGATTACACCAGTCTGCATTCCTACCAATGGTACAGAAGAGTTCCCCTTTCTCTACATCCTTGCTGAAACTTCTTGTTTGTTTATTTATTGATGATAGCCATTCTGACAGGTGTGAGGTAATATCTCATTGTGGTTTTAACTTCTATTTCTCTGATAATTAATGACATTAAGCATCTATTCATATGTCTATCAGCCATCTGTATGTCCTCTTTAGAGAAGAGTCTATTTGGCAAAGGAAACATAAACTAAATAGAACTACAACCCAGAGAGTGGGAGAACATATTTGCTAATACATCTGACAAGGGGTTAATATCCAAAATTTATAAAGAATTTACAAAACTCAGCACCCCCCCCCAAAAAAAAAACCCAAACAACCCAATTAAAAAATGGGCAAAGGACAATAACTGATATTTAAAGCATGTTTTTGACATCATTCTATATGTCATTGATTGATGCTAATCATAAGCTGAAAATCAAACTTATTGAGACATTAGTTAATATGTCTAATCACCATTAGTACACACCCTTCACTAATTTTCTAATATCAATTCTGTGCATGTAGTTTCAAAAGATAAACACTTACATAAACATTGTAAGTTCTATGACCAGTTACATGTCACTCTGGCAAGTTATTTATAGAAAGACAAAATTTGTCTGGCATGATCATTTTTTACAAAGTCAAGAGGATTTTCTACCTAGTAACTTGTGCTTATCAAGGCAATGATTTTCAACCCAATCTTCATCTCATGGCACTTGTAAATTAATTACTAAAATTCTGCAGTGCACTAAAAATGCATTTTGGTTTTTGCTAATCTAACAGAAAATAAGTATAATTTTGATTGATTTACCAAAAAAAATAATAATAGTATTTACCTACCCTTTTTGCTTCAAAATGACCTTTTCAAAAATCAGATACCTGTACTTGTAGATAAGGATTTCTGGTATAAGAATTAACCAATCAGATGCAACCTTATTATTAAAAGCTATACATTTAATTTTCAAGATAGGACATTCACATCAGGCAGCTATTGTTGTGTTGACTGTTGTCATTCTTTTTCTTTGACAAACTAAGGGAAAAGAAGTCTGTGACCTGACTAAATAGTCAGATTGCATGTTTTAAAAATTCTTGTGGCACACTAGTTGAAAGTCATTGATCTAGACTATTACCAATGGATTGCTTCCATTTGTACTCTAACCACTTCGCAGGTTATCAAAATTAAGATAAGTAGTCTTTAATTACTGTTATAAAACAAGACAACATTCCCCAAATGGTGTTGCTTATACTAAGTCCCATGTAACCAAACTGAGACTTAATATATTTATGAGTTTTAGCTCTCCCAGAAATAAAATATAATATATATATATTTAACTTTTGACATTATTACAGGTGTTCCCAATTTTTCACCCCTAGATCCTTCCACCCAACCCTTTTCCTCTGCCTTCATCCAATTGTTATCTGTGTCCATGTCTATGCATATATATGTGTATGTCCTTTGGATAATTTCTTTCATTTTTCCTTCCACCTTCCCTCTGAGATCTGTTAGTTGGTCCCATGTATGCATGCCTGAGGTCCTACTTTGTTCTTAAGTATAGTTTGTTCATTAGACTCCACATATAAGAACATATGACATTTGTCTTTTTCTCACTTATTTTGCTTAGAATGGTAATCTCCACGTTCATCCATACAGTCACAAAGGAATCTGAAACCAGTCAACAGGAGTTGCCTGATTAGCGCTAAATAGGTAATTTGTACTGCTGATATACACTTAAAAATCAAGTTGTGCTCTAGGATGTTCTGTATACTCACTGTTGTATGAATGGGGTTAATGGTGGACAGTGATTGGCTGAATTTGCTACATGCCTAGCAATTTACTATTTACTGATGTTTTCACAGCAGCACAGTAATTTTAGTATTTTGATTACCATATTATGATAAAAAATCTAAGGTCCAGAAAGGTAATTGCAATTTCACCAAACAAGTTGGGGTCAAAACCAGATGTAAGGTGTCTCCTCCCTCATTTCATCACATTGGTTTCATTGCTAATTAGCTTTGTCAATAGTTTTGCCCACATTTACACATTAAAGTATAATTTATATACAAAAAACACAAATCTAATGTTCCATTTGACAAACTATTACCTTTAACATATGACTAATCACACCCAAAACAAGAAATATACCATTTCTATACCAGAAAATTCTCTGGCTCATCAATGGATTTTGCCCATTGGTTTTATTTATTTATTGTTTCATTTTTTAAATAACTTTGTCTTTATATATAGTTGGTATTGCAATCTTATATTAGTTGTATTAGTACCAGGGGAATAATATAGTGATTTAACACTTTTATAACTTTCAATGTGATCACCTCACTAATTCTAGTAATTGTCTATAATGATTTATCAGAGTATTATTAACTATATAAATTTATCAGAATATTATTGACTATATTTTCCTTCCTCTTTTTGCCCTTTCCCCTCCACCACCTCCCTTCTCATAACCATCCCTCCAGTCTCTGTTTCTATGAGTCTGTGTTTGCCTTTTGTTTTTATTTGTTCAGATTCCATATATAAGTAAAACCATGTCATATATTACTTTCTCTGCTTGACTTATTTCTCCCTGAGTAATACCCTCAAGATCCATCCATTGGTTTTAGCATCATGCCCACACACACACACACACACACACACACACACACAAATATATATATATATATATATATTTAAAAGAATAGGATTAAATTCAGCCAATTTCACTCTTGTAACCTATTTTTGCTTCAAAATATAAAACAGTAACTAATATCAACATAAAGTACTAATTCAAAAACTATAAAAGGCTTTCAAACTAAGTAATGGTGAATGATGTGCAGACTATTTCACCTTCTTCTCTCAAAATGAGAATAATTAAATTTTAGTCTTAACTACAGGGGCAAGAAGAGTTCTTCAAATAAAGGAAATGAAACCCAGATACTAGGATCATCACCTTCATAGTTTATGAAGCTAAGGCTCTAATAATTAGTTGATTGCTGCTGCCTGATTTCATAGTTCCAAAGACAGTGGCACTGATAATTGTAGCATGGTTTTCACAACTTAAATTAATTAGTGAAATATGATTGACAGAATGAGGAAAGAGTATTGTCTATACTGGTTTTTTGTTGCCAGGCAAAAAGCCAGGGATCCTGGGCCTAAACAAAAGAAGAGGAAGTAAGAAATAATTAGATAAAAATATTTTAATTAGGTTATGGATATATTCTGCTTCTAATAAATTCTGCCAAAAAAAAAAATCACCTCTCATTGGAGAATTAGAGAAAGTATAATAAGCCCATTACAAAACCCATAGTGAATCTCAGAGATTTCAAAAAACTCTTTGGGATGTCGTATCTCTCTGCCCCTTACAAGTTATTATATATTAATATGATACCTATGAATATAATATAATATTTAGACTAGTTGATGAAGCATGCTGCCTGAAGCACATTTAGAAGGTAAGAAGTGGTGGAAGTGAGAAAATAAGAAAATAAAGAATTATCATTTTAAATTTAAATGTTAGAGTAATGATGAGATATTTCATTCAAATTAATCATGAAAAAGAGTGGATTATTATTATTACTGAAATTTTTATAGCAACTGTATATTTAATGTCATGTGTGTGTTCTGTGGGTATACCTTAAAAGGCTTTGATGATTTTCATAATCCAGTTCCTGTGCAAGAAAGCAAATCTTAAATAAGGAAGAATACACATTATCTGTCTGGCTTTGCCTCCAGCTCACAATGATCCTTAGGTCCAGAAGTGCATGGCCTGCCCTCAGTGCACATGTACAGAGAGGGAGAGATCAAGTTTTCCAATGCTTCTTCTAATAAGGGCATAATCTCATCATGACCTTATCTAGACCTAATAATTTCCCCAATGCCCCATCTGCAAATACCATCATCCTTTGTGGTTTGGGGCTTCAATTAGGAATTGGAAGGAACATAGTTCAGTCCACAACACTGTGATTCTATTTTATGAGTATGTATTTATTTTCAAATTGAATCATCAGTAGTATATTAAAAGTTTTAGATTTCCTGAAATTACTTAGAGGTTTGTCTTCATGACCAATAAATAATACTATAAATATAGTAATACAAGGAAAACAAGCTATTTCAGTTCTGGCAAAAAAATGAAATTAATATTTTAATATAAAAGTGGATATCTCATATCTGCATTAGCGGGTATACCTAAGGTTTACAGCATCCGTAAATAGATTCTTTATGGAAGCCACAAAATTACTGTGTTTTACTGTCTAGTAATTTAGAAATATCTACATTAGGGTTTTCATGCCAACATATCTTGTTTCAGAAGTTGGCAGTTTTCTTGAGCTTCTCGGGATACATATATCAGAAAGTGAAGTAATCAAGATAAAGCAGAGGAAGAAGTTGAACTACGAGCAGGTACAACAGAGACCTCAGTCAATACTTAAGAGGTTTGGATCTGGACTTATTTTATTTTATTTACTGAGTTGAATATTTATTTATTACAATACTTATTCCTAAACTTCTAGAGTTTTTCTAAATTAGGTAAGACATCTCAGCCTATGGGACTCTGGGGCTTCTACATTGACCAGCTGTGGAATGCTGGTTTTTTTAGGGTGGGAACATAACTTTAAATGAATCATTTTCCTTCAGGGGAGGCCCGTTCCTAGAGAGTGAGAGTGATTTAGCTGTGAGTTTTCAGCAACCAATGCTTGAAGTAAATGGGAAAATGATTTCTATGTTTGATGGGGGAAAACAGACTGTTACATAACAATTCCCACAACCGGTTTCCTCTGAGCACCAGTTAAGCTCTCTGGTGTTGCTACAGTATTAAGCCCTATCTGTAGAGCTCTAGCAAGGCCTGTTTCTCCTTGGACAGAAACCAGCTTCTCCTTGGATTGGACATTATTTTAATAAAAGGAAATGGTTTTAAACCACCTTGAATTGCTAAGAAATAGAATTTTACTATGGAAATAGCTCTGCATTTGGTGCCAGGAAACTAGTCTAAGTTCTTTCATTTACTTTTTGAAAAAGGTTTTAATCTCTAGATATAATAATTATAATTTGCTATAAGTATTAAACTATAAGGAAATTAATTTTTAAAAATCCAGTTCTAATAAATAATTAAGATACAAATGTAAGGTAGTTGAACATAAAGTCAACCAACCAACTAAACAAACAAATGAAACAAATGCAAGAATTTTCCAACACGAGAGAAATAATCCGAAAAACAAATTAATGGAAAGGGATCTATTCACAACAGCAGCAAAAACGATGTAACATCTATGGAAAGGAGGACTAAAGAGGATAACTACATAAAACTTGGCTGAAAAACATACATGAAAACCTGAGTAAATGGAAAGGCATCTCATTTTGCTGGACATAGTATGTGGTCAAGATGCCAAAAATTTGTAAAACTACATAAACTAAAGTTTCTGTCTCAGTCATTTATGGCAACTCAAGAAAATATCCACTCAGAGTTTAATCAAATAAGGGGATTAAATCTGGGATCATTTTATATAACATATAAGCCTGGATGCATGTGTGCCTGGGGGGAGCGACCATTAGACTACTCCAATAAGACATCTGAAACAGAGGTCAGAGGCACTTTTCTAAAGCAAATTGAGTAAGAAATGCCATGTATATGTTTTCACAAAATAGAGAAAATATACAGTGGTTTGAAATATGTATCCTGAAGAAAGAAAACATTGACAGGAGAGAAAATTATAATTTTTCAGCCTAGATATTGCATTAGGGAAAATATAATTTAGAGTTCATATTTCAAGGAAAAAGAATATATCACTGTTTATTATAAGTGAATAATACTTAAAATATTAAAAGAGGGATTAATTTGAAAATAAACATTTCTAATTAAATATGGAGTGCCAGCTTCACATGACCTGCCTTCATCAATTGGATGAATATTTCCATGTGTACCTTTTACTCATTATCTCTTGATTTTTGATTCTGAGGGTCTACATCTATTCATTCAAAAGGTTTTATCTATAATGCACAGCAGAATATACTTCATTTTATTGTATTATTTGATAAATAATTTTTGTTTAGGTAATTATTTGTAGACTACTTTACTTTTATCCTTCTCGTATCATGTCTTAGATCCAGTTGCTCCTTTCCTATTTTATAACCCTAATTAAAGAGGTGTTTTCTGTAATATTTTAAATGTTCAAGAGACTTGTTTGAGTTACAAAGCACGAGAAAAATCCCAGATTTTTCATGAAACACTTTTGGTACATTGATAGGTCTTAAAGAAATTAATTTATTAATAATCTCCTGACCCTTTTATTTTCTGTCCTTATCACTGATTCTTAATGAGCATAGTTTATTATCAGTTATTAAGGTATAATTAAACTATAACTTGTCAAAATATAAAGCTTGATACAATAGTTATTATTTCTCTAATGATTGACTTTATTATTCAGTAGAAACTGCTTCCTATTTCCTATCTAATATTAATAAAATCTCATTGAGCTTATTTTATAAAGTGATACTCTATTAACACAAATTTATCATTAGTTTTGTGAGTTAATTAAGTACTTACTAGTCTCACCAATCACTATATCCCAGTCAATCTAACATGAGCACACACTCCTCTTCCAAAAAATATATGTTCACACCTAATCACTCTCTCATATACAAGGTCTGTATGGAAAAAAAGTCCAGCCATTGTTAATATAATGAGAATGGTTTGCACAAATTGATGTAACCTGCAACCAAGGAGAATAGACCAGAATGTGCATATGTGAACAATGATGACATCACTGTGCTGGTCAATGGGAGTGTAGATGCCATTGAGTGAGCATGTGTATTTTGTGGCCTTGCCATTCAAAATGACTGAGGAAGTAGAGCAATGAATCCTCATCAGATTTTGTATTAAGCTTGAACGTTGTTCCATGAAACTCTTTGGATGGTATGGTCAACTGGTGATCAGCAGTTTCATCACAATAATGTGTCTGCTCTTGCATCATGTCTTAGGCAGAATTTTTGGTGAAACCACCCAGGTGACTCACATACCCTATAGCTGAGATTTGGCTCCCTGTGATTTGTTCTTTTCCCAAAACTAAAATTACCTTTGAAATGAAAGAGATTTCAGACTTTCATTGAAACTCAGGAAAATATGAGAGGCAGCTGATAAAGACTGCAGGAACTGTGTCAGGTCCTAAGGTGCCTATGCTGAAGGGGACTGAGCATCATTGTCCTATGTACAGTGTTTCCTGTATTTTGTATCTCCTTCAATATATGTCTCTACTTTCATATTACATGGCTGGATACCTTCTGGACAGATTCATGTACCCCTTTACTTACAAACACAATTACCCACATATAAGCATGCTCACATATACTCAAAGACTCATTTTTTAAAAATGTAATAGAAAAGAAGTGAAGATATACAAGTCTCTGAGGCAAGAATATTTTTGTAAATAAAACCTAGCTGTTAATGACTGTTATTAGTAGAAGAAGAAATCAAGGTTTTTAAAGCACACAAAGGCATTGATGTTACTACTTTTTACAAAACAGACAGGTTTCATCTCTGTGCATTCAATTATCTACTTGTCTTTAAAACTTCTTAAGCTGAAAATAAAGAAAAACAAAGCCACTGAGGGTAAAACCTTGCTTATCATCCATGGATTGTACAAATTAGACACAAAAGATCATTTCAAATACATCAGAGTTTTCAAAAGCATCCCGTCACAAAAATATTTAGAAATCAGTATTGAATTAAACCAATCGCACTCCCCTTTCACACTGATGAAGGGATTGTATGCTCTGTTTTCATGACAATCACATCATTAGTGTACATACTTTTAAACTGATTATTTCATTCACCACAAGTGACATTAGGGTTAGAGTTATATAAAAACTCAAATCACACTTGATGTTGCTCAAATATCATGCTTTGTGTGGCCTAATCAAAATTTCATCAAATGTTTTATTAAGCTCTGACACAGGAACTAAGATAAAGCCAAATGATCCCCTTATTATTAAGCTAAAGTAAATTGCATTCTGTTTTGGTCTGAATTTCAATGAAATGGTTCCTAATATTCATGGGAAGTAAATGGAACTCAGTTGTAATACCACCAAAATACTATAGTACATTCATTTTGCAGGGGAGCTGAAGGTAATGATGAACTATATACCTGGGAGTATAGCCAAGGAAATCAGAACTATTATGCTTGTACAAACATATGCATATTACTGAGGTGGAGAATTATTAGGCAAAGCTGGATAAATGCTTACTTTTACTATAGTTTGTATTTATCACATTTCTGGTACAACTTCAAAATCAAGAAAATAGTAAGTTGGTCAATTATTAAAAAACTAAATGCTCTATAAGGTAAATTCAGTTATTGTTTTTTATATGAAACTAATTGAAAATTAAAAACACCTTTAATATAAAAATATATTCTAATGACGTAAAACAGACAATATTGTGACACAACCATTCTAAATGCTAGAGAATGATCGGGATCAAAGAGAAGTTATATTGTATATAAAATCTTGTAAGTCAGGATCATGTAACCTATTTTTCCTTGGACAGTTCTATTACTAAAAGTACTTCCTTTTACTTTCTAATAATTCTTGTTTAGTTTATAATAAATTAGGTGCCTATTTCTTTCTCAATTCTAAATGCAGATAAACCAAAACAGTGCTTTTTCAACTAACCAGGAGAGCAATGTCTTCATTGTCTTACTTTAACATTATGTCTTTCTTCATAACCCAGAGCAAAGTCAAATATTTTTCCAAATCCACAGAATATTATTATTGTTTTTATATAGAAGATGTGAATTAAAATGTTATTTATACCCAATAAGCTAGAAGTCACATATCCCTAGATACTTTTATAAATAGCACATATACCATACATTGAGTTATAAAGAACCCCATCAAAGCCTTCCACGTTGGTGAAATTTCTAGGATAAAGAGTTTAAAGCCATGTGGCAATGTTCCCTCTAAAACAAAATACAAGTTTCTCCACCTTAATTTTTTTATATATAATCATATACAATACCTGTTTGGGTATCTGGATTTTGGAGGTCCATTGGTCACATTTGGTTGTGAATCTCAGATTAATGTGTTGAATAACATGAAAGTCTTTTGGAGGAGAGGCTCAGAGGGAGAAAGGTTCTCCTGAAGATTCATGCTGTGGTATAAGCAGCCCAGCCAGTTAATCATACGACTGAGAATTGTGTACTGAAGACTCATTTATAGTGACTTCTGAGAGGGAAACATCTTGTGAAGTTCCACCAACTACAATGCTGGTAGAAAGTGAAGATACATTAAATAGAAATGAAAAATCCCTCCTACCTAGCTATAGAGGTAATGAGTGGAGCTGCTGGGCATATTCTACATTAGACAATTTTATCTTCTTGCTAGCTCATATAAAGAATACTAAGTTATAATCAGGGTTTCAGTTGGAAATATTACTAAATTCATATCACCCCTATTGAAGGGTAGTTGACCTCTATGTCTGTGACCTCTATGTCCTCTGTCTAGAATTTGAGCCTTTCTTCTGAACAAAGGATAAGAATGGAGGCTAAGTTGAATAAACAGTAAACTCTTCATGATATTCTAGTTCTACAGTTCACCTCCATCGTCTCTCCACCCTTTTCTGTTATTCCCTGAGTCCCTAGAGGCTAATTTCTTTGGTTACACCACCCAGGTTCTGTTACTGGTAAGTGGCTGGACTTGGTTAATGTGAGGCATAAAAGAGAGTGGAAGTTGAGAGAGAAAAGAATTTTGAGGACTTTGTTTCTGCTCCTGACTTCCTCTAAGCCCAGTTACGTGAGCTAAGTCCTCCCATTGCTAACTCCTGCTGTGCGATTTCTTCTCAAGATAGTTCCAGTTCTCACTGAGTTATGATAGTTATCTTCACCTCCACCCTGACCTTGTGCTTTCAGCCTCATGGGTAACAAAAGCTCTTACCACCCTTTCTTTACTTAATTAACCCTGGCCATATCTTTTTTTAAGAGTTTCTGCACCTTAACTATTTGGAGTAAATTTTGATTTCTGCCCTCATTGATACTGATTTAAATGAATTCTCAGTTTATTTTACATAAGAACCCATAACTATTTTCTTTTAGTTTCCATTGACCTTAACGTAATGCCTGTCTTATCACAAAAACTTTGTATTAATGTTGAATGAGTTAATGAATAAGTGAATGGATGACTTTATTAGGATATTCTAATATAACCAAGAGACTACATTTTGCTGTAAACAGTGGGAAGATGGATAGGAAGATATCCTATAAGAAATTGTTAAACTTCCTCATAGGAGTATCCCTCTGGTCATAGAGGAAAACCAGATAATTGGTATGTAAGCAACCACAAATCCCTTTGTGCCCTCTACTGACAATGGCCAAAGTAGAAGCTTGAATTATGAAACTATTTGATGGTCTGAGAAATATGCAATAGAGTAATCAGGATATTTTAAATGTCTTTATTAATTTAACTATTTATTTCAACATATGAGGAATAAAAGATATGTATCAAGGTCATTTTACAGGTTGAAACTTGAATTGAACTGTCCAATATAATACTACTGGTGTGGCTAAAACCAAGACTAATATGTAGACCTTTTGTCAATTATTCTGTGGCATTTCCTGAAAAAGCATTTATATTATTTGCCATACATAGTAGACTCTTCACTCTGTTATATCAATTAATTTTATTAAAAGCAATTGCTATTTAATGAGATTTATAAGTAAGTGAAACTATGTATACAGATTTCATATGTATATATATATATAGGTATAGTAGAAATAAACTGAATCTGAATTGAGAATACATCATAAATTAATAGGGATACCATCAATTAGGACAGACACATATCTCTGAGTTATTTTCTATCCATCCTGCAACTAAATTTTGGGGACTCAAAGTTATAGCATATGTAATTGTTTAATTGTAAGCATTTCAAGCTGAAGCAATATTAGTCCCTTCAATAATAGCACAGAATAAAGGTTATAGATGTTTTATAATAGATATTTTAGGAAATATTCTAGTTACTAGGCTGGTAAAGAATATGCTAGTGCTTTCAACAGGAGGAATCAATTGGGCCATTGACTTTTAAAAATAGTGACATAAACTATAGTTAGTCATCTCTGATCACTGTCACTGGCCTATCAACTAGTTTTATCATAATAGTTATAGTTACATAATAAAATTGCATAATAACATGGATTTATTAACGTAATTGCATGAGTGATTTTAAATTTAAACACTATTCTTATACAAAATTTAAGAAACTTAGAAACTAAAAATGTTTATGGTATTTAATGTACAATAATATACTCAATTATAATTAGATTTATTTTCAAATTTGTTTTTATTCTTTGTGTTCTGGCACCTTTAAAGTTATAGAAATTGTTTTGTCTCATGCAGTTGTCTGTCCGAGACACTTATAAGCATGATGCTTTGTCTTTGATGTTTTCAATATTTAGCACATTGTGTTCAGCTGGGTATTTATAATTCATTATATTTTTATGGCAGTTATACATTAATTCATGTAGAGAACTTCATCAAAAACAAGGAATAAAACTATAGTGTCAGCTTAATTATTAGCACCACTCTGCTGGAATGGGCCTTATGCAAAGGATTTGTGCCCAAAGTAAAAAAAAATAAAACAACATGAGGTAGATTGTGTATTCTGAATCATATTGAGGACCACACTGATTTGTTCATTAAGACACATCTTTATAATCCCATTATAATTATCTTTCCTATATTTAAAAATATGACTTAAAATGAAAATTACTAGATGTCATATAGGAAGCAAAAACAGAAGCATTTTAGTTTTAATCGAAACACTGTTCAGTATATCACTTTAATATCTCATATTAAAATGAAGACTTTCTAAAGGGACTGCTTGTGTATATTTTCAGATGAATGGGAGAAAATGGTGTGAGAACAAAACTATAGTAACAAATTATAGCATCACTGAAAATTTTCTAATATGGCAGTCAATTTTTTTTAAAACTCTGTACACATATATCAACTGCATTTGTTTTAAATGATGAGCCTGAAGAACTCCTCAGTTGTGCCCCCTTTTTAAATGATTTTCATTTAATGAAGATCCGATCAACCAGGTCACTAGTGGCACTGTCCACAGAGGAGCAACTACTGTGCTCTTTTAGCTCTTTTGAGGGTCATCTTCTTGTACATCCATCCACACCTTCCTTCATAGCCACCCATTTATTTGACAGAAAGTAACTATCCATCAAAAGGGTAAACATCATTGTTTGTGAGTAAGTGTAATTTCCATGGCTACCTTAAAATTTCATCATGTAACGCTAAGATAAAGGTTCTCATTTCTTTTTTTCAGTAGGTGCATTTTTTTTTTTTTTATGGTTATTGTCATTCTATTACAGTTGTAGCAATGTTTCCCCATTTGCCTTCCTCTGCCTAGGCCACACACCACCCCTCCACCTCTGCTCCCACAGTCAATCCCCACACCATTGTCTAGGTCCATGGGTCATTCATACATGTTAAGTGCTATTTATTTACAAATAACAGGTCAGTATATAGGCATATTTTATTCTTTATAGTAATGGTATTTACTTTGCCTTTACTTAAAATACCACAGCACATAAAATATATTTTAGATGTGATTTGATCATTGTTCCTTTTCTTTCTAAATTGGTGTTAGATCTCAAAGCATAAACTCCCGGATCTACAGTCTATACCTAATATGTATGGCTTATTAGATCAAATACAAAATATTCAATTTACCATTGTATTTTATTCCCTGGCTCCTTCTTATCTATTCAACCTTATCTCTCATTAGGTCCCAAAATAGGTTACTCCAATCATGTAATTCTAAAAATTGATTACTCTAGTCTCAATGAATTGTCTCCTTATTCTTTCCTCTTACCTAAAATGGCTTGAAATTTCACTTCCAACTTTGCAAATTTCACCAGTGAACCTTCTTTATACACTCACCCTTTCAGTGATGTTTCCTATAGCAAAAGTGTTTAAAGTGTCCCAAAATGACTGCTATCAAACCACTGACTGACCCCTAACCTCTGGCCAGGCATTGTGATTTCCACATGTTGATTGTAGCAGTAGCTGCATTAAGAGCCTCTAAATGAAATATTCAGATTCATAATACTACATCCAATTTCCCACCCCCTTTGGAACAAGAAGAAAGATATGGTATTTACTTACTAACTACTGTTGGGCTGAGCCCAGGTACCTTAACATCTTGGCACTTCCTGCTTTCTTGGGCCTGAGCATGCTCCTCTAATAAGGCAAGACTTGCAGGTGCTTTGGATAGGGTGCTGTCAAGTAGGTGTGCAAACTTGACATGAGGTGGCTCCTCACAGGGCCCTACTCTGAGGCATGTTTTATGAGGCCTCACAAAGTCCCCAGGGGACTGAGTCAAATTGATAAAAAATAGCTTTAGAAAGTAAATGAGTTTCCATTTTGATTCTAATACTTGTAAGCTGCATTCTGATTGTATTTATATGATTAGAAATATTTATCATATTACAGGAATATTTTTGAAATGAAATACAGGAGTAAACCTTGATTTATGATGCCTGCTTCATGGTTTAGCCAATATGTCAACTGTTATGAGTCTTCAGTCTGGTCTCTGAGGCTTTTTTTTCTCTGATTACTCTGAAGGAAAAACTAGTAAACTTAAAGCCTAATTTGTAGTGTTTTAACCTGAAATGTGATTATGATCTGAGTCTTCATAAAGGGAATATGTGACACAAATTGAATCTCAAGTAATCACCAAAGGTGGGGCTAGAGGGGAGTCCAGTTCTCTCCCCAGCTGAACTGCTGCTAAAGTGACCTTCGGTAAGCTACCCAACCTTTTTATTCATTAGTTTCTCCCTTGTCAAAGTCAATGGCTAGGAATATATAACTACCAGTCATGCATGGCCACATGAAGAGAAATGGAAGAATTAGAACCCGTAAATATAAAGATTTGCTGGGGAAATATACCATGTATATGGAAATTTTGTCTACAATGTTTTCTTTGTGATTGAACTTGAATGGTTCAGGTATATTACCCGTTTTGGTTTGTTGCTTCTTTTAGTCTCTTATAAGACTTTCACAAAAATAGATTAGATTTTATGATATCTTTCCACTTAAAGGAAGTAGATAGTTGCATGGCTTGTTTCACTAATGGAAAAATTTATTGTCATGCTGAAAGGAAAATATGATAAATGTATTTTCTAAATCAACCTTTTCCTAATCTACATATTTCACATTTCAATCAAAAATAAATGACTGCCAGCAAAGATTTTATGTACTTGATCTACCTCAAAATGGTAGAAATATAAATATTAAGGAGATCACACTGTAAGTAAAATAGCTCTTATTAATTCTGAGATCCAACTACTTGATACTGCTTGATTTTTGTATTATTACATTGACATTTTTTTAAACATAAGAAAGTTCCAATTATTTCAGAAGTAAAATCTAGCATGTATCAACTCTAAACAAGTAAGAAAAAGTTAACACAAGTTGAGAAAGTAAGGAAAAAGATTATATAGGTTCAAATATAAAATTATTACATTACTTCTTTACAATTTATGTTCTTTAACTTGATATACTGGTCACTGATTCCATAATTATTTTTCACAACTTGGGTTATTGATTTTCTATAAAAAGGTTTACTTTTCTGGTGGGGGGTTTGGACAAGAAGTAAAGTAGTGTCAATAGTGTAATAAAGAAGAATAAAGTTAATATATCTTCTATAGTAATAAGGAAAAGTCTATGTATAAAATTATTACTTAACATATTAATAATACTACAGAATATTAAATTAGAACACTAAGAAGTTGGGTAATTGCCAAATGCTGTTAATAATGAGGTCCTGGTTTCACTTTCATATTCTGTAAAGGTTTGGAATTGGATGGTCTGAAGGGTTCCTTCTATCATTAAGATTCCATGAGTCTTCTATATTGTTATTTGTTTGGTGTAGCAAATCAATAAATTCCTAATAATTTAGTATTGAGAAGAGACCATCAATCTGTCTAGATTTGTGGAAAGGCTAAATTAGTGGAAACAAACTCCTCTTGTAGGCCTCTCAAGGTCTAAGGATTTAAATCTTATACATAAGATACATAGCTGATTTCCTCACTGGAAAGCTAGATATTCACAAAAAACAGTGTTTTGTGAGATTTTACCATATTACTACTCACTGTTTCAAATATTCAAAAAATTTGGAGAAGCTTGGTCAAGAGGGATCACTTTCAATTATATCTGAAATTTATGGTCCTTGTTCTGAGATTTCTTCTAGCATTCAACTATTTTAATATTTTATTTTATTGATTATACCATTACAGTTGTCCCAATTTTTCCCTTTTTTCCCCTATGCTTGGTACTTCCCTTCCCTCCTCCAGCAATACCCCTTTCTCCTTAGTTCATGTCCATGGGTCATGCATGTAAGTTCTTTGGCTTCTCCATTTACTTTACAATTCTTAACATCCCCCTATCTTTTTTGTACCTACCAGTTATTCTTTTTGATTTCTGCACCTTTTTCCTCCTTCTTCCCTTCCTTCCTCCTCACTGATAACCTTCCATATGATCTCCATATCTATGATTTTTTCCTGTTCTAGTTGTTTTCTTAGTTTGTTTTTGTTTTTTAGATTCATTTGTTGATAATTGTGAGTTTGTTGTCATTTTACTCTTCATAGTTTTGATCTTTTTTGTAAATGTGTCCCTTTAACATTTCATGTCATAAGGACTTGGTGATGATGAACTCCTTTAGCTTTACCTTGTCTGGGAAGCACTTTATCTGCCCTTCCATTCTAAACAATAGCTTTGCTGAATAGAGTAATCTTGGTTGTAGGTCCTTGCTTTTCATCACTTTGATACTTCTTGTCAGCCCCTTCTTGACTGCAAAGTTCCTTTTGAGAAATCGACTGGTAGTCTTATGGAAACTCCTTTGTAGGTAACTCTCTTCTTTTCTCTTACTGTTTTTAAGATTCTTTCTTTATCCTTAACCTTTGGCATTTTAATTATGTTGTGTCTTGATGTGGTTCGATTTGGATCTAGCTTGTTTGGGACTCTATGTGCTTCCTGGGCTTTATGTCTATTTTCTTTGCCAAATTAGAGATGTTGTCCTTCATTATTTTTTCAAATACCATTTCAATTCCTTGCTCTTCCTCTTCTTCTGGAACCCCTATGATTTGGATATTAGTTCATTTAAAGTTGTCCCAGAGGTTTCTAATCCTCTCCTCATTCTTTTCAATTCTTATTTCTTCATTCTGTACTGGTTGACTGTTTATTTCTTTTTTATGTTCCAAATCATTGATTTGAACCTTGGCTTTCTCCCCTTCACTATTGATTTCATATGGAATTTTCTTCATTTCACTTTGTATGGCCTTCATTTCTTCCCTTATGCATTTGATGTACTCAATCATTTCTGTGAGCATTATTATCACCAGTTTTTTTTACCTTTGCGTCTGTTAGATTGGCCATCTCCTTGTCACTTAGTTCTGCCTCTGGAGCCTTAATCTGCCCCCTGTTTTGGGCCACACTCCTCTCTCTGCTCAACTTGACAGGCTCTTGTGTTTGCCTCTGTGTCTTAGGAAGAGCTGTCCCATCTGTTATGTAATAAGGGGCAGAGCCTTATATATTCCATCAGTTCTGGGAGATCCGTTTCACAACCTTGTGGTGCTGTATGTGGGGAAGAGGCCTGAGAGGGAGCAGTGTCACTTGCTCAGCACTCAACGTCTTTTCCAGTCGCTTCACCTGCAACTGTTGTCCCCTTTAGCTGTTATCCTGGTGATGGTTCTCAGAGTGGGTGTATTTGTGGGCATTCAAAGCCCATGGAGGCCCTTCAAATGGACACTCCTGAGAGAAGGGCAGTTTTTCTGCTACCCCAACCCCCACTGGTTTCCACAGCTAGAAACAATGAGTCTTTATTTTCCTGAAGCTGGAACTGTGAGCTGTGTAGTCTGGCCTGAGACTGGGATTGCTCCACCCCCAACCCAGGTGTCCCTCCCAGCTTTTATAATGTGTGACTGCTCATTTTGCTGGGTGCCCATAGCCACTACCTTGCTATTGCCATAATCGTACCACATCCTCTCTCCATTGACTCCCCATCACCACACCTCCTACCTATCTGGGTGAGAATTACTTCTTTCTTTCTTTCTTTCTTTTAAAGATTTTATTTAATTATTTTTAGAAAAAGGGAAAGAGAAAGAGGCAAAGAGGGAGAGAGACATCAATGTATGGTTGCTTTTCACCTACCTCCAGCCACAGACCTGACTGGAGACCTGTTTTGCAACCTTGTTATGTGCCCTGGCTGGGGAATTGAACCTGTGACCTTTGGGTTCGCAGGCCAGCACCTTATCTACTGTGCTACCAGCCAAGGGGGAGAATTACTTCTTTATATCTTTGTTGGACTTCCATGCAGTTTGACTTTCTGGTGGTTTTGGTTGTTTTTCATTTTGAGGTAGATGTAATCCTTCTTATGGTTCTATAAGAAGGCAAAGCATGTCTACCTATGCCTCCATTGTGACCAGTAGCCAACTTATTAACACTTCCCTTTACCTTTATTTTTAGAGAAAAATAAACTAGACTATATTTGTTAATATAAATATTTTAAGAGTTTACCATGATAGGATTTTTTTTACTTTCTTGTTAATATAGTAATACATCCATTAAGTAATGGTGAATCTCTTTACTTCAACTGTTTGAATGCTGAAAAAAAGTAAATTTTGATTTACTAACACCCTGGATGTTAAACTTTTGTCTCTTAAGAATAAGATTAAAAAATAATCCAAATGAGGTTAACAAAAACTGAGCATCTCCCTGGCTGGTAGCACAGTGGATAAGGCACTGGCCTGCGAACCCAAAGGTCGCAGGTTCGATTCCCCAGCCAGGTCACATAGCCAGGTCTCCAGCCAGGTCTGTAACTGGAGGCAGGTGAAAGGCAACCATACATTAATGTTTCCCTCCCTCTCTCTCTCTCTCTGAAAATAATAATAAATAAAATCTTTAAAAAATATAAATGGAAATATATTCAACAGAAAAAAAAAAAAAACTGAGCATCTCATAATGTTCCATGTAAAATCAACAATAATTACATCTTGTGATTTTCATTTTCAACAAAGCAATGAGGCCATCTAAATTGTATCTGAGTATATCTAAAAAAGATGACCACTTGTTCATAGATTAAAAAGATAAGGCAAAAGATATTAATTAGATAGATTGCCTATGTTTAAAAATTGCCACTAAAAATAGCATTATATTATTTTTTTAAAGATTTTATTTATGTATTTTAGAGAGATGGGAAGGGAGGGAGAAAGAGAGAGAAAAACCTATCAATGTGTGGTTGCCTCCTACACACCCCCAACTTGGAACCTGGCCTGCAACCCAGGATATGCCCTGACTGGGAATTGAACCCATGACCCTTTGGTTCACAGGCCAGCACTCAGTCCACTGAGCTACACCAG
Source organism: Noctilio leporinus (assembly GCA_004026585.1). NCBI lineage: Eukaryota > Metazoa > Chordata > Mammalia > Chiroptera > Noctilionidae > Noctilio > Noctilio leporinus. Next base: position 282,860 of record PVIW01000147.1, read on the forward strand.
CCAGGGCTTAGATTATGTTTTTAAAGCCTAAAATGAATGAGAACAAAGCAAAAAGAAAATGATCTAGTTGGAAAAAGTTATGTAGCATCGATTCTTTGCCCCCTTCTAATTGTATTATTTTCAGTATTAAATACAAAGACTTCTGGGATATGTACATAATGAAAAGCGATGATTTGGTAAAGTTACTGAGGAGTTTTCAGACAGTTTATAAATGAGCTTCTATAACCCTCTCTAGTTTATTATTTATTTAATATTTAGCCAACTGGGCACTTTAGGGCCACTAACTACAAGCATTAAAAAAAAAGAGAAAAGAACTAAACTCTTCCTAAATTGACTTTAAAGGCTTGTGTAAACTATTAAGCACCTAATTATAAAGACATAGAAATCCAGAAATTATAAATTAAAAGATAAAAGTATATAATTTTACTTTTTATTTCAGCATTAATACAAATATTAACTAGGAAACAACTTCTAAGAGATATTGAATTAAATTTCTTTGGGGTGGGTGGGGAAGGGGAGAGCAATGGAGAGAAAATGAAACAACTATAATACAATAACTTAATTTTTAAAAATTTCAATATTACCAAGAAAGAGATACTGAGATACCACGTATTTTACAACTTAAAAATGCTTTCATTTGTGTAGTGGGTCCATACATGCATATACATATACTTATGCACATACATAAATGTATATGAATACATATATAGAGGTATCATACTCTAAACTTAATAAATTAAACAATGAAAGGATTTTTCAAACTACCATTGGTGATTGAAAGATTAGTCTATTAAATAACTTACATGTTCTTTTATAAAGGCATACATTAAATACATGAGAGCAGACAATAAAACCTAAAGCAAAAGTGGAAAAAAAAAGTGAGAAGGCTTTTGTTACTTAACATAATACTTTTTAAAACTAAGAACAAAACAGAAAAGAAACCTAAAAGGCTTCCTCAGATGTCAGTATCCCCAGACATTAGCAAAGATTGTTTAAATAAATGATGAGAAAAGAAAAGTTTTGTGAGGATCAGTATTTTGTTTTGACTATACAGAAGGTTTGAATTATGATAAACTATTAATTTTTTAAAGATTATATTTATTATTTTTAGAGAGAAGGGAAGGGAGGGAGGAAGAAAGGAAGAGAAACATCAATGTATGGTTGCCTTTCACAGGCCTCCAGCTATGGACCTGGCTGGAGACCTGGCTAACAACCTGGTTATGTGACCTGGTTGGGAATCAAACCAGTGACCTTTGGGTTCGCAGGTCGGCAGCTTTCCATTGAGCCACCAGCCAGGGCCGATAAATTATTTTTAACTAGCATCATTTAGTTTGCATTTATTGTTAAATAAAACAATCCCACAGCATTATTTAAATCTCTTTATTCTAAATGGATTTAGAAAACTTCCTTGCAATACTATGACTCTCCTGCTACAATTGTCCAGAGTTTTGCTGCAATATCTAGTACTAAAGACAATTATTATATAAAAATAGTAGTAATTTACAGTGACTGGATGCTTAATTGAATGTTGCAGAGGATGCATACTAATCAGAATACCTGTGCTTTTAGAACAATGTGGGTGGGAATATAAAATGGTACAAAACACTTTGGTAAAACAATCTGGTAGTCTTTTAAAAGTCTACATTGCTAACTGAGTCTTCATTGTAAAGATTCTGGGATCTAGGTTTCTGGGACCTATGCAGTGCATCTCTTAATCTCATTATGGTAAAAATGTTAATATTAATGTTCTTTTTAATAGCAGCAGGAGATACAGCCCTTATGAAAATGAGTAATGTGTGACTAGAGGAGAGGTTGGGTCAAATCTTGGAGCTCTGACAGGAAAGACATGATCAAGTATACACTGGAATTAGGTTGTAGACACTTGATACTGACCTAGGGTGGAGCTGGAGGAAGGGATAGGGCACTGATGTGCTTGATTCTACATTTCTCTATGGTCCCTACATAAAGAGATCAATCTTTGACATAGTCACATTAAAATCCTAGTTCTAGAGTTTTCTACACACTAACTTATATCTAAAATAAAACAAAACATACATAGTTTGTTAATTGAATAAATGAAGCATAGAGAACATGTTACCACTTACCTCCAACTTTAATCAATTATTTAAATAAGGTAGGTAAAAATAATATATATTTTGGAACATGTTGCCAGTTATAAATTACCTAAGGAATGATATGGTTTATCATTTCATTAATTGTCATTTTCCATTTCTGTGGATTTAGTGTACACACTTTTCAAAGGCATTTAAGAAGAGTAAAACAAAGAACAAAGATTTTATTTTATCTCAACACTAACCCCTTTTCTTGACAAAAGACACAGTAACAGGCTGGTGTATATGAATGTTTTAAAGATTCACTTTTAAACTCAGCTGAGACAGAATCATTTTGGAAGAGAAAAAATAACATGTCTGACCCAGGAGTAAAGTTCTCAATATAAAATAAATAAAAATTATTTTATAAAGTAAACATGACTATTCTGCATTAAATATAAGGTCTTTCTGAAAAACTCACTCTGTTCTTAAAAATCACTGTAATGCCACAATGGTTTTTATTATAAACTCCATTTTTATTTTATAATTTTGTTGTAATTCATGATCCTTGAAATAAATTGTATCTTCCTTTGAACACTGATTTCATCCCCAGATGTAATAGATGCATTTGTTTCTGTATATGATTCACATTTAAAAATAAATGACATTAATATGCCAAGTAGAAGATTCACTTTTTTATAACTCAGAACAATTCTGTTCATATATTTAAGTTGAGGAATATATATTTTTGCCCCTTAATATGGGAGAGAGCCAAGTCTTCCCGGTAATTTGGCGGTGTCACCATTTTTAAGAGCAGATCACTGCAATTGGCAGCAATCCTAGGTGAATCAGGGTTAATGAAACATTTGCCATTTTGAGTTCCAAAATTTGACTACAAGCAATCAAATAAGTTTTCCAGCTCTGTTAATCCAATTTTTTAATTCATAAGGGTGCATATTTCAAATAATTTCAAAATTAGACATTTAATTGTACATATCTAAAAGAGAAGGAGCAATATTAGAAAGATGAATGAGGGAGAAAGTGGTTATAAACAAAAGGTTGTAAACTTGAAACTTTTCTACAAAATAAAGTCTTTTAAAAATTACACAGAAGAATAACACCTATAGGTGAAGATACTATAATCATTGATATTTTGACAGTTATATCAGAGAGGAAATTAAATTTGTTACTACTACTTTTGGACAATCAGCTGCAACAGAAGGATAATGTTTTCAGGAATTTAAACCAAATATATATGCATTTTATATTTTGTTTATGAGGAAATGCTATTACTCATTACTATTTTTTAATATTTAATTATTTTGACAATGATTTACATTTTGTTGTGCAATATATCCTTTTCCTTCATCACTTTTGTTGTTGAATATTCTTTTATATACCACAATTTTACATCAGAATCTCACATATAGACACAAATTTTGTGTACATGTTCAGGTAGGTTACAGATGACATGGGTGAGGTGCAGAATTTATGAAGATTAGTCCTTTCATCAAGGAATAATATTATTATTTTATGTGGCATAATAAGGTTTGATCAGTGATAATAAGAAAGCATGCATGTTTTGATTCTTGTTTGTTTAATGTATGAATGCAAAAATAATAATATAGAATGTTAAGGACAACTCTCAGAGAACCAGTTTTCACTACTGCTTTCATATTGATAAGCTGTGTTTGGATGCTATAGGAAAGTTGATTGTTTTTGAGACTAGCACTAGCCAGGAACAATTTCATCATACAACTCTATGGCCTAATGGAGTACATGAATGAGTTTATTAATTAAAATATAATGAAGTTAGATACATGTAAATATTCATTTAATCTCATGAGGTTAAAATATTCTGTAGACATTTCTAAACTGATAACAGTTATGGAAAAGTAATTATTAGGTAGCTCTAAATTGACCCATTGAGAAAACAGAACACTGGGGGAAATATTAAAAAAACAAGTTTATGAATGCTTTTATTTAACATGCTTGGAATTTATATATCTAACATAACACATTTGGTAACATTACATATTTAGAAATGCATATTATTTTGTTTTCTTGAATTATTAGAACCAACCATGACTTCTCTTCAAAATGCCCCTGGGCCTAGTTTTTAATATCTCCTGATGGAGAATAAAATTTATTTCTATATAAGTAGTAAATATACCTTCAGAGCCCAATGGTAAATATTATAGGATGCCATTTCTAGATTCTGACAATGCTAGATGCAGCCTCAACTTCCCCAGGTACTACCAAAATGTTCCTGAGCAAGTGACTTGAAGATTTCAAGCCCCAGCATTTTTATAGGTCTATTGTGGATAATGGAGAAGGAATGTTAATCATTTAGCATAGTGCTTGTAAATATTCTGTAACTTTAAGCTTTCATAATTATTATAACCATCTTCATAAATATTGTAGTTCTTATTTTCACTGCACTTGCATTTAGTGAAGTATTTTCAAAGTATTAAAAGGGGATTTTCTTTGTTTATAATGATGCTTAAGAAAAGATCAGATACGTTGGGATTGGTTCTCTAAGACACAAGGGCAGATCAGTGAAGGATGAATTATAAAACTGGAAGGGAAATAAATTCAGAACATTTTTTAACATCCCCCCTAGCACTATTTATTAGTATGGAATCTTGATTTCATTAATTTTTATTAATAACTGTTTAGTACATATACTAAATAAAAGATACTTAGAGTGGTCTGGTTAAAATGCTATTATAGGAAGTTTTCTAAAGGGAACAACCACTGTTACTGTATTATATATATACATATATATATATATAAATTTCAGTCACATAAATTTAATATTTTGTTCCTTAAAAATATTTTTATTATTTTATGCAAAGATGAAATACATTAATTTTCTTTTAGATATTAATATTTCAAAACAAATTTATACAAACTACAAACATTTTATTGGATAATTCTTTGTATTTGATATCTAAATTTGACTTAGAGAAAGTTTAGATGCAGTACATTAATAAAAATATCATCAATTTAAATTTTAAGTGGTTAGAAATTATCCATGTAATTTTTAAGGTATTTTCACATCTATGCAGAAGTTGTGTTGCTGTGGTTTTCCTGTGTCATTTTAGCCCTCAGTCTATACTCTGTTGTGAGAGAACAGTATTATTTTTGTCTACATAGATTTCTTTATATCCTTTACATTATTTCCATTTTAAAAGTATGACAAATTAGTGGAAACAGTTTATTGACTTTCAGTAAAAAAGATATCTTATGATTTGTTTTATTTAACTATGCAATTAATTTGTATTGATTTAGATATTTTTCTTTTGTTTCAAGATCATTATTGATCATGCTCTTTGTGTATAACCTAAGCAATCAATCAATATTCAATGCTGCTTTCTTTATAACACTTTTAACTTGTGACTCAAACTGGCATTAGGATGAGTAGATGAGTGTTTTAACATAATTATGTCCATAAACAACAAAATTTTCTTCAGCTAAAAATGAGTCCTCGGTGATTACTTCCATAGATCTTATGATATAGCATTATCAAAACTTCTCATCGAAAAAGAAATAATAAGCATTAAAAGTCAGTAAACTAGAGTTACAAAATGTTATATCTCAATTATATCAAATAAGCTGGAAAAGTAAAACTGTTATTAGTATGTCAAATAATAGTTCACAAATGAAATTTAAAAAACATAACCTATGAAACAATCAATTAGAACATAAAAATATTTCAAAACTAAAGAACTCAAGAGATGGTTATAAAAACATCATACACAGCAGAAAATGTATTAAAACAGAAATAAATGATTTTTGGAAATATTCAATCAGAAAATATGCAGAATTAAGTATATTCAAGAAAAAGGATATAAAATAACAGGAAAGATATATGAGAATCAGAAGAAAAAAACAGAATACAAGTAATTTTAGTCCTAAAGAAATGGAAGACTAAAACAGGGACTATAATAGAAGATATGTAAGTTAAAGACATTTCAAAGTTAATGAAAAAAAAGAACCTTTGTGAATTGCCAAAAAGAAAATCTCATATAAAAGTTTTTCTTAGCTCTGGCTGGTTAGACTCCGTGAGTTTGGACATTGTCCTGCAAACCAAGCGGTTGCGGGTTCAATTCCTGGTCAAGGTACATGCCTATGTTGTGGACCAGGTCCATGGTTAGGGGCATGTGAGAGGAAACTGGTAGATGTTTCTACACATATTAATGTTTATCTCTTCTTTCTCCCTCCCTTCCCCTCTCTCTAAAAATAAATAAAATATTTTTAAAAATACCTAGAAACCAAAGACAAAAATCTTAAAAAATAAAACCACATACAATCATGCACCACATAAGAACTTTTGTCAGCCATGGACTACACATGATAGTGGTTCCCTGAGATTGTAATGGAGCTGAAAAATTCCTATTATTGCTGTAGCCATGGGATTTTGGTTAAAATTAAAAAATACTATTACTTGAGCAGAAGGGCTACATATGAGGTCTCTCCTGAAAGTATCAAGCCAATGTCAATATAATTAAAACAGTTTGTGTGGCCAATACTTTCAGGATACTTTCAGGACAGACCTTCTATGTCCTAGTAGAAAATTATACTGAGTAAACTATGATGTACTTTTAAAAAATGTAATATAAAGTGTTTTAATTATAGTATTCAACTGGATAAAAAAGGTTTTTTAAATGATTCACTCTTCTTGATAAACCTCACACACTGATGTGTTCTGGGCCCCTTGAACATTGTATACTGATAACACAGGTGTAATGTGTAATAAGTTCCAGCTCACAGTAACCTTGAGGTCTTTTGACACATTTCCTGAAAAGATCACCAGACATTATGCAGGTAATGATGCAGTAATTCATTTCTCTGATGCCTTCCTTAGAAGCTCAGGACCTACACCTGAAAATTTCCAAGTAAATACCTTATGTTTCAGTATACTTAATAATAGTAAAACTAAAACATGTAATAAGGTACCATGAATATATAAGGAAAAGCCTGACATGGAAAGTCGGTTTGTTAAAACTCTTTAGTCCAGAAATGACCTGCCTATTTTTAGAGTTATCTCAAAAGTCCCAAGACTTACCTTTGGTGTAGACTCAAGTGGCAGCAATGGGGCTTCATGAACAAAATAATAATGCATAGGATTTTTGGCAAATAATACATTTAAAATGATGAGACTTAGGGAATATTTTCATAAGCAGAGTCCTTGAGGATAGTGATGTTGGTACTTACTAATCAAGCTGAACTACCTCAGATTAGGCTGTGACTAGCATTGGATTCATGTTTATATTATATTTAACTGACTTATTTGTATAATGATAATATTAATCAAAATATTTTTTGTAAATGTAAACCCTTTAGAGCAAAGTTATTCTCATTCTTTATTTTTGCTACCAAACAAGCATATTTATAGTTTAGGAATGTGGGTGAATAATGTTAATGAAATAAATATTCTATTATTAATATTTATGAGTGGGGATGCAAAATTTGATAAATTTATAGATTAAGGGTAATTCTAACTCAGCTCTAGGTATACATATTTCTCAAAGAGAAGGGGTAGAAAAAGATGTTCCAAATAAGTGGAAAGAGAGCAGGGAAAGCTATACTAATATCAGAGAAAATAAGTCATTATATAATGATAAAGGGAATCAGATATAATAATTTTAAGTATACATGCAACCAATATCAGGACACCTAAATCTATAGTGTGGCAAAAATAGGTTTACAGTTATTTGTAAGGAAAAGAATAAATAATTAATACTACAAGAATAAACTCTGTGTTTCACATACTAACAACTGTAAACCTACTTTTGTCCCACTTTGTACATTACACAAATACTAACCAATCTGGAGGAAGAACTAGACAAAAACACATAGAAACTTTAATACCTTATTTTCAACAAAGGACAGATCCTCCAGACAGAATCAATAAAAAATCACTGAACTTGTGCCATACTATAGAGTAGATAGACCTAATATATATATGAACATTCAATCCAACAGCAGAATACACATTACCTCAAGCATGTGTGGAACATTCTCCAGGAGAGGTCATATAATAGTAGTCTACAAAACATCATACCAACAAAATTTTTCAATCACAATGGTACAAAATTAAGAAAAAATTGGTGTTCCTGATGAAAATAGATACAAAAACTCTCAACAAAATATGAACAAATTGAATTCAATGCTACACTGAAGGGATGAACCCTAACCCCTACCTAAAAAGTTTCTGCAAGCAGAAGAAACAATCATCACGAAAGAAACAACCAACAGAATGAAGACAACCTGAAGAATGAGAGAAAGTATTTGCAAACCATCCACCTGATAAGGGTTTAAATGTCCAAAATATATAATGAACTCATATACCTCAATACCAAAAGAAATGAATTTTGTTTAAAACTAGGTAGAGAAGCAAAACAGACATTTTTCCAAAGAAAGCATACAAATGGCCCACTGGTAAATAGATGCTCAGCATCACTAATCATGAAAATGTGAATCAAAAGCGTAATGAGATATCAGTTGAAACCTGTTACAATGACTATTACCAAAAAAACAAGCAACAATTGTTGATGACGATGTGGAGTAAAGGGAGCCATGTGCACTTTGATGGGAATTTAAATTGGTATAGCCATTATAGGAAACATCGTGGAGGTTCATCAAAAATTAAAAATAGAGTTACCATGTGACCCAGCAACCCCTCTTCTGGGTATTAATATAAAAAAAAAAAAATGAAAGCATCTCAAAATGATATCTGTACTCCCATGTTTTGGCTTTATTATTCACACTAACCAAAATATGGAAACAACCTAAGTGTTCATCAACACTTATTATATATAATTCGGCCATGTAAAAGGAAGTCCTGCCATTTGTGACAGTTTAGTTGGCACACTTGAGGACATTATGCTAAGAGAAAGGAGTCAGACAGAGAAACACACATTACATATAAAATCACTTACATGTGGAACCTAATAAAGCCAAACATGTATAAACAAATACGTCCTACCAAGGGCAGGAGGGGGCAGGGGACCAATGGGGGATGATCATTAAAGGGGAGAAACTTCTATTTAGAAAATAAGTGTGGGGATCTAATGCACAACATTGCGAATATGGTTAACAATACTATATTAAATACTTGAAAGTTGCTAAGAGTAAATTTCAAATGTTCTCACCATACAAAAAATGGAATCACATTATTTGATGACAGTGTTAGCTAATGCTATGCTAATAATCATATTACAACATATGTGTATCAAATGAACACATTATGCACCTTAAACTTAAATAATGTTATATGTCAATGAAGTTGGGGAAAAAGAACAAAAACAAAAAACAGAGTTTTATGGCATGGGCTTTTTATTTTTATTCCTAACATTCTATGTGAAAGAGAAAGAAAACTGTATATCTTTTAGCTTCCTTTTAACAGTAAAAGTATTCTCAAGTTTAGGAAAATTCATTGTACTGGTAAATTGAATTATAACTGTAATGTAGTTTTCATTACAGGAAGCAAACCATATAACTATAATGAAAACTGATCACCTATTCTGAACATTTGAATTTTATATGCTCCAGCTGAGTTTCTCAAAGCAGAACACATCTGTATTTCTATTAATCATTCATTAAGTATAAAATGATTTTCTGCTAGTGAAAACAGGAATACCTAGGGGGTAATTGTTTGAAGTTTCAAATTTTCCTGACTCTACTTCTGTGCTCCCATGTCCTCTAGGAAAGGAACTCATAATTAATGAAGTGGTGACATGTCCTGTCAACTTCTCATTCATTAAGAAATTGATAAATTGTGATATATAGGACATTTAAGCTTTTTAAAAAGATTTTATTTATTATTTTCAGAGAGAGGGGAAGGGAGAGAGGCAGAGAAGGAGAGAAGCATCAATGTGTGGTTGCCTTTCACCTGCCTCCAGCTATGGACCTGGCTGGAGACCTGGCTTGCAACCTGGTTATGTTGCCCTGGCTGGGAATCGAACCAGCAACCTTTGGGTTCGCAGGCCTGCACCTTATCCATTGTGCCATCAGCCAGGGCAGACTTTTAGGCTTTTTAAAGAAAAGATTAATACTGCAACAGAAGTGAGTGGCAATTTCTTTCATCTGATTCCTAAGATAAGAGAGGTAAAATGAAGACTACTTCAAAGTAAGAAATATACTAATTGTTTAAAATCTTGTGCATTAGTAGCTAGGGCAAATCATTGTTAGAGCAACTCTTGTTGGAGTGAGGAAGTAGTTGAGGGATTTAAATGGGTTGGGGCAGGTTGGCAGAAATGCTTTCTCTCATGGGCCAGGTGCTTGGGAATTTACTGGAAATTTTATGGATGTCTGTTTTGAGTTATAATTTCAAGAGGACATATTTGTAACTGAAGAGAAAAACAACAAAAAAAATAGGAACTAATCCCTATGCTTAACACGATTCTCCCCTTGTCCTTCTTTCTCTATTGGCAGCTGTCATAGCAAATGACACAAAGTTGGATCACACACTGCACATGCTCTCTACCTAGTAATATAGATCACTAGGAATCAATCAATATTACAATACATTCTTTACTTTGCTCCTGCTTCCTCCCTTCTTCCTCTACTCCCTTTCAGTTTACTCATTACTCAATCTCTGCACATGGTCATCATTGATATGTGAAGGGGTGATGTTTGGAGATAACCTCCATTTTTGTAAACGACACAGGTTTACTTCTAGGGGTGTTAGTTTGCTCCCAGCCACATGCTATCAAATGCCCCATGACCTGGTCATGTTTATACTTCATTCTCTCTGAGCCTGGATTTGCATTGGATATTTTCCACACTTGCACCTTGTGAGGTTCTAACATCCCTCTAGCTTAGGGTTGAGACCTGAGCTACTCAGAATTGCTTCTTTTTACAACACAAAACACCTTCTACTCCATGCACAGAAGATCCTTAAAAAGACAAGCACTTTGATTTGACCATTTCTTATTTTTCAGGACTAAACATTCCTTTCTATTTTAATTAATTAATTAATTTATTTATTGTTCTATTACAGTTGTTCCCTTTCCCCCCGCATTACTCTCCCTGCCCAGCCTGTCCCATCTCTTCTCCCACAGTCAATCCCCACCCTGTTGTCCATGTCCATGGGTCCTTTGTACTAGTTCCCTAACTAAACTCTTCTTCTTTCCCCCATTTTCTCCCTTTCCCCTCCCCCCTGGTCACTGTTAGTCTGTTTGTTGTTTCCATGTCTCTAGTTTTGTTTTTCTCATTTGTTTGTTTTGTTTATTAGTCTCCTGTATTAGGTGAGATCATATGGTATTTGTTTTTCACTGCCTGGCTTATTTCTCTAAGCATAACACTATCCAGTTCCATCCATGTTATCACACAAGGTTAAGAGTTCTTTCTTTCTGCTGCATAGTATACATTCCTTTTGGTGTTATTTTCAAATTTATTTGATCATTTAATGGGATTTTGGAAAAGCATGGAGCAGATATGTGAACTCAAATCTCCCTAATTGATTTTTAGGATGAGGTTCAAATCGTAAGTAGTCATTACCAAGGGTCTTCACACCTGACTCTCTTCTCACCTCCAGTCTCAGCGTTTGCTTTCTCCAGTCCCTCAGCCATGCCAGGCCCTCTCAACCACGTAGGCATATGAACCTGCCGCTCCCCTTGCCAACATCATTATTCTCCATCACTGATTACCCGAAACCTACAACACTGTCTATTCCAACAGAATTTTAAACCCACTACTCAAAAATATCTATTGAATGAATCATCTTTTAAATATATATTTGCCAATAACTTTTGATTTATAATAATAATCAAATGTAAAATACCAAGAAAGGAATTTAAATATACATATATGTAAAGTCATGAAAAATCAGTAAATCTAATGAAAGTGATAGAAACCACATAGAGCAAGGGTGCAATATACTTTATTTCTAGATGGGTTTCTAGATATGCTTTCTTTTTATTTATTTATTTTCCATTTCTTTTTTATTGAATTTATTGAGGGTGACCATGGTTAATAAAATTCTATAGGTTTCAGGTGTACAGTTCTACACATCATCTATATACTGTATTATGTGTTCACCACTCCGAGTCAAGTCTCCTTCTATCACCATTTTCCCCCTTCTACCTTCTTCTATTTCCCACTACCCTTTCCCTCTGATAATCACTGTACTGTTTTCTGCACCATACATAGAGTATTATCATATTGTTTATTACATTTTATTGCACTTTTCTTTCTTAATCTCTTCAATATAATTAAGAACTCTATATTACAATTTATGAAAGCACAGTACCATATCTTGCTCAGTATAATTTTGTGCTGAGACATATATAGACCTCATGTTCATGTGTTATTTTTTATTTTAAATAAAATATAATATAAACTACATGATAAAGTATTTCATGAAGTATAATTTAAGTGAATGAAATATATTTGGGAAACCATACCTGAAAATCAGTTATGTTACCAATTCTCCCAGAGATAAGTCCACTTTGCGCTCTCTTTTTGAAAATTAATTGCTTATAACAATATTAAATATTGTACACTTAATACAATATATTCATCAAGATGACAGTCCTATAGTATAGCCTTAGGGCATGCATTCCTTTGAATATCTAGTTGTTTTGGCTTAATGCTAGATTGTTAGTTCACTTCACAGCATAGGTTGTGCTTTCTCACTTCAGCTGGATCATAAATATTGATGGGTTGTTTTTTTATGGGTTTTGGTATTTCTCCCAATCCGGTTCCCCACATTTGTAGTCCTAGGAAGGGACTGCATAAACTGTACACATGTTTAATGATGATCTGCTCTGAATATTGGTGAGATGAACCATTGAGAATTTTATTATTATACTTATTTTTGGGTGGAAAACCTTTATAACTGGTACATATATTTCATACTTGTGTTTCTTTTTCATAAGTGGCATTGGAGCAAGAGGAAATGTTGTAAAAATATGAATGATATAGATTTTGAAGAACTTCTTTCCCTATGCTAAGGAATGTACACTTTATCATGTAATAAGCAGATATTTTTAGGGACAGAGAGAACTTTTGTTAACTGTGTAAGTTCTGTCATACAGAATTACAAAAATAAGTCCCCAAACTTTTCTATATGCTATATAACTTAGCGCATATATAACAATCCTACTTATATTTCTAAGTTTTAAAAATATATTAAATCTTATAATGCTCACAATGACCTCATGAGATATGTGTTGCTTTATCCATTATACTAACGACAAGACAGAAATACTATAGCTAGTGGGTTACATAGTAAGATTTACACCAGACAGTTTGATTCCAAAAGCCATGCTGTAATTTAGTCTACTGTTTTGTTAATAATGTTTATATTAATGCCAAAAAAAAAACAAAATGATGTAACAATATATTATATTAGTAGAAGCTTGTATTTGATCCATTTGTCTATACTTGTTCACACTCAAATGACTACAAAATAATGTCCATCTCTTTTATAGGCTTCCAGCCTGTTTCTTCTCTATTTCTCCAGCTTCTCTTCTCAACTTGCTTCTGTTTGCATCTTTGCTTCCACCATACCTAAAATGGCATGTTACTCTTCTGTTTACCTTCAGCATCTGTTATGGTCTGCTGGGAAAGCATAGATTTTAAAGATTTATTTATAAATGCTTCCACAGAGTATTTACTGATGTTCAAGATTGAGTTGATACCTTTTTCTTTTCTGCACCATACATAGAGCATTATCATAATTGTTTATTACATTTTTATTGCACATATATATATATATATATTTTTTTTAATTCATCTGTCTGTATCAATTTTCCTTTGGAAAAATGAGAGTGGGAACTCTGTCTTACTACATCCAGCATCTCTAGCACAATTCCTAACACAAATTGCAAGGCAATAGATTCTAGGCTACCACATGAACAAGTGAATGAATGCATGTGTGAAGCACATGTCTGGGGCGCTGTCACTGGGACATAATAGAATACCCCAGCGGGCAAATACAAAACCTGGAATATTTATGGTACCTGCCCTAGCTTGGTTGAAAATGGTGGATCCCAGTGATGTTATTCCTGCTGCCAGAGCTCAAGCAGTTCTACAATCCATTTTTGTTAGAAAGGTTCTTTTAACAGGGGAAAATGACTTGAGATAATAATTGTTACCTGCTTGTAGTATCTTGGGCTCAGAGGACATGGGCAGTCACTTCTATTGCTGCTTCAGTAATCACTGTTCCTCCTTGCTAGAAACTGACAGTACCAGGAGAAATGCAGAAGCTGGGTTGAAAAAATCCATGCCCATTCTCATTCTTTTAAAATCCTGAGTAAAAGCAGAATAGTAGCAGAATGTTTCTTAGAGCCAAGAAACTGGCTTGGATCTGCTAAAAGAGTGCATTTGTCTTCCTCCAAATAAATTCAATTAGAACCTCTGTGTGAAGTTCGAACTATTAGAGAACTTTCTTCCCACAAAATTAATTTTTGGTAGGTTGTTTCTGAAAGTGGAAAATCCAGTGTTCATACTGCCTGTCATCTACTAGACCCAATAAGCAGAGACAAGGATTGAATCTTCATGGGCACTTTATTCAGATGGTCTGCCATCTGAGAGCACAATGGGTTTGCACCCTAACACACTGTCTTACATTCTACTGTAAATGGGCCCTTTTTATAAGGAGAAAAAAGGTGTAGGTAAGGGGTTTGGAATTTAAGAAAATGTTAATGAGATCAAAGCTGCAGCCTTCTTTCTTTGTCCTGGAAGGTCTTCTTACCCTGGAGCCAAGGTGGGTCGTTCCTCCAGTTTCTAAAAGAATCCCTTTTTACATACATTAATTACTAAACTTACTGGCTGTTATCTGAAACTAAAAGTTTCCAACATTTGAGGCCTCCACCATTTTTTCTAACAAGGTGAAAATAAGTACATGGTAATCACCAAACTTAGGTAGTCTTTAATAAAAGCAATAGACTCTAATATGAAATTGTTAAATATAAAATTACTCATTTGGAAAAATTTTGTGGAATTTTAGCTTAATGGATATAATGTAAAACTTAACATGCTCACATTTCTTGATCAAAACAAAACATAAAACAGAGAACTTAAATTTCTTGATAAAACATTTCCACAACTGTTTTCATACAAATAAAAGCATTAAGTGAAGTGTTTTGGAGATATGCCAATGTAGTTAATTACATTCTGCTTTCCTAAATTCTTGTGGTGATTAAAAGTGAGATGCTTAAAAAAACTAGTTTTTATTAAATAAGGATTCATGAGATCTAAATGCCAGAATTTCCAAATGCATATCAAAATATATTTTTTAAAGATTTTATTTACTACTTTTATAGAGAGGGGTAGGGAGAGAGGCAGATAGGGAGAGGGACATGAATGTATGGTTGGTTGCCTTTCACCTGCCTCCAGCTATGGAACTGACTGAAGACCTGGCTCGCAACCTGGTTATGTGCCCTGGTTGGGAATAGAACTAGTGACCTTTGGGTTCTCAGGCCAGTGAACCTTAGCCATTGTGCCACCAGCCAGGGCTTCAAAATAATTTCTCTTTTTTTTCTTTAAAAAATTTTTATTATTTTTAGAGAGAGGGGAAGGCAGAGAGGGAGAGAGACATCAATGTATGGTTGCCCTTCACCTGCCCCCAGCCACAGACCTGGTTGGAGACCTAGCCTCAACCTGGTTATGTACCCTGGCTGGGAATCAAACCAGCAACCTTTGGATTCTCAGGCTGACACCTTATCCACTGGGTCACCAGCCAGGGCCTCAAAATAATTTCTTATCACTTTTTTTTTGTTAGTGAACTGCCTTTTACTATTACTTATGGAAATTGAGAGTATGCTTTTCAATCTGTCATCACGGAATATTAATGATTTTGAGTAACAAGTGATTATAATGATGACATTTTAAGTAACATAACTATCCGAGGCCCTGGCTGGTAGCACAATGGATAAGGCGCCGGCCTGCGAACCCAAAGGTCGCCGGTTCGATTCCCAGCCAGGGCACATAACCAGGTTGCAAGCCAGGTCTCCAGCCAGGTCTGTAACTGGAGGCAGGTGAAAGGCAACCATACATTGCTATCTCTGTCTCTGCCTCTCTCTCTTCCCTTCTCTCTGAAAAATAATAAAATCTTTTAAAAACAATTAAAAATAATAATAACATAACTATCCCAGAGTATTTATGAAATCACTCCCTTCAACCTCATTTTAATTGAACAAAAATTTTAACCTAATTCACTTACTTTGTCTCACCTTCAACTATTGCTTCTTCTTCAGTTTACCATCAAACAGCTGAAAGAACAATTTATGATTACTCATTCGTCTCCTTTTATTCCACAATGAGCAACAATCAGGCTTCAGCACTGATAGTCATAGAAACATTGACACCAGCATCACCAGTTCACACCTGATTGCTAACTATAGTAGCTTCATGGTGGATTTTATTCTCCCTAGTTTATATGTATATGATAATTTTCTTTTTCCAAAATTCACTTTTTCTCTGGTTGCATGACATTATTAGTTCCATTCATTTTTGATAGGTTGGAATAGGCCATGTTTCAGTGAGAAGTAAACCCTGAATCTCAGTGGATCAACCAGATCAGACCTATTTTTGAGTATGCCAATTTCAATATGGGTTGTTTGGGGAATTTTCTCCATCTTGGCTCTGTGCCATGTGGTGTATTTGATGGCCCAAGCTGTGGTGACAAGGGAAGAGAGCAAAGGAGGGGACATATCGGCTCTTGATTTCCTCATGTCACTATTGGTTGGAGTCTATTGGCCAGAATTATTCATATGGCCCTAATCCAAGTGCAGAAATTACATGGTGACATGTTTGAAGGGTACTAATTATCTCTGCTACACCTGATTTTTATCCTAGGACACTCACCACCCTTTCCTCCATCCTCTGGTCCTCCGTTCATGCCAGGCTCCATTTTCAGTCATCTTTTTCAGACTAAAAATACTTGCTGAGTAACACACTCCAATGCTGGCCTCAATATCTGTACTCGAATGAATCCCAATGAATAGTCTTTGACTTTTGAAATTTTTCTAAGGTTTTGATAGGTATTCCCAAGCCGTTTCTTGTCATTGTCCTGAAAATGCTACAAACAGCTCAACAAAGTCAATATGTCTAAGATTGAAGTGATCTCTCATCCTCAACTCTTTCCTTCCTTTGGTGAACACCTGATCACCCAGGTAAACTTTTGGAGTCATAGTCAACTCCCCTTGTTCTCCCACACCCAAATGTCTGGCCAGTTGTAACTTTCAAGTTGCATATAAACCTTTAATCCCTACTTCCAATTGTCACAGTTCAGGTCACATTTCTCATCTAGACCAATGAAAAAGCCTCGTCAAATGGCCTTTTTCAATTCTTGCCTTCATATTCAGCTCCCTTTATTACAATTTAATATCTGTCATGCTTTTATTATTTTTCTCAAATTTAACCAGGGTAAACCATGAAGTTTAAAAATGGAACTTACTTATATTTCAAAGGGCTTTTTGCTTATGCTAAGTAAGGAATGTGCATTTCACCTGGTCAGAGTGAGTATTTTTAAGGACATAAACATAAAAGCAGATTTTGTTTTTAAAAGGAGCATGTTGACTGAAATAAAGAAGCTATTTTAAGATGAGATAAAATCAAAGGGGAAAAAAAGTAGGTGACTATTTGAAAAGACCAGGAAATATAGAGAGATTGCTATTATTTTTCAATAAATATATAGGTCAAAGTTCATTATAATGTCAGTGTTCTAAAAGTTAATGACTATTATTACAAGAAAATGCTTTATTACCTGTCTTCAAGTATTAAAAATATACCTTCCAGAACATAATGACCTTTAAACTAAAAACTCAACAAAAGTTAACCTGTATGGCAGGAAGTAATACTATCCTTTAAATCTAACATAATTATGAGGTTCTCTTGAAATAAATATATTTACTATAATTGCTCTTTATGAAAATGGGCTTTCTCTTTCTTCCAAGAAAACTTATCAAGTCAGCTGAACTTGACTATTTCTATAATATTCATTCTATGAAAAACATGGTCACTAGCATAAAGTCACAAACTAAATCTTAAGAAATTATTTCTAATTGAAACTTTAAGAAAGAGACTCAAAACTTTGTTTTTCCTTGCCATATATGCATTCATTATTAGTCCATATATCTTCTCTTTTAGAAAACTAATTTTAAGTTTTAAAATTCTTATCTTTTTATAAAATTGGTATGGATTTAAATTTATCCAGTCACCATTTTTATAATAGGTAAATTTAGGGAACATACTAAAAGGATCCTTTACTCTTCTGGATATACAGTAGTAGAGCCTAGAAAAATCAATGTGTTTCCTTCAAAAGAATGGTAAGGATTGAAAAATGTCTCCATAAGGAAAATTTTTGTAAATTATTAGGGTTGATACAATCTTAACTTTTATAAAAACAGCTATCAGTTTATAGAGCCTGAAATGGAAAACAACATTTACATGGCTTATTTAACGATAAATATCAACACAACTTAAAGAAGGATGACAATTTCCTTTGCTATGCAAAATCTTTTTAGTTTGATGTAGTTTCATTTGTTTATTTTTTCTTTTGTTTCCCTTGCCTGGGAAGATATAGCCAATAAAAAATTGCTATGAGCAAATGTTTGAGATTGTGCTGCCTATGTTTTCTTCTTGAATTTTTATGGTTTTGGACCTAACATTTAAGTCTTTGATCCATTTTGAATGTATTCTTGTGTAGTGTAAGCAGGTGGTCTAATTTAATTTTTCTGCACATATATGTCCATTTTCCCAGCACCATTTATTGGAGAAAATATCATTAGCCCATTGTCTGTGCTAGCTTCCTCTGTCAAATATTAACTATGAATGTGTGGGTTTATTTCTGGGCTCTCTAATTCTGTTCCATTGATCTGTGTGTCTGTTTTTATGTAACTACCATGCTTTTTGATTACTATTGTTTTAGAGTATCGTTTGATATTGGGTAGTGTGACATTTCCAACTTTGTTCTTTCTCAGGATCACTATTGCTATGTGCGGCCTTTTGTGGTTTCATCTAAATTTTTGAAATATTTGTTCTAGTTCTGTGAAATATGTCATTGTAATCTTGATAGAGATCTATATATTGATCTGAATCTATGAATTGCTTTGGGTTGTATGGGTATTTTAATGATGTGAATTGTTTCTATCCATGAACACAGTATATGCTTCCCCTTATTTGTATCTTCTTCAATTTCTTTCTTCAGCACCTTATAATTTTCTGAGTACAGGTCTTTTACATCCTTAATTAGGTTTATTTTTAGGTATTTATTTCCTTTTGAACAAATTGTGAATGGGATTGCTTTAATTTTTCTTTCTGTTAGTTCATTATTGGCATATAAAAATGCAACTGATTTCTGAATATTAATTTTGTATCCTGCTTTTTTGCTGAATTCACTTATCAGTTCTAGTAGTTTCTTATTGGAATCTTTGGGGTTCTCTAAGTACAGAATCATGTCATCTACAAGTAAAGAAAGTCTATAATAGGCAGCATGCAGTTAGATCTTTCTTTTTTATCCAATCTGGCAATCTTTGCCTTTTGAACGTGGTGTTTTAAATGTTTACATTTAAGCCCTGGCATGTGACACAGTGGATAAGATGTGAACTCAAAGGCCACTGTTTTGATTCCCAGCCAGGGCACATAACCAGGTTGCAAGCCAGGTCTCCAGCCAGGTCCGTAGCTGGAGGCAGGTGAAAGGCAACCATACATTGATGTTTCTCTCTCTTTCTGCCTCTCTCGATTCCCCTCTCTCTGAAAAATAATAAATAAAATCTTTTTAAAAATGTTTACATTAATGTGAATATTCCTAGACCTAGGTTTCAGCCTGTCATCTTGTTATTTATTTCTTACTCATTGTAACCATTTTGTTCCCTTTTCCTTTTTTTCTACCTTCTCTTGTTTGGTTAGTTTTAGGATTATACTTATGATCAGGCTTTGTTGGCTTAGTTGAAACTTTGTTTTGTTATTTTAAGTTATTACAGTTTTAATTAAATTATTTAATTATTTAATTTAAATTATTACAGCTTTCAAGTCATAATAAGCTACTTCACATTTGTATATGAATCTTAAATTATATAGTTACTTTTCCACTATCCCAGATGTTATTGTATTGTTGTTAATATTTAAATCACATAGTGACACTATATGAAGCCCTAGTTTCACCAAACAGTAAATTTAAAGCAATGAATAAACATTGAGGAGTTGAACAAAGCTAGAAATCCAACATTCAGATATTAGCAAATCTGAGACCCAACGCAAAAAAACCACAAAGAACCTTGATTTGGAGCCAAAGGGATCTTTTTTCCAATCCAATCTTCTCCTTGCTCATCCCCATTTTTCTCCTCCCCTTCTCTTCCTTTTCTTCTTTATGTATTTTTAAATTAATTTAGTTCCAAGAAACACAAAATAATTTTTCTTAACACTTATTCTCACTTTTTAAGATTTATAATACCACAAATATGACCATTTAATTATAGTTATTTTAATTCTTGGAATGATTTCAACACTGAGTTCAAGTAAAACCTTTATCAAATAGAAACTTTAATAATTGTTTAAAAAAATAAAACTTTAAGAGAACTTGTTCATTAACATGCTAGTTTCATGGTAATAAGATAGGCACTTTAGTGTACCTTGCTGAGCATATGTATTTCAAATGAAGCAGAATGGAATCTCAGTTGTACAGATTTAAAATTCTAGAATTCCTATTAGACGTATGAATATTAAGTATATGTATGATATTACACTGTAATGTACATACTTGGCATTTCCTGAATCATAAGAAAATAAAATATAGTAATAAATATAAAAACAAGTATATTATAGAAAGATGTTTCATTTCTGCTTCCATGGAGTTGTCTGTTACCAGCCTTAAAGAAACTGCAGTGGCAGATTGTTTATAAGAACCACCTTTGAGAATGGCAAGAAACAATTTATTTAAAACAGATCTTTTATATTATATATTGATTTGCACCTGTTTAAAAGTGATAGTCCACCTAATGCTTTGGAAAAACTAGTAGGAATGTAATTTAAATAAATGAATACAAAATGTAAGTATTTAATTTTTCAAAAACAAAATTGCAGCTCTGGTTTTCCTTTCTTTTCTCTTTGTGCACATACCTGCAAAGACCCCTGTGGTTTAAATAACCTGTGTGTGCACACTAATAAAACCCCATTAAATTAAATGGCCAGTAGGCATGCAGAATCTCCTGTCGCAATTTCAGAAGATAATTTGTTACCAGACACCCTGCTATGACCATTTTATTTTATAGGGGTTTAAAAAAAACATTTATAAAATCTATTTATTTTCCTTTTAAAAGTTTAGCAGGTCCTGAAAGTTGTGGCTTTGTGATTTTTCTTTTGTAAAGTGAAATGCTTGGGTGAATTTCACATCAGGCACTATGTAGAATATCCTATAGCAAATGTATATAATCAACACAATCGGTCAGTAATTTTCATTCCCTCACTATTATTTCTTTCTTCCATCTGTGAGCAATAAAAGTGGCAATTTAGTGCATATTGTATTATAAGAAAGTGTTTAAAACACATACTGTACCTGAGGTCTGATGGAAATAAGTTCAGAAATACAGAACTATTTTTTTCTTGCAAATGTTCTCTGTCTTACTTTAACTCTTTTATTTTTTTTAAGATTTTATTTATTATTTTTAGAAAGAGGGGAAGGGAGGAAGGCAAAGAAGGAGAATAACATCAATGTATGGTTGCCTTTCACCTGCCTCCAGCTACAGACCTGGCTGGAGACCTGCTATCCCAGTGAATAGCAACCTGGCTATTGACTGGGAATCAAACCAGTGACCTTTGGGTTCTCAGGCTCGTACCTATCCACTGAGCCACCAGGCAGGGTGCTTTAACACTCTTATGGGTATAATCCTAGCAGTGGAATTACTGGATCAAAAGGCAATTCCATTTTCAATTTGTTAAGGAAATTCCATACTGTTTTCCACAGTGGCTTCAACAGTCTGCATTCCCACCAATGGTGCACTGGGGTTCCCTTTTCTCTCCTTGCCAGCACTTGTTTGTTGATTTGTTAATGGTAATCATTCTGACAGGTGTGAGGTGGTATCTCATGGTTTTCAGTTGCATCTCTCTGCTGGCTAGTGATGTTGAGCATCCTTTCATATGCCTATGGGCCTTTGTATGTCCTCCTTGGAGAAGTGCCTGTTCAGGTCCTTTGCCCATTTTTAAATTGGGTTGTCTGTCTTCCTGGTATTGAGTCATATATCCATTAGTGGATGAATGCATAAAAAATCTGTGGTACATTTACCCAATGGAATACTATGCAGCAGAAAGAAATAAAAAAACAAAACAACTTCTGTTGTTTGTGACAGCATGGATGGAACTGGAGAGCACTATGCTTAGTGAAGTGAGTGAGGAGGTGAAAGATAAATACCATATGATCTCACCTAATATAGAAAATGAATGAACAAAACAAACAAATGAATAAAATAGAACTAGAGGTATGGAAACAAGGAACAGATTGACAGTGACCAGAAGGGAAGGGGGTGTGGGGAGAAGGGGTCGAAGAAGAAGGGTTTAGTCAAGAAACTAGTATAGATGACCTATGGACATGGACAACAGAGTGGGGATTGACTGTAGGAGAGGAAATGGGGTGGGTGGGGCAGGGGAGAGCAATGGGGAAAAATGGGACAACTTAACACAACAATAATAAATTAATTTTTAAAAAATCAGCAT
Organism: Noctilio leporinus; assembly: GCA_004026585.1. Lineage (NCBI taxonomy): Eukaryota > Metazoa > Chordata > Mammalia > Chiroptera > Noctilionidae > Noctilio > Noctilio leporinus. The sequence goes on from PVIW01000147.1 coordinate 305,578, forward strand.
GAAGCCCTGACTGGTGACACAGTGGATAAGACACTGGCCTGTGAACCCAAAAGTCGCTGGTTCAATTCCCCAGCCAGGGCACATACCCAGGTTACAAGGCAAGTCTCTAGCCAGGTCCTTAGCTAGAGGCAGGTGAAAGGCAACCATACATTCATGTCTCTCTCCCTCTCTGCCTCTCTCCCTACCCATCTCTATAAAAATAGTAAATAAAATCTTTTTTAAAAATAAGCATGAATCACATTTTGTGAAGGTTGAACTTCCTTAACAGTTTAAGGTAGCCCTTCTAATAAGGGTTGAAATAAGGTACTAATATAAAAAAGCCTAGAGCCCTATATGGGGGGTACACAAGGGTTCCCTTCCTACAATATCCTTGTCAACACTTGTCTTTAGTCTTTTTTATAACAATCTTTCTAACAAGTGTGAGGTGACATTATCATTTTTTAAAAAAGAGTTTATTTATTATGTTCAGAGAGAAGGACAGGAAGGGAGGAAGAAAGGGAGAGAAGCATCAATGTATGGTTGCCTTTCACCTACCTCCAGCTATGGACCTGGCTAGAGACCTGCCTTGCAACCTGGTTATGTGCCCTGGCTGGGGAATTGAACCAGCCAGCCACCTTTTGGTTCTCAGGCTGGCACCAATCCGCGGAGCCACAACAGCCAGGAGGCATTATCTTTTTTATTTGTTTAATATTTATAGGATTCCTAATATGTACAAACTTATATGAAGGCTACATGTCACTTATAAAGTAAATAAAACAGGCATGTCTCCTCATAATACTTACAATTTGAGGAAATTGAAAAATAAGTACTTAAATAAATGCTAAGTGATGGGCAGTTGAGTGAGTGTTTTATTCTAGACACAACCAAAATGAACTCCATAACTGGGATTAAAAAATTTTTTTTTTTAATTGAAATCCAGCGTGTGTTGGTTAGAACAGGGATCTAGGACATTAAAGTTAGAACACTCCAAAACCCACCTGTGGATTTTCAGATGCTTTTCATTTACATTATCTGTGCATACTGAGACCCCAGTCTAATACTACCACTGCTTCATTGCATGGCCTTGGGCAAGAAATGAGTGTCTTTGTGCCTCTGTTTCATTACTGTGAAAATGAACTTTAAAATTCCTGAAAATAACTTTGAAACTTGCTTGGAGAAAATGAAGCTCCACTGCTGAGTGGCTAAATCCAGCAGGGAGTAAACTGGGCATGAAGAAATGAATCTGTGAGTTTGTGTTAGCTTAGAGTGGATAGTACTGTCAGATATAAATGGATATCCCTATGCAATGCATAGCTGCCTTTCCAGCTTTATCTAAGGCTGGCAGACCTGTGGCCCAGTTTTCTCCCAAGGTTGAAAGGTTCCTTGGAAACCTCACTCCTACCTCTGCTCGAATCTACCACAATTATACTTTCCTCATTTGTTTTACAGCAGAGAATGAATATGTTTTCTGAGCATCTGACCCTTATCTGCTCCTTTGCCATTGACTCCCACTTAATTTTGTCCTGGAGGCTCAGAAGTTATGATGGAGCCATTTCCCTGATACAGAACTTCATATAGATCTCATGTAGCCAGAAAAACTTTACTACTAAAGAACTACCAGCTCTTCTGTTAAAGCACAAGTGGCAAACACAAGGCCCGTGGGCCGAATCTAGACCTCCACCTTGTTTTATCTGGCCTGGCACCTGGTCTCTAGCCAGCTCACTTAACTGTTAAGGAGTAGTTACATTTATGCCCTAAAATGACATTCAGCCCTTTGAAGGCAACCGCAAGGCTGATGTGGCCCCTGGTGAAAATGAGTTTGACATCCCCTGTCTAAAAGTGTTAATGTGAAGAGGGAAACTGTAAATGTATAGGCATTCACAGTTAGTGAAATATATACTGAATTAGATATCACAACAATACTTTTCCTTTGAATAATGAGAACACATTATTTGCAAAGATGTAATTATTGCCATAATATCAATTATCTATAATTTATGCTTTATTTTTATGCAAGTCCTATAATTCACAGGCATATATTTTTATGCTTTTAAGCACTTATAGTTAGGCTCTATATTAGGAAACAGGACACAAATCAACTTTGAACAGTGGGGACAGGGTTGGGTGAGTCTCTCATAGAACAGTGAATCCAGAAACCCAGGCTTTTACCATTAGTCGGCAGGGGAAATTTGTGTAGGTCACTTAAATGCTATGGGCTACTATTTTCCTAACAGAAACAGGTGATCCTGTTGAGTTAGGTTGTAACTAAGATCTCTACAGTTCTGCAGTTGTCCCCACTCATGCTATTGCATAAACCTTTCCTTCATTCTAGGATTTGGTTCAGCAAAGCCAGGTGAAAGCTAGAGCTAGCAAGAGAACTTTCTGTTTGTACTGTGATTCAAAGCACGTCAACAACTGCCAAGGAAGCTAATTTACTCTCTAGAGATCTATTAATAAATCAAATGGATGTGTCTCACTGATGAAGCATATAAATTAATTAAGGATGATTGACCCTATTTTAGGTAGATGGGATATATGAGCTGTTTTAAGCTGAGACTCATGCCAGACAGTATAAAGCCAGCTACACACTTTGACAATAGCAGAAGTCCCTCTACCAACTGAGTGTTTTTAAAACAGAGTGAATAATGAATGTTTATATAGAAGACTGATCAATAGGTACTTTGTTTTTCATTTCTTTTGAGTATAGATGTGTATATAATTTCTGAAATGTAACTTGTGAAGAATTAGTTTTGTAACTCATTTTTAATTTGTTTATTAAAAATAGTTCATGAAAGATACTGAGTTAACAGGTAATATTTCTCCTATAGCCATGCCTTCTTTATTTCAATTAATCAACTGAATGCACTATTACCCACTGGTAATTTGGGGGTGCAGCCCAAATCACAGGTATAAGCTTTCTAGAGGGAAAAAAAGCCTTTTGAATTTTTTCAACTTTATGTATCCCTTAAGGCAAGAGGAAAAAATAATAAATAAATATAGATATATAGATATATTAGTGTATTCTCCCACAAGTATTTTAACTTGTATCCTTAAATTAATATAAATTTATTTATAAAACTTTACTACCCAGAGTATTGCTTATAAACATTGGACCTGCAGTATCGGCATCATCTAGGATCTTATTAGAAATAAAAATGTCTAGACAGTCTGTTAGGGTGCAAACCTTGCTGTCTTCTCTGATCAACGACCATCTGAATAAAGCATCCATAAAGATTTTTATAAATAAATAAAGCTCATTAGTATTGAATCCTGATCTGTATTTTAGTGCGCTCAGGTGATTTGAAAAGTACTGATGAGCACCATAATTATACGTACTGTTAAAATAAGTGTAATGTTCTGATTAGTAAATTTTTAGTCAATTGGTACTCAGACAAGATATACCATCTTTAGACTATGGGTCTTCAGTCCCTTTGCTGTCACTTCAGCTTCCCACAGTGAGCATGCATGAGTACGGAAAGTCATAGCTAAACGATATAGTAGCAGGACTTGAGTACAACACTTTAATTCCCCAACTTTAACAAGTCTAACCTTTTACCTCTTTCTATCTCCCCACCAACCCTGCTCACTGTTGTGGGCCCACACCCCTCCAAGCCTTAGGATCTCTAGCTTAGGGACTTTGCCCCTGTTATTCCTCCATCTGAGTGTTTGCCCCTCCTAATGTGCATGTAGCAAACTCCCTCATTTCCATCAGCTCTCTTCTAAAATATGACTTAATAATACAGGATTACTTTATCCTACATCTGACTACCGTGACTCTCATTCAGTTCTAAGTTTTCATAGATCAAGAAGTAATACTTACTCATTTTTATCTTTATCAGTGCTTGCCTTAGAGTGGGTCTAGTCATTATTTCTTGCCATAATGAGAAGAATAATCACTATAATGACGAGAGTCAGAAACTTGTGATATGAAATAATGTTAAAGGAATCTGAGTTGAGCAATCTAGGAAAGAAAATAATTGGGTAGTAGACAAGTATTATAGCCAGTAGCATAAAATCAATTTTCACAATTTGATAGGGAAAGAAAGGGATTTATCTTTAGGTAATGCTAAGAATTTTTTGGCTTGTATTGTTTATGCCACAACCCATTAAAAATTCTAGTTATTCCTATGGGACTATCTTACATATGTACATCATCTGCCCAGAATGCCCCAGCAAAAACAATCAAAGAAAGAACCACAGATCTAGATGACAAATTCTAATCATGGTGTGGAATTTTAGAAAACAGAATAGATAATCAGTCTGTTAAAGTTATAAATAGGCATATTAATTAAAAACATTTTTTTATTAATTACAGCTCATCAGTTGGATGAGCTTCTCTAAGGAGTAGGAAGCTAAGTGTCTGGGTTGATTTAGAGAGTTCCATGTTCAGCATACGTTTTTCAGCATTTCATCTAAGACATTTGCTAAATTTGAGAATATATGAGTCTATTCCATTTGAGTAGCTCAGATGAATTTTGCTTATTTTTGTGCCTCCCGGTGAAATTTTAATAATTAAGATGATTAAATCCTGGCCTTTGGGTTAAGTGGATTGTAATTGTACTTGAACATTTCCTTGCTCTACCTTCACTAAAGGTGTTCAATAATTTCTGTTGATTGAATAATTTATAATCATATAGTAATAATACAGTGGGGCAATAAAGCAAGTAATTTAATATGCTCCTGGTCCAGACCTCAAATTTAAATGAGTGACCCTATTTAATTAGAACCGTGTGCACATTTCCACATTAGATCATGTACTAGTGTGAGTTTCACCATCTGCAAGTCACTTTCAAGCATAAGCACGGGGGTTTATCTCTCACTTCTTGCTTCTTCTCTTGTTTCAAGGATTTCAGGGTCTGTTCAGGAGCTCGACAGGGGGTTTATCTCTCACTTCTTGCTTCTTCTCTTGTTTCAAGGATTTCGGGGTCTGTTCAGGAGCTCGACAGTGCGCTGAGCCATTGCAAGAATATTGTCCAAAATGACTGTTTTTAAATAATAAAAATATTAATAGGCCTTTTCAAGAAAATAAGCATCTCCTAATGTTCACTCAGAAAATTTGAATGGTGAGAGAGCGTAGTAAAAATAAATCTAATTGTCACAATATATAAAATTATAACCAGCAAAGTCTGCATGTCACAATATATAAAATTATAACCGGCAAAGTCTGCATGTGTGGATGGGTGTCATATTTTTGCCAAGATCGCTATAGGCATAATGCTATTCTCAGGGCTTTTACCAAGGTTTTATCAGAGAAGAAAAGTTAATATGGTTCCTCATCACAGCTCACCTGTGTATCTCTCTTGACTGGGGACAACTGGGTAAATGGTTCAGCTCATGGAATTTACCCTGTAACTAATACTGTTCCACTGCCTTTCCTTGCCTCTCTTCCTACATGCTCTTCCCTTCTAATTCAAGTAGCTTAATGAAACTGCTTCCAATTCTCACCATAAAGCATTCATTATGAAGGATCAATTTACTCTAGTATGAACATATCATGGATCCATTCCAGGGAAATAATAGAAAAGCAGCGGCAAATTTAATAATACAGGTTGATCCGACCATATCATTTCCTTAAAAGGAAACAAAGGGAATTACTCACAGAAGTTGTACGTGCACCTGTGGGGAAAGCAAATCAATTAAAGCTACCACCAGCAACAATGCTATCCAGCTTTTCTTCAACTTCATTTTAACTACCGGCCCTTTTAATCTCTGATTGCAACTGTGCCATCACTCAGCTTCCTGCAAGCACGATCTACCCAAAATTGTTTGGCTTACATGTTTGTATCTAAGGAAAAGGAATTCTGCCAAGCCTCATAGGCAGTTGTGTGCTAGTAAACCACTTACTCCTCAAGTGACAACTTCCATAGTGTAACTATTTCCACCATGGTCTATTTCAGGCTACTAAAAATGCCGGTAAACATTAAGCTGAAAAGGATGTAAACCATGGGTTCTCATAAGTCAATAGGCCCTGCCTCCTATTGGCACATTCTAGACAGCCTTTGAATAAACCTTTAAATAACCTAAGTAGTAAGCTCTTTTACAATATCATTTACAACATTATGTGCTTTCTAACATAATTACATACATAATCTGTAGGAGCTATGTTACCTCAGTTCGTATCTTCCTTGGCGATTAGTCGACAGTTCCTTCCCATTCCTGTAGTGTCACTATCTCAAATGAGTTAAGCAGAAAGCTTGTATGACATCAATTTAAATATAATAAGCATGGTTTGCTTCTATTACACCAGGCTATACTCCCTACCCTACCCTCTGTTCTTTATGTTGGGTAAACAAGTTTGTCCATTTAATTGTTATGGGTTAAGTACTATGTCTCTATGTTTTCTTTTACTCCTTATTTCTTATAGGAAGCCAAATGATCTATATTTGACATAATAAGAGTTGCGATTGTCCTTCGGAGGAAAACTTGTTTTTTATTTAGTAAATAGAGAGCATGAATAATGAACACTACAAGAAAATTGTAAAATAATTAGGAAGTGGTCCAGAGGTGCTCATTTAGAACTGAGGAAATTAAAAATGCAAATGAATTATTATCATAAAGGTAGTTAACGGGCAAATGAGTAAAAAAAGAGCCTTTCTTCTAATTCATCATTGTTTAAAAGACACCTGCAAGGTCTAACTGGAAGAGACAAGACTGAGAAATGCAGATGGTCACGTTTTATATTATATCCAACACATTTTTTTATACTCTAATTAGAGGGGGGACTCATTCTTCACAGGAAGAAGGCACTGCTTATTTGAATAAAAGCCCGTTTATATGCAATTCAAAATGCTGGCTGCTTTTTCTGTCTTTGTGATAGGAGTGGTGTGATATTTATTTTCTTTGACCCAAGAAAACTGCTGGCAGTCTGCCCCAAAAGATCTATATTTGGGCTGTGAAATTAAAGGAATTTGAATTTTGTCTTTGTTCCAAGGCTGAGTTTATTGGTACTGAATTATTTTGTGCATTCACAAGATATTAACCTACAAGCCAGAAGATTGCAGGATCAGATTAGTTTGTCTAGAATTATATGCTACTTTAATAGATTTTTGACATTTATTTTTAATTTTTTTAAACAAATTTTTAAATACAATTATCTCAAGAGTAAGATCTGGTTTAGTCTTTATTTTTAATAAATATATAATATCACATTAATGGTGACTAGAATCAGAATCATAAATGTGAAGGAAAATATATAGTTGTTTGTTGTCTTTTTATTTTTGAAGTTCAAACATGCAAAGAGGAATTCCAATATCATTTTGGAGCACCATAGAAATTATCCAAATGTAAAGAGAAGACAAAAACATGCACATATATTTGAAAATAGTAAGGTTTTAAGGAGTGCATAACCAGACAGTTAGAAATAAATAAGGATAATTATGCTTGTTTATTTACAATAACTCAGTCATTTTTAAAACTTTTTCTTTAGCCCATTCTATTCTCATTTTAGAATTAAGTAGAAAGTAATACAAATTATGCCATGATTTTATATACTCTGATAAACATAATGTATATCCAAAGATCTCAGATAGTCTGATTAATATAAGTACGCATATTTTTCTCCTCCTCTCTTTACATGCTCTATTTATTTCATCTCTTTCATTTCTCCTTCCAGACTACAGGAAATAGAATCTGATCACTTATAGTTAAAACATCAAAGAAAGTACCTTTGTGCCAATTGTTTTGTACCACAGTGCCTAGTTCAATTCCTGACATTTAATCAATTGCTGCTCAATTGAATTTTAGTGCCACTAATAGAAGAGCCAGTTTAATGGTATGCCTATAGACTCCTACCTGGTTATTTGGTTTATTAGAATAATGTAAACATCCTTCTACTCCCCAAACTAACTATACAGATGAAGGAATGATTATAACCAACTGACAAAAATGATTTGCATCATTCTCATGCTAGACTTAACCATGATATTATCATTGTCTCCTAAAAATTATTATTACACTTTGCCTAGAATTAATAGGATACCTATAATTAAGATTGATTGTCAGTAGCAGAAAATGATACATGCTAACTAAATAAAAAAATAATTGGACAGGATCATTAGCAATGAAAAATTATTCATTTGAAAGGTCTCAAGCTTGCTAGCTAATGCAAAAGACAGATTGAAGACTACATTGTATTAACCTAATAAAGATTTAATATCCTACAATCCTTGCTTGTCTGGTCAAGTTGACTATATGTTGTGCACAGCTAAACTTATCAAAGTTAAACTATTTTTAACGAAGTTAAATAAAATATCTCTTGGAGTATAAAGTGGCCTGTGGTACAGATACAGCTGTGATATTAGGTAAAATGGTACCTTAAAAAGATCAATGTAGTGGCATGGACAGGGCTCCAAGGCTCTCCTCAAGTTATCTCCTGGTCCCTCCAGTGAGACTGTTCTTTCTGTATTTCTGCCTTGTAATTCAGATGTGTTCTGCAATGACCTATTTAGGACTGTGAGGCTCAATGAGGCCCATCTCGTAACACTGGAGTTTTCCCCAAACGTAACCTATGACTAACTCCCCTTTTCAAGGACTGCCATCTGCCCTCCCATAATGTAGGTCAGAACTGCATTATCACTCTGCAGGCATTTCTTCACTTATTCCAATTCACTTCATTTTCTTTAATTCTGTGGAATTTTACCACTAAACTTCATTAAACTGATGCATGTATACCAGTTCTTCCATATCTATCTATATCTATGCGAGAAGCTTTGTAACTAATAAATTTAAAGCATCCACTTTTCCAAATATCAAAATTATAGAAAATAAAGTTGATATACCTTCAACTACTGAGGAAATGACTACATTCTACTGTATTTGATAATCTGGGTGAACTGGATGGTATTTCCATAAATAAAATCTTATTAAAAACTCACAAGAGACAAGGCTATAACTATAATATAAAAATAATCATAGACAAAATTGAAAAGGTGGGTTAAATTTTATAATTTCTAAAAATGTGTAGCTATAGTTTTAATTTTAGAAAATACAAAATAACAATTTTAGAAAATACCATCACAACAACCAAAAAGGGTTATACTAGGTAAAAACACCAAAGTAACATTCTATATAATCTACTTTAGAACATAGTGATTATCATAAACATCATGCTGGTGATTTTCAAGAGCAAAAGTAATTTTATGGATGGTAATAGGTTACATGAATTTGAAATTAGAAAGAATATACTCAACCAAACTGTTAATCATTTCCTAGTTTTAATGAATACAGCATCAGATGCAAGAATCAGTTTGTTAACTTTAGAAAGTATCTGTAATCAAGATTATTAAACCTGTAAAATGAGCAAGGTGGAGAGATTAAATTATATCTGACTTTTAATACTCATTATACTTCAATTCATCCTCCACAATTTGGCTGGAAATAGCTTCTTAGATCAAAATACTGCCCGATCAGCTTTAATTTGTCACCAAACTCCTAATAAATACTCTTCAAATTCTTTTTCAAAGTGTATCATCACAATCTTCTGTAATGTTTCATGGCATTTCCATGAAAGTGCAAACTTTCTTAGACATTCTTTTTCTACATCTTAGCTGTTTTTCAAAATTTATTGTCAGACATTTTCAAGTCCCAATAACCTCTTAAATTTAAAGATTTTTTAAAAAGATTTTATTTATTATTTTTCAGAGAGAGGGGAAAGGAGACAGGAAGAGAGGGAGAGAAACATCAGTGTATGGTTGCCTTTCACCTGCCTCCAGCTACAGACCAGGCTGGAGACCTGGTTTGCAACCTAGTTATGTTGCCGTGACTAGGAATTGAACCAGCAACCTTTAGGTTCTCAGGCTGGCGCCTTATCCACTGTGTCACCAGCTAGGGCTAAACATTATTTAAAGTTCTAAAATATTCAGAGAAATGTGGGCTTTCTTGACATAGCGGAAGGATTTTCTGCTTATTTACAAGCTCTCTATCTTCTTATCTGCTATGCAGTCAATACAAAGCACAGAATTTATAAATCTTAAATGCCAGTTTTAGCAAATTAATTTACTAATTGATCATTATAAGTCCTCCTTACACTTTAGTCATCATAAAATCAAAAACAAAAAATAAAATTCTGAAGTGAAGAGAAATAAAATTTTTAAAAGAGACAATGAAACAATCAGCAATACTACCACAAATCAAAAATTTATGTGATTTCAAAAATTCCTAGAAAAATTCATTTACATACTCAAAAAGTAACAGAACCTGGAATAGTCTTATAAACTTTAAATGAATTCAATCAATAGTAAAAAAAATATTTTCACTCTCAAACCAACATGACTTCTTAAATGAATATGAAGAACAAATAACTTATGAAAGCAATTTTAGATAAGATAAATAAAGTACATGTTTCTCATTTTTCTTTGCCTTGATTCAAACAGTGAAAAGAACATAAAAACGTTATCATCACTCAGAACATCAAAAGCAACCTTCTACCATCCACCAAAAAAATAAGGCAAAATGAATAACATAATGTATCAAAAATATAATTAAAATGCATCATTACCAATTATACTTAATGAACAGTAGAAAGTCCATTTTCTTTCAAATCACAAAATAAAGAACAAAAAATTACATGATCAGATGTGGAAAACATCCTTGATAATACACAGCATGTATTAGTGATTTAAGCAAATGTAAACTCTTAGGAAAAATAGAAAATATCTATTAAAGCCAGATTAAAAGGGAGACAAATATATAGCAATTATAGTTAATGATAAAACATAGGAAAGTTTTTTTCTTCAAGAGCACAAATAAGGACGTGAAGGCTACTATCACCATTTCTATTGAACATTAAAGTTAAATGTTTTCGCCAGCACAGTTACCTAAGCAAACATCTAGAATATGAATCAGAAAGGAGGAAACAGAAATTTTATTGATCCAGGAAAAGATCATCATGTACATAAGCACCAAGAAAATATACAAAAGAATTAGTAGGTTTATCTCTCAGATACTAAATTAATATTTGACAGCATCACTTGATATTTTGTTAGCCTGCAAATAATGGTTAGAAAATGAAATTTTTAAAGGGGATACTATTTATATTGGCACCAAACATATGGCTTAGTTTGACATTTGGTATATGGCTGTAGCAGTGTTGCAGATGAGCAGGAAAAAACAGAATTTTTAACAAATGCTGCTGATACAATTAGCTAGCCATTTGAAAAGAAAAATTAAAAGAACCGTCAAAAAGAGGGAAGAAAGAAAACTCAAAAAAGAAGGGGGAGAATTCTAAAAAAAACAATATATTTTGTTCCAAACACCACACAAAAACCAAAATCAATGCCAAGTGGATTAAAAATCAAATTGTGAAAGTCAAGTTATAAACCATTTTTTTAGAAGATAATGTCTTGCTCCTAACCATTTTCTTCAGACCTTATCATGTTGGTGGTTTCCTGCCAACTTCCAGCATGGCCTTTTCCAAAACTGCAAGACAGCACATCTTTGTGTTCTTCTGCTGGACTGTGAGTGCTGGAGTTTAACCCCCAGGATCAGCCTGTATCTGAAGATATTTAGGAATTGGCATTTAAATTCTCCCCCTGGGGAGAATAATTCAGGATTGCATGTTTTGCACTATATCCTGTCAGACTTAAGCTCCTCTTCCACCATGGAAACTGGCTTAATAGCATGAATATTATTAGCTGCTTTCTCCTTTCTGTATTGATTCTCTACTCTCCTACTGATACACCCTACATGGTCCAAATAAATGCTTGCACTCAAGTCCTTGCCTCATGATCTTCCTCCAGGGGAACTTAAACTAAGACAGTTGATTCAGAAGAAGCAGACTCAGGATGAGATTCTGGAGTTAAATAATCCCCCAGCAGGTGGCAACAAAGATCTGATTGCTTGAGGTAACTCCTGGCACGCTGAAGCATCCTGTTGACTAAGACTTGACCACCTATGGTCAATTGGAAAGCAATGTGGGTGGAAGGAAATGAACTGACTTACACAGTCTCTGTAGCATTTTAGCAATGTTAATTACAAGGACTATGGAGTTGGTTATTTGCTATCAAGTACCCTCTTGTGCTGAAGAAAGAAAATGGCATACCTAAATCAGCTGACCATCCCCTCAGGGCGTGGCATGAAAACCAGCCTTCCTCTGTAACTGCAAGTGGAGGTCAAGACCTGACTGTGAAATAACCAAGTTGCAGAAAGGTGTCATTTCATTTCACTGCCCTGGCAAGTTTCCTGTATCAGAATCTGGGCCCTGCCAGGGAGGGATATTGACATCTGGATATGATACTTAAGTGGAAATATATGATAGAAAATCTTGAACATCCGGAGTTTCCTGGACCCTTTGGATGTTCAGATGTGACTTTGCATCTCCATGACAGGTCATAGCCTTCCTTGCTTAAAAAATTTTGTGTATTACCTTAGCTAAATGCCTTACAAAATAGTACTTAACACTTCCTAAGATTTGCTTTTACTTATTTGCTTTAATTTTTATATTTCTTATTTTTTATTATACTTGACATACAATATTAATTTCAGGGGAACAACATACTGATATTTATATATCATTAGTGATCTCCCTGATATGTCTAGTACCCATCTGATACCATATATAGTTATTACAATATTATTGACTATACACTCTACACTGTCTCTGTGACTGTTCTGTAACTACCAATTTATAATTCTTAATCCCTTAATCTTTCTCACCCATCCCCCAATCCCTTTTCCACCTGGTAACCATCATTTTATTCTCTGTATCTTAGAGTTTGTTTCTGTTGCATTTGTTTATTTTTTATATTTCATATACAAATGAAATCATAGGGTATTGTCTTTCTCTGACTTCTTTTCACTTAGTGCAATAGAGGATCAAGTGGTCTAAGGTGCCAGACTCAAGCTCTGCTTCCCACTCACTTACTGGCTTTTAAACCAAAGAGTTTCACATTGATGAAACTGGACCAGTGCCATACTTGTTTTTGAAAGAAAGGGATTAATTACAAATAAAATAAAACAACCTGCTGGGTCTGCCTGTTATGTATAAGCACACTCATGACTATGCTTAGGAATAGATCTTGAGGCTAATGGATGGGAGGGAGAAGTTGCAAGAGGTGAGATGTGATAAAGGTTTATTAATAAAAGAACACTCTCTGGTAACTTGAAGTTTAATAACCTTGAAGTGAGGACATCTGCAATTATTTCTAGTATTACTCTCAGATGTCTTGTTAAAGCTGGAAAATACAATGGCCCACAGTAAATGAGATGTTTTTGCTATTGACAGGGCTCAATGAGTTTATAGATGTGGGTGTGCTATAGTGACAAATTGTTAAGACCAAAGAACCTACTCACTAGTTATGTGTCATGGAAGGACCCATAGGATGCTCCCTTCAACATAAAGAAATGCACTAGTGAAGGTACGGCCAATATCATAAAGAATCTCCATTGTAAATATTAATTATAGGCTAGAGCTAATAAGCAAGGAAGCTTCTATGGTGTAAGTATCTATGGCAATGACTAGTACACGTGGCACACCAAGAGGCAAGAAAAATGGACAGACAGGTCAGGGAAGGTATTGCTTGAATTTCATAATAAAAAATCTGAGGACCAGGTTAGCGTAAGGCTAATGTCAGCAATTTAAAATGGAAATCTTGTGCCTACTTCAGCAGCACATATACTAAAATAAAAACCTTAATCCCTTACTCAGTTTCCAGAACTAGGAAAAGGCTCACACTCCATCCACTGATGGGAAGACTGGGTTCCCTTGAAGCCTTAAGATCTCACTCACTATGTCACAGCATCTATATATGGCAGAAATTCCCCAATCTTTCTCCCAAAATATGTAAGATCATTTAACAGACTGACTATAGTAAGGAAAGGGAATGAACAGACCTTCCAATGGTTTTTGGATAGAGGATCTGAGAAGATGCTGATAACCAGATGATCTTAAATGTCTTTAGGTCCTCTGATAGAATTCAGGCATATGGTGGTCACATGATGGAGCATTGGCACATCTGATCCATTTCCCTATGTGTCCAATGTTTCCACATATTCATTTACCTTGTCATCGGAGTGCATAAGAGCCTTCCGATTCTTTCTCTAAGTTAGAGAGTGAGAGTCATAATGGAAGAAAAGGCCAAGTGAGTGTCTTGAAACACCCATAATACCATGACCAAGCTAGATCAGAAAGAACACTTATCATGAGTGAAATGGCACAGTAAGTAGTGTTACCTCCAAAGACTTAGAAGATGCAGGAGTACAGTTTTTCCTAGCATATCAACTCTTTTTTAAGATTTTATTTATCATTTTTAGAGAAAGGAGAAGGGAGAGAGGCAGAAGGGGAGAGAGACATCAACGTATGGTTGCCTTTCACCTACCTCCAGCTACACACCTGGCTGGAGACCTGGCTTGCAACCTGGTTATGTGACTTGGCTGGGAATCGAGCCAGTGACCTTTAGGTTCACAGGCCAGTGCCTTATCCACTGTGCCACCAGCCAGGGCCATGTCAACTTTTAATTCACTGGTCCAGTCCCTGCAAAACCAAATAGACCACAGTAGAAGGCAGTGGATTTTTATCACGTTTGCCGTGTTAGAACCCAATCACAGCTGCCAGATTTTCTCTTCACTTGATCAAATCAAATACAGCTTCTACTTTGGTGTGTGACTATCGATTTGGTAAATGTTCTCTTTTCAATTCCTATCAGGAAGGAAAATCAGAAGCAATTCTCATTTACTTAATGTGATCAGCATTAAACATTAATAATCTTGCCCTAGAACTAAGTTAATTTTCTTAATGCCTCTCACAATACAGTTACCGAGAGCTTGATTGTCCAGACATTGTCCAGAACATCAAATAGGCATTCTAAATTAATGTCATCAAGTTACTTATACCCTGGTCAGAGAGAAGCTCCTTTTTTCTGATTATTCTAGTAATCTAGTAGACATGTGAATATCTTATGGTGGAAGCTCAACCCTATTAAAGTTTCAGTGGCTTTCCATAATGAGAAAATTTTAGAGGTACAGTCATCTTAAGTATTCCAGGAAATATGTTCCAGGAAATAGAGTGAGTAAAGTTCACCTTGTGCCTCTCACTACTAAGAAAGAGGTACAATACTTGGTAGGTTTCTTGGGTATTATTTTATTTTTTAACCCTCACCTAAGAATGCTGTTTCACTGTTTTTGGAGAGAGAGGAAGGGAGGGAGAGAAGGAGGGAGAGAGGAAGAGGGAGAGGGAGAGGGAGAGGGAGAGGGAGAGGGAGAGGGAGAGGGAGAGAGGGAGAGAGGGAGGGAGGGAGGGAAGGAGAGAGGGAGAGAGAGAGAGAGATGGATATGAGGGAAAAACATTGATCAGTTGTCTTCCAGATACATGCCTTGACCAGAAATCAAACCCACAACCCAATTTCCCACAGGACACCATTTCAACCAACTGAGCCACAGAGGCCAGGGAAGTTTCTTGGATTTTAGCTACAAACCATAATTGGGAATATTGTTCCAATTAGCTTTTCCAGTGACCCAGAAGTCTTCCAGTTTTAAGTCCCAATGCAAGGGAGAAAAAGTTTTTAAGTAGCAGATCTCATTTGCTGTAAGTATCTGTTGCTGATAAAGATAAAATGTGGGAACTCTGGCACTCATAATACCAGAATCATATTGCAAATACTTTGGGTTCTGGTCCATAACTATGCTATCTTTTAAAGAAAATTATTTATTATGCATAGCAAAGCTCCCAATGTGTTACTGGGTACAAGAGACTGTAGATTATTATGTGATTAGGAGACTGGGGATGCTTATCAAGGGGCTGGCTATTGTTAGATCTATCTAGTTATAAAACCAGTTAATAGAAGTAATCCAATGTGCAATAAAATAGCACATTTTAGATTAAGTCTGAACAGACCTAGAGATTACAATTAATTGACACAAACACATGGGCTAAAACCTCATGTTTCCTACCTCTAATGTACTATCACCTCTCACTTAGCTAATGCCTCCAACATGATGGCATAAGCTTCACGGCCAGCTGAAGGGAAGGGAACCATACTGGACCTGGCTTGTGAGTGGGAAACTCTACTCTCAACATCAATGGGAGGCAAAACTAGTCTGTCAGTGCCACTCAGGGGTAACCATGAATGACAGTGATGAGGGGAAATTCTCTTAGTGGGCAAAAGCTTCAAGCAGTACCTGTGTTCATAAACTTACTTGGAGAAAGTTATGGCTTGACTTAAGGGTATACTTTGAGCTCTAGGAAGCAAAAGATGGCCTGGTTGTTTTGGCAGGGACTTAAAATGAACAGGATAGAAGACCAAGTATAAAAAAAAGTGAGAATCTTTCTCAGGTCAGGTTTCACCAGAGATCATCACCACAGATAAGGTAATGACATTTTATTGCTCAACCAGTTGCTAAGAGATAATTTCTCTTCGGCCACCTGATGCTTCTACACTGAGTTCAGAACTGGAATATGCATGGCGTTAGGAGTGGAGGTTATTCATGAACTCTATAACTCAACACTAAATCCAATCCAGCCATTGCCACCACTGACCTACCTATAAAAGAGAAAAATATTTAGATCTCCATATGCTACTATTACTATTTTTGATAAAAATTACCATAGGATTTGAGGTGAGTGATGTAGGGTCACTACTATATTGAAGGAGTCAATAATTGATTTTTACTGGGATTTATAGTTATCCTGTATATAGGTTTACATGGGATTTTGTATAATTTCACCTCAAAACAAAGCCCAAATACATATATAAAGTATTTGTTTGTGTGTGTGTGTATATATATCATGAAGTGTTCTGTATAGCCAATGTAATCAATCCCCTACACACACATACACACACACACACAAAATTGTTCTGATTTATTGTAGATCTTGTCAAACAAGGCTACCTAGTGGAAAAATGCTGCTCCAGTACAACAAAACAAAAAGAAAGAACCCCAAATCTATAATTCCCAGGTATCTAGATGCTGTAGATAAAGTATAAGGAGAGGCAATGTCTGCTTCAGGTCAAGTGTATGTCAGTGGTATGCCTAGCATATTTGGCACTTGGAAAGGTTATATTTTAGGACCAAAACACCTACATGAAAACTTTGTTTTCAGTATAAATCATAAAGTATAATCATAGCCAGAAATATAACTATTGGACTTTTTATTAAATTGTATACATATACCTGTAAAAAACATTAAAACATAATATAGTACAAAGTAAATATTCTACTATGGAAATGGAAGTGTAATGGATTAGTACATTTTAATTATATTAATGTACTTTTTAAAGCTTTTTTTTTTCTTTTTTAGAGATTTTATTTATTATCTTTAGAGAGAGGGGTAGGGAGAGAGACAGAAAGAGAGAGAGAGAGAGGCAACAATGTCTGGTTGCCTTTCACCTGCCTCCAGCTACACATCTGGCTGGAGTCCTGGCTTGCAACCTGGTTATGTGCCCTGGCTGGGAATTGAACCAGCGACCTTTAGATTCACAGGCCTGCCCCTTATCCACTGTGCCACCAGTCAGGGCTTAATTATATTAATATATTTTTAAAAGGTCCACTTAGTACAATAATAAATGACCATTGTAGTATTTGAGCTCTAACCTACAAGTTTCTTAATGATTTTATGAATATTGTATATTCTTAGCATGTTAAATAGAACATATTACTAGATCTGTCTACTTATCTTTATGCATAGTTAATCCAAAATATCCTTTATTAATTTTTATCTTAAATATTATCTTTCACATGAGAAAACAGAAATGCAAATAGTTAGGAAAAGTCCAAAAGTTAAGAATGAGGTTGGCAGATCCTAAAATTCAGATTTATGAACAATAAAACCCAGAAATTATAATATTGTTTATTTCTAATAGTTTTCAAATGTCCCTGCAGATAAAAAGCTGATAAAAAGAAAAGTTTTAGGGTGGCACATAGAATGCCAATGCTGTGAAAAGTCATGTTTGCAATCACTGGAGTATCATTTTAATTGCAAACCTACTATTTAAACTCTGTAGTTTAAACTCAAAAGTACAAGACAAAACCTGGTCCCCAAAAGAGCCTGAGTAATTTCAAAATAATTTTGAACATTTTCTCAAAATGCATGCGTGTAGCTAATTCTGGGTGTCGGGAATGACCGTACAATTGGGACTACTTCAAATTAAACTCCCCTCTGAACTACAATGTTTCTGAAGCTTTCATATATATAGTATTAAAATTTAACAATAATCATAGTAATTGCTTAGAACTTCAACTGGGGAAAAGGAAGGGAATATTTTATCAAACACATTGTTTAGATATACTGATGCATGATTATGATCATGAAAAACAGGTGGGCTTTACAAACAACATGTCCCTTGACCACTTCTACCATTCCATTCTTCAGCTAAACTGAGTTGGGGTCAAGTTCATAACAATGGGGAGGACGGAGGTGGGATCTTTTAAAAGTTCCTTAAAAACATGTGACTGAACAGTTAATTCATTTTAAGAACCTGCCTAACCCAAGGTTGAAACTGCCACCTTCCATTCTGGATGTGTTACTTAAGTCAGAGTCAGAGAAAAGAAAGCAGGTAAACACTAGAGAGCCACACACCCTCGCCCCTTCCACAGCAGAAGGCTAGCTTGGGGACTGGGAAGCAGTGGGTGGGGGCAGCTGAATGGAGAAATAGTAGGGATGGCCTTGTAAACTCCCCAGTTCATATGTTGACATTCTAAATCCCAGAACCTCACAATATGACCTTGTGCAGAAGAGAATGGGGCCTTTCCAATGTAACTAGCTAAGTAAACCAATCATACTGTCTGTGCGTTTCATTTAGTATGACTGTGTTCTTGTAGAAGGGGCTGATGTGGACATAGTCACCCAGGAGAGTGCAGGTGGAGATGAAGGCAGATATTCGGGTGATGCTCCAGCAAGCGCCCTCCCCCCCAACAAAAAAATCCCAAAATTGCCAACCAGAAGCTCAGGGAGAGGCATGAAGCACATTCTTTCTCAGAGACCTCACAAAGAGCCACCCCTGCTAACAAATAAATCTATTTTATTATAAATTATGACAATTATAAACTGCTAAATATCAGTCAACAGTTTAAAAGAATACTGTTAGTACAAAATAATCTAGGTTGAATTCTAAGGTAAATTGATAAACCAAATTGGAAAATAATAGAGCATTCTGTGCATATCAATTGTGTATATACCATTCATACAGATCACCTAAAATATCATGTTTTTGTTTTCATTTATACTATATGGCTTTTTTTTTTACAAGGAGATATGTTCAGAACTTTTTATGAGTATAAAATGATCATGTAAATGAAAAATGTACCCCTCTGAAGAAGAAGACTATTCAGAGATGGGGTAGCAGCATATTATTGCATTTTATTTAAAGTCTTTTCATAATCTACGATTCTGTCCTGAAAGTATCAAGCCAAGTACCAATATAATTAAAACAGTTTGTGCAGCCAATACTTTTGAGACAGACCTCGTATGCTTGTTTTTTATACCTAAAAACATGTATCAGTTTCATATATTTTCCAAATATAAATTTAAACAAATAAAACATACAAGTATTTAAAACAAAACCAAGATAGAAAAATTAGTTGAAACTGTGAAATCCTATTTTGTGAAAAATAAAGCAAAATAAGATGTAAATAAAAATAAACAACTTTACTAATGGTAAAATAACTGAAAATAAGCATTATTTCATTTAGAATTAAAACAAAAATTAGGTATTATAATTACTAAATTAACACTAATTTTTTATAACCATAGAACTTTGACAAGAATGGAACAAATTGAAAATTAGTGATATAAGGATAAGGAAGTGAAGTTCATGTATTAATTTAAATATTTATATTGAGATGACAATAGATTGTTAGCACTTGATAATCATAATTGGTACTTAATCTTTAGGAATGTTTTAAGATCAACTATTCTTGATAAAAATAATTTAATTTCAGCAATCTTATTTTCTCTCATATTTATTTCCTTAATGAAAGTTCATTATAATTTCAATTACATAAATTATTTTAAAAAGGAAAATTTAAGGATGTTTTCTAAAATACTTTTTTCTCAATATTTATTTAACTTTCAATTTATATGCATTTGTATAGCGATATCTGGAATGATGCTTACCTATTGTGAAAGATTATTTTCTAATTTTTGATATTGGGTGATTTCTCCCTTTTATGTTAATGTTTTATAATATTTGCTTCATTCTATATGGAGCACATAATTTTTTTGTGTTTTCCATTGCCATTTATTCCCCTTCTACCCTGTCCTCTCCTGCAATCCCATGCTGCTGTCCATGTCCATGAGTACCTTTTTTTTTTTTTTAAGATTTTCTTTCTTTCTTTCTTACTTTTTTAAAGATTTTATTTATTATTTCCAGAGAGAGAGAGAGAAAGGGAGAGAGGCAGAGAGGGAGAGAAACATCAATGTATGGTTGCCTTTCACCTGCCTCTGGCCACGGACCTGGCTGAGGACCTGGCTGAAGACCTGGCTTGCAACCAATAGAAACTTATTGAACCATAAAGGTAGATTACTTACCTTAGTATATGCAAGTTAGATCTGAATTTTTAAAAAATTCATAGCCTTTGATTCGGTGATCATTCTCTAAGAAATATATATGTCCTATCTAAATAGCAAAACTAGATATACTTATTATCTGTATTGTTTTAAGAGATTATATTTATTTTTGCAGGGAAGGGAGGAGAGGAAGAGAGGGAGATAAACATTGAATGTAAGAGAATCATTGAACAGTTGCCTCATATATGCACCCCTCCCAGGGACATGTGCCCTGACTAGGAATCAAAGCGGTGACATTTAGCTTTGTGGGATGATGCCTGACCAACTGAGTCACAATGGCCAGGGTTGATTATCTACATAAGCACACCTTAAAATTCTTAAGTGCAACAATAGGCAAGCCATTGAATAAAAATGGTATATACATAGAATAAAATATTTTGCAACCATTAAAATATCAATACATATATTGATATATTTAAATATATTTAAATATATTTAAATATATTGAGGCAGGTAGGGTTGCATATGATTTCTAATTTTTTATATATAAATATATATTAGTATTTTTCTTTTATAAACCAAATTAAAATTTTAACAACTCAAAAATGTTTATAAAAGGAAAAAAATCGTTTTGAGAGGTCAAAACTATGCAGCAGTCAGAAGAAATAAGATAGGGAAAGGAAACAAAAGAACACTTATTTAGTTGTATATATACCATTTTATACTAAGTTAGATTCTCCCAGATAATTAGAGCTCATTTTGGCAACATAGACCCACTTATGATGTGCTCTCTGAACTTTGATTTATATAAACAATATTTCATCAACTTTCAAAGAGTCTATGGGAGTTGGATTGTAAAGTTAATAGGAGGGTTAAAAAGGAAACAACATCCCTCTAAATAGTTGAATTTATAATGAATATAAGGCAGGCTCCTATAAGACCATAGATGTATTTCCCACATACCTGATTCTGTTTAGTCTCTAACTTAACATTCACCTAAAGAAAACTCCAGAAATCAACTTATATACCTCTTCCCCCCACCCCTACTTCTCCATCTTTCTCCTCCTCATCTCCCCTCCTCTTTCTTTTTCTTTCTTCTCTTCTTCCTCCTGCATCTCAGAAGAGTCAGTACTGGGGCCAAAGAATCAGATAATTATAGTCTGGAAAGATGCTACAACATAGTAAGTATAATTCAAAATTCAAGAAAGTCAAATGGCTAATGTTTTTTTATGTACAAAGTTTCTCCTCTCCCCATAATTCTCTCACCAATTAAAATACTGTTATTTTGTGTGTCCTTTTTCTTTCCCTCACACCCATGTTCACTTGTCATTCTAGACTACCAGCTCACATATTCTTCATTCTCTTCTTTTTGTTACTAGTGCCCAGTAGCTGTGAACAGAAGAGTTGTACCCTAGATGAGGTCATTCCTTCCTCAAGCTTTTAACCAGGATACGTGGAATTCCAGACTAAACTGTATCACTGAGCATTTTCACTGCAAACTTAATGGTTGTCAAGATAAGGAAGGTGTTCTCTTTTTAAGAAAAACAGTAATTTAATATGTATGTGCACAGAACTTTAATATTATTATTAAGTATATTATACCCTTTATTTTTCTTTATTTTATTTTAATTTTTATGGTATTTTTCCCATTGCCATTTAGTCACCACATTGTTAACCACGTCCATGAGTCCTTTTTCCTTTCTGCTCAATCCCTCCACCCTTGAACCTCCTCCTCCCATGGCTGTCACCCTGCTCTCCATCTATTTTGCTTGTTGGTTTAGTTTGTTCATTAGATTCCACATATGAGTGAAATCATATGGTATTTGTCTTCCTCTGTATTTACCTTAGTATTATGCTCTCCAAGTCCATGTATACTGGGGCAAAATTTTTTCTTCTTTATGACTGAACACTATTCCATTGTGTAAATGTCCCATAGTTTTTTTGTTTTGTTTTGTTTTGTTATTTATTTATTTATTTTTTATCCACTTGTTTACTAATGAACACTTGGCTTCCATATCTTGGAGATTATAAATAATGCTGCAATGAACATAAGGGTGTTTATGTTCTTTCAAATTAGTTTTAGGGTTGCTTTAGCTATATTCCCAGAAGTAGGATCATTAGGTCAAAAGACAGATCTATTGTTAATTTTTTAAAATTATTTTATTTATTATTTTGAGAGAGAGAGGTAGGGAGAGAGGCAGTGAGGGAGAGAGACATTAATGTATGTTTGCCTTTCACCTGCCTCCAGCCACAGACCTGGCTGGAGACCTGGCTTGCAACCTGATTGGGGAATCGAACCAGCGACCTTTGGGTTCGCAGGCTGGCGCCTTATCCACTGTGCCACCAGCCAGGGCCATTGTTAATTTTTTGAGGTATCTTCATACTGCTCTCCACCGTGGCTGCATCAATCTGCATTCACACCAATTGTGCAAAAGGTTTCTATCTCCACATTCTTACCAGCACTCATTGATTGATTTATTGATGATAGCCATTGGGACAGGTGTGAGATGATATCTCAGAGTGGTTTTAATTTGCATTTCTCTAATGATTAGTGATGTTGATCATCTTTTCATATGTGTATTGGCCATCTGAATATCCTCTTTGGAGAACTATATTCAGGCCATTTGCCCATTTTTAAATTGGGTTGTTTTGTTTTGTTTTGATGTTGAGTTTTGTAAGTTCTTTATAAATTTTAAATATTAACTCCTCATCAGAGATATTGGCAGATATGTTCTTCCATTCTTCAGATTGTCTTTTGTTGTTGTTATTTATCTTAGCTGTGCAAAAAGTGCCTTTTTAGTTTGATGTAGTCTCTTTAGTTGTTTTTTTTTTTTTTTTTTTTTTCCCCTCCTTTCCTTTGCTTGGGGAGAGAGGATATTTCCTTTTAAAGAATTTTAAGTCAGAAAGGCATGAAACTATCAGAAAAAATCCTTAGTGCTGTAAGTGTAATTGGAAAGAAATCTCAGTGAATTTCCCAAAGTATCTACTAATTACCATTAATAGGTTATGTAAAGAAAACACAATCCAGCTAGGAGAGATTACTCTTCTATGTCAGAAAAGGAATGTCTTCAGATCTCAATATTTTCACTTGTTTAATCACTAACTTAATTCAATGTATTAATCAAAGTTACCTGCTATCCTCACCACTTTCTTTCTTAGATCGTATGTATACTTTGAGGCTGGCATTATTTATCAGGTCAGAACTTTTAAAATTTGATCAGGATCAACATCATTTGCCTAGGGCAGGGTAGGGCAGGGTTTTGAAACGGAGCCGAGAGACTCATTCAGACTTGAATCAGAGAAGTGAGTCTCCTTGAAAAGCGGCTGCCCTCTCACTCCAGTCGGGAGCAGCTTCAGTTACATCAAACATCTACTGAGCAGGCTGCTGAATGAAGTATAATGGTGGCAATTATGGGTTCAGCTATTTGTAAGCCTGTGAGGATTAGCATTTAATAACTGGAAAGTCTATGAAGTTGATAAACCAAGAAACCTTCACGAAACCAGAGATTGCCTCTTTGATCTGCAAATAGAAAACCCAAACTGAGAATATGAGAAATTCAGATTCTTCTGGCAAATTGCTTCTCAGATAAAAGAACCATGAGTGGACTTGAAAGAAAATCAAAGACACACATCCCAAGGCTAATGTTCTCTCCTTGGATATGTGTGTACATTCTGTGATGGAACATTAGATACATACTAAAAAGAAACATGTTTCTTTCCTTGCCCTCGCAAATGTATTCAGAGCTTCCTTCAAGGCCTGAAAACCAATATATCAATACATTACATTAAGTTGGGTATGTGGCTGAAAGGAGCCTCTGTTTTGTAATTAACCTTTCTCTTTTGTCATGGTCTCATCTTGCCTCGTCCTCCCCTCTAACCCTTCGTTTCTCTCCACTGAAGCATCAGAAAGGTATGAAAATATAATAAAAGCCTTAGTACTACAAGGATAAGTTAGGAACAATGCCTCAATAAAATTTGCAATCTATCTGAAAAACACCAAGTAAAACATAAAGCAAAAAGCATAAAAACAAGCTAGTTAAAAGTATTAATAATAAGCCTGTGTAATTTCAAGATCTTTACACAGTCTCTCTGGCTTCTTACATGTTATGGTGAATTCTGGTTCTGATAACTGGATCTTACCCATATCTCCCCAAGTGTCCAAATCCTCACAGGGGGAACCTTCTGCATCTTTATGACTCGGTCTCTAACTCACACCTGATAGGGTCTGCCTAAGGACTGAGGTAGATGTTCTTGCCTATTCTGTGTCACCCGTGCCTGTGCCTTTAATTAACACCCCTTCATTGTTGCTTTATACTTTTATTTTATGATTTGCCAAATTCATATTTTTCCATAAGAGCCTACTAAATCCTTTTGTTAGAGCTGGTTCTAGGTCTAGCAGATTCTGACCACTCTATCTTGCTGTATCTCTCCTCTCTCAAGGTGTAAGTGCTATCAATTCCCTTCAGCACTTTTCTTTCTTGAGAATAAAACATTACCTATCTCCAGTTACTATGCTTTCTAAAAGTGCTATGAAAGCCATATTAAAGCCTGATTTTATTCTGCCCAGTAATAAAGACCAATCTTGAATAGATTACTAAAACCACTCAATGATTTGAGGCATGTCTTCAATGATGTCTCTTCAATTTGTTGAGATTTCTATCACACAATAGAGTAAAAATCAATTTAACTGCATCATAAATGGCCAAATTTGGTCGTTTTTGTTCCTAAATCTTTAAAATGTGATGTATGTACAAACAGGTATTTCTTTTAAAATAAAGGTATCTGACATTTAGAATGTCATGGTAAAAAAATTACAAGGCAACAAACTTCTAATATATTTTTTAGTATTTTATTTATTCATTTTTTAGAGAGAGGGGAGGGAAAAAGAGTGAGAAACATCAATGTGTGGTTGCCTCTTGCCCTCAGTCCAGGCACGTGCCCTGACCGGGAATCGAACTACAACCCCTTGGTTCACAGACCAGCAGCGCTCCATCCACTGAGCCACACCAGCCAGGGCAAATGTCTAGTATTTTTTAATAGTTTATAACAGAGAAAAGCATTCATTGGGGTAAGATGTTCAAAACATTCCTGGAGTCTGGATGGTTCTTTTCCGGGCTTCATCCTCTAGTTTTGCTCTGGGAAAACAGGCAGGGAAGATAGATGCACTTCATTTTAGATAAATAATAATGGTTGAGAAACTAGAAAAATAACCCCCAAACCCCACAATTTCCACAGAGAAGTGGTTCCTTCCTCCAGAGTGAGCTCAGTTTGCTTGCATGAAATGCTCATTTCCCATGAAGAGAGTAATATTACCCTGACTGTCAATGCCTAGCAAATTAAATAATTTTACTCCTCACTGAATAAATACAGTGACTCCAAAGAATTTTAAGTGAATGTGTTAGAAATGAATTATTAATTTGATCCCATAAATACTAATTTAGTGATGTGTAACTGCTTAATTTAGAATATTGACCTGGTTGAGAAAATGAAGCTCTTTACATTTTAAGAAACTTCTAGTAATTCCACTCAATTATCTTTCACTTAACAGGAAGGGAGTCATGAAACTTGTGCCTAATTCATTCCACAAGTTGAGTCTAGGGCACATGTTGATAAATGCCTTATTAATAATAATATAATAATAATAATAATAATAATTAGTATCATTGAGTGCTTGGTGGTAAATAGCATAGTAAACAAAGAGCACCTTGAGTTTTTTTCACAAAAATTCAATGACTTGGTTATTTTTGATGTGTTCATTTTCCAGAGGCAAGGACTATATCTAAGAGACTCTAACATAACATGACTTGGCTAGTCGTTGGCTATATAAAATTTGAATCTCTATGACTGATTATAGTACTTTTTATTTAAAAATTATTCTGTATTTTATGATTTTGTGGCTTCATTTAGCTAAATATATACTTCTGATTCTCTGATATTTACTTCTTTAAAGACAGATGGGGATATTTTTGTTTGTCTTCAAATTACCAGTTGATCACCTCATCACTATTGAAAAGCCTTATTTTTTTCCCACTGTTTTGAAATGTCAGTCTTATTTTCTCATATATTTCCTTTTGTTTGCTTATATCTACTTCTGGACTCTTTAGTCTGGTTCCTTTATTTTTCTGCTTATCTGAACTTAATATCATGCTATATTATTTACTAGAAATTTCTAGAGGTGAATAGCATATTCAAATATCTAGTAATAGTAGTTCATCCTTTCAAATCTTTTTTATTTTATATCATCCTCAGTTTCCTCTGCAAGTGATTGGATTAGATCTCATTGAAGAAGAGATCACATTTTTATTTTATTAAGTGTTTTTAACTCTGAGTATGTGTGTGCATATGTGTGTTTTCTGGCTGTGATGTATGATTGCATTTCTGAACGTACCTTCATTTGGAGAGAGTCATATGGTTTCCTCAGGAAATTCAGCTGTGAGTAAAAGTGTTATTCAGGTTGACACTCTTAACTCACAATGCAAGTTTCTTTAGAGATAACTCTTCTCCCCTGTCATGGTCATTGGGGAAGTTTGAGATGGTGGTGGCCCCAGCAAACTGAGCCTGAGAGGGGACATGTGTAGTAGACCACAACCTGAATAATGGTGAATGTGTCAGATAGAATTACATTTTGTTTTCAGCTACTAAGAACTTTGGTGGATTTTGTTTTTACACTGTAATTGATGCAATTCAGTTAATAAGAACAATTTTTCTTTTTAAACCACATATGCCTGGTTTTGTTAAAAGTATGGTGGAATATAGTTGTGGACTTTTTCCTTTTAACCTATTACATATAAGAATATTTTTAACCTAAGAAAATATTACTTGAATTTTTTATAAAATCTGCTTGCAAACTGACAGGTTAAGTTTTGAGTGATGATTAAAATTCTTTAATGTTTTTTGGTCTATTTTTTTTTCACTTTAGTCAATATTTACAATTATATTTTCAATCATCAGTTTTATTTAAATTTTAAAACTTGTCAGCAAATTTAGAGTTTAACATTACTATATAATGATTAATATATCCAGTTGTCTAATTATTTTATGTTTATTCTTACTAATCTCTGTTAGCGACTTTTGTTTTTAGTTCCTATTGGCCAACTATCCAGAGATTTGTTTATATTGTTACTGTTTTAAAAAGTAACTTTTGTTATATTAATTATATTTATTTCTTTATATTTCTTTAAATATCATTCCTAGTTTCTAGTGTTTAGTTTTATTTAATCTCTTGTTTAATATATGTATATATTTATACATCTACTTCTATTTTAATATATAATTTTTAGTATTTTAGTATACATTCATTCAAGGTAATATATTCCCTTTAGGTACTGATTACTTCCTACAAAATTTGATAGTGGCTTCTTTGTCAGAACATGTTTCTAAAATTTCAACAATCATTAATTTTTTTGGTTCCTCCCTTATTCTAATAATGCTTTACTCATAAAAATTTTATTTTGTGTGATATAGATAATAAAATAACAGTTTTTCTTTGATAATATGCACATTGTTAATCTTTCTCACTCATAATATTCATTTTAAATATATGATTTTATATATAATCATACCCACTGTCATATCTATTGCTTCT
Organism: Noctilio leporinus; assembly: GCA_004026585.1. Classification (NCBI taxonomy): domain Eukaryota; kingdom Metazoa; phylum Chordata; class Mammalia; order Chiroptera; family Noctilionidae; genus Noctilio; species Noctilio leporinus. The sequence continues at coordinate 333,579 of PVIW01000147.1, forward strand.
TTCCTATCTTTAATGATAATGTAAAGAAATTATCTAGTCCAATTTTCAAAATTTATTTTCAGCTACTTTCTCACTGAAAATAGACTTTTTCATATGTTTTATTTCTCTTTGTGGAAATGATCATACTATGTTTCTCTCAGAAACATACATCAAATAAAATAAATTATATTAATGATTTTTTAACATTGAATCATTTAGGGTTCTTATTCACCTGGCATAATTCTTTTCATGAAAATCGTTACTGTGCTGTTTTTAATTAATTTTAATTTGTCACTGATATTCAGAATTATATTGGCCTATAATCTTTTCCTTACATATTCTTTGGTATCAATGTTACACATCTTCTTAGGCAAGACTTTAAGTAGATCGCTACAATGTTATAAACAAGCTTGCACATTCAGTTTGGGATGAAAGGGACAGAGCTGGAGAAAAGTGATAACAGTTCTCATTTTGTGTATTTATCACCAGAATTCTGAGGGAAAGAAAGACAAAATGATACTTCAGCTGACAATAGTTATTATTTCAACTTTGGCCCAATGTACCACGGAATTTCATCCTTTTACGCATTTCAATAATTAGATTTGGAGTGTGCTGTGTTGAATATGTACATTAATGATCATCGCTACAATACCAAATGGTGCTCTGTTCTTTTCTTCCCAATATTGCTGTTTGCTGTGTATTGCCGTAACATTCAAAAGGGCCTTGTTGCTTCTCAACTTCAAAAACAAAACAAAACTTTAGCCAACAAAATATGAAGAGAGAGTCTGAGCCAGACAATAAAACAAAAGAATAAATAAGACATAGACACAGAGGATTACTGGGAAAAAAATGTTGAATGTTTTCTTTAAAAAGAAGTCCCTTGATTAGATGAAAAATCAGATTGGCATATTGGAGAAACAAAATAAAATCTGTCATCTTTTTTTATATGTTAATATTAATTTTAAAAACAGGTTCTAATTATACAAGGCCTGTCCCAGAAGTATCAAGCCAATGTGTCAATATAATTAAAACAGTTTTCCTGGCCGGTACTTCCGGGACAGGCCTAGTACATTAAAATGAGAATTTAAAATGCCAATGGGGCTACATATTCAAAAATACCACTGCCTTTAAGAAACTGACTTTTTTTTTTTTTTAAGCTTTAATATCATTTGATGGCAAACTTGGTATTTAGGAAGATGACTCCTGTCCTCTGAGGTACTTCCATTGGCTTGTTGGCCCTGGAGATGAGTTTGTTGCAACTTTGTTATTACCAAGGGAGAAAACTTGGAAAGATTGCTCTCTCTGCAAAGATAGGAGGAGTTTCATATGCGGGAAGCTGAGCGGTATAGGAGTGCATACTCCACGGGCACAATCTTCCTTGAAAGATTATTGAAGCTAGAGGCCAGGTGAAGAATCCAGATATTTGGTGCTGGTATTCACTTAGGATGTAAATTTTTCATCATAATAATTAGAACATATGTTAAAATTATACCAATGCTTTATACTACCTATATATTTTAAAAGGTTTACTTACCCAAATGCAAGTTAAGATGCCACATATAGAACTTGTTGTGCCTTTGTTTAAATGTTTAGAATAATCTTTATAATCTCCACATTTTGTAGGGAGAGAGTTCAATAATTTATCAATAATCCTAATGTATAGAAATGTTAATGCAAAACTGCAGATGCATGCAGATTTGTAGAAAACACTTAGGGATGTTTGCATTTATTATCATGTCAGACAACATTAATATCAACAGTTTTCTACAATCAAAACATATTTTAACTAACTATATTGGGTGACGTTGGTTAATAAGGTTATATAGTTTTCAAGTGCACATTTTTGTGGTACATAATCTGTATATTGCATTGTGTTGACCACTCAAAGTCACATTGTCTTCTTTCATCATATATTTGACCCGCTTTTCCCTTTGTTACCTTTTACCCCCATTCCCTCTGTAATCACCATACTGTTGTCCAAGTCTATGAGTTTTTGACTGCTTGCTTTTCTTGTTTGTTGATCTGTTGTTTTCAGTTTTATAACCCACATATCAGAAAAGTCATATGGTTCTTGACTTTTTCTGTCATAAGCATATTTTAAAGATGTTTTCTCTGATTATAACATTAATATATTTATTATAAAATATGCAAAAACAAAAGTACTAAACAAGGAAATCAGATATTTTTGTAGAGAAAGCTGATGTGCATACTATTAAATTTGCATCATTATTGTATATGTTATGTATATACTAATGGTTATACATTTATACATTTATACATTTATATCATTTTATAAAGACTGTACATTGAAAATAAATATCCTTTCAAAACAGCTTCATAGAATTTCATCAAGTGCACCTTAATTTAATAGCTCCTAATGCTGAGCATTTAGATGTTTTTCATTAACATCTTTATGCCAGATTTTATTGAACATGTTTAATTTATTATAGAATGAATTTCTAGAATTGGGATTATTTCTGATGTTGATATGCTTAGCCAAACTCATTACTATAGAAGAATTTTACTGTCTGAAACTTACTAGATATATTATTTGGTATATTTTCTCATATATTCATCATTTAAATATTGTATTTTTTAATCTGAAAAAATGTTTTTAATGTGAAATAAAAATTAGTGTTACATAATTGAACCTATACTGTGATTACAAATATGTAAAAATAAAAGTATAGTGAAGAGAATGAACTAAATTGACCAAAATGAAATAGTGGTTAAAATAACATTAGGGGAATTAGTTTCTTCCTTACCTGAGTTTTGGTTTTATTTATTTTATGTAATTATTAATTTTTAGTTTTCCAAAGAGGAGAACATTATGTTAGGTGAAATAAGCCGGAGAAAGAAAAGTACCATATGATTTTTCTCATATATGGAATCTAACGGACAAACTGAACTAACAGGGAAAAATAGAGGCGGATTCGGATGGAGAGCAGGCTGACACTTCCGTGGGGCAGGGCAGGAGGAGTGGAGGGACTGAGCAAAGCAGGGTGAAAAAAGAAAAAGAACTCACGAACGTGAGCAACACTGGTGATTTGGGGGACTGGAAGGGCTGGGTTGAGGAAGAAGAAGGTATAGAGGGTAAATGGTGATCAAAAAATAAAATATTAAAAAAACAATGATCTCAGATTGAAATTGTTAAAACTATTGCTTTTGAAATCAGAGAAAAAGAAAAATTTGTTTTTAAATTATGTGCATTCTGTCTGGTTACAGTACCTGACAGACAGCCAATCCACAAGTGTCAGGTAGATCCGGCTTTCTCCAGCTGTGTGAGGCCTTCCTTGAAGATACAGCCTGAATGACGCTCTCCCAAGACCAGGTGCGCTGGGCTTGTACCCAACATACCATCAGGCACCCCTCTTTCATCCTCCCATGAAGCTCAGATTTACTGGTCCTTTTAACTGAGCATCATTTAAATAACAGGCACTCATCTTGTATCTGTGGAATTGAACTGAAATCTGACAATGACTCCTAGGTAACATTTTACCAATTGTAACTGACATTTTGAGTGCATCCCACAATAATTAGAGTTTAAATTATTTTTCCGAGGTGTATTACTTTGAATGTCATGCACACTCTCAGGCCCTGTGTCATGAGCATGGTGAGGCAGTTGGACATGTACTCCCAGATTTCTGACCACCAGGTACCCTCTCACTCCCATTCCTCCCCCGGCCCTAAATCCAAGTTGGGAAGATGTTCATATATGACATCTATTTTATTAAACAAAAACTAATTTTCCTTTTTATGAGTGATAAAAACCAAATTCCAGCCAGAGCTTTAGACAGGTAGGAGAGAGAACACAATTCCAACTGGGAACAAGTATATTTGACTCTGGTGACCCTGGACAGTGACTTCCACGGGTAACTCAGGATTTCCAATAGGATTTTTACAATATTAAAAATAGCAATTGTATTCCTATTACTTTGTCCCTGGATGCCTCAGGATCCCAGGTAGGAAAAGTTTTACCCAAAGACAGCTCTCACTCGATATGCCATGATCCACCCAAAGAAGAGTTTGCAAGACTCAATAATAAACTGGTTTCTAGTCATAGCCACTTCAATCCTTGGTTAGTAAAGGAAATTTTTTCATTTCTAAGTTCTGCATTTGGTGTCTGAGAAATTTGCGTTCCTTTATACTGGAAAGAATCTATCATGGGAAGAGCAGGGTTGGGTGGAGCCCACATTTGTATTGAGGTGGCTGTTTTGTCTTTTTGGTTTAAGTAGAAGTGAAATAGCCAACGAGGCAGAATCCCAGAGGCCCAGAGCAACGCTCTGAGCTGGGTTTCTAATTAATGACCATAGAAAATATTCTGAAATGTGCTTTAATTCTTTCTTGTTAAGATATTGATGCATTTGATATTTTGTTTTCAATATTTAACAACCAAGGTAATAATCATAAACCTCATTGTCTTAGCTGAGTTCTTCCAGAAGCTGATGTTGAGAACAATATTCCAAGAAAAATAGTTTATTTATGATATATAGGAAATAAATAAGGAATAGGAAGACAAAACTTTAAAATGGAAAAGGACAGAGGAAGAAAAGCCATTATTGAGACATCTAGCACCATGGGCACCAGGCTGGTCTCTCAGAAAAACTCTGGGAACTTGTCATTTGTATCATTTCTTATGTACACTGCCTTTATTACTATATGTTTGGTCAGTGTAGATAAATACTTGTGTTTCCTGCTATCAGATAAATGCTAGAAACTGCCTTTTTTACTTTAACTTTTTTGTTTGCACTATAACAGATATGCCCATTTCATCCCCTTCTGCTCCCGTTCCTGCCCCGTTCCCTCTGGCCATCACCACACTATTGTCTGTGTCTATGGGGTATGCATATATGTTCTTTGGCTCCTCCTTTTACCTTCTTTTATCCAGTCTTCTATTGAATTTCCTTGCAATTGACCTTTTTTCCCTAAAAGCAAGAATTTCACAAAAACTAATTAATTCGGGGTTCTGGTTTTCAGACACACTGAGAGTTGGTAAGGAATAGTTGTTAAGAACCTCATGTCCAAAGCCTGGGTGGGTTCAGATTCTGTGCTCACTTTCTAGCTGTGCACCTTCAGCAAGTCACTTAACCTCTCTGTGCTTCAATGTCATTACCCATAATATGAAAATAATAGCTTTGCCTACTTAATAGTGATGTGGTGAAATGTTAGTGAGTTCATATAAATAACCTAAAATAACATCTGGCTTTTAATGAGCTCTCCCTACAACTGTTAGTTGTTACTTCTTCCTTTTTTTCACTCAGCTATCATTTACTGAACCTGTACTTCATCCCAGGGGCTACCCCTCAATAGTGTAATAGAAAAGGTAATAGTGGGAGATGGACACATTCTGCGGATAATTGTATCACAGTGTAGTAGGAACCATGGAGCAGCCCGACACAGGCAAGTTTGCCCTTGGAGCAGTTGGAGGGAAGGAAGGTCCTGTGAGTGAGAAGAGCCCACGGGGCTCTGGGAAGGGAGAAAAGCCTGTGGGTAGCATGGGACTTGTGAACTGAAATTCAGGTGTGACTAAGATTCAGAGTGTTGTCTGGGATTAAGGGCTAGGTAGTTGGGTTTTTAGTTGGCTTGTGTTTTCGGTGGTGGTGGTGGTTTTTGCAGAAAGTGAGATCCCAATTTTTTTCATTAGGAAAATAACTGAGTCATTAACGTGAGGGATTGGCTGGCAGGAAGCAGCGAAAGGTCTGCTTTGGCTGGAGTCCAAATCTGAGACAAGGCAAGTGGAGCGGTGGGCGGGCCCTAGGACAAGGCAGTGCACACTGAGAGGAAATGGCAAGTTGAAATGGCAACCTGAAACATCCTATGGTTAACAGCAGCCACTTTTATGATGAAAAAATCTGATTTTTGTTTTAATTGTGTTTTATTACTAGAGAGACCAGCATATTTAAAAATTACAACTCCATCGTTTTAAATTATGATTTTTCATAACTATTGATTTTCAATAAGGTTTTTAAATGTACCTTGTTTAGATTATAATGTGAGCACTTTTATCTGTTTGAACTGCTTGCTCTTTTATTTTAATTCAGCTTAGGTTTATATAAGTCAAATCTGAAAATACCCATTATTTCAGATTACCACAACATCTTCTCTCCACTTTTTTAAGGTAGAGATTCTATCTTAATATTGTATATTTTATTATGCAATACAAATGTGTTACTTAACGTTCTAAAAACTATAATCCTTCAGAGTCATTTGGACTGTTAGGAAGAAAAGATGAAATATGAAGAAAATAATGATTTATTTTAATAGAATTTGGGAAAATATAATTTATTAAGTATTGCTTCTCAATTTTGAGGACATACCGATTTGGTGCTTCTCAAATGTACAAGATGTTTTCTGTTTTAGAAGACACTCTGAGTATTTTTACAATGGAAAACCTTTTTAGTTAGACAGTGATTTATTATATGAAGGCATTTCCTGATTAATCTACCACATCATTTTAATCATTCTCTTCATTAAGATTATTTCCCTGTTATGATTTGTCTTTCACCAAAAGATAATGACAAGAAAAGGAATCTGAGGGTTCCTTCTAGTACTCAGAGATGAAATTCAGAGAGGGTATACTGCATATGACTATCAGGAGATGTTAGAGTACTGATATTTTCTTTCACCTTTGAGGTGGCTAATTGAATATAAGCAGAATTAGTAGGCCAGGATGATACTACGAAGATACAAATTATGTCTGAAAAGAAACTACCTACTTGATACATCAGTGAGACTGTGGAGAGGAACAAGTAAGGGAAGCTAGAGGGCAATCATTCTACATGAGAACTGGAGATGGGGAAGTGCAGACACACATTAGGTTCACCTATGGAAGCATTTTCCCCCCAAGGTACATGCTGAATAACCTATAAGGGTTAATATCTGATTAGTCCTCTAGGACCCTCACATGCCCCATGGTATGCTTACTTCTTTATAGTTTTGCCTTGATTACTAGTACATAACCTCCTTCATGAAAGCAAATGGTTCCTGTTGGTTTCTATACTTCATAAAGAAACTAGAAGGCTGCTTATTGTAAGTGGCACTCAAAATAGAATTGATATCCATACTCCTAATACCTTAAAAATACCTTAATAATGTTTTTCATTCAAGAATAAACCCTAATTATATGTAATAAGAAAAATACATAGGGCAGATTTTTTTTCAGACTTCATTAAGGCTACACAAGGCACAAAAAGGCCTTGGGTTTGCTTCTGAAGATAGTTCCCATCCACATGACAAGAAAGATGCTCTTAAAAAGTGGATGGACCTCACCCAGATTCCAAAAAGCTGCTGTATATATACTTTTATCTTGTCACACATGTTATCTCCTATAATATTGTGTTTGAGGAAGATAAGTTATTTCAATATTTAATTAAGTTATTTTAAATAAAGGTGCATTTCCTACTTATTGATCACAACATGCTAGTATCTGTTATAACATGTTTTGATTATATTATATAATGAGTTAATAATATATAATGTAACATATAATTATATAAAACCTGGGTCTCTTAAAATTTTAATTTGTATTCATTCTGTCAATATCTAAAAACACCAATCTCCCACAATTATTAGAGATTATATATTTTCCTCTGACTCTCTGAAATATATACATATACTATATATTATATGTCTATGTCATATATATATATATAATACAGAGTTTCATGCCTTTTGTCTCAAAAGGTTTTATTGTATCAATGTACTTTTTTATTCTTTTAGTTATAGTTTGCACTTTCCCTCAGATTCTATTTTTCAAAGAATTTTGCAACATTTGCTTTTTTGGATGTTAGCATTGATTTTTCTCATAAACAGTTCCATATCATTTAAGACCAGAATGAGGCCATGATATTCTGCTTAGAGTTTTGATTACTTCCCATGCCACTCAAAGTAGAGTTCAAAGTTCTCACTTTGTTACGCACACCCAGTGAGTGCACTCCCTCCAACGCTCTCCATTTGCTGGCTCCTCCCAGCCACACTGACCTCCTTACTACCCCTTGAACAGACCAAGCACAGTCTTACCTCTGAGCCCTTATATATCCTCTCCCCGGGGCCTGGAATAGTCTGTTAATAACAGCATGACTTCCCCTTACTATATCATATTCACTATTCAAATGTCACACTATCAGAGAGGAATTACGTGATATTCAGAATAATTCCCCTCAAATAATTGGATGTTTTAATCCAATTAATGCAAATATGTTGTTACATGGCGAAAGAGAATTCAGCTTGCTGATGGAAATAAGGTTGCTCATAGGCTGACCTTATGATGGGGAGATTTTCTTGATTTATGGGAGTGAATCTAATATAGTCAAAGGGTATTTCAGAGTAGAAGAAGGAGGCATAAGAGAAGTTCGGAGTGATAGAATGTAAGAATTCAACCCATTATTGTTGACTTTGATGGTGGGGGAAGAGGGCCATGGACCAAGGAATGATGGCAGAGTATAAAACTGCAAGTCAACCCAGAAGGGAGCTCTGCTCTGTTGATACCTTGACTTTATCACAGTGAGACCCATGTCAAACTTTTTCCTACAGAACTATAACACCTTTGTGTTAAGTCATCAAGTGGCCATAATTTGTTGTAGTAGCCAAATGGAACTATATACACCATCCAAGACCATCTTATATAGAATCACACACCTTAATCACCTGTAACTTAAACTATAAGCTGTAAAGACAATATTATTTGATATAAATACACACCTATACAGTTATGTACATATGTGCATGTGTAGGTACACACACATACACTGCCTGATTCTGGCTTTCAGATCATATATCCATATATAGATATATGTAGTATGCCTAATTTACTAATTTATATATTAGTGATATATAGCTAAGTGTTTTAAGTTATGTAACTAAGTATTCAAATATTTTAAATGTATGGTTAGATGACATATATAATGATCATCCAGATTTTAAGTCAATATTAAAATATTTAAATATTTTAAACATACATGCTAAAAAATCTAGATAGTAAACAAAATTCTAGAAATTGTAGAACGCAGTTTACCACAATACTCAGACAATTAGCTTTTGAATCAGTGTAGCCAATTCCAATGCCAATAGATTCTATATTTCAAAGAATCTCCACTTTTAAAAATGTATGTATATAATTATTGAACATTTCTTACTCTAGTTTTTTGCCAAAAATTTTTTAATACTAAAGTTGCTCCAAACTGAGGTAACCAGGAGTAATTTTACATTTTATCAAAAAATAGTGATTACTGCTTAGGAGAACATTTCAATCTATATACAGGTCCATCTGGATAATAATGTCCATTATTTAGGAAGTGAAACATGAACATGTTTTCCATCATATAATTATCTGGACTCTAAAGAACCAATCATGCTATTTTAAGTGTCTTAATGTGGCTTTTTGACACATGTGGAAACACCAGGGACCTTAATGGTATATCCTTTTTTATATACTGAAGACACTTTTCTACATACCCAGAAACATGTAGCTTTTAAACAAACAGTTTGGATGGATTATGGACATAAATAGTTCACTATGTACCCTCCTATACTTTATGGAGGAGACTCCTATAAGGAGAAAAGTAGATTGACAGAAGCAAAGACACATTGAGGTATGATTCCTTCTTGTTTTATTTTCTGTATTTTTAATTTTTATTTTTATTACAAAAGAACACCTACCTATGTAAAGAGTAACACAAATGAAAGGGCCCCAATCCCATTTCTATGTTCCAGAAATAACTGCTGGAAATAATTTGATGTGTACACTTCTAGATGACATTTCCAACAAACACTCTCACTTGTACACACACATAAACACACTGGTAGATGTGAATGGATATTTATTTTATAAAGATGAAATAAGGCAGTAAAATAAAATTGGCCACAAGTTTTCCACTTGCATCATGGACATAATTGTACATTGATACATAGGATCATTTCTCTTTTCCTAATAGGTATATAGTCTAGTTCCATAATACTAGGAATATATAAATTCTCTCTTTTATTATTAACTAATTACCATGAAATATCATTGTGCATATACTCAAGAAATTCCTGGAGTCTATTTCTGTGTTATAGTCCCTAGAGAAGGAATTGTAAAACAAAGGCAACTCACCTTTTATATTTTGATAATTACTAAATAAATTGCTATACTAATTTATTTTTCCTTCAAAAATGTTTGGCAACATATTAAAATTACATTGTTCTTCTTATAAAAATGTTTGCTTTTCTGGAGTTGCTACTTGTGTCTTTAATTAGCATTTGTTTGTTTTTGTTTTGCTTTTTACTTTTTTCTATTGCAGGGCCAGATTTTTTATATAATATAGTCTCCCAAATATAAAACTCCTTATATGTCCAAGCAAATCAAGTATTCTGTCAGATCCTTAGATTGTGTGTGTGTGAGTGTGTATGTGTTCTATTGTCACCATCCCATTAGAGCCCTGATCCTGCTACTCTTTTAGCAATTTGTAGTGTGGCTGGCTGCTATTCTGAGATTTTCCCCCAAAGTTGCTGTGAGGCCCTTTTCCTTCACATCTTTCTGGTCTCTGTGAGTCAATAATTAATAGTGGGTTGCTGAGAACTATTTTATGAGAATTCAGTTGTTTTAATTTGCATACCTGCAACATCTTTATTCTAATTTCACATTGGATTCATCATACAGTTGGATTTAGAATTCTATATTGAGATTTTTTTTTCCTGATAAATGGTGTTTTACATGTTGTGAAATCTGCACTGAATTTCACAGAATTACTTTTGGCAACTCTGTTTCTTTACATGTGACAGGTATTTCTGAAGCTCCATATGTGCTTTATTCCATTGCTGTCCTTTTAGTAGAGTTTTGGAAGGGTTCAGAGATAAACACATGTGTTTGATCTTATTAAATTAAATTAAATTAAAATTAGACCTACAATCCCTGGCTGGTGGTGCAGTGTTTAAAGCAGCGGCCTGAGAACCCAAAGGTCGCTGGTTCGATTCCCAGCCGGGGCAACATAATCAGGTTGCAAGCCAGGTCTCCAACCACGTCTGTAGCTGGAGGCAGGGGAAAGACTACTGTACATTGCTGTCTCTCTCCTTCTCTGCCTCTCTCACTTCTCCTCTCTCTGAAAAATAATAAAATAAAATCTTAAAAAAAAATAAAATTAGACCTACAATTTTGATTTTTTTCATTCAAATTGTAAGCTTCTGTTTATTGAGGATCCCTGTTGTCCTCTAAAAGTGCTTTACATTTTTCTTCATATTAGCCCTACACATGTGGGTTAAGTATTTCCCTAGGTTTTGTTTGTTTGTTTGTTTGTTTTTGTATTCGGCCATTTATATACAAAGTTTTTAAATGTTGATAGTCTTACATCTGACAATTTCATTTCCACAAATCTATCCTTAGAAAATAATCTAAAACTTGCATTCAGAATTATGCAAACAACACCAATAACACCATGTTGTTTAATAATAGTCTACTTATACCATTTCAATATCCAAGGAAGGTATGTAGTAAAGGATGTTACATGCATCAGTGACATGAAAATCATGGAAGATTAGAAACATACTCATAAAATCTTAAATATCTTTGTCTTTGGGTATTAAAACAATGGTTGTTTTCTCCATTTTGCCTATTTATCATTTTCCAAAATTTCCACAGTGTAAAAATGTTTCAAGTTTGTTTGTTTGTTTTTAGAGAGAGGAGAAGGGAGAGGCAGAGAGGGAGAGAAACATCAATGTGTGGTTGCCTTTCACCTGCCTCCAGCTACAGACCTGGCTGTAGACCTGGCTTGCACCCTGGTTATATGCCCTGGCTGGGAATCAAACCAGTGACATTTGTGTTTGCAGGCTGACACCTTATCCACTGTGCCACCAGCCAGGGTCTCTTGAGTTTTTTAATCAGAAATATATTATATTATGTATGTGACATGAGAAAATAAGACAAGTTATTTCAAGATGGCAAATTTTAAGTTTTAAAGCATTAAAAATATATATTAGCAAAAGAAATGTTTCCAAAGTAATCCAGTTCTTATTTTCTGAAAGTGATCTAAGGTGTTAAGTGTAAAAATTAAAGTATGCAATGGCAAACATAGAGAATTTAGTTCTTTTTAAGTACCATTAGAACAAGGTAAGTTGCATGGGCATTAGAAGGCAGGTTCTATCAATTTTATGACTTAGTTTTGACTTCTCAGCACAGTGATATGGCCTTTATAAGGCAGAGTTCCTCATTGAGGTTCCAGGAACTTCCTTTGTGTTGAATACAGAAAAAGTTACCCCCAGGTTTCCTAAAGTGGGATCAGAATTCATTATAAATACTGAGAATTAGTCGAACTGGCTGATTTGTCACATAAAATTAAAATTTTTAAAGTGGGTCATTTAACTGTTACATATAATATTTTGTTTGTACTTATCAATATAAACTAATTTTTAGAATGAAAAAGTATTAATTGAGGGTAATATTAAATAATGGCACTATATTTAGAATAAATAGTCTCAAAATAAAAAAACATCACTTCTCCTAGAAGTTTCAAGAACTTTCTTAATCAAAATTCCAAAAAGCTTTCCATCTTTTGAAATTTTAATTAAAATTGGAACAACTATAATAGCATAATCAATAAAAAATTTAAAAATTAAAACTAAATTAGAGCCCTGGCTGATGACACAGTGGATAAGGCACCAACCTGCGAACCCAAAGTTCGCTGGTTCGATTCCCAGCCAGGGCAACATAACCAGGTTGCAAGCCAGGTTTCCAGCCAGGTCCATAGCTGGAGGCAGGTGAAAGACAACCATACATTGATGTCTTTCTCCCTCTGCCTCTCTCCCTTTCCCTCTCCCTATAAAAATAATAAATAAATAAATAAATCTTCTAAAAGAATAAAATAAAACAAAATTAGTTTCCCCTGAAAGATTTCTTCTCATCTTTTACATTCCTCAGTCATTAATTATGCCAACTCTGCTAGATTTTTCATTTTTTTATGGTTTTTATGTGGTTGCATTTATTCTCCAAAAGCACTGTACTAGACTTCATGAAATCCTATAATCATTGCAAGATTAACAGTTTCTTTACTCCTTTTGCTAAGTATTTATATGAATAGACCTTTACAATATCTGAAAATCAGGAATAGCATGATGTGACAGGAAAAGCGTAGTGCTTAGTTCAAATGGAATATTTGAATTAGTGAACATGTTCATGTTATGATCATAGTAGCTGCCCTACTAACTACTGACATTGGAATAAATGGCCTTCATGTATACACATTTATTTGTATGTATTCTGAATACTATTTCTGTTTAACGTTTCAGTGGTTCTTTAGTTTTCCATGTTAAAATCAGCTCTCTATGGCACATCAGTTCTTGTTGGAATCAATAAATCTGACAAGAGCCCATCTCCAATCCACTTTTCCTTGCCTAACCTAGTTCTAACATTCCATCTCCCATCACAAATGCGTGCTCTCCATTTTCCAACTTTGTGCAGTGATCTCTAAAATAGTAGAAGCTCAGCTCTGGACAAAGATAGAATGGACTATCTTGTAAGTTGCCTGAGCTTTAGGATGCAGGTTCTGTAGACTTGTGACTTCCTATGACTGCTTAAAATGATTCTGGAGGATATTACTTCTGTGAGGAGTTACATATTACGCACTTACACATATCATGCAAGAGAAAATACTGGTGGATATTTTCAAACTGCAGGACACTTTAGAGACGTCATTATGCTGTTGGGCAAAATAACTGTTCGGTGTAAAGATATGATGATATATAGCATAGTTCAAAATATAATTGACTTTAGATTTATGTATTATAGTAGCATCTCAATGGACTCTTATCCAGAGATCCTTGGAAAAGCCGAGAGAGCATGTTTTTTATTCACTCACTCAGTTTGAATCTTACTTCATCCCCAACAATGGAAAACATCGCATAGCTTACCCTCAAAGAATTGCAGTATTATACACGGCATTTTAGTGTTATCATGGGACTCCGTGTACTGATATTTTACCTACAGCCAAGTTCAAATTAAAATTTTAACTCTTTGTTGACGCTCCCATGACATTTTCATTTTTTTTTTTTTTCCAACCCTGGGTAATGAGGCACATGTTTTATTGGCTTTCTTACAGACGCATGGTTCTCAATGGATAAGGGGACGTAGGGGCAATTTTGCCACTGAGGGGCCATTTAGTAATGCCACAGTTTCGGGGAGGAAGCTGATCCTGGTACCGCCAAAGCCAAAGGTGATGTTTAACGTTCTACACTGCACAAGACAGCCCCCCAAGAATTATCAGCAGAGCCCAGGATGAAAACAAATGCTGTGGCTCATAGTACTTTCCACAGTCCCTTCCTACCCACCTCTGATGGATATTTTGGTGAAAATATGCTAATACTGAGGTTAAGCTAAACACTAGAAGATAGTTTAATATGGATTTCTTCCCTTTCAGGTAAAATAAACATTGACTAGAAGAAAACAACTTTTTCAACCCCCTAACGTGCAAGTTTAATTATAAACCCTTAAATAGCTGAAAACAAACACTAACCGAACTTGATAGGTAAATTAATGCTGCAGGCCCATCTCATGCAACAGTTCGCGCTTTGACACTTTCCTCAACGTTTACCCCTCCTCTCTCATACTTAGATGGAAAGCAGATTCCTAATTCTTATTCTGGGCATTACTTAACAGGAACACCGAGGTCACCGCCAATAAAGTGGCATGAGTTAATGAGCAGCTTTAGCCAAAGCGGAGGTATTTCTCCAACTACATCAAGTGCTTCCCTATATTAAGAAACCCCAACTGACTCGATTTAATAATGTTGGGATTTACACAATTATTACAGAACCTTCATTATTCACCCGGGCTGCGCATACCACAGCAGCACAAATGAACATCTCAGGCTGATGGTATTAACGTTGCCATTTTCTCACCCATCCCCAGACCATCTGCTCCACGCTGATCGCTCCCTGCTTTAACATTTAACAGTTACCCAACTGCAACTTAGCAGATTTGTGTACTTTTGAAAACAGCTGGTTTAATAACTGCTTCAGAGCTTTCAGATAAAAGAAATTATTTTGTAGTGCTTTATAATACTCTTTTTCTTTGTCGATGCCTCTGAGGAAAGACTTACACGGGCTCCATTTATGCATATGCGATCACTCTCAATATTTCTTGCCACATTTGGAAACATATTTTCAGGATTTATAGCACCATAATGTCGGAAGTCTTTATTACTCTCCTTGTTTTGCTGTTTGTTTGTTTGTTTTTTTTTTTAAGTGTCTCTGAGGACTAGAGTGAAACCTCTTGCATAAACTAATTTCGAGAGGTACAAAGGTATAAATACGAGCTGTCTCAGAGTTTCCACTCACTTGCTAGACCAGATGAATTTGTTTCTGCTTCAGTGATGTTTCCCTTTTCCCTCTTTGCTAAGAAAATAATTATTTGTTTTAATATTCCAGGCCTCTAAGTATATAGATGTACATATTTCCCCTGGGGAGTTTAGTAGGCAACTTTATGAATGGGCTGCTCTGTTTCTGACTGGAAATGACCTAAGGTGTGCTCTGGATACAGAAACTATCCTGATTTCTTGATCAGTACAGGGGTTACATATGCATCTTTACATTGTGAAAATGTATTGATGTGTACGTCCTTGTATACTCTCTAGGAGGTATATTTCAATACAACATTAAAATTAAACAAACAGGGAGGAAAACTTCACTGGATTCTCTTCATGTTTGTAAGATAAATGTTAACCTTTCCTCATGGCACAGAAAGTCTTTGGTTCTGACCTGATTGTAACGTCAGTCTAATATTCCACCATTCCTCACTGTGCGTGTTGCATGTTCAGCCATAGAGAGCTGCTGGCAGCTCCTTCTTCAATGCATTCTCCCGACACAGTAAGGAGAAGAATAAAAACCCACCAACCAAAAAAATATTAACATTTGTCACTTGATGTAGTAGATTTTATCAATTGTTTTAAATAAAATGATATTCAACTCTTCATGTTTCTCTAATTTATGTTTTATTGGCATTTTGTCCTTTTCCCCTGAGCCAAGGCATTTTGTAAAGATTTGTCTTTTAAACATGTAGCATTTTTGCTTAATAGCTTCCCTACTTAAGTTTCCTAATTCACCTCCAATTTCTTGAAAGGCTCAGAGGTATTTTGTTTTTGTTTTTTTCACTCCTTTTCTCATCAGCTGGAAGCTCTATCAAAACCTAACATTTAGATACATTACAATATCACAGAAAAGACTTCTTTCTGCTTTTAGTCAAAAACAAGATAAAGAAGACTAGATTGACCTCATCTGAATCAAGTACACTAAAATAAACCAACGAAATATAACATGACAGTATTCAAGGCACTGGGGATTTAACAACAAAGGAAAGGAAGCTCTGAGAGACAGAAAACAAAGGAGCAAGGGGGCTAACATTTCTAAGACAAAGCAGCAGTGGAAAGAGAAGTACATGGGGAGAGAATCCCAGAGCTGTGCATAGAGTCCAAATGTGACATTCTGCAGAGTAATGATGGAAGCATACATGCATGCAACAAAACTGTCAGAAACTGTGCAAAGAATCATCTGAAAGGATGATAAAACAGAGCTCCCAGCACTCATGTATGAACTAGAAAAATACCTGCTTCAACCAGCCAGATTAGAACATGTCAAAATTCACAGAGGTTTGGCTAGTGTACTAAAAAGAATCTTGTTTTAATGGTGAGAAGAACTTAGAACTATATTAAATGGTCTGGTCTTGCTTAATCAATCAACTCACTTTTTTTTAGAAAGTAAAGTCAGTGGATATTAGAACCAAAGAAAAGGCCCTGGCTGGTAGCACAGTGGATAAGGCACTGGCCTGCAAACCCAAAGGTCACTGGTTTGATTCCCAGCCAGGGCACATAACCAGGTTGCAAGCCAGGTCTCTAGCCAGGTCCATGGCTGAAGGCAGGTGAAAGGCAACCATACATTGATGTTTCTCTCCCTCTTTGCCTCTCTCCTTTCCTCTCTCTCTGGAAATAATAAAATCTTAAAAATAAAAGAACCAAAGTAATATAAATATAATATATACATATCACATATTACATATGTGGAATATATATAGTATAATATATGGAATCTATATACTTTATACTTAATTTATTTTAATATAATTTGTTATAATGTATCTTATACATGACACCCTATATATTTCACATATGCAATATGTTATATGTGTATATTATATTATACTTATATTAGCTATATATATCATTATAGGAATATTATATTATAGGAATATATAAATAACATAGCTCACAGAAATATTTAATTTATAATGCCAGGTATCCATGAAAGAGTAGAGTCCAAAGAAAGAGGAAACTATAACATAATGATAAGAAGAAACAATTAATTGAAACCCACTTAGACCTAACATAGATATTAGAATTGTTAGTAAAGGGCATTAAATGGTTATTATAACCACATTCTACATTGTCAAAAATAAGTAGAAACAAAGAATATTAAAAAGAAAAAGACTCAAACTTCTAGAATCAAAAACTAAATTCATTGAGTTAAATAATACATTGCATGTGATTACTTTCAGATGAGCTATTAGAAGAGAAAATAATAGTGAAATAAAAATATAACAATGCAAAGTTTCCAAAATAATACATATCAAATATAAAAATAAAAAAATAAAAAGACTGCCCTGGCTGGTGTGGCTCAGTGGATTGAACACAGACCTGCAAAACCAAGCATTGCTGGTTTGATTCCCAGCCAGGGCACATACCTGGGTTGCAAACCAGGTCTCCAGGCAGGTACCCAGCTGGAGGCACATGAAAGGCACCCATACATTGATGCTTCTCTCCCTTTCTTCCTCCCATCCTTCCCTCTTTCTAAGAATAATGAATAAAATCTTTAAAAAAATAAATATGACTAATGAAGCAACCTAATGTGTGTCCCATTACATGCTCAAAAGAGTATATAGTATAAAAAACTTTTGAAGAAATGATGGAAAATATTTCCAAATATAATCAAAATCATAAATGTAAATATTGTATATAAACTCAAGATAAGTACATGAAGAAAATTTCACCAAGACACAGCAAAATCTAACTGCCCTAAATTAGAGATGCAAAGAACAAATACAAAATACAATTGAAAATTTGTCAATAGACACAATGTAGGTGAGAAAGCCAGTGATCAAATATTTAAAGGAAAGATGCAAAACCATCAACCTAGAATTTCATATTCATCACGAATTACTTTCAATGAAAAAAGGTGAAGTAAAAACAGTGAAAAAATGCAAAGGTGAAATGAATTTTTCACTAGCCAACACACTAAATATAAAAGTATAAAGTTAGTTCATCATGTAGGAGAAAAATTATGTATGGTAATATATATCTGTACAAAAAAATAAACACAGTAAATACATGGTTACATAAGGTATTTTTCCATTTGCAATGTGATACAATAACTGTTTAAACAAACAGCAATTTAGTGTACAATTTGTAGCTTTTGTAAAAGCAAAATATATGAAAACTATAGCACCAAAGTTTGAAGGAAAGAAATGGAAGTATACTAGCGTAAGGTTTGCATACTACACAGGATGTGGTGTAACATCACTAGAAAGTAGACTCTGATAAGTTAAAGATGTATGCAATAAGCCCCATAACATGACTAAAATAATGCAAAGGGTAACTGCTTATGAGCCAATGAAGATAGCAAAGTGAAATTATGAAAATCAATCTAAAGAAGGTAAAAATGAGAAAAGACACAAAAACAGATGGGGCAAAAATAGAAAACGAATATCAAGTAAATGAAAAAAAAACAAGCCACAGACTAGATGAATGTATTTGCAAATCAAACATCTGATAATTATATCCAGAATAAATAACACCTTAAAGGACAACCGTTAAAAAAAGGAGGAAGAAGCCCTGGCTGGTAGCACAGTGGATAAGGTGCCGGCTCTGCGAACCCAAAGGTCGCTGGTTCGATTCCCAGCCAGGGCACATAACCAGGTTGCAAACCAGGTCTCCAGTCAGGTCTGTGGCTAGAGGCAGGTGAAATGCAACCATACACTGATGTTTCTCTCCCTCTCTGACTCTCTCCCTTCCCCTCTCTCTAAAAATAATAAATAAAATATTAAAAAATAAAAAAAAAAAAGGAGGAAGATTTGAACAGATACTTTCCATCAGATGAGATAAACAAATGGCAAATTAGCACATGAAAATATATACAACATTATTAGCCATTAAGGAAATGCATATTGCAACCAGAACAAGACTATTCACACCTAATGGAATGACTAAAATTAAGATGAGCCATGCCAGGTGTTGGTGAGGATACAGAGGAACTAGGTCTGTGTTACAGTGCCAATGGGAATGTAAAATGGAACGCTTCACAAAAAAGTTTGGCAGTTTCTTTAAAAAGGTAAAGATGCATTACCCATATAATCCAGTCACTTTACTCCAGTTTACCCAAAAGCAATACAGCTGACCTTTGAACAACACAAGTCTTCCCAGCAGGCAGTCAAAAACCTGTGTAACTCCAGCCAGCCCTCCGGCCCTCCGGTTCATGGGTTCCCAACCGCAGAGCTGACCCACCTGGTTCAAACGCGTGTTGTCAAGGGTCAACTGAAAAAGTTTATGTCCATACAGAGAGTTGTACACAAATGCTCATAGAACCGTAATTTAAAATAAGCAAGAATTGGAAACATTTGTAATGCCCATTAACATCTGAATAGACAAATTATGGCATAGCCATACTACTAAATGTTACTGAATCATAAAATATTATAAACTATTGTAATAACATTTTTATATTTCAAATAATTATTCTGAGCAAATAAAGCCAGAAAAAAGAAATGCAAACTCCTTAATTATACTTGTATAAAATGCTAGAAAATCAAACTAATCTATAGTGACATAAATCAACCCTGGGTTTTCCTGTAGTTGAGTGGGACCAGGGAGAGGAGAAAAGGAGAGATCAGGTAGGGTATAAGGAGCTTTTTTAAAAAAGGTTTTTATTTATTATTTTCAGAGAGAGGGGAAGGGAGAAAAGCAGAGAGGGAGAGAAACATTAATGTACGATTGCCTTTCACCTGCCTCCAGCTATGGATCTGGCTGGAGACTGGCAACTTTTGTGTTTGCAGGCCAGTGCCAATCCACTGAGCCACACCGGCCAGGGCTTGGTATAAGGACCTTTTAAGGGTGATAAACATCTTGTTTATCTTGATGGCTATGATCATTTCTCAGCTGTATACACATGCCAAAACCTAGTTTTGTATTTTAAATATGTATATTTTATTGTATGTCAAAACAGTTCATAAAGATTTTTTTTAATGTTAATAGTAGTTGCTTGCATTCCCTTATCTTTCTTAACTATTGTAGAAGCATGAAAACCTTATTCTGGTTATTTTAAAAAATAATACCATCCTTTAATTGTAGGTTCATAATTAGGATATATTACAAATGTGTAAAATTATTTTGACAATTAGGTTAAAACATCTCATAAAAATATATAAGTAATATCATAGTGATGTAGTCTTCAGAAATTCAATTGTTTTTATTAGTATCCTTTGTCCATTCTTCTTTGTCCTGTGCAGACCACTTTTAAAACATGTCATAATTGTTATGTACACAGAAACATTAGTATTCAGCATTGTGCAGTAGAATTCAATCAGATGAATAGACAGAGGCTTGTATTTATGTGCCCACAGACTGACGATTCATGGTGGTTTTTAAAGACTTCTTTTCTCACACAGCTATCAATCAAAGTGACAGTGTTCTTTAGATTAACTTTGGATTCCCCAGCACAAATTAATTAATCTGTCCACTACTTCCTATCTCAGTGTTTCAATCAGCCAACAAATAAGCCAATCAAGATTTCAATTCTTTGCTGATTAGCCAATAAACTGTGACAGTGAACTTGTGGCAGGACTTCTGGGACTCTCATAGAAGCTTATTTATAGATGTAGCAAATGCTGTGATCAGTCTCTAAAACACAAATAAGAAGAACATTGTGTTTTCCTCCCAGTTACTTTCATCAAGGCAAAGAACCTTTGCAGGTAGAAATAAAACTGTCAGAACAGCTAGTTGCAAGGATTCTCTCCTTGAGGTTATATTAATAACAGTTTGGTGATGCTTTTGCTTTCTTAGCTCCAAATTGTTAAATGCTGTGGAATTTTAGAATTGAAGTAACTGCTTTTGTTCAAATGAAAGGATACGTGCCACACCTGTCATTATTTCCTTATTGTCAGGAATTCTTCTGGATAAGAATTCTAAGTACTCTTTATATCAAAATAATACCTCCTGCCTTTTATATATTTATACATATTTATATTTTCATGTTTTAAAGTACTTATACATTTACAGTATGTTGTAAAATTTATTTAGTACAAGTTCTCTCTCCCCCCAAATTTTTCTGATTGGGAGAATAAACTCAGCAGGGGAGAGAATATGGACTGGGTGTCAGAAAAGTAGGATTAGTCCAGATTTCACCAGCAACAACTGGTGTGAGCTGGTGGAAGTCACTTAATTGGCACAAGCTTTCTCTTCTACAAAGGCTTTCTCTTATGTGGAATTAAAGATGTAGACCAGATAACCTACAAAATGTGATGGCTCAGCAAAACACACTAGCTCATTTTTTTTCTCATAAGAGCAGTTTCCTTCTCTTTGTTTTTACCATAGCTTTGGAAGTTTGTCCAAATATCAGTCACTTCGTGAACTTGACACTGATGAGGTTTGTGACCTTTTGATTCTGCATTAGACTTCGTAGTCAACTTCTTCACCTTTTTCCTGGGGAGTAAGTGGTGAAGGAAATGAAAGGAATCATCCTGTTCCTCCAAGTAGAGGGGTGCCATCCACCCTCCTGACAGGCTATGCCCTTTACCATTCTAATCTAACCATTCTACTTTATTTCTTAAAGATTGTAGCTCTTGTGTAACAGTCTTTATTTTAAGGCCTGCTCCTGTCATCTTAAAAAGCCATCTGTTATCTCCCTGACATCTTTGTTCCTTTTGTCCATATGACCTTACTTGGCCATTTCCAATTTTACACCAAAAAGTGAATTATTTTTGAAATTTCTGTTTCAGATATTTTGCATTTACACCAACTAGCCTTCCGTATAATTCCAGAGCATTAACAACTAAAATGTTTGGACTTCATAAAAATATTGATTGTAATATGTTGCTCATCATGTTAGTCACAACCTTGAAATTTCCTTGCCTCTTCCCATGTACCGCTTTGCAAAATCTAAACCATATATGTTTTTGTGTTTAGAATTTTCATGTTTTGTTTAACCACTTAACATTGCCTGTAAACTGTCTACCTTAAGCTTGTTTTCTACCTTCTGTGAGGTACTTCTCCATCATAATCCAGAAACTATATATATAAGCCTGAAGCTCCCTTATCTTTTCACCAACAAATCTATTTTTTTACTTGCATAAGTATCCAACTGCTCGTTCTTCCCATTATAATAAAAAAGGTATTACTATTCAAATCCTATTCTCTGCATTTCAGTCCTGGGCCTATTCTCTCTTTGAGTGGATCTTGTAATTTTCTGGTGATTTTTCTTCTTCCTGCATCTTTATTCAGTTCTTCTCTGCAAGGTCAGCCTGTTGATATTCACAAGTACTCTGTTATTAGACCTTATACAATTAAACAACTAAAAAACTAGGAATTTTTCATTAACGAACCAGGTTCATTCTAATAAAATTTCTTTGTTCCTTATTATGCCATGTTATTTCCACCCTCAAGTCTCCTTCACTCTTCAATTCCTTCTAATCTTCCTTTTAAACACATTCTTGTAGACCATTCCTTTGAAATCACTCTGAAGTCATCTGATTTTGCCACATCCAAATGACACTTTTCAGTTTCTACCTTACTCAGCAGGTAAGCTGCTCTACGGCTTCCATACCCACCTTCTCGTTTGTAGCGGTGATGGAAACATGCCACTCAGATCCCCATTCAAGAAAGAAACTGCCATTTGGCTGCAGTGAAAATAAATACCTAAATAAAATGAGCTGATAGTACTTGACGTCAGTGCCTGCAGTGCTCTGCTTCCTAGCTGAGCCACTGCCCAGGTGGCCCCCACTCAGTGACTGTGGATGGCAAGGGCACCTGAGTCTAGCCATTCCTGCCAAATGCAGGTTTCTTCAAACAAGCAGCTTATATTCTCTATTACACGGCTGTTTTTTGCACCACTGATGAGAAGGCATTATTTTGTTTATGTCTTTTTGCATATGTATGTATGTGTAGATAGCACAGATACTTTTGAACATAGATCTCTTATCAGGTCCCAAGGAGTCCCTAATTCATACCGCAATATTCATACTATATCCCGAATAAATGTTTATTAAATTTAAGAATGAATGAAAGGACCAGTAAGTGATTCAATTTTTATTTGTCTTTCAAAAATTTATCTTACATTTCTCCGAAATTTTTGTATCTGCCATAGGCATGGTAAACAATCCAAATTGAATATAAATGACAATCATCCTTGATATTGCCTTCTTCAGTTTTTATTTGGTTTTATTTTGGCCTACTATGGTTGAGTATGCTGTACTGAACATGTACTTTTTTCTTGTCATAATTCCCAAAATAGTATAGTAAAACAACTGTTTACATAGCATTTACATTAAGAATCATAGGTAATCTAGAGATGATTTAAAGTATATGGGAGATGTGCATAGGTTATATTGTCACCAAACAGCAAGTTGGGGTCCCACTGCCTGCCGCCACCCTCTAGGCAAAATTCCAGAGGCAAAGGTTTAGTGATCAAGGAAAGGAGTCTTTATTCAAAAGAAGTCACTTGAGCCAATCTAGTCATAGTTTTAATCACACCTATCAACTAAGGCTAAACTCTTAATGCCTAGCTTCTGTTATCCTACCTTAGGGTTAGTTTACAAACTAAAACAACATAATGCACAAAAGCTGCACAACTTTGGAAGAATGGCAGCCTTCCGCCTCACAGCCTGTTCCCTCCAGAACACACAGAGAATAAACCTGCCACCCTCTGCAGGCCAGCTCCACCCTAGGCTGTGCCGAGTTCCTTCCCACACAAGATACTGTCCTTTGGGAAGCGCAGGCAGCTGCAGCACAGCCTTCCAGGCATTGTCAGGGAAGAAGAGCCTGAGAGCCAGAGCTGGCCAGTCCAGGAGCCAGAGAGCCCAATCCTGAGCCAACTCAGAGCCACAAACGCCCAGGAAAGCTCCTGAGCCAAAGCTCCAACCCTCCTTTTATTCCCGTTGGTGCTGGAGGCTTCAGCTTCTCAGCCAGTCCCACCCCAGACTGCTCTCCCCTGCCAGGCCAAACTCCTCCTACGGTCCCTCCTACTCCTCCATAGTGACCATAAGCAGCGCTCTCTGTATCAATATGCAACTTCCATACTGTTATAGAAAGGAGTTGAGCATGTGCGGGATTTTGGTATCTGTGGGGAGTCCTGGAACCAACTATAACACCATATTCCTGCTAAGCTACTGGAAAAATTACTTGGCTCCAATAAAATTAATCAGAAGTTTCCTTTCATCTTATCTTTTTAAAAGATGGCATTAATTTATAGTGTTCAGTTATGAAGAAATAAACCTCATGATCCACAAGCAACTCTGGCCTTAGATCAGGGGTTAGGCCGAACATAATTCAGAGTCAAGGTGAAAAGACTGGTGCATAGATAAGTAAGTATGTATATATTTGTGATCAATATTGCACAAATTGGCTGATAAAAGAGTAACAATAGAAGAGAGACATTGATGATATGTCTTTAGCCAAATACAAATTCTTAATATTATGTAATATATTTTAGGTTCTCATAGCTAGGTTTTCATTGACTATGTAAAACAATGTTGCTAATAGAAATTAAAACCTTATTTTCTTGCTGTATGGTAGACTAAAAAATTATCACACTAATAAACACCTAAACAAAATAATGTATCTGTAAGATAAAATTTCTGAGGCCAAAAATCTTCAAGTAGCAACTTTTCATTTGATGTGAACCATAATGACAGTACCCTCTATTGGTCATTCAATGGTCGGTTATAGAGTACAAAATTCACTTAAGCTAATTTTGAAATAGTGATTTATTACAGGCATCAAATGATTAAGAGAGTGTTTGGATGAATTAAAAAAACAAGCAATTATTTGAACACCCAGGAATCACTTTTATACCACATTCAGAATTGTGCCACCTGTCCTTAAAATTTCATTAACAAGGAGATCAAGTATAACCACCCATACCCATGTTTATATGTGCATACCTCTAAGAGACAGATAATACTATAACTTCATATTAAAAGTAAGCAAACAGAGCCCTGGCTGGTGGCTCAGTGGAAGAGGCGCCGGCCTGAGAATGCAAAGGTCACTGGTTGGATTCCCAGCCAGGGCACATAACCAGGTTGCAAGCCAGGTCTCCAGCCAGGTCCTTAGCTGGAAGCAGGTAAAAGGCAACCAAATCTTGATGTTTCTCTGCCTCTCTCCCTTCCCCTCTCTCTAAAAATAATAAATAAAATCTTTTTTAAAAAAGCAAGCAAACAAAAACCAAGATTCAGTAAAGTCAGCCCAGGAGCCCACACTTAGAGCAGAGTTAAGCAGCATCTATTAAGAAAAAGGAAACAGAGAACTGGAGGCCCACCAGTGAGAAATATCCATAGATCATCCCCAAAACAGAAAATCTCAATGTTTAAATTGTGTGTCATGTAACGTGATCATTGCTAGTCCTAATCCAAATACCTCAGAAGAGACTACATTTGGAAATAGGGCATTTAAATGGGTAATTAAATTAAAATGAGGTCACTGGGGTGAACCCTAACCCAAAATGACTGATGTCCTTGTAAGAAGAGATATAAGCGCACAGACACATGCAGAAGGAAGACTATGTAAACAAGGCACTGGAGAAAGCCCAGAAGAGAGGCCTTAAAACAAACCAACCTTGCCGATGTTTTGATGTTGAACTCCTAGCATACAGAACTCTGAGAAAATACATTTCTGTTATTTCAGCCATTCAGTCTCCATTTGGTCTGTAGCACTTTGTTATGATTACCATAGCAAACTAACATACCCACTGAGTTGAGAAATACATTAAATAGTTCATTCTGAGACCTGATAAATCAGAGCCTGAGAACCACCTACTATGACAGCAGTTGCCAGCCTTTCATGAAAAGAACCAAATAGTAATTATATTAGGTGTTGCAGTCCTCCACTCTGTCATTGTAACATAAAAACAGCCTCAGACAATATGTAAACAAATGGGAGAATCAAGGATTTAAGCTTGAAAGAGATCAGAGGTGGTGGTCTTAATAGTTCTTTCATATATTGTATAGGAAACCTGTGAAGAAGAATTTAAATCTTGAACCACATTTTGTACTGTCGTTAATAACAGCTTGTTGGTTTGAAAGATCAAGATCTATTTTAAGGTTTCCCAAGGTATATTGAAATGTCTTTCTCATAGTTAATTAATATTCTCATATCTTAAAAAGCTATTTAATTATTA
Source organism: Noctilio leporinus (assembly GCA_004026585.1). NCBI lineage: Eukaryota > Metazoa > Chordata > Mammalia > Chiroptera > Noctilionidae > Noctilio > Noctilio leporinus. Next base: position 359,952 of record PVIW01000147.1, read on the forward strand.
AAAGGCAATTAATGAAAAATTTGTTTCTTTCAGAAAATTTTCCACTGAATATTGTACATAGTGGAATATTTGGCCACCAAAAATAAATTCTAATCCTGCATAGGAAATCATGTTGGCAGCAGGTCAATGTCCCTGCTAATAACAACTAAAATATATAAATATATATAATTACAGAAATTATATATTCAAAAGATCAGAAAGCTAACAGTCTTAATGGCTTTGCACCAAGCAATTGTTTTAAGTATAAATGGACAAATGAATCCTATATATTTCACAACCAAATATGAATATTCAAACAACAGAGCTTTGGTAGAAAACACAAAGGAATATCTTTGTGGCTTCAGAGTAGGAAAATACTATTTTTTGTGTTTGTCTTCATTTTTAAAATTTAATTAATTAACTTTTTATTGTTGTTCTATTACAGTTGTCCCGATTTTCTCCAGTTGCTCCTTCCTGCCCCACCTACCCCCTCTCCCATAGTCACTCCTTCCTTTTGGTCCATGTCGTGGGTCATGTATACCTGTTTCTTAACTGGATCCTTCCTTTTCTTTTCTCTCTTATCCCCTACCCCCTCCTCCCTTCTTCTGGTCGCTTTCAGTCTGTTCCTTGTTTCCATGGCTCTGGTCAATTTTGCTTGTTTTGCATTTACGTATGTTATACATATTTTTCTATTTGCATGCTATACTTTAATAAAATAAAAAATAGAATAAGTACTATATTTAATTGATATATTAATTAAATTAAACATATAAAAATCCATGAGGCCATAAAAAAAGAGAAAGCCACTTACAAACAAAAACATATTTTCACCATTTTAAGGAGCTATTATACTACATTTTTACATTTACAAATGTCAATTAAGAGGAATAAAAGAAATATTTATTTTCCATTTCTAGTAACTGAATAGCTTTACTTGACATGGGAAAACTTTTTTAGAGAAGAGTACAGTCCAAAAATGTGAAGGAAAGAAAGTCTTATAAAAAGCACTATTTTGTGAGTACTGGATGAAAAGTTGATGGGAACAAACTTTTCTCAGAATACAAAAATATCACTCCACCCACTATGTTTAGTTTCAAGGGAGAAAAAATTGTAACTTGACAAGGAATGAATAAAGCTATCATTAACCACTCTTGGGGGTTAACTTGTGCAGCACTGTGACTGGGAAGACAAAACATTGTGTACCTACCCATGTGATGCAATAGGAAATACAGCATGTATTCTTGCCCAAGATCTTTCACTTAAAATGAATAGAGACCTTAAGTCAAATTCCACTTTATACAAAACACAGGTGTTTGAGACTGCATGTTTGTTTCCCTCTCAAATTCATATGTTGAATCTCTAACTGATGTAAGGTGGTAGGAACTCGAGGAGGGGATTAGGTCTTGAAAGCAGAGCCTTCATAAATGACACTAGTGCCCTTTTCTGCCATGTGAGGACACAGCAAGAAGGCAGTTGGGCCATCTGTGACCCAGGAAGTGAGCTGTGGTCCTCGTCAGATACTGCTTCTGCTAGGCTCTCCATCTGGACTTCCCAGCCTCCAGCACTATGAAAAAGAAACGTCTGCTATTAACAAGCCACACAGTGCATGGTACTTTGTTGTAGCAGACCAAACTCAGACAGCAGGAGTAGATAGACATTACTGCGGTAATTTGGGAACTGGAAAATGTGTATTAGATTATATTAATGAATAAATAATTTTGTTATAATTGTTAATTATGTTAGATGTGATAGGGTACTGCTTTTAAGGACTAAACTATCCTTATTTAGAAAAACAAAATATTTCATAGAGAAGATTCATAGTGTCAGTATCTTGCTTAAATATTTTAGCAAAAGTTGAAGATACAAATATGGGGAAAAATGTGAACAATTATGTAATTGAGGTAATGGGCATATGGATGTAGATTCATGATTTTTCTATATTCATGAGGGATATTCTAATATTTGTACAATATGATTTCCAGTGAGTTTAATAAATTTCCCAAGGTCAGTTCATTATCGCATATACCTAATCTAGTAAGTTATGGATTTCTATGTCCTTTCTAATGTTTTTAACTTATTTTTGTGGCAAAATGTGTGTGCTAAAATTATTTTCAATATTTTGATATTTCTATATTGAATCTGCAAGCTGAGGTGATTTTGATATTGGATGTCATTATTGATTACATTCATACACTCACTGTCTACAATGAAAAAAGTCTCATCTCTTTATATTAAATTCTATATATAATTCTTCTAACTTTTATCACATGCTTGTATGCTTGATATTTCATAAAGCAGTTAAACTTATAGAAATTGACACTTCTCTCTGTTGCTTTCATTGTTTCTTCTTTGTTTCCATTTCTGTGTGACAAGGCAATTCTATCACCAATCAGTGATTTTATTTATTCATTTATTTATTTGGGGGGCTCATAAATGTTTCTTTTCTTTTTTTATTGTTGTTATTAACATTTATCTCATTTTCCCCACTCTGCTCTCCCCTTCCCCACCCTCCTTATCCCCACCCCCACCCAATCAATCCCACATGTTGCTTGTGTCTATGGGTCATCAATGCTAGTTCCTTGACTAAACTTCCCCTTCCTTGCCTCCTTCTCCCCCACCCTTCCCCCCCTCCCCACTGCACACTGACAGTGTGTTCCCTGTAATCATGTCTTTGGTTCTGCCTTGTTTGCTTGTTTGTTCATTAGTCTCCTGTATTAAGTGAGAAAATCATGTATTGATACAGATAAATGTAAATGTTAACCCAATTGCAGATTTATTTAAGGACTTTATTTTTGTTGTAACATATGTGGGGGAGTGAAAATACCTATCATTCTCTTCATTTATGATCACCAAGACTGACAAATAAAACCTTCATCCATAATGTAATCATGCCAAAATAAATTACATTTTACATTTTAGTTTATGTTTAACATTAAGAGGACGATTATGTTTTCTAATATTGCTGCTATGAGCAGATTCCAATAAAAAAATGTCTTCAAATTTTGCTTTGTCTATTGTGTGTGACTTCTCAAGAGTCTCTAATGTTTTTAATTCAAGGAATGTGATACCATGACTGAGAAGGTAGCATGCTTCTGAGGTAGTCTGAAATAAGAAATTAAAAAAATAAAGGAGAAAAAAGCTACTTACAGTTGTCTGTGAAGACTGGAAATTTTCCCAGGCTGTTAGTTTCTTATTGTAACATTAAAATCTAGCTAAATTCATAGTCTTAGTCATAGCTTGGATTTATTTCTAAGTTTAGTGTCTGGGAGAAATACTGTGCAAAATGTATTTTGTGTTTTGCATCATTTACTGCATATTTAGTGGGAGAAGATGAAGTATTTTCCTTCAGACATGTGTGTGTACATTTGTGCTTTCATCTTCTATAACTCATTATCTTTCACTGTGTTATAAGAAAACTAAATAAAAGAAAAGAAATGGATCTGCTACATTAACTTACATCGATTCAATGGTAGCTACAGCCAAGGCTATTAAAGTGAATAAGTAATTATCCCATTGTGAGTTTTTCCAAAACAAATGTCTGTACACACAGAATAGGCCCACAGGCTGGTATTCTGGTTCTCAAAGATCTTAGAAATGCTGAGTTCTCTGAGAATTTGCTCAATATAGATTTTGTAGCTTTTAAGTGTATGTGTGTGTGCACAGTATATACATACATTAAATATATGTACACACACATTGTTTTTTATTCTATATTATTGAATCTCCTTTGTGTTAGGGGAGCTTTAGTATGACAAAGAAAAGCTAGTGATTGACTGTAAAGGCACAGTACAAGGTAAGGTAGGAATAGCTAGCATCTTTTGAGCACCTATTGTGTATCAATCAATGTGTTACATTTTTTAGGGAAGTTATGAATAGAACAATACTGTGAGGTAAAAAACCACCATCCCCTGGTGGCAAAGCGGTGATGGATACAAAAGCACTCGGGCAACTTGACCAGAACACTCAAGCCATGTCAATGTCATTTGGACTCCAACTTATTTGCATCCATGAATATTTAATTATTAGTGAACACTCAATAATGTAAACATTACAAGTAAATTGCCATATGCTATCTTTTAGTTCAGTTCAGCATCCTTTGAATATCCTCTTTTGTCAGTATTTTGTATCCCAACTATGCAGGAGTAAATGTATACTCCCTGCCTAGACCTGGCTTACATTGCAGTACCATGAAAGCCAAGTAAACAAATAAATATAATGGCTCATTGCCACAGTGGAAGTTGAATGACTAGAAAGAAAAGGATATAAATCAATTTGTCAGGAGAGTCAAAAAATTATGCAGTGATAGCTCTATATAAAATAGTCTATGATGGAATAGAATTTGCCAGTTAGAAGAGGGACCACTGGGGTATCCAGACAGTGATAAACCAAAATACAGAGCATGAAATCAACTGTTGCTTATAAAGAACAACTAGGAATTTGATTATTCTGTAGCCCAGTAGATAGGAGCATGAGGTAAGATAGTTCACTGAAATGGCAAGCAAGGACTTTATAATGGGGCTTATGCAAAGTATTAAGGAGATTGAACTTTAATCTGCAGATTAGAACTATCGAAAAATGTCAGCATTGTACTGATACATGAGGATTTTCATTTCAGAAATCTAATTCTAGCATGATAGAGACAAAGAGAAGAGATGCCACTAATGGCAGGCAGTAAGAGTATTACAGAGACTATAAAAGATTCAGTCCTTTCTGATTTTTTAAATGTATTAATTTCATTCATATGTTGTCTTCTCTATGGTATTCAGCAACCTTTATGTTCAAAACATTTCTCCTCTATTTTTTGTTCCCATGATCCTACCATGGGTCTTTTAAAACACTGGTTGATGAGGAGAAATTGACAGATGATTAAAGAAACTAGCAAGTAAAGATATTTTCAAGAGGCTTGAACAAAGAAGGAGAAGAGTTCAGAGAGACTTTATGAAGGTTGGAAGAGAGGAGAGACATGTTCATATTCTGAGAACTCACATGGAAAAAAGATACAAGAGAAAGAAGGAAAGCACCTCAAGTAAACTAGGGAATGAGGATAGAAATCACCAAAAAAGGTTAAAGTTTATTTTTAAATGATCATATTTAAAAAGTTATAGTCTCTCTTCCATAAAGGCTTGACTTAACTCAGTCATTTCATTTTTCCAGACCCAGGAAATTGCTGTGAGTTGAAATGAGAATATGGAAAAAGCCTAGTAGTCTTCTGAAAACTACTCAGAGCCCTGGAATAATAGGTATGTATCCAGCTTTGGGAAAAGAATTAAAACAGGCACTATTATCAGTATTTACTAAACAGAGAATGAGTTATTTCAGCACTCAGTGTTTGTGAAAAACATTCTATAATTACAAGCATACAAATAGTACACCAGAGAAATTAATAGCATGCATGCCATGTACTTACTTGTAGATTTTGTGACATTAACAGCATATTTATTTATTTACTGAGCAAGGGAGAAAAACATCAATTTATTGTTTCACTTACTTATGCACTCATTGGTCAATTCTTGTATGTGCCTTGACCAGAGATCAAACCTGCAACCTTGGGGTATCAGGATGATGCTCTAACCAACTGACCTATCTAACCAGAGCCTAATAAGGAATCTTTTAAACTTGCTATTCAGCTCAAGTATATCGATTACATTGTTTTCCTTTTGTTTATTGTTTACCGATAGAGTCTAGAAGAGATAACCTAGCAAAGTTTGATGTCATTATCAAAGCAGGAGCAAGTATTTCTTGTAATCATTTAGGGAGGATCTTTCTTACAAATATTATCTTTGCAAGGCATTTGAATAAACCATTTGGAAGAAAAATTACTTCTTAGCTTTTTTTTCAATGCAATTTCAAAGTTGACGTATAATTTTTGTTGTTGTTGATTCTGTCTGTTGTTTGTTCGATATGTCTGTTGAATTCTTCCAATGTGTCAGGTAAAAGTTAGGTGAATTGGGTGCATAATTTACTTAATCTCCCACAACATTATGTGAGGTATATGTGAGTATGTCAAGCTACTGATCAGGATCATGGAATTTATAACTAGTATATCTTGGAGGACTATGTTGTTCTGATAATTCTTGTTTTATGTAATAAAGTTAAGCTTATTATCTTCATTTTTATTTATTTAGTCAACATATTTCTATTGAGTGCCTACTATGTGCCAAGAAGCATGGTAAGTTCTGGTATTTAGGAGTGAGAAAAGCAGTGATTATACAGCACTGACACTGACTTGAGTGACATAATACACATTCCATGACTGATGTGGCAGTTGTTGTCACAAATGTAGATGTGTTCAAAGGGTGGGAGAATAATGATGCAGGGGGAACTTTCATTTTTAGGATTGAGCGTGTGTATTACAGCAGTAAATGAAATTCCCTGTGTTATTTATGAAAAATATGTATACTTACAGTCATTATAACTACCCCCAGGGCACTTTTAGCAATATGTGGCACTCAGGAGCTGAGCATGTTGGTAAAATCTGGAGCAGGCCTTAAGTATATGTGTACATTCCTAAGCTCTCTGGGAATAGTAAATTTCAGAGAGCTAGCAAGTAAAGATATTTTCTAGAGGCTTGAACAAAGAAGGAGAAGAGTTCAGGGAGACTTTATGAAGATTGGAAGAGAGGAGAGACATGTTCTCGTTTTCATTTTTCTGACTTTATGCTTGTGTCTGTGTAGACAATAGGATATGAAAAGAAAGTGGGGCAAAAACTACAGGATGGTCATAAACTACAGGAAATCTTATAAGGCCATGGTTTTCGCATGGCAAGAGATGTCATAGAAGGGCTAATTTACCTTTAAGAGTCAGATCTAATTAAGAACACTAAGATTAAGATGTTCCTAAATTAAAACCTAAATAATAGCACCATGTCTAAGTTTAAAAATAGTTATTTTGGGGGTGGGAGGATGCCTGATTTCATAATATTGATATCTTCAAATAGTGATCCCAACTAAAACTCTCCTTTGGTGAAGTTATAAAATAAACTACACATATCATCTCATTTAATCCAGAAAACTAATAAATGAGCAGAATGAAACCAGAGACATGGGGTAATAAAAGGAGCAGAAACAGTGACTAGGAGGGTAAGTATGATAAGGGTTTAGTCACAGAGCTAATGTGAAAGACACATGGACATGGACAGTGAGGTGGGGATTGACTGTGGGAGGGTGGGGCAGGGGAGAGCAATGGGAAAAAAATGAAACAATTGTAATACAACAACAATAAAAAAATTTTAAAAAGGCAACAAACACATGGGTGTATACGAATTAGTTGGCATCATGAAACCTTGGAGAATTTAATTGAGGATATGAATGCTATTACTTTTAGTTCTGTCTCTGAGTAAATAATGAATATAGGTGATTTTGAGATGAATCAGGCATGATTCAGAAAATATCTAGTATAACTTTTAGCATATTATTTAAATAATATATTTTAGTTACATTTAGAATATCTAGAAGTGATTGTCTAATGAAGAGATGAGATATAATTTTGCACAATTTTCAGTTTTTTTAAAGCTATACAATACTATTCCCCTCATTTAAAAAAACACAGTGTTGAGCACATTCATTATTTATGTCAGAACATATTCATATAGTAAGACTTAGAATGCTTAGAAATTTACTCAATTTAATTTTTAAAAACACATTTCAAAGCTGTGTTTTGAAGTCAAGTAGTAAAAACTATACCTCTGGGCTACAAAATCATCTCAGTGAGCAGATGTATCTAATGATGGCATTATATCACCCTCTATTAGGCCAGCAGCAAACTCTGAAATTTTTATTTGACATAGATACAGTTTTCATGTGACATATCTTACCTGCAAATGCTCATATTAAGAACCACTCTCTTTCCTATCTTTTGGACTGATCTTTTATTGCTTAAAAAGTAGATTTTAACTTGTATACATATTTAATGGAGTGGATCCAGAGAAGCTAGTATGTGTTTACACAATATAATTACCAATAAAAAGGTTATCTTGGAAACTTGAGGCCTCATAATACCTCTAGTCTATTCTGAAAGCACACAGAGGAGAGGAAATAGGGGATGGATATAATACAACAACCATAAAATTAAATGAAAGCACATTTTTACAGGTATTTATCTTACTCAGATCTTTTCATTTGAATATTTTAAAATTTACAACTATTTATGTGAAAATATTTTATTTATTATATAAGCATTTTGCATGTTCTTGTGCTTCTTAGCTAAGGATTTTTGTTTTTCCTAAAATATGATATTAAAAAAATTAAAGAAACACATAACATGGATAAAGCCAGGCAAATATTTTTTCATCTTCTGTCTTTTAAGGGGATTGGCTTCGCTGTTAGAATTTCATTATTAGAAGCACTAAAAGCAAACCAATGAGCTGCTCTTAATTCTAAAGAATAAAGACCTATTTTAAAATACTCCTACCTAGTCACACTTCTGTATAGCATATTAGAAGGGACTCTGATACAGGAATTGGAGCGGAGGATGATGCATGTGTGATCACTGAAATGTTCCTTGGGGACAGCAGTGCCTACCCTGTAATTTTAAGAGTGAGAGAAAACTAAGTGAAACAGTATGTGAAATTTGTATATTGTAGTTTGTGATGCAGACCAAAAAGGAGTTATGGTCAAAGCAGTGGTGTTCCTCAAATAGTTCATCTACTTCTTCACATTTGCCAGCATTTTACAGGTAAAGATGATGAGCCCCAATCAATGGGCTTTGGGAAGAAGTGGTATGTGGTATTCAGACGCAGGACTGTGAACAGACAATATATAACCATGCAGCTCTCTATCACCCTTTCATAGTTCCTGATGGAGTTTTGCTTTAAGTATGAGATGTAAGAGAAAAGGGATGTTTACAAGATATGTGTCCTGAGCAATTTGAAGAATGGAGTTGCTAGCAACAAAGCTGAGGAAGGCTATGCATGGGACAGGTTTTGAGGCAGAGACTAAGAGTTCAGTTTTGGACACTTTTAGTTGGAGATGTCATGGAGGCCATTGGATTTATCAGTCAAGCCTTGCGAAGAATTCTGGACTGGAGGAATGAATATGGAAGGTAAGGTGTGGTTGGTATGTCAATGTATGAGGCTGAGCTTCCAAAGGAATGCAGTGCAGATGTGTGGGAGGAATAGTAATGGAGCACAAGTGACCAAAAATATCAACCTAAAAGTTAAGAGAAATCCTAGAACTGGGTTACTGGAAACCAAGCTAAGAGTACGTATATCAAGAAAAGGGAGGTACCAACTGTGTTAAATGATGCTGATTGATAGACAACTCATTGAAAATAAGGAGTAAGAAAACTGACCTTTGAGTTAGCTTTGAGGTTCCAATTTTCTATTATTGTAGAGCACACCATTCTAAAACTCCAGGGCTTAAAATATAAATGTATTTTTATCTCTTCTGGTTCTATGTGTTGACTTGTCTCTGTTGGGTGACCCTGCTTGTGTTCTCTCAGGCAGCGACAAATACAAGGCAAATAGAGTTGAAGTCATCTGAAAGTCTACTGGTCTGAACACCCCTGATGGGTCACTTGTATGCCTAGAGTTGGTGCCGATTCTCAGCTGGTTGCTCATCTTAAACTTTGCGATAAGCAGAAAAGTGAACTTAAAATGTTTTAAATGAAAGATTTTTAATATGTCTACAGTAGCACAGTAAAATAGAAAATGCAAAAGTTACTCTGATTCACTTAAACTATCTGGATAACTAAGACAAATGCATAATTAAATTTTCTTATTTGTAAGGTATATAATACCCCAATCTATCTAATTCCTTGAGTATGAGAAAATGGACCTTAAGACTGAACTTCTTCCAGTGCATAAACTCCCTAATGAAAATAAATTAGATACATTTTTAATGTATCACATTTTTCAGAATAATAAGAAGGGGATTTGCAATTGTCACTTAGGAGCTACTTCAGATCTCTTTGGTCTCTCCATGTGTACTTTTGGTTGTTTGTTTTTAAGATAATCCTTTCATGATGGTCTTTCCATAAATTTGATTAGGTCAACAAATTTACACAGCTCCTTCAACAATCACATAAGTAACATGTGTACACATATTTTTCTTTATTTAAACCTGAACTTCAATAAACATGTAACAAACTGTTCTATTGCTAATGTATGTCGTTGCTTATAATGTTAAACATACTTTGGACTGTCCTCACACCTCTAGGGAAAAAAGTAAAAATAGATTATTCAAATGATTTAAAATTCTTTGAGACAGTGCCCTACATCAATATTATAAATTTTGTTTTCACTCCAAGGTTAGTTGCAACATTGGCCATGATTTAAAAGCCCTGATTCTGTGGAAAATGACAATGATATTGAGCTCTGACAAATTGAATTGGTCTCAAGGTATTAGAAGATAACTAATAAATCTGCAATCTGATCCAGAAAATATTCTATATGAGATATTTTTTTCTCCTTGAAACATGTGTGACAACTATAAGTGTCACTACCCCTAGCTGTTTGGTTTACTTAAATTGTGTGTTTGGGAGTGATTTCATTCTTGTTATGATCAATACCCACCTGTCTATGGCAATTGCTTTGGATAAAGATACAAAGGAGTATTATTTTGTTTCATTTTCCATGCCATGTAGCATTTTATTTTTAATGTCATCTTCTTGCAAGAACTGGCAAGGTACTTTTTACCACTGTATTTTGCATAGTGTTTTATGTCATGAAAGGGAATACTGTTTTTGCAAGCCTCTTCCAGGAATGTGACTTAAAGTTTGCCATTTTATTACTGTACATCAAAATATATAAACACTTTTACTGAGATCAGAAAGAATAAGACAACATGTCTAAAACATAATATGCATGTAATGCAGAGATTCAAAGATGGAATTATGGTTTAAACATAAACCTCTTTACCTACATTTGACAAGGTTTTTTACTGGTCTATTTTTATACAATAGTAATGTTATTATCTGTTAGGGTATTTGCATGGGATATTTCCTCTTAAAAGCATTCAAAACTCATCTCAAAAACTTTATCACTTTTAGTTATTGAATTTATTGGTCTATTTATAAATGTTGGAGTTATGAATAGCTTATTTACCATGTCTGTAGAAAGCTTGGGATCCAACTTAGGAGGCTTCTCTCTAACGAAGGATCTCTCACTTCATCTCATCTCACATCAATCTCTCCTTTAGAAACTCCAATCTTTAACTGCCAATTAAAATTTTACTTTGCACCATGTAAATAATTTTTAAAATTAGATGTTAAGTTCCATATGTCATGCCTGAGTTTTCTTTAACTTCATATCCTATCTTCACAGTGAAGCTTTACTTGACCACGCTAAACTATGTTATTTACTTCCTCAAAACTGCGGAGCGCTGGTTACTAGTAGAACACATTACATGTCCCATGTTATTACTATTCTAATTTATTTCTCACATGTGCATATTTTGTTTATGTACTTCTTTTGAAAGTCAAATGAAGGTAGACACTAAGACACATATAGAATTAAAGAGCACATGGTTCACTGGCTATTGAGAGGATTTGCATTATATTTGCTCTGCATGAACTTTAATAAAAAGTATTTGTGATGTAAATTATAAGTATGCTATTATTTCAAAACATTTTATTTTTAAAAATAGTTTAGAATTAAACTGGTGAATTCATAAAAATGAGCTTCTTAAATTATACAATTCCATGTCATGAATAATTATGAGAAAAAAAACCTTCAACTGAATTAAAGATTATGAGTAAAATGGTTTTAAATTGATAGGAAAAAATGACAAAAAATTACTTAAATATTATTACGTGATTGATTAAATTGGAGGTTTGGTGTGTGGGTGTGAATGGGTACTATGAAATTACTAAAAACTGAAGAGAATATGCAATGAATTTGAAAGGTTTGTATTCAAGATTTATTTATCTACAAGATTTATTTATCTTTAAGTAATAAAAGAAGCAAGGTGGTAACAGCTCTCTTTTTCTGAGACTGAGCAGAATCTCAGGATAGGGACTTCCGGTGCTAACACAAGGGAAGTCCCAGGCAAACTGGCCTGGACTTATCACCTTATAAGAGATCTATTTTAAATTATTATGTGTGTGATGTGATTTGCTGCATACATGTGTACATGTACCTGCAGTACATTTATGTAACCTATGCATATCTTATACACACATACACTGAGAAAGACAAGGAAACAATGGATGTTATGTATATATGTACATGTACACACGTAAAGTCTCCATTGAAAGGTAGAGGCATATACATCAACTTTGCTATGCAACAAGCAACCTCAAAATCTCAAAGTTTGATAATAAGAGGCATTAATCTCAGCCTCGGAAAGAGGCTAGCTGGAACTTGGCTGGAGCTAGCTTGGATGGCAGCCGGCATTCAGTGCAGGTCTGTCTTGTGTGCTTCTCATTCTGGGACCCAGGCTGACAGAACAGGGCCGGTCTGAGGCCTGGCCATGCAGACGTTAGGGAGTCAGCCAGAGAAAGCTCTTGCTTCTAATGGGCATGTCTGCCCACATGCAATGCGCTATTTCTTCTCAATTCCAGAGGCCGGAGGAAATGCTGGCCAACCCCAAATTCACCGGGGCAGGGAGTACACTGTGCTGGAAGGAGCAGAGTGAATGTTTCCTGAAAAGTAATGCCAGTTGAGCTACTGAATAATGCTTAATATTTCAATTATGTATTTTCCCAATGCTCTAAACTAAAGATGTATTATTTTAATTTTCAGGAAATATAATTTAAAATAAACCAAAAACCCTGGAGTCTTATTAAAAATATCCTACTCAGCATAGTACAGAGACAAATGCTACCTAGTTGCTTGTCTGTACAGAAAAATACTTTTCTATTATATTTTCATGCAAATAAAAGAGAGGACTATATAAGTTTAAGGTGTAGGGAATAGAATAGAAAGTAAATGGTGCTAGAAACAGCATCTGCATTTGGGAAGAAGGTGTAATGCTTTTGCAGAGATGGGCATGCATGTTTCCCAAGATGGTGTCTGTGTGTTATTTTTATGGTCTTTAGTTGAGGTTAAGAGAAAGAGGGCAGTATGGGAAGATTTTCATTCATGGTAGAAGGGAAAAGCTCATAAAAAGATTTTCTGTTCTCCAGGGACTTGGCAGAGAATAGAATGCAATCCTTATTTCTTTATCTGATTAATTCCCTGGAGAAAGTATCCAAGCTAATTCTTATGATTTAAGTATCTTTAGTAGCAGCAAGTACCACTGGTGTAAAGATTCATTTCTGCTTTAAAAGATACGTTATTCTAATCTATTCCCAAGCAGCTCAGCTACAATAAAGGATATATTTGGGAGGGGATCAGTCATGAAAGAATTCTTATGGCACCCAGAGTGCCACTTCTACCCACCCACTCATTTGTAATTGTTTGGCAAATGATGATAAAGAATTTGGCCCCTGACAGCATTTCAGCAATTAAACTTCTAATGTGTCAGGCTGCCAGCTGTGGAAATGGGCTTCTTGGCTTCTATTTTTCAGTTCCTTACAATATGTTTAATTACTGAACCATAAAACAGACAAAACTAATTAAGAGACGGGATGCTAGGCTGATGGCACAGGTGCGCATTCGTTGTGACCACCACCTCTGGTGAGCCTTGCTAGGCTAGGGTACTTCCACAAACGCACTTGGGGTATTTTTCAGGGCAGCAGTGAGCCAAACAGACTGGCTGTGTGGAAGTTAGAAACCTAATTGTACAGTCACTGCATTTAATGTTTAGGAAATCCCAAACTAAAATTCTCCTCGTTCCCTTCCCAAGAATATGGAAACATAAATTTAAATGGATGGGTGTATTCTACAGTGAGTATTTTGCCATGTGTTTACCTGTAAAAACAAAAATATTCTAATTTGTTTTCTGGCATATGAATGCAATAATTCAACAAAATAAAATGTTAGCTACGCCACATATTAATTTCTGTGTTAGAAATGCAACTTGAAACTTTTTTAAAGCAACGAAAATAAGGTTTGCATACCACAGCGTACAAAATAAATTTTATGGTTGTGGCTCACCTGAGTCTAACTAAACCCCTGTGAGGTAGGTTAAAAATGGGTATTTGTATTAAACTTATTTTATTAGTGAGGACACAAAAGCTGTTATTAAATGAAAAGGAAATTCACATCAGAGGAAATTTATCTGAGACTTCCTTATCTCCTTAATAGGATAATTTAATGGAAGGAGCCCAAGCTTTGGACCTGTACAAGTTTGAAGAGCAACTCAATTCTCACCAGGTACGGCACATTGGTTGATAAACTTAATCTTTATTTAGTACTTAGATTCCTCATATGCAAATGTAGGTAATAACATGTTCCTTAAATGCTTAAGACTGTTAAACAAAACCATAGATCTAGTACAAAATGTAGTATCTGGCACCTAATATAAAGACTAGGGTTGCTAATTTCCTTTATCTTCAGGCTCTAGAAAGGTATTTATGCATTCATCCCCTCATTTACCTACATAATGATTTGTCCTTAGATAGATAGAATTTTTATGTTTATTAGAGCCATGTCAATTATGAAAAGTAAAAGTTTCCTTTCATATTGCCAGACACTAGTTTCCCCTTAATATATCCTATGTAATTTTTTCCTGTCTAAAGTCAATATTTACTAACATTAGTATTTAAAAGCTTTTCAAACTAAAACTAAACAAAAGAAAAAATGATTTAGACTCAAATCGCTTCATGGTTAAGTTCTTTCAAACATTTATAGAAGCACAATACCAACAACCCATAAAGCTTTCCCGAAAATAGAGGAGAAAAAAAAGTTTCCAACTCATTCTGTGAGGTCAGTAAAAATCTATTATCAAAGCCATTCCAAGTAAAGGAAAGACCAGGGTTCCCCATGAATGTGGATACAAAAAAACTTCCAACAAAAGTTTACCAGCTTGATTCCACATATTTTATGACCAACTGGATTTTATTTCAGGAATTCAAGCTTGTCCTTAAAAGAAAAGAGAACTTTAAAAAGACTTTACTTATTTATTTTGAGAGAGAGGGAAGAGAGGGAGAGAAACATCAATGTGTGGTTGCCTCTTGCACGCCCCCAACTGGGAACCTGACCCATGACCCAGGCACGTGCCCTGACTGGAAATCAAACCAATGACACTTTGGTTTGCAGGCTGATTGATGCTCAGTCCACTGAGCACCACAGCCAGGGCCAAGCTTATTTTAACATTTGAAAGTTAATCAATGGAATTGACTGTATTAGCCAACTAAAGCAAAAGCCATCAGATCATCTCAATAGACACACACAAAATATTCATTCTACAGAACCCCAAATCAATTTCTGATTTAAAAAGCCTCTCAACAAAATAGAAGAGATAGTTTTCCTTTTTTGAGTTAAGTATATTTTAAATTGAATGCTTGATACCATGTGGACAACAGCAGACACTGAGATAATTTGTATTTATTTCTGGGAGTAAGCTTGGCTCTTCTTTTCATCAGAATGTTGGCTAAGGGTTGAGTCATCTAGCTCAGAGTTGAGCTGACTAGAGGTGTTACTGTTGTTATTGTTACCATTAACGTACAACAGAATTAGTATTATTCAAGTGATTTCTCCTGCTTGAAGTGGGACCTCAGGTACCAGAGAATTTACCTCAATATTCCCACTCTAACCTGAACTTTCAGGTTAGAACATCATTGCTCAACTGCAACACAGCGGGTCCTTCTCCAGGAAGAAGGGCTCTTAATCCTTCCTCAGGAAGGAATAAACTGTTTGTTACTTACTGCTTGGTTGGCTGATGGGCAGGCAGAGGCAGTTCTCTTGCCCTGGTCCAGCATCAGTTCCAGCATCCATATGCCTACAGCTCCACAGGTAGGGCTTTCCCACCATTGCTATACCTCCTTCCTGCGATAGCAAATCTCTGCCTGTACTGGGTCTTGTGTGGGAAAGGCTGCCCTTCTTCTGTTCCACAGCTAAGGCATCTTGAATGCTTTTAACAGAGGATCCAGTGCAGAACTCTTTGTGCCATTTCCCTGGGAGAAGAGATTTGTTTCTATCTCCCTCCCTACAGCAGAAGTGGTTATTTACCTGTGCCTGGAGAGAGGCGGAGCTTGCTGTCCTTCCTCAAGCATCTTAAGGTTGCCTCTTTCTCTGTTAATAAATCACAACCCCCAAATTAGCCAGAATGCTTTGAAGTTTTTTGATATGAGTGTACGAAAGAACAAAACTACCCAAACCCAAGTCAAACTTTCATCTTGTGTCTTAGCTTACATTTTCAAATATCAAGCTTGGGGACATTTTCACAAAATAGGAATTCTGTGTTTAATGAGTCCCCTTAAGCAAAGTATAAAAATATTACATAAACTTGACTTGTTCTATAATAAAAACGATAGACAATTAACCTAAATACCCAGACCTTAAAACAAGAAGTTTAAGAAACTCTCTGATAAAATTGGCGAATATAGCCAAGGGGCAAACCATTAAATGACAGTGTTATCTTTGAAAGATTCCTTTTTTGATATGGTGCTGAATAGCTGTCAAGGAAGAATGTTCATTATTTCTCAGAGCATTTTTTTCTTTTCCAAAATTTTCAATCTATAACTGAGGAAGAGCACTTCGTACCCCTTACTTAGTCATGCATTCATTGGCTACCTTAGGTTTGACTACTTTTTAATACATAGATATATACAGATGTATTTTAGTTCTCAATCTCTTCGACTTTTTGCCATTTTATATAGATGCTAAACTATTCCAATCATTATTTGAAACTGGGAAAAAATAATCTGCTGCTTTCTTATTAATGATGTTCTTTGTACTAAAAAAAATGAACTAGAATTAGGAGTATTTATATGGCTATTTCACACCTTCTTTACTATAATGCTTGGTTTATTCTTGGATGAATGCTACCATTTGGAATCATTTCAAAACATAATTAAGAACTGTGATAATGCTTGATGTAGCATTCTAAACTATTCCTGACTGTCTCCTTTTCTTAGTTAGAATACAGAAATGGCAGAATAGAATACATGTATACTGAATGACGCCAGTTGAAAATAAGCTCAAAGCAAAAAAAAAAAACAATTGACCACTATCTAGTGAAAATAAGTGGAATTCAAACACCAAGTAAGTGTGGATCAATAAGACCCAGAAATATGATTACATGAACTGGTCTACATCCTTAATGTTACAAAATTTTGAATAAACAATGTGGTGGGCAGATTCTCTGATAGCAATATGGCAGGGAATTTAATGTCATGATTAGGCAAGTGGACTAGTTACTGGAATATCTAATGAAGGAAGTCTTCCTTTAAAATTACTAGGATTAAAAATAGCTCCAAAAAGCAAAAGCAAGAACAAAGAAATCTAAGACTTGGCATTAATGGATAGTGTGGCACCATCTGTTTAAAGTAATTTACCCTGCCTAATTCAAACCCTGTACGCGTCATATTTTTCATATTGTCTGTGTTAGCTCTTCATACCAAAGGCATTGAACCAGAACCACTACACAGATGACAATGTCTGGGCAATGGAGGCACTTACTCTGACCTGGATACAACCCCAAAACAATTCATCAGACTGCATTTTTTAATTTATTGTTTGGGAAACACAATCACCATAACCATATAAATCACATGCTTTTTTTATGTTTAAATAATACAATAAAAAGCACTTAACATTAAAATAGTTCTGAATAAAGTTTGACATCATTCTGATAGCACAAAACAAACCTTTTGAGGTCACAGCATCATTCTGAGGAAATTAACTATTCTAATAGGTGTGTGCATTAGGGCTGGCTGCTTGATAGAGAATTCTTATTGATAGAACATCAAGCACATAAGATGGAACTTTTTTAAGTGTCTTTAGTCATTGTGTGATACATTTAATGGTTGGGGAATTAAACAGAAAACCTCAAAAGCTAATTCATGTTTATTCAAGGAATCAGAAACTGCTTTTTTCTACACAAACCAGTGAAAGACTACACTCAGTTTTTGAAGAAAGAAGAAACAACTATGGAAATTACACCAAAGAATCCAATGTATATGTATTCACTGAGCTTGGCAGAGTGTGAACAATAAGTAATTTTGTTTGTTCTCATATCTATTTTCTTTGAACATGTTTTCAGGGCTTATTCTTTCATACTCCTGGATAAAATCTTTGATTCCATGAGTTTCTCTATGATTCACAGATGTTAATATATACATTCAATTTTTTCGGTATTAAAAAATCCAACAGAGGCCCTGGCTGGTGGCACAGTGGATAAGGCACTGGCCTGTGAACCCATAGGCCACTGGTTCGATTCCCTAGCCAGGGCACATAACCAGGTGGCAAGCCAGGTCTCCAGCCAGGTCCATAGCTGGAGGCAGGTGAAAGGCAACCATACATTGATGTCTCCTCTATCCCTCTCTGCCTCTCTCCCTTCCCCCTCTCTAAAAATAATAAAGAAAATCTTTAAAATAAAATTTTAAAAAGTCCAACAGAATCAAAGATATTCTTATTTATCTATCTCAGAATATCTCTACTCTCTTCACCCTCTACTTCCAACATCCCTACTTCCCGCAGTCAGATACCATCTCAGGCTGAAGCTTCTGGTGGGGAAGGAAGAATGGTAGGAGGTCTGTTTGCCTCCTTTTCTCCCCTATGTCTCATTCCAGGGCTGCATCTGAGGCAAAGGGCAGGTGGGGCTGGAAGGAAGGTGTGCAAAATCACCTTATGTGGCTGATGCTGTTGTAAACCAGTGTTGGTGTCCTCCTTGGCAGAACGCCCAAATACTGAATCTTTCACTCACCGGTGTTCTCCCCTCCCCACCCTTTTTCTGTCTCTCTCCTTTACTCATTTTCAGACACCTCATATGCATTCCATACACAAGTCCTAAATTTCAGATGAGGCTTCAGCCCAGTGATGGCTTAGCACTACCTTGTCAACATCTGGCTACTGAGGACCCACCTTCATTTAAATTCACTTTGTTCCAGCACACTGCTACCCATGAAGACATTATTTTGCAAATTAGAAAGGGCACACATCTGTAGCCTGACATGGGTAATAAATGCAGACTGGTTTCTACCTCAGCTTGAACCTCTGTGCACTAACTGTGGCACCGGAAACTAGCCCCGTGTCCGTCTTTTCAGAAAGGTGTTTTCAACCCCCTTGTGAGTCCAACTGGGAAACACAAGAAACTCAGATCTTTAACCAAACATGCCCCAAAGGGGTCTTCCACACCATACCCTATTCTCTTGTCTCACTCAACCCAGTCTCTCCCAAGACTTGAGATGGTAAAGTAAGTCAAATGACATTCCTTTTATTCTCCCAACTCCAGAAGATGTATTCCAATCTTTCCAAGGGGCCTTCCAGATATGCTTGTTCCCAAACCCTTATGACATAGTTAGTTTAATATGGGAGAGAAACCATTGCCAATCAAATCTCTAAGGATCAAGGAGGGGAAGAGCGATAGAACGCTGATTAGTCACTTCTAAGAATTCTCACTCCTGGTCACTTCAATCTCCTTTTGTATTGAGAGTAGTAGATCTAGGGTTGATGAAATATGGTTTCTTGTGTCATAGTAGCATAAAAAGGCCTGCTTAAAACTGGCTCCTGCACATCTCAGCTTTGGTGTATAAAAGCAGAAATTACCTAACTTCTTTTCCTTATTGAATTCCATCCTATTCTTCAAATGTTTGGGCTACATAGATTGCTGCCTTACTTTTGAATTGGAAAATCTGGTTGAAAAAAACAATAACTACTAAAATTCTTTGAGAGACGACAAAAATGGGACAGGGCTGGCCAGGAGAAAGATTAAACCTACAAAAGTTAGTCAGCCAATAGGCCACATGCAGGGAGGTCAAGAAAAGCAAAGAGAAGCAGGCGAGAAGGATTGTAGTCCAGAAGGTAGATAGAATAATTTACCAGTAGAGTTAGGGCATCTAACTTTTAGCACTGAGTTTGTGATAGAGAATACTGATTCTATAGTTTTATAATGCTCTACTTACTGTATATGCAAAGGTGTATTGTTCACAGCCCCCCCAAAAAAAAAAAATTAGAGCAAAACTATAATGAGAGTGAAGACATTGCTATTAGAATCACCTCAAAGAAACTGAAAATGAAATACATTCTGGAAGCTAAATATTAAAATCCCAAAAAATTGTTTTACAACTTTAGGTAGTTTCACATTTTAAAGGCATGCTACATCATTTTTTCAGCCAATCAAAGGCTATTTATAGAATGCCAACTCTAAGCATCATCCAAACCTAAACACTAAAGGAACGTGTGTTATAAGTTTGGCCAAGGCCATATTGCTGAAAGATCAACCTTTGCTATGCTTTGCTGAAACACACATTGTGTGCTGAAATCATGAAAAGAAACAAATATCTGTAATTATTATAAGCAACACTGAATTTAATGTTCTTGCATGAGGAATTATATTACTCTATCACCAAAAGTAAAGAGTAAAGTGTGTTTTTCTGTTTTCCTAGTAATTATATATATATGTGTGTGTGTGTGTGTGTGTAGTGTGTGTGTGTGTATATATATGTATATGTATGTATGTGTATATATATATATATATATATATATATATATATATAATTTTATTTTTTTAATTTTGGAGAAAGGGGAAGGCAGAGAGAGAGAAACATCATTGTATGGTTGCCTCTTCTTCTTCTCCCCCAATGAGAACCTGGCCCACAACCCAGGCATGTGCCCTGATTGGAAATTGAACTCATGACCCTTTCTTTGGTTTGCAGGCCAACACTCAATCCACTGAGCCACACTGGCCAAAGCTATATAGTTTTAATGTGCAGTTACAACTAAATATGCATTAGGTAGCATACTTTATGCATTCACCAAAGCATCTGTTTGAAGATGCCAGCCCATATGAAAGCTCATTCAGTAGAAACTAATGGTGTCCAGCAGAGAATAAAATAGCTAATTGAATTTTGTAATGTAGCCAGTAACATGATTTTCAGAGTGTGTGGTATTTGCAAGCAAAGTGCTTTATTATCTATAATGTCAAGAGAGGTCACCTCAAAGGGGACTTAAATCTTCTTTCAACAAAGTGCTTTCTGTTTAACTACTGCTGGAGAACAGGTATATTCTACTGCTTTTGGTATAAATATTTTGAGTGACATTTTCCTTCTCCTTTCTTTTTGTACCTAACATGTAAGTTATTGTTGAATTACAGTGATCATATCAGTGAGAAAGGCAAAGATCCTGCATTATTGATAGATACGTAGAAACTTAATAATATAGGAGGAATCTAGAGACCAAGACTTTATCCAGGCTGCAAATTTCTCAAAGAGGACATCTCTTCTGTTAGCCATGACAGTTTTACTTTTTATTTAATCTAAATAAAATATAATATCTGCACTATGCTATTCAAACAAACAGGAATGAAAACTAAACTAAGAAATATTTAAGTTAGTGCTTACTGCTTAGATAATAAATCATCTGTAGATAAAATCCTTTTACAACCATGTAGCAGGTTACATATATTTATATATATAAAATAATAAATCTGCTATCTGCTACAGGCCAAGAGTTTATGATTTCACCCAACTTGCAAGCTAACAAGCTAGCCTGCCTCAGTTTTGTGCATGCTGACAGAAAGCGGGATTCACTGGGTCCCATAGCCAGGAAGCAACCGGGCAGGAGACGGCCCCAGGCAGCTGACTTTATGTTGAGTTGCTTTCTGTCACTCTGTGTCGTGTGTTATGCCTGCCGTGCCCCTTCTACCATGCCTGCTAGCTATGTCTTACATGTTTTCTTCTCTAGAAAAAATACCAGAAAGATGATGTGCTTTTACACTTACTGTATATTTATTAGGCTCTATCAATAATCATTTTTAATGGTTATAAAATGCCAGGCTCTATGCTTGATATTGAGGCATTTATAATCTAACAAGCAGTTATTTAGGAAAATATCATAATGTAATGGAATGCAGTAGGTGCTATAATAAAGACCAAGAAACAGGCAGTGGCAAAAATGCATTTGTTAATCAGGATATGCTCAATTATACTTCAAAAATAAATCTCAGTGGCTTAATACAACAGTGACATTTTTCACTAAAATCAATGTCCAGTGCTGGTTTGGAATAAGAGGTTTACTCACTTTGTTACTAAAGGTTTAAAAGTATTTATACAACTATTAAAATTTGTACACAGAAATAATGCCACTTATATTTGCATGTTGTTGTCCAAATTGAAGGTTTTAAAGAGACATATGCATGGAAAGAGAAAAGAATCATAATAATGGTTAATATCCCAATTAACTATCACATGAATTGAAAGGAAGAAAAAAATTGACTCTGCCTTTGAGGTCATACTCATAATCAACTGAAAAGACAATTTAAAATTAAGTTATATACATGTAGATTACTTGTCTGAATTGCATATAGCTTCTCTCTGTGTTTCTTTAGGTATTCATTGAAGGAGAACTCTTTTTTAAAGTTATTTTCTATAATATAATAAAATATATAAACATATATGTGCATGTATGTATGTGCATATGTGATATGCATGCATTTAAAGTTTATTTCATGGAAGATCTTTTATATTCATTGTTACATTAAATTTATGTCAACATAATTAGCTTTAAAACAGACATGAAGTTAGTGAGGAAATGAGGTTGGGACTGAATGAAGCTCGTGAATTGTAAGACAGTCCAACTTGAAAAAGACAGATAATCTATGAAAAGCAAGTGCTTGATTTATTTCATATCAGACCGCAATTGAAATCACCAGCTTGTTTTTTTTTTTTTTAAAGTAAGATGAAGATTGGGAGTGATTTTAAAAAGCCTATTCTAGTTTTTGCATACCATGGTTTAAGAACTAAACCATAAGCAGGATTGGATAAAAAAATATTTTTTATGGAGACAAGGAAATAAAGGGGCATATTTGTGGCATCACCCATATATGGTGTAGTTAGTTGCAAAACATACATAGGTGCAATATTATTAAGAAATAGCTTTGTCAAATGTCAAATTTTGTTTGCTTAATGTAATAGAGACCAGAAACCCCAAATCACCTCTAATTAAGTAAAACTAAACCAAAAAATCAGAAGATGTTATTCTCTTTTTCTCCTTTTCTACCTTCGCCCTTAACTCTCTGTCTCTCAACCTCCATCATTACTAGGTTCTCTCACTCCCATTGGTGGCTGGACATGCCACCAGGTTGAGGTAACAAGGGTGCTGAGGACTTGAAACTTGTCTGCTCTCAGACTCAATGATCTCAGAGAAATGAGACTCTTTACCCAACATGTCTAGAGAGTCAGCAAAGCACACACAATTAGAGAGTAGTTCTTTTCCCTGTGGACACTGGCTTCTTTTTCTTTCTTTCTTTCTCTCTCTCTCTCTCTCTCTCTCTCTCTCTCTCTCTCTCTCTCAATCTCTCTCTTTCTTTCTTTCTTTTTTTTTTTTTTTTTGTGGCTATGTGCCCTGGCTGGGGAATCAAACCATCAACCTTTGGGTTCGCAGGCTGGTGCCTTATCCACTGCGCTACCAGCCAGGAATAATATATTTTTCTTGTTTTGTTTTAAAAATGAAGAATAAACGAGTAAACCTAAAAGAAAACAAGCAGCAGTAGCAATAAACATCTTTGAAACATCATAAACTTTCTTTCAAAACAACTGTACTTGGCTAAGTACCTTAGTGTGATAGTAGACTGTCCTGCTACAATTTCTTCAAATTAATTTTCCAATAGGATAGAATGCTTATTAAATATAAGTAATAAAATATGTTAAAGCTTAAAATATAAACTTTTAAATATATTAATAAAACTTAACTGTAACTCAGTAACCATTTAGAAGTCATACAAACAAAAGATTATTTCCGAAAGAAATGGTGTATTTCTGACTGTAGTAATAAAAAGCAAATTGACATTTAGTCAGTTTTATTGTTTTTAATATCTCAAGAGAGCACTTACACAGCACAGCTGGCTTCAACTTCATTACTGGATCTTGGTGAACTCATAGTGTGGTGGTGTCTTTAATGTTACTCATATTCAAGAAGAAACTTAAAACAATGTAAAACTTAGAATACAATAAAAACTTTAAGGACTACAATAAAATTTCCCTAGCAAATGATTCATCTTTTTTATTTTCTCAGAGATAGTAATAATATATGAGAAAATTTTAAATTCATAAAAACAATTTGTGCTGTAAAAATAAAGGCAACATAGTGGTAAATACATATTTTTACCATTTTTTAAAATCAACTCTAAGTTGATTTAGATAGTTAATGATGAAAAATTTAATTCATTTTTAAAATTGAAGTTTCTTTGGATGATTATCACTTTTCTTAATGTCCAATAGACATTAATAGCTACATCATTGGTTCAAAACTAACCAAGACACTAATGTAGTTGGAATCTATTGACACAATACTATGCCAATGATTTAAACTTGATTTTGAAAATGTGAGCAAAGTGAAACATCCTCTGATTGCAAAGGTTAGTACTAAATTAATTTGAAATACTTTCTGTAAATGAAATAGATTAAAAGAATATTTGTCCCTGAGAAACAGATAATACAATCTTAGTTTATCTCATTCTGAGTTAGGGAAGTTGGCCTTTATAGGCACTATTATCAATGAAATTGAAGTGACTCCAAAGTTCAAACATCAATGAAGCATGACACCGTATGTTCAAATCAGATAACCAGTTGGCTAGGCGAATGCCATTTATATTTCAGAAGACATCCATGTGACAATCAAAAATGAATTAGTAGACATGGAAACTTCAAGCACCATTTGTCATGTGGAACTCATGTGCATTAATATGCCTCATATCTGTGACTCTGAGAAAAGCTCAGTTGACTCCAAAATTACTGTAACATTCAAAACTAAACAGTAATGCATTTTAAAGTGAATGTATTGAAAATTGAATGCCAACTAAAATAAATGATGGTACCATTTAAAATTAAATTACAAAAGGCTTTTTTCTTGTCCTTTATCCTATTGTCATCCTTAGTTAGCATATGTGTCACGTTTCCACCACTTATATCTTATAAGAAAAATGGTTTAGAATATAAAATGTGAATATGAAACACCTAATTCTACTTAAGTGAGTACCTGACAAATAAATTGGTTTCTTATGAAGGAAAGATCCAATGTTATATTCTATTAGTCAACTTGAATCTTCTACACAGGGTTCCTTTAATAACCTAGGTTTTATTTTTATCATTATTACTTCCAATGTATAATATTCCCTAAGTACATCTGCACTTCCATATGAACAGGCAGAAGACAACTAGCCACTAAGGTGTTAAAATATTTAACATACCAAAAGAGAATATACATTTTATTGTGAAAATAAAGTTATAAAGTATTTATTTCTTCTTAATAAGTCTTTAAAAATGAACACATAAAATTGATTTATGTTTTAAGCCTAAAAGCAAATACAAATCCAACAAAAGACAGCTGGAGATGTGTTTTGCCAATAAGATTATTCTCTCTTTGTATATGGACGTGTGTATGTATACTATTACAAAGAAAACACTGCCAGAATACATGAATCACTCTAATTATGCTAGGAGAAAAATTGCAAAAACAAAACATAAAATCCTAACCATTAAATACTATTAACTAAAACTAATTTATAGATTTCACCATTTTATTCATTAAGAGATAATAACTCTTTTTATCTCAAAATATTATGTTATTTATGGCATGGTGTTATGAACATATATGGATATAATATAATTGGATTATGCATTTCTTGAGGACAATAATCATGTCTTATTTTATTTTATTTTATTTCCCTTATAAGGGTAAGCATACTGCTTGCAACAATGCAAGTATTCAAAATCTATTTTTTGCATAAGTGAAATTTTCTAAATGAATCTCAGTCTCTAAGAGATTGCTGTTATAGTAGCTAGAATTTATAGAACAGTTTTTCTGTGTCAGGCACTGTACTAGGTCTCGTACATATAGGATTTTCCATCATCAGACGTGTCAACATATTATTATTATGCCTACAAAACAACAGCTACAATTATATTTGAAACTTTGTGGTAGAAGTTTAAATAACTAACTTAATCCTTAAAATAACTATGTAATTAATAGGGTTAACCATGCTATAGGAATGATTTAACAAGCAGAAAGGGCCAGTAGCTTCCTCAGAATCAAATAGGTGTTGTTAGCTCAAACAATACCTGTTTAGTTTGAAATCAAGATGAAAGTTTATGTTCTTTCTGTTATATGGTGTTACATCTCTAATTATATAGCTAGTACTCAAGGAAAAGTCATGTGCCCTGTGTACCCAGAATTAAGATTTATACTAATATATATCACCAGCAAATGTGTGAATAAAAGACAATGACAATATCCAAGTCTAGTCAAAATGTCTAGGCTGTAGTTTAAAAGGGGGTCTCCATAGAAAACAAAAAGTGAAAGTCTCAAGTATCAGAATATATAGAGAGGAAAACTAACCTGGTTGTTTGAATATCTGATGAGACTAGAAACCACTTTAAAAATGACAGACTTTTGGACTCAAAAATGCATCTCAAAAATGCAAAAAATAATACATACCTAACATTGTTGTCCTGAAGATAAAATGTGATTGTCTTAAAAGTTGTGAACACTGTTGTTGTGAAATTATTATGTGACTGCATAAAATAGCGACATTTTCATCAAGATAGAAAATAAGATAATTTGATCCAATGAGCAATATGGAGCTTATTTTTTTTATCTCAATGAGTGTTTATGGAGGGATGTGATGATGGAGATGTTAGCTAACACTATGGCAGTAGTCATTTTACAGTATATAAGTATTTCAGACCAACATACTGTGCATCTTAAATTTACACAATGTTACATTTCAGTTCATCTCAATAATGCTGAAAGATATTTTTAGAAACATTACTGGAGTTTTAATATGGTATATGCAAACTTCAGAATTTCAATTGATTACTATCA
This sequence comes from Noctilio leporinus, assembly GCA_004026585.1. Lineage (NCBI taxonomy): Eukaryota > Metazoa > Chordata > Mammalia > Chiroptera > Noctilionidae > Noctilio > Noctilio leporinus. Next base: position 386,734 of record PVIW01000147.1, read on the forward strand.
ATGTCATTATTTCAAAATATGTAATTTGTGACTACATTGGCATCATCAATTTTGTAAGGAATTAGTTTCAAAGGTTAGATGATGTGAATAAAATTTAAAATTTAATGAATTTTTAATAAAAATATGCCTGAAATGTCTCAAAATATCTGGGTTAATTCTAACAAGTTGAACAAAATTAATAATTTTGAAAACAGCTGTATTCATTGTATTCATTGTAAATATTAATTATTAGTTTACTGATTTAGTCAATATTTATGACATACATATATTTCCAACTACTTACAATGATGAATATCAAATTCCAAAAGTTATTCATATCATACTTGTATCAACTTCAACTTGGCATTTTTTTAGATTTTAACTAAATAGTAGTGCAGTCTATTTGATTTCTCAGTAAGTTACTTTGATTCATATCTCAGATAGCAAGAGTATTTATTATAAGCTATTACAAGTCTTTGGGTAAAGAAACAGATAGTGTCCAATGTCACATCATATCCCTTCACTTGAATTTTAGTGTCAAAGGGGTAAACTTATATGTTTACAACCACACTGGGAAAATTTGAGAGGAGTTCATTTTTTCAATCAAAAACGCCACTTACATATAGCAGTAGTATTTGTTTCAAATGTTTTTGCACAATTAATGACATTATTATTTATGATCAGGCATTTTACACTTCAGAGTGCATGACATGTCTGAGAGTAATGGGGTTCCCACTTTGAGGGGATTCTAATCCATCATCCCTTAATTGCCTGCTTGGAGCAAAGTCAAAATAATTCCCTTCTCACCTGACCACAGCAGCATTCCCTTTGGCCTTAAACACCTGACTCACTTCTCTTTATAACAAAACTCATGTCAATTTGAAGAACATTCACCATAAAAAAGAGAGTAAGGAAAGAAAATACCTTGAAATGATTCTTGTTAATGTCATTGACACCACCATTTTCAGGGGTGTAAGGCATTATAATATAAGGCCTATGGTTTCCTCAGCTATCCTAAAAGCCTTGCCTATGGAACTAGACAAGGATTGATTTGAACCTGAAATCACATGAAATAATTAAAATAAGAGGGCAATACTTTATTTCATTTATTTTGGCTACCACATCTGGATTTTTGCATTTCGTAAGAAATAAGCCATGCACAAACATAATTTATTTATTATTAATAGACTATAATAGAGTTCTACTCTTTCTCAAGCATGTGACTTAATCACTTGGCATATCTATCCAGATCTGGACATTTATTTTGAGGCCCAGTCTACCAGGTCAGGAATATTGTTGTTCTGTTATTCTGGTATTGCATGGTAATATAACAACTAATGCAAAAAAAAAAAAAAAGTGAGCACTCTAAAAGCCAGGGTGTCTGTACCAGTGTTCACAGGAATTTGCTGCATTTGCTGATCCTTTCCTACAAAATGTTTCACATGAACAGGGGAGCTCACAAAAACAGAGGTCAGCAAACTAAACTACAACCCAGAGAGCAAAACTAGTTTGGGACTTATTTTTGTATAACCTCTAAAATAAGAATATCTTTTACACTTGTAAAGGGGAGTAAAAAAGTGGCAAAAGGAATATGAAACAGATTGTTAATGGCTTGAAAATATTTACACTCTTTCCTTTTTTAATAGAAAAAGTTTTCCTACTTTGCCTTAAAAAAATAAATAAAAACAGAATCCAAAACCAAAAGCAATGGAAGGGAAATGGAGTCATCATAATAGACTACATCGGCTCTTTAACTGTAACTTAACTACATCAGCTCTTTCAGCTGTGAAAATATCTTTATGTGAGCAGTAGTGTTGCACCTCAGTTCTTGAGTTTGGCAAAGAAAGAATTCAGAACCAGGAACTCTCATGTAAGATGTTGATTTAGAAAGTCACAGAGGTAGAAGTGAAACAGTTGAGCTATGTGGCCTCAGGAAACAAATTACAGACGCAAAAAAGGGGGGGCGGCCTTGGATCTTAGGAGAAAAAAAGCAAAGGCATGCAGGTGTTTGTGTGCATGACAGAGAGAGAGGGAGGGAGGGAGGGAGAGAGAGAGAGAGAGAGAGAACTGGGTCCTTGCCTTGCCTTAAGGGTTTTTATCTGTTTATCTGTTTGTTTGTTTTTTAGAAGCAGGAATTTTAAGGGAGATCTCAAAATATTCATCAGGTTTTCAAGTCTGTTCTTTTAGGGTCATGGTCTCTACTGAGTGGTCAACAATTTTGGGAGGGAATCATTAGTCATCACATCTGGTTCTGATGTTGAACATGGCCTTGCTGCTTTTCTGAGTTTGGAGCTGAAACACAACTGAGGGCTAGGTGTCATCTCTAGTTTGAAAAAAAAAAAAAAAAATCTGTCTCTGTGATCAACAGAATTGAGTTTTTGTTCCTAAGATTATTTGTTGCTGGATGATCAAACTTCATTGTCCTGAGAGTTTAATGCTTAAGGATCATGCAAGGGCTTATATGGGAGTCATAATGAGGCTATTCTCCAACCCCTTTGTTTCTCCTCTAAGGGAGTCTAAACTGAATGACTAATGACGTACTAGAGGAGGAAAAATAACCCTGGGGACAAGGTCCTAGCCTATAACAGTTGTTTTCTCTAGTTTTGCCTATGGGTAGGCACCCACAGACTTCCACCCTGCTGACATTCCATACCTGGCCTATTATTCCCTCTCTGCTCATGCCTGGCTACCTGCCTCCTCTATTACTTATTAATGTTACAAAATCCATAAAGAACTAATCTACTATTATAAACAAGCAAACACACAAAAAACCATTGGACATAGCATATTATGTTTTTGAATACTCTATTATAAAATAACATTAATTGTACTGCCCTACTGATATTTATTGATTAAAAAAAAACACACACACTGAAGCTGAACATTCTTTATGTTCACCAGAGCTTATTTCATGCCAGATGGATATAGATGTGTCACATATTTATTATCCCTAAATAAATCAATGCATGTTTTAAATATGCTTGGAGAGTTTACATGACAATAAATCTTTTGTTAACTGGAATAATTTTATTGACACATCTTGTAAGTTTATATTTTAATACCTGGGTGAGTTATATCCTTTGTAACAGAATGTCAGTATAATTTTGCTAGTGGACCTGTGAAAGAGGTACAAATTGGAGAAATCAGTAAATCACTAAGCTTGACAGTCATGTTTAAATAAAATAAAAATGTAATGATTAATTAGAAAATACTATATCAATGTAGTGTCCCAGCCACTTTCAACAATTAAAACATGTTATCCTCTTAAGTATAAAATATTATTCGAACTCATGACTAATAAAGCATATACCATGTTGTTATTTTAGAGTAGTTCATAATCTAACAAGTCTTGGAAGAATGGTGCAGGACATGCATTTGTAACATAGATGGTGAGGGCTACGGGGCCATAGAAGAGAGCCAAGATCATTGAACTCTCATTACTTGTGCCTTTTTTGCAGCACCCTCCATCACATGCCTATGATGTCAATATTACTAATAATTGACTATCAACTGTTTACCAGGACAGCACTCACTTCCTCACCTATCTCAATATTAGATCATTATCAGAACAACTCTATCATGTAATTACCCTTGAAAGAGATTATGTAGATCAGTAGTCAACATACATTTTTCCCTAGAAGTTCAGAGATTAAGTATTCTCTGCCTTGTGGGCCACATGACCTCAATCACTGCTGCTCAAGTTTACTGTGTGTAAAATAATGGGTGTTGCTGAGTTACAATAAAACTTTATTTACAAAGACAGGCAGCAGGCTAAATTTGGCCCTAAGGCCATTAGATGCCAAAGCCTATGATAGATGTGAAGTTGGCCTAATTCCAAAGTTTATATAATTGTATATATAAGTGCACAGAAACCACTTTAAAGTGATGCACTATTTTCTTAGATATCAACTGAAAGTAAAGAACCTCCAAAAAATCCCTCAAAAGCAAAGAAAAATTTGCTTTGAATTACGTACACCCATAATTTTTAATTCATGAAATTAATTTACTCCAGTTGCACCTCACTTAATCAGAATGGATTGGTACAATCCACTGGGAATCTGAGAGGAAAGGCAATAAATATATAAACGTTCTCAGCATTGATTAGAACAAAAGGATGGTAAGCTTTTTTAAAAAGCGTCCCCCTTTATGGAAAAAGAGGTGCCTCTGCATTCACTGTTGCCACAAGAAGGGAACTGGCCGCAGAGATTCCCGGAAGTGAACGCTGTCAGCAAAACATGCTGTGGGAAGGCGAAGTCAATCCAGTAATACTGAAGACAGAAGCTAACCACAAAAGAAACCTCATGTCAGTGTTCAATATAAAGGCAATCAGAAGGGAAACCACAGTGTGTCCTACCCTGAGGATATGATCGGATTTAATTGGTACAATGTGTTTTAAATAGGAAAGCTCGAATCATAATGACTTTTTTGGTAGTAACATGTCTTATTACATGGACTAGTAGTCTCAACAGACAGCAGGGACCCAAAAGCGAAACTTAGCCTGCACTCTGAAATGAAATGAAAGCTGTAAATTGTATGTTCTCTTGTCTCTCTTGGCTTCCTGACATATAGCATTTACTAAAGAAAGCAACTAATTACCCCACAACAAGACTCCTATTTATATATCTATAAGCACTGCTTAAATGTAGCCATTTATCTAAATACTTCTTTATATTCTATTTTTAATCATGACTCTAATTGGGAAAAATAGTCTCTCATTTATATTTTTGTATTTCTCAGACACTTTTCTAAAGCTGTTATTGATACCCTCCTTGTGTAATTGGAGGCACATGCACTCACAGTTACCTGTTGACTATTTTGAGAAGTAAAGTCCATTCCAATTTCAGGGATATGTAGAAGATATTGTAGCTTTTTAGCTAGTTAGTGGAACGGTGTATTTGAACTTACCATATGCTTTACCTGCTATTACTTCTAGTTTATTATTATTCATATAAACTAATCAATGTTATTTTTCAAAGAGCTATGTGTGTCCTAAGTTTAAGGAGGATGCTGAAATTTGCCTTTGTATATATACCAGCATATCTTTAGAAGATAAATATAAAGATTTTTCCGTAAGAACTTTAATGCATATACATGTGCCATATGCAGGCAAGAATGAGCAGTAAAAGAAAAATCAAATACAGTAAGAACAGTATACTTGGAAAATGATTGTTTTATCTTATTGACAAAGATAAATCCATTTTAAAAAACATTTAGCTGAATAGTCAGTTGGGAAAATTATTTATTCCCAGAGAAGTTACAGTAGGATTCCTTCTAGTTCCTCATATGTATCCAGCTGCAAGAAATTTGATTTTTGTTTTAAATATAGTAAATGTTCTAGATTAAGGATTGAGTGCCTGCCAAATGTTAAGCTCAGCTATTTTACTTATTTATCTTTTTTTTTTTTTTTTGCTTGACATACAAAAAATGTCTTGAACTATATAAAACCAAGTCATTTACTTCCTAATATTTTTAATTTGCTGATTCATACCAAATTTTGGCAAGATCTTATGAAGCTGAGTGCCTATGTACTAATATGGAGCCTGAGGGATTTGTTTTTAAAAATCAATTTTAATGGAATTGAAACTTAACTAAACATATTTCCACTTTCACCTAACTTTGCTTTGAAAAATGACTCAGTAAAGAGTTTGTTCTTTAATTTGCTGATATTTAAAATTTTTAATACTAATAAGTTGACTATAGAAAAAAGTCAAGGTATATGATAAATGTCTCTGAAATTTAAGCAATATTGTTTTCTGTTATAGGATAGTTATAGAAATTATTTTTTAGGAAAGCAAATACAATATGCATATTTCTCATAAAATAAACTCCTGATGTCATGAGTGCTACCCACCATCCTCTTATTCTTGATTCTACTTGTTCCTTAAATGTATTTTATAAAATACAAATCTTACGTTTCAATAACTTGACTTTCTTTTTCCCAGTTAGGCTGAGGCTAAGTTAGGTCAGGGTGAAATGTAAAAGTATTCCTTGGTTTGTTAGGGTAAAACGCAATATCTTTTTATTGACATTTAGGAAATGTGAGTAATTACTTATGCCTTTAAACCTCCTAAAAATAATGGGAAACAAATGGAGACAAAGAACTAAAAATAGCTACAAAGAGAAATATTCCACCTACCCGGTGTCTTTTTACCTACAAGTTAAGAAGGAAAATAGGGGACAGTCCTTAGAATAACCAATCATCTACCAGCTAGATACTCACTCTCCTTTTTCAGCATGAATAGGTTGAGAGTTAGGGTGACCACAAGATTATGGCAGAAAGAAACATTTGTAAACTCAATCATGTGCATTTCCCCTTTCTCTTTATAAATGTTTTAGACATATACAGCTAAAAAGAAACACCCCTCCACACTTCTTCTGTTACTGGTTTTACTTTTTACAACTTGTGTTTATTAAGAAAAATCCCCAAAGAAAGGGGAAGGTAGAAGATATACATATACAAGCATTTATCATCTTGAGATAAAATGCATGAACCCTTCTAGCCTAAAATCAGTAAGCTTAGTAGGAGATGTAAATACTAACTCTACCAATTAACTACTTTTTTTAAAATGCAGCCTCACAAGTTAGGCTCAACTAAGTAGTTTAAAAGAACAACATTTGATTTTGTTCACACCTCTGCAAAATAGCTGGTCTGGGTGTGGTCGTGTGGTTCTGTTTCGGGTTGTGATGGTGGAGGTACCCCTGTCCCACCCCATTCTCCCACTCTTGCTCTTTTCTGTGAACAGTCTGTAATTTCCAGAGCAAAACTGGAAATAGTGGAGAGTATAAACACAGGAGGCTTTTTACATTTTACGTGATTAGACTTGGAACCAGCACATCAGCCTTCCACACATATACCACTTGCCAAAGAATCCTTGTGGTATGATGGGTTGATTTGTATGCCCCCAAAATATGTCAGTGCCCTAATTCCCAGTAGCTGTAAAGATGACCTTAATTAGAAAGAAGGTGTCTGCCTATGATCAAGTTAAGTTGAAGTCATTACGGTGGGCCTTAGTCCAATATAAGGCACTTAATCCTTACATAAACCAAGGAATACCTGAAGCTACCAGAAACTAGGAGAGTTGTGGATATAATGTGCCACACAGCCCTCAGAAAGAACTCACCCTACTAACTCCCCCATTTCATAATTCTAGGTTTCAGAATAGTGAGGCAGCTGCATTTCTTTTGGGCTTGGTAGGACACTTTTTGTTTGTATGTACCCCTTCCACAATACAAATTATTGCTAACTTTCCTGCCATTCACTTGCATTCAAGTTTTTGTATTTTAAATGAGGAACCCCCCAAATTCTTTACTCCTATGAAATTTCAGCATCATAACCTAAATTTTCTGATATGCTTTTATTCAACTTTATAAATTGTAACATTTACAATATGATAAAAAAAAATTTTTTTTCTAAAGAATGGAAAACATTTTCTTCAATAGTACTTTGCTTTGGGTAAGGGGGTGGGGAGAGCAAATCACCCAAACAAACAAGAGCTTTTTCAATTTGATAAATAAATAAATAAAAATGGAGCTAGCATTATTCAAGAAGTTACCAAAGCAATTCTGAATTTAGTTCCCTAAGTGTATACTGAGCAAATAAAAACCAATGAGTTCAGTAAAAGCAGAAATCCTATTACAAACCACAGCTTGTTATAGGTGCTACAGAAATTTATTTAGAAAATTTCCTTCCAGTAACTTTTTTCCATTTGGTTACTCTGTCAATATTTATTGCATGCTCATTGAATAAAAACTGCATAATACCTGGTGTGGAAACTTAGGAGGAAAAAAATGCTTATTTTGTGCACTATGCATGTGGAAAGTTATACTCTTGAGCACTATAAACATATAATAAATACCTGGAACTAAATAATTATTTTTTCTTGTAAAGATATTTTCTATGTATAATAAAAACATTTAAACAAATCAGTAGTTAACTTTTTATTACAGACTACATACCAGAAAACCAATAACTAGAAAACATTATAAATACTTTTTTTTAATTCAAGCCTATGGAGGTTTACTGTGAAAAATAGAAATTTTAAATGTCAGGATGCTTTGGTTACATGAACCCTTCCCAAGGCCCCAGGAGGCCCCTGCCAGAGCGAATATATGATTATATGTACTTACAAGATTTCAATGGTGAAAAACCATTCTTCCTGTGCACATTGGATTTCTTGCATTCACCCACCTCCCCACAAAGCATGGAGGTGGAATGGTCATGCACACCCTTAGAATATTACTAAGGAATGTGGAGTTGAGATATGTTTCTTTCGTGGAGCATTTTGGTGTGCATACTTCCACATATTTTCCTATCTTTTACTTTCATGAATAACTCCATATTCTAAATTTTGTACTGTATTTTAATATGGAGAGTTTTCAACGTGTTTTCCTAATCCACTTATTTTTAAAAACATAGTTTCTCTGACAAACTATTGTTGCTAATTACAAAGGCAGAGAAGCTGTTTATTCCTCTCCTCTTACCTGAAATTGATGATACAATCTCTCCAACCATTGGAGGAAATTTGTCTAATTTTATGTCACATTGTCTGGAAAGTTAGAGTAGCCAATTGAAAGTGTAGGATGGCATGAAATTGGTTAACCTGTTTCCCTTCTAACTATCCTATATCATAATTTACTCTGCCATATGCTATTATGGACATGATATTTGGTTGGGGAAGGCAGCTTTAATCCGTACCTTAGGGTACTCAATACTTGAAGAACCTTTGGAATTCACAGCCCACACATGGTTATAGAAATATCTGAACAATTTTTCTTGAAATTTGTACTCTTTGGGGGAGGAGATATTTTTGTTCTTAGTTAGTAAGCAGAAATAATTTTTTTTTTTTTTTAACCAAAATGCCACTCAAGAACTATGTTTGCTCAGAGGGTCTGTACAAGTGTCACAACCTTTGCATGACCTGATGACCAGGAACATCTAAGCACCACTTAAATGCTTTGTCTGGTCTAGAGCATTCCTACTTTATCATTTAGTTTCTTGAGAATGCTTTCCTGACCCACATTAGCTGATCCTGCCTTCAGAAGACCACAGCACCAGTCTTGGGTTATAAATCCCTGAGCATCTGTGGAAACAGATTGGTTTTTGAATGTGTGACTAAACTAATAAATGTTTGTATGTTAGGCAGAATGTTGTTACTCTTTAAAGTATCACCCAATGGTGAGATTGTTGCAGAGTTGCAAATTTTCTTTTCATTTTTAGTTATCTGAGGCTATTGTATGTACTTACTAAAAAATTATCATTTTGGGGGGGGTGGTTTAGTTTACACATGACCCAACTGACAATGACTGATGTGTATGGTGTGTCTGTGTGATGTATATGGGTCAGTGGGTGTGTTTGTGAGAGAGAAATAGACAGAGAGAGGTGAGCTTGCTTTGTCTGAAATTTTTCAAAGTGGAAGTGAAGGGTAAGATTATGTCCTTATAGTTCTACCTTCTAAATTGCAATTCCCATTCTCAACAACCATAAAAAATCTAAAGGAGTGCAAGCACCAGGATCTCATTTAATTCTTTCTGTATGATCTATAATGGTGAGGATGCTTTCATAATAATTTTTTATCTCTAGAACCTAACACAACATCTGGCACATAACAAGTACCAAATAAATAGCAGGTATATCAAAAAGTGAATGAGTGAATCACATTTTATAGTTTTCAAAAATTATAATATCATATTTCTCTCCATTTATCTCTCATTTAAGTAACTCTAAGTAGAAAATAATAAATAATAAAATCATTACACTATTTTAATATTTGTAAACAACTATGCCTTACCTCTGTGCCTTATATCTTTTATTTTTAAAACACAACTAATAATGCTTAGATCATAGGTGAGTTATGCATGGATTAAATGCATAACTTGAATCACATCAAGCTGTGACTGCCACATAGCAAGCACTCAATAAATCTTAATTATTGTAATCTCATTTTGTCAATATGGAGTATTGCTCAAATATAAAGGTAAAGCTACAATCATTAAAGCTGATTTGTTTTATGTTGCTTTCAATCTCTTAATCTCGTTAAATTCTCTGTCAAATTTTCTGGCATATAAAACTGCTGCATGAAGATATTTAAACACAGGTTAAGAGATCAGAATAACATAATTAATATTATTGATTAAATAATCATATACTCAAATTTGTATTCTGTAGGCTGGGGGTAGTCTTTATTCCTTGAGCATTTATAAAACATTTCTAGAATTATTTTATTTTGCAGGACACAAAGAAATGATCAACACATTTGAAAAGTAGAAATTGCAGGGTCTCTGCATTCTATACCACCAAACTATAAAACTAGAAATTAATAACTTTTTGGAACTTAAAAACTTGGAAAATGAAAAAAAAGCATTTACTTAATCCTTAGTTAAAAAAGGAAATGAAAATTGCAATAATACTCTGTTTAGACAATAATTACTTTTACAAGACACTGTATTTAATTTTATGGTGTTCATCTGATACAGAAATTGGCAGAAAATGTGCTGTGCCTTCAGTTTCCCCACAGCTTTGTAAGTTAAAAAGACAAAACAAAACAAAACAAAACTCAGCAGTTACCTCAAGAAATTAGAAAGAAATATGGTGCCAAAAAAAAAAAAAAGCAAAAATAGGAATTATGACTCTAAATGGCAGAAACTAATCAATTCAGAAACAGGGAAACTGAAGTACTTATTAAAGACATTTTAAGATTTTCTTTAAAGAAGCTGATATCATCCACATCTACCTAGCAGGTATAACTAAGACCCCCCAAAAAATTATAAAGAGATAATGCTTGGAATAAGAAAAAATATTTAAAGGAAAGATAATTGAAAAGGAGGAGATAAACACAGATATTTGAAACATTTTAAAATAGGAGATGATGGTCTTCAGGCCTACCCAGTAACATATTTTAAAATCTAGAAAAACTGATTTTTATGTGAAATACAAATGCATAAACCCAGCTATGAATTCCAATATCTGAAGATTCAAATACAGAAAATTACATTAAAGAACTACTTTCAAACTTGGCCAGTTTTCTTTAAAAATTTCAACGGCCTACCATTTTCTGTTATATTTTAAAGGTTTAAAAGCATGAAAAAAATGTGGATTTTTAAAAAAAACTTGTGTTTTAATCCAGCAACACTTAACAAAATTAGAACAGAGCAGTAAGAAGTGAAAATCAGAGCCAATACTATTGTCATAATTCTCTATTGTTTCTTTTGGGTACTGTAAATATCAGGGGAAATACTTTGTAAAGTATGTGATTATCTAACCACTATGCTGTATACCTGAAACCAAGACAAAATACTATTAAACAATAATTTAAAAATGAACATGAAGACAACAGAAAACCAGAGCTAATATCTCACTTAAAAATACAGCATAGGGAATATAGTTGTTAATATTGTAATAACTGGTGTCAGATGGGTACTGGACCTACTGGGGTGGTCACTCCATAAGTTATATAAATGTCTAATCATTTTGTTGTACATCTAAACCTAACTTAATGTATTATCATATGTAACTGTAATTAAAATTTTTTTAAAATATTTAAAAATACACTTGAAAAGTTAAAGGTAAAATAGGTAAAGCAAATCTAATTTAGGACTATACTAATACAATAACACATTAAAAGAAGGATTTAAGCCCTGGCTGATGGCATTGTGGATAAGGCACCAGCCTGCAAACCCAAAAGTTGCTGGTTCCATTCCCCAGCCAAGCCATATAATGAAGTTGCAAGGCAGGTCTCCAGCCAGGTCCATAGCTGGAGGCAGGTGAAAGGCAGCCATACATTGATGTCTCTCTCCCTCTCTGCCTCTCTCCCTCCCCCTCTCTCTAAGAATAATAAATAAAATCTTTTAAAAAATAGCAAGTTTATTTTAAAAAGTATAAATAAATTAAAATAAAAGAGGGGTTTAGCTTTAAGATAGGAAGTTTGTTTAATCTTTGGAATTCTAGTGAAGTAATTGATTATATAAAAAAATTATGGCTAAAAATATAAGAGTAATTATCTCTAGTCCTGACTAAAGTGGCTCAGTTGGTTGGACATCATTCTGCAAAGCAAAAGGTCACCAGTTTGATTCCCAGTCAAGGCACATGTCTGAGTTGCAGGTTCCGTTCCTAGTGATCAGGGTGTATACAAGAGGTAATTGATTGATAGTTTAATAAATATCTGTTCGATTCCATTGGACATCATTTTTAACAATAATAAACTAGAGGCAATACTGTATATTTTATTTTTTAAGATTTTATTTATTATTTAAGTTGTTTTATTGACTAAAATAGTTATAAATATGATATAAACTGCTGTGTACATTGTCAACTCTCTATTAAAAAATACTAAACTAATTAGGAATTAGCTTTCTGGTCAAGGTGGAGGCATAGGTAAATGTGATACTCATATCCTCCTACAAGCACATCAAAATTACTAGTAAACTGCAGAACCCCCTGAAACTAACTGAACCAAAGTGTTACAAGTAAAGCCACATAGAGAATGGTAGAAGGGGCAGAGACACAGAATGGCCTGGTCCCACATCCATGTGTGTATTATAAAAAAATGGGAGTTAGTGGGTCTCAACCCCATACCAGGTGCCCCAACCCAGAATTCCCCATACCTCTGTCTGGAAAAACCAGCAGGGATTGTCTGAGTGAGCTGGTGGGCTTCTGGAATCCCAGACAATTCCTCCTAAAGGGTCCGTGCATAGACTTCCTGGGATTCATCCCCTGTGAGCTGGACAGCGGCTTAAAGAGCACAAGGGATGCACAGAAAGGAATTGAATATCCTGGCATTAGGGCAAGAGCTGGAGGGTCAGCTTTCTTCCCGAAAGAAGAAATTGCAGAGGCCATGGGTCTTTTCTGGGCCCTAACCCCCACAGAACTGGCATGAGGGCACCATGCCTGAGTCTCCACCAACCTGCCCCCTGGTGATTCCATGAGACACTGCCACTCCCAACTTCTGGGCCCACCCATACTGTTTCCACAGTAATGGCCTGACTTGGCTCATACTTCAGTCTATCCTGAAATCGGTTGAAAAAGGAGCATCTGGCCTCAGCCTGCCCCATACGTCTGAGTGGCCCTAGCAGCCAGCCTTGGCTCACAGCGTGGCTTCTCCTGGGCACCGCCAAGCACAGCACAGGCAGCAGCCACCTGCAGGTTGCTGTGCAGCTCATGCCAGGTGGCCCTGGGAAGAACACAGGTGACAGCTGCCCTTGGTCTGCACTTCTGAGGAGGTCCCAGAGCCAGTGCACCCAGTACCATCCAATCACCTCCACCAGTGACCCACTCAAGGGGCCAGTCCAGCAGGGACTTTGGCCTCCATGAGGTAGGTCCTGCTCTGTGGGTCAGATCGCAGGTCCTCCGTGGTAGTCATAGCCAGTCTCTGGGGGTAAATCCCTCTAACTGACATGCCAACAGCCATCAGACTCAACTACAAGAAGAAGAGGTTGTGGGGTTCACAAGAGGCAGGAGTGCATCCACTTGGAATATCCAGCTTGGGAGAACAGGGAGGTTGGGCCACTGGACCCTACAGGACAGGTATGACATTAGTCCACACTACTAAGCCCAAGAGCCATAGAAGCTCTACCTAATACAGAGAAACAAACACAGGGAGGTTGCCAAAATGAGCAATTAATACATTTCAATTAATAAATAAACTTCAAATTCTAATTAAAACTCAATTTTGGTGAGTTGAAGTAGTGTGTATTAATGTTATAAATTTCCTATAGCACCATACATGTTCTAAAGTTTCCATCTGCATTTTCAAAAAAAAGCTGGTACTGGTTACAAATATTCAATGAATACCTGTGGCAGAACAAAAGTACCAGATTAAGAGACCTACAAACAGGAAAGTTTGATGAGCTTCATGGTTCAGAGCCTGCATCCACCTTGTTCAATTTTACATATTTCAGAGTACAGGTGATGGTCCTGGCTGGTGTGGCTCAGTGGATTGAGTGCTGGCCTGCAAACCAAAGGGTTGCCAATTCCATTTCAGGTCAGGGTACATGCCTGGGTTGTGGGCCAGGGCCCCAGTTGGGGGAAAGCATGTGAGAGGCAACCACACATTGATGTTTCTCTCCCTTTCTTCCCTCTCTCTAAAATTAAATAAATAAAATCTTTTTAAAAAGGAGTATAGGTGATAAGTAAAAATGTGCTGAATGAATGAATGAGCAAAATTGGGATTTGTGATGACTATAGGTCTGGCTGGCCTCTGTGTGAGAAACTCGGAGCCAGAAAACCATGCTAAGTTGTGTCTGGATTCCTCATTCACAGAAAATGTGAGATAACAAATGTTTATTGCTTTAGGTCTCCATATTTTTATAGATTAATAGTAGTCATGGAAATATGTAAGCATATAAATAGTAGAAGCAAAGATATGTGCACATTTGTCTTTTCTTTTCCTGTGGGAGAATTTTCTAAACATAATGTCAAAGAAAGAAAATATAAGGTAGTGAAGATTTGATTACCAAAACACTATGAAGCCTTAAATCACAGGTGGCAAACACAAGGCCCACGGGCCAAATCTGGCCCTCCACCTGGTTTTATCTGGCCTTGCACCTTGTTTCTACCCGGCTCACTTAACTGTTAAGGAGTAGTTACATTTATACAGTCCTAAAATGACATTCGGCCCTTTGAAAGCAACCATGAGACTGATGCGGCCCCTGGTGAAAATGATTTTGACACCCCTGCTTTAAACAAAAGCAAATATTTAGCTAAAATTTGGGGAAATTATATGTATAAAAGGAAGACCGTCAATATCCTCATTTCATAAGGAACTTTTTTCATTTAAAAGAAAATAATTAAACACCACAATTAATGAATGGGCAAGAGACATGATAAAGCACTTTACAAAAGAAGAAAAACAGCTAATTAAAATATGGATTGCACCTCACTAGTAATTATGTAACTATAAATGTTAAAGACTCAGCAGAGACCATGGGAAAAACACACTTCACCTGTTTCCTTGTTGCTAATGGACTTGACTTATTCTGGTGCTGAGATTTCTCCCCATCCATACACACTTTCATCATGGTTATTCAAACTTTTATAATTTGTTCTTCTTTCCCTTGATTTTACGGTAGGCTCATACTCTTTATATGAACCTTTGAATTTGTACTCCAAGTATTTTCGTGTTTTCTTTCTCATGGTTTCTATTTTAACTGAACAATCAAAACCTTCCTTTAACCTGTTGTTAAGCTTCATAGTAATAATACCACATCCTACCGAAATGAACCACTATAGTTTTCAGTGCCCCTTTGTATTTCTACAATATATAAAAATACTTTTTAATTCTACTTCGTATTTCTCTTATATCTTAGCATTCATGCTTGGAGTGGTCTTTGTACTCTATTAAACAATGAAGTCATATTTCCCTGTAAGGGTGGATACTAGGAAGTTTAAGGTAATCTGAGTGTTTCAATACAATAGTTTTTCACAAGGTACCCCTTAGTATTTATTTTTTGTGTGTAACCATTTTTAAGGTGTCTTAAGTCTTCATTCTTATTTTTTTGGCTTTATTTCAGGGGATCACTCGTACTGGTACTATTTATTATCAGCTTCCTCATGTTATTTAGGCTGTAGTCAGGGGAAATGGTAGTCATTTATTTTTATTTCTCCATTATTTAGAGCCAAGCTTTCTTACCATCTTGGCTATACTTCTGCCCTTGCCTTATCTGAAGAATGACAACCTTGGAAACAGCCACCTAAGTAAGTGTGGCTCAGGTTTGCTTCCCCAGGCTCAGCCCTTTCCACCTGAGCTCGCAAGCATTCGAGTCTAAATTCACTTCCTCTGTGCCAGGTCTGTGAATGCAAGGAGCTTTCCTCAGGCCTCTACCCATGTTTTCAACACTCTCCCCACCCTTCCTCCTCTACTATTTCATTGCACTGCTCTTACAGGTGTCCATTGAGAGGTCAGTTCTTCCTTGACCTGGACAACAACGGCTCCTCTGTGTTTCTCTCCTACCAGACCTGATCAAGTGCTCCCAGATTCCTCAGCTGTTGGAGCCCTTGTGTATTAGATATCTGTTCGAATAACTGTACTCATTAAACCATCAGCTCAATAAAAATGACTGTGCATTTTGCTTATCACTCTACATACTCCAAAATTATATTTGCTCAATTAACAGTTCCTGAACGAATGTATATATATATATCTTCTGGTCCCAAAATGTTAGAAATATTTTAATTTAGAATCTTGAAATACATGCTTTCCATTTTTTTGTCTGAAATTGAATCTCAGGTGGTAAATACATACTCCATCCAAAATATTATAGATAGTTTAAGTATTATTCATTGAATATTTACTTTTTCTATGCTATTCAGATAATTTCCCAACTTTTTGTTATGTTTTAATTGCATGAGTTTAAAGGCCAGAAATACATGGGAATTTTTATTGGTTGGAATACTATGCTGGATTTATTCAATTTTATTTTACTTAACTATGGTATAAACAGTTTCAATTAGCACACTGGCAGTAATAAAACCCTTTGTCAATATATTATAGCAATATTATAAGCATGAACGCACTTCAGTACAGCCACAAATCATTAGTAATGAAGTGGTCCTTTGACAGATTCAAAACAAAAAACAAAAAATACCTAGCTAAGCAGAATGAACTTAACATGCATTTGCTTATCCAGTGGAGATTCTAGACAAGTTGCCCCACCAGGCAGGCTACAGATTTCAGAAATCAGTAGTTGCCCCAAACCTTTCTGAATAGAAATATATGTTATTATGATGAGATTATTTTTCTTTTCTAGTTATGAATGAAAACATCAACATTTTCATTTTGAGGAAGTGACACATTAAGATTATAGAAATTAAATATAGGCATTTTAAGTTGATGTTCTTATTAGATGAGATGAAAAAGTTAAAAACTCATTCACACAAGGTGCTCTAGCTTGTAAATGACACAAATGCACCTGGTGTCCAAATGTTGTGACTTACAGTGATTTATATGAAAGCAGATGTCTCTGTATGGATTATTGGTTACAGAAATATGTTTCTGACGACCATGTGGAATTTTACAACAGCGTTCTTCTGTCTCTTGCCTTCTTTAGCCCTTTCTGCACACATACTTGTACCCCACCCTCTGTCCCTGATATATGTCAGCTGAAGACATCTAGGCATAGTAAGACTATGTGCTATGCTGCACTGAAACAGGATTATTAAGTAAAATCTTCATGATTTGAGAACTGTTCTCTTGCAGAGGGATTAGAATTATTGCATGTTAATCTCATTGTAGAATATAAAGTACTTGTAATTGAAATTTTCTGAGTCAGTTAAAAAACCTTGGATTAAGTATTTCCAAGAAGACAGTGTTGTTTGTTTCAATATTATATACAGGGTATGATTTAAAATAAACAAAGAGTAAAATAGAGATCACTGGAGGTTCTGATACTAGCTACTGGGATCAGAAAATTAGCTCAGTGATATTTTACTTAGAAACATGGTATTGTTGCATCTGAAAATATTTTAAGTAAGTTGAGCCTTGTGTGAAATGCTACAAAGTTATTTAAAAAGTTAATTTGCTTAGTAATTCCTATAATTTAAAAATAAAGGCAAGCTTTAATAGAGCTCCTGTGCAAATCATGACACAGAGAGACCTGATTAAGGTCACGAGGGAGATGAGAGAAGCTAGGAGGAGTTTGCAGAGACAATGGAGAGCTGTCTAGGACAGGATTGGCTGAGAAGCTGAAGCCTGCAGCCCAATGGGAATAAAAAGAGGGCCAGCAATTTGTCTCAGGAGCTTTTCTGGCTCCTGGGCTGGCTCGGTCCCTGTGACTCTGTGACTCTGTGGCCCCGTCAGGCTCTGGCTGGTGCTCTCAGGCTCTTCTTCTTCAAGGACGCCTGGATGATCTTGCTGCAGTGGCCTGCACTTCCCAAGGGACAGAAGGTATTTTGATGGGAAGGAACTCGGCACAGCCTAGGGTGGGGCGGGCCTGCAGAGGGTGGCAGGTTTATTCTGTGTGTGTTATGGAGGGAATAGGCTCGGAGGTGGAAGCCTGCCATTCTTCCAAAATTGTGCAGCTTTTGTGTCTTATGTTGTTTTAGTTTGTAAACTAACCCTACAGAAACTAACAGGAGAGTGATAGGAGAACTCAAGTGTTAAGATTTCATCTTAATTGATAGGCTTAAGTGATGAAAGCTGTGACTTGATTGGCTTACAGTGACTGTTTTTTCCTTTATCATCAAACCTTTGTCTCTGAAATTTTGCTTCCAGGGTGGTGGCGGGCAGTGGGACCCTCAACTGCTTTTTGTAACAATTATGAAATGTAGATTATTCTGAATTAATGAGATTTTACCAAGAAAGAATTTAAAGACTTTCATCACTGTATTTACTTATTTAAGTATTGAGGTATTGAAGAAGCAAGTCTATGCCATAATTTTTTCACCCTTGAAAACAGCAAATCTGTGCTAAAGATTTCCTCTCTATAAACACTGGATGGGTAAAATGTGAATGAGGACCCATCACAGAATTTAGTCACATTTCTGACTCTGCCAGCTACTCTTATTAACAGTGAGTTGTCTAAAGGAGGCTGGAACATATAAATACAGGGAGCATGCAGTTGGTGTGTGGATGGTTCATTTGATTTGCTATATTTATATCTTAGTCCTCCCAAAGTCTTTCTCACATTACTTAAAGTCAATTTAATTAATATTCTTTTGAGATTTGAGAATGTCTGTCTAACTTAAGGCAAATATTTCCTTGGCTAATGCAAAAGATAATAAACCAGTGAGGTTACAATATAACTTATGTGGCAACACTACAAAGGTTCCAATCACAGATGTGAAATGAATATAATGATGCTCTTAGAATTTTTAAGGATTAAATGAGATAATGTGGGTAAAGCCGTTAACATGGTAGCTGGCACAGAGTGGCATTGAACAAACCTAGCTATTAAGATGATTTTTCAATTGTTATTTAATTTTTGACCACTGCTGGCTGAGATAACATTGACCTATGAAAATTAATTAAGGTACCAAAAATGTATCAAATGAAAACTTCAAACTATTTAAAAAGGAGCCATGAAGGAAGATGAGACATTGGAGTATTTTTAATCTATTCCCATCCCCCAAACCTCATTAAGTACTACAAAATAAGAATAAAGTGCAAAGACTCCAACCCTAAATCCAAAAAAAGAGAATTATCAAAATTGAAATCCCTGACAAGAGTATCTACCAAGCAAGGAAATTGAGGTACAATAAAGAAACTCCTTTAAAACCAGGAGGAATATTAACTTAGCTAAGATAAATGTTCAGCCTTGGAATGCTCTTATAATGAATGACCTTTGGTTAGATTGGTAAGATCTTGGATGGGCAAGACAGTCCCTGATTGGGAGGTGTCCCAGGGACTTCCCAGGCAACTTTGCAGAACAGGTGGGTGGTGGAGGTAGAAGGGAGGGGAGAAGCACGCTCACCAGTGATGATTTTAATTACTTTCCTGACTTCCACAAATCGAAGGAGATGTGAAAGACTGAAACAGAGAGGAAAAGGGAGCATAGCACAGACATCCTAGATTTAAAAGTTTTTATTGTCTATCTATGATGACTATTTGCAGGGAGAGTATATGAGACTAAATATCAAATAGAACAGGGAAACAGTTCACACCCGCTTCTTTACACAATGCTGTAAAATACTCCCACAAACAGTTGGCTCACCCTCACCTGAAGGGTGTAACTAGAAAGGAAGAGGCTTGAAGCCTATGCCTAGGTATGGATAAAAGAGGAAGGAAACGCAAGCAAAAATCCAATTACTTTCAAATAAATATGCATGTTTTCAATAGGAACGTTTTGCACGTCAGGATATATTTTTATTTCATCCTCACCCTTAAATGGTAATGGTGGTTTTGTTCTATATGGAATTACACAATGAAAATATTTTAATTTCACACTTGCAAGATATTAATTTCTTTTAATCTGGCCTCTGAGTATTATAGATAAAAATCTGCCAAAAGTCTAATTACCAGTAACATATTTTTTTACATCTTTAAGTTAAATTTGTCACTCTTTAAGTTTTTCCTTTTGGCTTTAATCTATGGTTTTATTACCTGATGTCTAGGTGAGATTGGGTATGATCTTCCAACTTATCTTCCTTTGGTCCCATTTTTCAGTCTCTCCTTGTGAAAACTATGTTGACTTATTTATTTTTTATTTTGTCTTTCTAAACAATTACGTTAGTTTGATGGTGCAACTTCTATCTCCTCTCTAACTCCATGTCTTCCTCCTGAGCCATTCTTCACAGCTCTTTTCCAGTTTTCCAACTTTATTTTCAACAGTGTTGATATGACTGCTTACTCCCCCTTCCATGGTTCCATTACTGGTTTATAGATGGTTCGTTACCAATTTCTTTTTTTTTTTCTTTTTTTTTTACCTTGTAGCCCCTTTGCCTCATAGTTTCAATCTCTCTCATTGAAATTGTCAGGCATACTTACTTTAAATATCTTCAGATTATTTCATTCTCTACTATTTGGGGCATAAATAATCACACATGTTGCATCTGCTGATTGTTTTATCTATGTGGTTTGTAATTTTCCACACTGAGCTGATTCTGTATAATACCATTTTCCATGTGAGTAGGTGACCTGAATTTTGGAGTCTTCTCTAAAGAACGATCTAGTTTTCTTTCTAAATGAGACCTTGCAATTTTAATGTACTTGATACCAATTTGTATATTAAACTCTCAGCTCAGGCTTCTTCTACATTAGGAATAACATATGGCTGGTCTGATTTCTCATGGCGAATCTCTTTTAGAGAATCCACCAAACTTGTACAGATTGTACATTTGATAAAAGAGACCAGCTGAGGGGATACTGGTGACAGAAATTAAATCTTGCATCATTAACCAAGCCACATATCCTAGTGTAGGAAGGTGTGCAACCAGAGATATTTTTTTCTAAATTGTAAAAAGACTATTATCAGTTAGAATCAGCCCTGTTCCTCATTCACCATGCACTCAAGAAAATTTTTAGTTTACTTACTGCTTCCCTGGGCTAGCAAATATTGTGTATTCTAAAACACTGACCAAGGTAAATAGCCCTTTGTGGGAGCCAATTTTAAGCAGAAAGCTCAGTTCCAGCTTGTTACTTGCATTGGGAAGACACATGGTCACTTGCCCCTGGAGGGACATTTCAGCCCTGGCACCCAGCTTAAAGGCCTATAATGGGACAGGGTCCCTTGTGAGTCATTTGTTATCAAATACCACTGAGTTCTCTGTCTTTGGGTTGCCTCTGGCACTTGAGATTTTCACTTTAGTATTTTTTGTCTACTGATTTTGTTTATCAGAGATTTCTATTTGTTTAGAAAGGAAAAACTGGAGAAACAAAGTCACTGGCTACTCCTTCTCAGCATCTAATTAATTATGAAGTGTTGACATTGTCTTAATTCTGTCCTAATCATTTTGCCTGGATTATTCTGTTGTTATGGCTTGACAAATGCTAGGATTATTGTCAATATTTTGAAAATTTTATTCTTTTAAAGGCTTGACTATTTATTCTTCAGTGCCCATTTGCTTCTAGGAGAGAAGGTAGGCCTCTAACAGGATAGGCATGGAGCTGAACTACTGCTTGTTTGTGATGATCTGAGCTCCTCCTTAGCTTAATCATATCTCCCTAGAGACATTGGAACTTCTGCTTTAAGCGTGTGTCAGCCATTTTACTCCTTCCTTCGAATTTAGAATACAGGGATGGGCAAAAGTAGGCTTACAGTTTTTGTACAGAAAAAAAAAAAAAAAAGGCATGCAGCTTATGAAAATAATAATACAAGAATTAACTGTTTTGCATACTCACATTGTAAACCTACTTTTGTCTCACCTGTATTAAAAAAAAAAAAAAAAAAAAAAAAAAAACTTGCCACACAGTACATTATAGACCATCATGAGGCAGTATCATAATGCCCACCACTACCTTGGGACAATATTGACATTCAAAATTCAAAGTACAGTTTCTACTGTGTATTGCTTTTGCACCATCCTGTGTCCAAAGATTTTGAGTCAAACCATCAAAAGTGAAGGCCCATCTGTACTTTGATTTTCTAGGATTATATCTAGAGTTGAATGGCTTGGTCATGTGGCAGAGAGAATCATAAACTTTTTCAGAAACTGTCAAGCTGGTTTTCAAGTTGATGCTATTTCATTTTCCCACCAGAAGTGTTTGAGAACTCCAGTTGCTGCACATCCTTACCAACATTTGGTGTGGCAAGTCTTTAATTTTATATACAGGGTGGGGCAAAAATAGGTTGATATTTGTGACTATGCAAAATACAGTTTATTCTTGTATTATCATTTATTATTGTATTATTTTCAATATGAGCAAGTGTACACCTACTTTTGCCCCACCCTGTATTGTGTTTTTGTGTTTTTGGATTTTGTCATGTTATAAAACATCCATCTGTGTCTCCTGCTTCTATTGAGAAGGAAAATACTTTTGAAAAGAAATTCAAGATAATTGGCTCACTGCAGGCTAATAAAAGCCATCTGAGCATGTTTAAGTTAGGCTAAGCTAAACAATGATACTTGTAGATGAAGTGTATTAAATGCATGTTTTACTTAGCACATTTTCAGTTTACAGTAGGTTTAGAGGAGCATAGCCCTCTCAGAAGCTGAGGAGCATCTTTATAAGCTTACAAAGGCCCACACTCCTATTCATAGCAGTCCCGCTGGTAATAGCCAACTAGGTTAAAAAAATTTTATTTTAAATACATTACTTTTCAAAAAGAAAAAAAAAAAATCTAGTTGACTTAAAGAGACAAATGGTTTAAAAACTTGGGTATGCTCTACCATGGAATACCACACAACAATAAAAAATACTGACTGTAAATCTGAATAACTAAGCTGACAGAAAAAGAACATAAAAATTGTACATAGTAGATGATTTCACTCATCTAAAACCACAAAGTGCAACTTGATCTATAGTGACAGGAGATCAGCAGTTGCCCAGGAAGGGACAGTCATGAGGTACCAAGAAACTTTTGAGTATGATAAATATGTTTTATAAACATATAAAATGTTTTATATCTTTATTATGGTGATGCTTTCCCAGATGGATACATAAATCAAAATTGATCAAATTTTATACTTTATATATGTGCAGATTTTTGTATTTCAATTATATCCCAGTAAAGCAGTTAAAAACACTTTTTTAAACCTACTATTCTGAGAAATAATTATGTTAAATGCTGGTTTCTCTTAACTAAGAGTGTTTATCTTCTTAAAGTTCTTTCTTAAGGAACACCAGGAAGAAAAGAAGAGAAGAACTAACCATGCAAACTTAAGTTGTGGTGGTAATTAAATTTTAACTTGAGAACTGAAAACAACAGACGGTGAATAGTCTATGCTGACATATAAAAATTGTTTATGGATATCATGGTGGAGATTTAGAAAAGCACTATGACTCTCCTAAGAGTTTGCATCTCTGCCAAAGGCTCTTATAAAAACTCTAGAGGCAATTTGGGTAAAATAAATCTAGTGAGGGGGATAAATGAAATGCTTTCTCCTCCTTTCAGCTACATGGTTCTCAGTGTCCACTTCCATTGAATCATTGGAAGCTGCTGTCCACTGAGCAGAGTTGAAGTCACATTTATTTGAAAGGAATACAAGGCAAGGCAGAAAATGATAAAGGAATGAAAAGAATATACATATAGCATTTAAGTTTTTTTTGTTTTTTTTTTTTTTTCTGTACAGAATTCTTTGTTAAAAAGAAAACAATAATTGGTGGATATCCTTGTCCCTATATATTCAGGGCAGCCTTCATTTCTAAACTAGGGACTAAGGGATTCTTTTAGTGTCAGAATTTGAAATAAGTGTTTTTGGTTTTGGTTTTGAGCACATGGAAAGTTAACATTTAAAACATTCCCTAGAAATCGTGAACAAGTATTTCTTAATCTTTTATTATTGATATTTGTAGATATGGTGAGACAGTTGTTTATTTGTCTTAAGCTATCTCAACAGTATATGATGTTTTGGGGAAAGAAATACATAATGAAACATTAAAAACCTGGAAATAGGCCCTAGCTAGTGGCTCAGTGGATAGGGCACCACCCAGCGAACCCAAAGGTCGCAGCTTCGATTCCCCAGCCAGGGCACATAATAAGGTTGCAAGCCAGGTCTCCAGCCAGGTCTGTAGTTGGAGGCAGGTGAAAAAGGCAACCATACATTGATGTCTCTCTCCCTCTCTGCCTCTCTCCCTTCCCTGCTCTCTAAAAATAATAAATAAAATCTTTTTAAAAAATCTGGAAATAGAAGGACAAAGGGTACCTCAAGAAGTCATCAAATATATACTGAAAATAAATGCTCAGGAGTCATCTTTTCTAACGGTAGGACAATAGTGAAACTATATAATGAAGACTGCATATCATGTACAAAGAACAATTTCCTGGTCCTCATGATTATTATTTTATGAAATGTATTCCTGAGGATATTTGGGATAGAATCTTATTTGAGCATTTTCAGTGGAGTATATTCAAAAAGTTTGTTGAGAGAATTATTCTTCATCCATTAATTATGTGAAAACCAGTCAAATATTTAAAAATGCATTCATACTAATAGCTTATTTTGTAACATTTTTTGCTTATCTTCAAGGGCAAGATTGTATAGATGAGGTCAAAAAGAAGCATTCCAAAATGTCTATGCATTTCTTTTTAGCGATTCATCCTAGAATGTAATGAAGCTTTTAAATCTATACATTCAGAATTACATTTACCTCAAGAAAGTTCTCAAGTTATATCTTTGATTAGTTTGTATTTTATTTAGTTATGTCCTTTTCTTGGTAACATAATGGGCCACATTTTTATTCTTTTCCATTTCTTTTCCAGTGTTTCTTTAATCATTTTTATTTTTTTAAAGATTTTTTTATTTATAATTTTTAGAGGGAAAGGGAGTGAGGCAGAGAGGGAAAGAGGCAGCAATGTATGGTTGTCTTTCACCACCTGCCTTGAGCTACAGATCTGGCTGGAGACCTGGCTTGCAACCTGGTTACATTGCCCTGGCTGGGAAATTGAACTAGCAGCCTTTGGATTCATAGGCTAGGATCATTTTTATTTTTAATAACATTTTTCTTTATACCCTAGAAGAAATATCTCTGTATTATTCCCATTATTTAATTTTCAGCATTTGGTTTTTAAAAATCATGTTTCCAAAGATGATTTTTAATATTGTCATTGGGTTTTTAGATTTTTATTTAATTTTTAAATTTAAAAAGTTTTAGTCAAGAAACATGTATAAATGATCCATGGACATGGACAACAAGGGTGGGGATTGGGGTAGTGGAGGGTGGTTGGAGCAGGGAGAGCAACAGGGGAATAATTGGGACAACTGTAAAAGAACAACAATAAAACAATAAATAAAAATTTTGTTAAATGGTTTGCAGGTTAAAAAGTGATAATGCTTAGTACAACAAAGACAGCAATGCTATACAAACAAATATCTATCTATATTTCACCTCTAAATGTAAGTAATGCTAAATCTCTCATATAAACACAAACAAGATATATACAAAATTATATAGGTGTATTTGTGAATAGTGCTTTAACATTTTTTCAAATCACAATAGATTTAATTCACACACATATTTATATGGGCACTACTGTTCTCTATAACTTTTAAAAGTGCAACACAGTGCACAAAAGAGAACAAAGTGCAAAATCCAAAAAACTTACAATAATAACACATTAAATATTTATATACCTCTTACCTAAACTATAAAGGAACATTATTATTTTTGTGAGTGAGCTGATGTACCTGGCAGGTATCCTATTCTTCCATCCCTAAAATTTAGAACAAGTAGGAAAATCAAAAGAGCCTATGAAAGAAATACATTATTGTTTTTACTTTGCGGTATGTTAGAATTTACTGAATCAAATACAATTTAACATTGATAAAATATTACCTAATATAATCCATATTTGAATTTTTACAAATGTCCTCAAAGATCATTCATAATCTTTCCTTCCTTCTTTTCTTTTTTAATTTTTTTTAAAAATATTTTATTATTTTTAGAGAGAAGAGCAGGGAGTGAGGAAGAAAGGGAAAGAAACATCAATGTATGGTTGCCTTTCACCTGCCTCCAGCTACAGACCTGGTCTTTTCTTTTCCCCTTTCTTTCCTTTCCTTTTCCTTCCTTCCTTCATTTCTCTTTGTTTCTCTTTGTTTCTCACTCTCTTCTCGCTCTCTTTCCTTCCTTCCTTCTTTCCTTCTTTCCTTTTCTTCCTCAGAATTCAATCCAGGACCATGAATTACATTTACTTTTAATGTCTCTTAAGACTTCCTTTATCTGAAACAATTTCTTTGCTTTTTCGTGACTTGATATTTTTAAGAAAACAGGCCAAATGTTTGAATTTTTTTTTTTTTATCTTCTGCAAGTTCTATTTGATTATTTTGTTAGAATTAGATTATTTTATTGGCCTTTTTTGGCAGGAATACCACAAAAATAACAGTATGTCTTTCTCAGGACAACAGATCACCCTCATTATGTCCCACCTTTGGTCATGAAGACATTATGTTTGGTTAATGTGGCGTCCACCAAATTGGCAAGACTATAAAGACACGTTCTGCCTTTTTAAATTTAATTTAACCTATGGGAAAATACTTTGAATCTATGGAATTATCCTTTAACCCAGTGGTTCTGACATCTATTGTCTGAATCACATTTTTGCTAAGGAGATAGTTTTCTTTCCACCTTTTATGTGCTCTCTACCCTTCTATCAACTTCTAAAAAGCAAAGCCTTCATGAGACTGAACTAAACCTCTTTCACCTCTCTTTTGATTCCTCCAGGTCTTAGATGTGGTCTCTGTATTTCCTGCTTCTCTCTCTCAGAGCAACTTTTGTCTGCATTCCCCTACTGCCTTCTCTTTCCTGTTCAGCTTCTTGCTCTTTTCTTCTGGAATGGGCTACAGGGCTGGCTATATGCATGCGAGATTTGGTTCCATTACCTCCGTATAAACTAGATCTTGCAGTATCTTGTTTCCTATTAATATTGTAGGTCTGAGGCATGAGTGGTTTTCTTTTCAGTTCTTTATTATCTGGAGGAGGATGTATGGCAACTGTCATTTTCCTGCTAGAAGTGGCAAGTTCCTTTTGTCCAACATGTATACTAACCAAGGATAATGTAAAATGTCTTCAATGAGATGTCTTAGTTGAGGACATGAAATGCCTCCTGAGGATATAAATAGATTTAAAAATATTTTCCCCAGGAGTCAGATGAGAAGATAGAAGATGGGGGTGCAGGGGCCACACATAGAAATAAAAATAAATGAGGGACAAATGATAATAGATTTGAAAGAGAGAGACTGAGAGATAAACAGAAAACCATAGCAAGAGAAGCAGAGACAAAGCGATTAATAGATAAAAGACCAGAGGGAAATAAAAAGCATATAAAGAAATATTTTTATTATACTTACTGAATATATGACCACTTTAGCCACTTAACTTGGCAAAGTACATTACCAAAAACAGCAGTTGCTCCTATAGTTCCCAGATGAATTTAGTCTTCATATTTTTAGAAGCCTTATTAACACTGCAGATCTTTACTTGATGAATTGTATAAAGATCCAGAAGTTAAAATTGTTGGTGACTGTGTGTATCCAGAGGACAGATATCACATCAAATAGTTAACCTTAACACACTGCTGGGAATTTGGACAGGACAGGAAAGAAGAATGAATTCTTCATCTGAGTTTTCCAATGGTTACATAAAACTAAAACTTTTGTTTTGAGCCAATAAATGGAGTTCTAGGGTCTTCTCAAAAGGAACACTGAGGTTTCACAGATCTTAACTCACCCCTTTATGCCTACACATAAGGAATTTCTGTATATGTAAAACAGTATTTTATCCAATACATAGAAATCTGACTTTTAGATAGTTCCATGAGATAAAAATATTGAGTGTGAGTCAATGCTGTTACTTCAAAATCTTCTCCAATAAATGAACTGTGGCAATTAAGTTTCCAAATTTCCTTAAATAAAATGTAATGTTTGACTATTTTAATCTAAGCAATACAGTTAGGCTTTTAAAATTCTTATAATGGTGAAATAGTGTCAAAATGGCCCAGTATAACAATTC
The DNA here is from genome assembly GCA_004026585.1 of Noctilio leporinus. Taxonomy (NCBI): domain Eukaryota; kingdom Metazoa; phylum Chordata; class Mammalia; order Chiroptera; family Noctilionidae; genus Noctilio; species Noctilio leporinus. The sequence goes on from PVIW01000147.1 coordinate 414,747, forward strand.
ACTTAATTTGTTGTGTGAAAAATACATTTAATATCTCTTATAAAAAGCAGCTGTATTAAATTGAATGGCCTTTCTCTTATTTTCAAATGTCTTAGGTTCTTACAATGAATTTCTAAAAAATTCCCATGTTATTGAATTGCTAGTACATTAAGTGAACATCTCATTTACCATTCCATAAATATATACATAAACTATGTTTCATTTAAGACACATAGTTAGATGAGAAATATTTAATAACCCAATTTCAAAAGGTCAGCTTTCTATTTTAATCCTTCAGAATACATAAAGTCTTGACAATGCCAGTATTTGGTGAAAACTTTACTGAAAACTATGAATAAATTAAAGAATAATCTTGTCAAACATTAATAGCATCAATTGTCTTTCATGTAAATTCTGAAATTAGAGCCTAGGAAATGTTAAAAACCTCAACGATTTTAATCTCTGTTAAAATAATCTTTCCTGGAATTTCTGTTTTTAGTCCCTCCTTAGTTCAAACCATTCTCCACACTTCTGTAAAATAAATAATTAATTTGATCACTTTGGTTAAACTCTAAAACAATCTTAACATCCAGGAATTGGACTGATGCTCACATTGAGGCCATATGTTTCTCCAATTGGACGTAAACAATCTCAGACAGCATATACATCAGACAAGGTCACTCTGAGACCATCATAAAGTAATATAAAACAAGAACAAAGTCATTCTACAAGCCACAAAAATCACACAACCCTTGTCCCAGCTAAAACAAGTAACTGCTGCTTATTTATCAAGGATCGCTTTGTCCTTGCTCTAGTCTACCTACCTTGTAAGATTTATTGAAATACCCAATCGTAGACTTGCTCCCCTTTTCAGACAGCATCCAATCTATAGTGAACTTCTGCTCCCATAAAGCCTCAAAATTGCCTAACCAGTTACCAATCCTGTTGTAGGCTGCTCCTAACTCCTGTGACAGAGAGGACCATGGTTCCCCACTGTGAAGTGTCCCCCTACCCCCACTGCAACAAAAAACCCAGCTTGTCAGCTACAGATATATTATTGGTGGCCTTTGGCTGCAGAACATCAGCCTTCCTTCAGCGATTGTTGTCATCTGCCTGAGTCCAGCCATATCCTGCCTAAACTGGTCTCCTCCTACTAGACAAGCTCATTTGCTGTACTTCCCTCCACAGGTAACCTGCTCCCCTATCCACTTCCCTATTCCACAACTAAGTAGTGAGAAGGAATAAAGACTATGAAAGGGAAAGGGGAGGTAAAGAGGATTAAAATAGGAATCCAGATTTTTCATGCTATCTTATTTGAAAGTGGACAAGTGGGTTTAATAATGCATGGCTTCAGCATTATTTTTTTCATAATAGAATCTGAGGATAGATAAGTCAGAGCATCTTATAATCCTCATCTATCCTTTGCATAAAGTGCTTATGAATCTTATGTGGAAAATAAGGCTTCATGAAGAAAATATTATTCTACCAGTTAGCTACAGAGTATGAGGGTTGTACATAAGACCACTAAAATCAGGGGCTCTGACTGATGTCAGTATATTTCTAAGTTCCCCAGGTAATTTCAATGTGGGAATTTCAATGTGGAATCAAGATTAAGAAATACTACTCTAAAAAGAAGGAAGAGAGCAATGGAGAGAATATTCAGTTTAATGGTTGCTTCTGTCAGGGGCAATTCCTGCCTTTAAGTAGCTTGGCAAAGTTCTGCAAAGGTGGGCAATGATGTGTTTGGTTCCATTAGTCCTACTATTAAAATTGTTATAATTGTGCTTTAAATATGTATATTTTTGAATGGTACAGTGATTTAAAAGTAATTTGTAAAATTAGAAGAGAACATATGTGTCTTACTTTCAAATGTTTAAGAGCAGTTGTCTCATCCATCACTGGTAACGTATATAATCACTTAGATGACTTTAACCTAATATATGCTCTGGATATGAACAGCAATGCTTGCAATGAAATCCTCAGCATAACAATGTTTGTTCTTTTTAAAAATAATTTATCGAATAGAGATAGATAAAAAGTAAATTCCCATAATGAATATTATGGCCTTTTTTTTTTTTTAGATTTTATTTATTATTATTTCCAGAGAGAGGCAGAGAGGGAGAGAAATATCAATGTATGGTTGCCTTTAACTGGCCTCCAGGTACAGACCTGGCTTGCAACCTGGTTATGTGCCCTGGCTGGGAATCAAACCAGTAACCTTTGGGTTTGCAGTTTGGTGCCTTTCCACTATGCCACCAGCCAGGGCTTGAATATTATGGTCTTACAAATATTTCTTTATACAATAAGCTACAGGTCCTCACCTCTAGAAAGGAACAGAAACTGGGCATTTCAGCAATTCAGAAGTCTGGCTGTTGCCGAGTGGCTCTGGGTCCGTAATGGGGAGGAAAGACCTATTTCTCATGCTTCTGGAGACCCGGCGAAGGGACAGTCGGGGTCTTGTTCTGTTTTTCTACCAGCAGGAATAATGATTCCATGGCCTCTCTTGTGTTGCCAGGCAAAGTCCTGTTCAAAGATGTGCAGCTAAACCCAATGTGCCCCTGTTGTGATCAGGGGCTATGGAATCCTCTTCCATATGTCACAGAATATATTCACCAGCAGAATGACAGGTTATAGCAGGGAACGTTTTCTGTTCAGCCTTTGTAAGTAACTGAGATAAATCTAGTGACACTGAAGAGGTTTTACTTGTTTTAAGACGGATGCCAGGGAGGACTGGTCCTAAAGCAGAAGTTACCATTTACTGATATAAGTTGCCAGATTATTGCAAACTGAAATTGGCATTTTAAAAATTATATATAATTACCATGAGCATGGTATTGCTGCTTATCTTTTTAAAAGGGCAAATAATAATAAAGTGAGAAAGACAGTAGCAAAGCTGTGAGGGAGAGCTGAATGCTATGCTTGCTATTCCAGAGTTGAATTGATTGATCTGAATCTGTGTGTGCACAGGAGTGGAGCTAGATATCAAAGAGGATAAGATTCCAAGAGAGATAAGTTCTGATCTACATTCAAGGGCTTACGGCTGCCTGTGTCCCAGCAAAAACATACAGACAGCCTCTCAACAGTTACAGAAATAAAAAACAAGGCTGAGGAGAATAGGTTTCTAATAATACTTGAGGAGTACTTTCTCATGAGAATGATAATGGTGATGTTGTCTGAATATCAGCCTGGGGAAGTACCTCTAAGTAACACAGGGTCTTCACAGGGCAGTACGTTGGCTTAGCCTCTCTGTAAATAAAGTTTTATTGGCATACAGACATGGACATTTGTTCATGTACTGTCTATTCCTGCTTTCATGCCACAGCATAGAACTTGATGACACTTTGCAGAAAATAATTACCAATCTTTAAAGAAGTAGATCATAGCAAAGAATTGATTTGAATTCTGGCAGCATTACCTATAACTTTAACTTTGAACAAATAGCGTATCTCTATTTCTAAGGCATATAGAATAGTGACTAGTAAAATATATACCTTTGATCTTATAGTTGTTAAAGATTGCATAATGTAACATATAATAGTCATTTTTGTGCAAGTTTATATGTCAATTTTATTTTTTCAGATTTTCTGGAAATGTCTGTTTTGTCAAAAGACACCAGTTTTCCATTCCTAGACAGTCCATTTAGGTCATGGGTCCAACAGATCTAACTTTTCAGAAAACTGTATTTCTTAGATCACATTTTATTAATCTTATCCTTCTCTTACATTTTACATGTTCCACATCCTTCTCTTATGCTTTTTAGCTAATGAGATTCTTCTTTTTGTAAGATTAAGTGATCAGAGAAAATTGATCATTTTACTTTTTTTGGTAGGCCAGAAAGGTCTAACTGAATCTTAATATTTCCTATCAATGCTATATTATATTTTTATCTAACTAAAATTTTAAAAAGGGCATTCATGTACCAAGTATTATGGTGTTTGCACCTTAGGCCATTTTTCAAAAGATTTTATTTATTATTTTTAGAGAAATGGGAAGGGAGAGAGGCTGAGAGGGAGAGAGAGGTCAATGTATGGCTGCCTTTCACCTGCCTCCAGCCACACACCTGGCTGGAGACCTGGCTTGCAACCTGGTTATGTACCCTGGCTGGGGAATCAAATCAGCAACTTCTGGGTTTGCAGGCTGGCACCTTTCCACTGAGCCATTTTTTTTCCACTTACTCCTCACTAAGTAGAGAAGAAATAGCCTGTTATGAATTTTCTGTTTAGATAGGACCTATTCAATCCTCTGAAGTTAATGGCACAGGACTATCAATATATTCCCTTCAATAGGGCCCAATCTCCATGGCCTAATCTCCGTGGCCCTCCTTGCTGATAAAGAAACACCTGACATGACATAGTAAATGGCAAGATTTTAACACTGCCAGGGGACTGTGAGTGTTCTTGCATTAACAAGCATTTTCACTTTGCTCTGTGATGTTGGCTCGGTGGGCAAATTGGAACTGTAAAGTCCAAAGCTGCCACACATATCTCTGGTAATGAAGTGTGTATTTTTCTCTTTGTGTCCTTACTGTGGAAAGCATTTCCCATGTTCCTTTTTAGGAGACAAGGCGCTGTCCTCTCAAAATGGTGAACAGGGTCCTATATTAATGGGTTAGTTGACCCATTACAGAGATTTGGGTGCTGAATTACTTTGATTTTCCAGCTTTACCTTGGTCCTAAGTTCCCATTATACCTCATACTCCTCAGGTCTGGTATAAATAGTTTGTGATTTTCATATGGCAACTATGTAATAGCATTAGCCAAAACTCAATCCATTGATCTCTATATTCTGGTCTACAGTTGTATTAATTTGAACAAATAATAATGAAAAGGAAAAGATCACAATGTGAAACCTGATGAAGTTGTAACCAAAAAAATGAATGAAGTCATTTGAACCAGTATCAGAGTCTATCTTGATGCTTATAATTTTCCCATATGTAATCTTATGCGTGCGCGCGCGCACACACACACACACACACACACACACTAGTCTGCAGTTTCTCCTGGTCTCTTGAGTTCTGTCCAGAAATTATCGAGCCAATGTCAATATACAGTAATTAAAACAGTTTGCATGGCTGATACTTTCTGGACAGACCTCTTATTTCACCACCCTCATGAGTATGATATATTTCAGGTTGAAGAACTATGGTATTAAGAACAATGCTTTTCTCATTTCTTAATTACTTTAATTAAAACCAATCTTTCACAAATGCTCAAAACATTTGATAGCAATTGCTCTAAAGTTAAAAATAAATGCAGAGTGGAAAATAACACATTGAATCTGTTCATCCTGGAAAAAATTACCAAAATTAAGTTATTACACTCTTTTTTTTGAATTTTTAGTAAATCTTGTTATTTTCTACATGTATTCTTTTTTTTAGTTCTCGTGTTTTGTTCCTACTGTAAAAATAAATATAAGATATCAACTAAATAGGTTACATATATAGGTTATTCAAGAAACATCATCTCATTAATTTTAAGCATATTTCATAGGTTCTCTTATGCTATCTAGCCATGTGACCATTATTAACAGACATAATGATAATTTTTCTCTTGATTCCTGATAGCTTGTTTCTTATTTCTGTTTCATATGTTATACTAATGTGAAAATACAGAAAAATGTTAACTAAAAATGAAGGTCAGAATTATGTGCCTCACATTTATAATTGTCTCAGTTTCACATTTTAACATTATGCACACTTATTGATTGAGATGCCTTCTTTTATTAGGCAAAAGAAAAATTCTTTTATTGCAAATTGCATTGGATTTTCACCAATAATAGTAGTTAACTTTCATGAAATCATTTTTAAGTTTTCTAAATGTCTGTAATTATAGGCATAATTTCATTGTTGATCAATAATTATACATGAATTTATTAATAAGTATGTTTTTTCTTGTTTCAACTGTACTAGATGACCATTAGCAATTGTAATCTGCATTTTAAAGCTTTAACAAGATTTTCTTTTCAGTTTATTTTATACTTTTGATTACTGCCCCTTTATCTATTAAAGTGATCGATTTGCTAAATTTTAGTATAACAATTTTGTTTTTGATGTTTTTATCTTATATTTCGGCAAATGTGTTTCAAGTTGGTTTTGGCCAAACATTCACTTTTTTATTTGGTGAGTGAAGATTAATGACTGTTATATTCACATTATGAATCTTACACAATATGAATTAGACATAGTCCATGGAGATGTTTTGCTATTTAATGCTTTTTATATAAAAAAATTATTGACAGTCACATTTGTTGTGTTCTATTTGCTAGTATTTGCCAGGCAAACTTTCCTTCTAATTTACATTTAGCAGGAATTGTGTTCATTGGTAGGTCTCCTTTTGTGGCAGTAATTAAGGGATTCAATCTTCAACTGCTAGTGATTCATGGGCCCTAGCCAATCCTATTAATTGCTCTCTTTGGTTAGTTATTTTTATGCTACTTTTTTTATTCTCATCACTCCACCCCATCTCCTCCTTTGGCAATGATCACCTTGTTCTCTGTATCTAAGAGTATGCTTCTGAATTGTTTTGTTTATTCAGTTATTTTTTTTAAGTTTCTACCTATAAGTGATCATATGATATTTATCTTTCTCTGCCTGACTTACCTCATTTAGTATAATACCCTATAATAACATCCGTATTGTCACAAATGGCAAGATTTCATTCTTTTTGATTGCTAAATATACTATCTTACCTTGGTTAATACTAGTCATGCTCCAGTGAATATAGGGATGAATATATCTTTTCAAACTAGTGGTTTTCACTCCAGATAAATACCCAGTAATGGAATTGGTGGGTCATATAGCATGAAGACACTTTACAAGAAATTTGGGGGTGACAGATTTAACAGCATCTAATGTGGAAAATGGATAAAACATTAATATCATCTAATCTGAAAAGTAGATGAAAAACTCTTCACTGGAGTGTATTACCATTTTCTAAATCCTAAATTCTAATGTGATCTCTCTTGTTAGTGGAGTAGAGGAAAAAGCAAACAGACAAAAACTGAAAACACAGAAACAAATTTTCCATTGAATGCTTGAGAAAAATAAGTAAATTCTACATTCCTTTCATTCAAAGTTTAATTCAGCGCATAATCATAAAGGAATAAGAGAGAAATTCAGCATAGAAAAAACACTACACTGCTCTTCCGTAAATGAAAATTTCATTTATTTAACGGCAAATATTGTAGAGAACACCGAGACAAGTGTTGCATCGACCAGAGGTCAGGAGCAATAAAAGCGTGGTATGTAGAACAATGGCTCTGTCTCCAGCACGAACTCTGGGGTACACAGACTACCCTAAGCCAAAGAGTTTTCTCACAAAGCATCTGAAATATTCATGGATCCCACACTAGAATAAATTTATTGCTGCTGTAAGATGTATAAAAGGTTGATAAACTGCTTTCCTGACCTTGCAGAACTTTGTTGGCATATTAAGAGACTCGGATACATCGCGGAACGCGGGCGTGCTTTGTGATTTGTTGGCTGCAGTGATGGGCGAACAAGGTGGGTTCGCAGAGGTGGTGTGTGCGAGTGAGCCGCGCTCTTGCCGGCAAATGACTGCAAGTGAAAACTCCAGCCCTCTGCAGGTTGAACGACCTGTATTGAAGCCCACACAGACCTAAACTCTTTGACATATCTATAGCTCCCTGCAGGGTGGGTCTCTGGTTTTCTGCTGTCTCTGTTTTCGTCACTGGTAACCTAGCAGTCGACCCTCTGCTCCTCCTTTGCATAGTGTTGCCTCATGCAGCACGTTGCGGCTCTAAGAAGTGACGGAAATTCTAGGAGGGGCTACATTTGTGAAAAGTAAAGCCAAGTTGAGTTAATTACATGCGGGCTGAGCCCCATTAGCTCCATGAAATATCCTTGAAATGTCGAGACTGAACGAAAAACTGGAAGGTGAAAAGTGGGAAATGCTAAACTGAAGGAAACATTGGGAACATCAATTGCTGACATCCGTTTTTATGTTAATATACCAAAAGGCTTCTTTTGGGATATAAACCCAAAAACCCAAAGCATTACTACCCAATTTATAGGGAAGTTTACATTGTTTATTCTATAGTATTTAATGTATAACTGTCATCTGTTTCATTCAATAAAAGAGTAAGTTCAAGGTTAAAAAGTAAACCAGCAACAAAAATACAATTAGATTTGGGAAACTGGTGAAACAGAATTCTAACTTTCCTAATCCATTCCAATATAGGTGTATCACGTGTTGATTAGATCAGATTATTCAGTGCTTTCCCATTTAAACCTATCCTATCTTACTGACAGGGGAACGTTCTACCCAAAAATAAGTCTTTCTTGTTTTTAAGGGAGGTAATTAGGAACATTTAAAAACAGGGAAAAGAGTATCTCTTTCAAATGAACTCAGTGAAATCAGACAACGTAACACATTTCTTGGCCCACCAATAGTAGAATAGTAATAGATCAAATTCCTTTCCTTGTTTCTTGCTTTCAATTGAGCAAAGATTACTCTCCCACTGCATAGGTTCTACCAGTACATACATTGCATGTTCTGACCTTTCACCAAATAGCTGGCACAGTGGATGCCTTGCTTACCTGTGAATGCCAGAAAAAGCCACTGCGGTGCCTTGAATTTCTCTCCATTCTCATGCCATTAGCAAGTGGATTCTCAGTGTATGAGTAGAAGAATAACATCTGTTCTCCCATTCTGGTGTCTATAGCAAGGGAATGCGCATGTATGCTTGCCAAGCCAGTAGTGGGCTAGCTAATTACTGGCTTTTTTAAAAAAGTCATCTCTAACCCTATTTGGACCAACCAGCTTGAAACAGTCCTTCTGAAATTCTAGAGGTTGGTGTGTTTGGCTTTTGTCTAGCAAGTTTAATATTTATAAATAATACCTTTATACATTTTTAAGTAGAATATTGGATGTGTAGGGAAGGAAAAATAATTTTCTTTCTACCCTTCTAGGTTCTTGGATGAGAGACCTCTGTAATAAAAATCAGATTAATAGAAGAAAAGCAAATAGTAGTTTAATAAAATATCCATGTATACCTCCTGGTACACATGGGAGATATCCAGGAAAACCACTGAGTAACTTTCTAAAATGGCTCAAACCTTAAATACCATCCTCAGTTAAAAAGACAAAAAAAAAAAAAAAAAACTGTAGAAGAAGCCAGTTTTTTCAGGCAAAGCATGGTAAACAAGGTAAGGTGGTTATAAGGTATAAATCCTAGCTGTCTCCATTTGCAACAGTTTCTACAGGTTGAATGTCCTTCTCTTCCTGATACAAAGAGACACTTACAAATGGAGATTTTCCTCAGGACTGTAAATATCTCTTACAAAAGGGTAATTTCTAGTTAGTTTACAGATCTTCTCCCTTGGCTGTTTTTGTTTTTATTTTTTTAATATAGTAAGCTTAAAATAATCCTTATGTCAAAGAGGTATATTTTGGAGTAGCATATTCTGCTTTTCTTCAGATGGTAGAACTTTTCAATAATTTTGAAGGTTGTAATGATTAACCTTATCTTAGAAATATTGTATAAAGTTGCTATTGTATACAGTTGATGTGAATCAACTGTAGCATTTAAATTCTCCAGTTGTTCTGCATGTAAAAAAGACAACAAGATTTTTTAAAGATATTATTTATCATTTTCAGAGAGAAGGGCAGGGAGGGAGGAAGAGAGGGAGAGAAGCATCAATGCGTAGTTGCCTTCCACCTGCCTCCAGCTATGGATCTGGCTGGAGACCTGGCTGGCACCCTGGTTATGTGCCCTGGCTGGGAACCGAACCAGCAACCTTTGGGTTTGCAGGCTGGTGCCAGCCCACTGAGCCACACCAACCAGGGCAAGACAACAAGATTTTAAGAGGTTATTTGTTATTAGACATATGTGTACATTTATTGATCAAATTTAATTTGATATGGAAGGTTTTGTGAGCAAGCTCATGTGTGCATTGTTGCCTCAATTTCTTGCTGTTGATACACATTATAAGCTCTGCTTGTTACCTCTTCTCTACATCAGGGTTAGCTCTAAAGGGAAATTAGATTTCTCACAGTCAGCCACTTGAGTGTCTATAATATGCTAGTTAGTTTTCATTTGCTTCTCCAAATTCTTCTTCTTCTCTCTACCCTGCTCTGTACCCCAGGGAGCTGACTTGCAAAGAGTGTGTCAACTGCATCCTTGTACTCTTGCATTCAGTCCTGCTGTGCCAGAGGGAGGCACCAGTAAGAGATTAGATGGTGAAGGAAAAGTAAGTCTCCCCAAGTCCTTTTACTGAAGACCAAAGCTTCTTTTAGTTAGCGCTCTCCACACAAGGCAGTTTCATTAACTAAGACCTCTCTGTCTCAGTTTTTGCGTTGCTGATTACTCACTACCACAGCAACCAGTGGCAAGGGATGCTATTCTGCAGGTAGCAGTCCCCCCTTATCCATGGTTTTGCTTTCCACACTTTTAGTTTCTTGTGGTCAGCCACAGTCTGAATATAGGAAGTGGAAAATTTCAGAAATAAATAATTCATAAGCATTTTAAAGTGAGTTTTATTCTGCATAGTGTGATGAAATTTCATGCTAAGCTGAGATGTACATCATTCTTTTGTTCAGTGCATCCACACTGTGTTACCTGCCTTTTTGTCACTAAGTAGTTTCTTGGTTATCAGATTGACTGTCGCAATAATCCCAGTGCTGTAGTCAACTAACCCTTATTTTACTTGATAACAGTCCCAAAGCACAAGAGTAGTGATGTTAGCAAATAAGATATGCTAAAGAGAAACCATAGAGTTCTATTCAGATATATCTGAATAGAGGAAAAAAAAAAAAAAAAAACATGGTAATATAGGGTTCTGTACTATCCTTGGTTTCAGGAATCCACTGGGGATCTTGGAATGTATACTTTACAGATAAGGAAGGACTACCATATAATTTTTAGAATTAAACTTAAAACATAATTTTTTGTTTGATTGGTTTTTATTGTAAAGCCTTTGTTTTTTGAGTAATTTGTAAAGGTATCATTAAAAAATTTTAAAATACCTTTAGAATCTATTTGCAAGTCAACAGTAGCTATACTGAATAGAATGAACATCAAATATTAGGCTCTTTTGTTATTAACCACAATATTCAATTATCAAATCTTTTATTGGTCTCAAAGACCACCTGGTATTATTCTTGCTAATGTCACCTTTTAACTTCCCAAAGCATTAGATTTTTTTGGCATTTTCATAACTTAATTGTAACATGTTATTTTGACTGCTTTTCTTCTCTTCCAGAAATGCTTTCTTCTCTTGTTTTCTGTAACTAAAATGTAAAGTCACAGGGCCTGAACACAAAGTATTTGCAGTTTTATTCAGTCAATAAATTATAGACTCATGGAGAATTTCATATACAAGGTCTATCCGGACAGTGTCCAGCCATGTACTATGAAAAATAAACATTTATTGAAGATACAAGATACAGGAAACATTGTACATAGGACAGTGACACTCAGTCCCCTTTAAAGTAAGCACTGTGGAACCCAAAGTGTTCTACTCACCCAGTTCTCCCAGTCAACATCAGTTGCTCTGTTGTTTTATTTTCCTAAATCTCTTTGATGGTCTGAAATCTCTTCCCTGTCAATGGTTATTTTAGTTTTGGGAAAAGCCAGAAGTTGCAGGGTGCCCAATCTGGGCTATAGAGGGCCTGAGTCACCTGAGTGATTTGATGTTTTGCCGAAGACACTCTGCGTAAGACATGATGCAGCATGAAGCTGCCAATCACCAATTGCCTATAGCTGCAGTTTTCTGAATCATCTAAATAGTTTCTGTGGAGGAATGTTCAAGCTTAACACAAAATTTGATGCATAACTGTTGCTCTACTTGCTCAGTCATTTTGAATACAATGACCACACAGTACACATGCTCACTCAATGGTATCTACTGCCCCCACTGACTGTTCTGGTGAGGTTGTCATTGTTCATGCATGTGTGTTTTATTCCACTCTCCTTTTCTGCCAGGTCACATTGATGTTGCATAAACCAGTGTTCTCGTTATATTAACAGTGATTGGACTTTTTGCAGATAGATCTTGTATTAAGTAAAACACTACCCATATACTGAATTAAATGGTTGTTATACGCATTAAGTGATGTTTGTATTCATAGGAGGAAGACAACATTATGTGTTGGTAGATTAAAATGGTAAAGAAAGTTTATCTCACAAGTATCTTAATCTTAATCAGTGGAGTCTTATTTAGCAGGATCTGCATAGTTAAAAAGAAATGGAATTCATACAGAGATGAGCCAGGGATTCTGTCAAGGTAAAGGTCAAGGTCTAGAAATAAGAAATGACCAGCTATCTCAGTATGTTATATTTGGGAGCAATGAGACAGAAGTTTGCAAAGGTAACTTAAAAATAAGTGAAATATTTTTTTGTAGGGGAGTTGTGTTTTTGGAACCTATAATTTAGAAAGATTAATCTGGGAGATTAAATAGTCATTCTGAAAAATCAACTATAATCATGACTGACCCAAAGTTGCTTTACACATAAAATAAATTCCATTTATTGGAAGTTTTACACTTTAAGCAATGTATTCTTTATTTTATTAAATAGGTTACATTCACTCTAGAAAAAATTAAAAATAGGCACACACACAAAGGAGCTAATAAAACATAAATTCTTCCATAGTTTTGTAACCCATTTTGATATGTACAATTTTCTGAATTTTTAAATTTAAACCAACGCTTTCACATAGAGAGATCACAAACTAAATACTGAAAGTTTCTAGGCATAGAACCTCAAGAGTATCTAAGACTAAGTATGGCAAATTGTGGAGTGACAAAACAATTTAAAAAGGAAAACTGGTATTAACTAATACATAGGAGTCAGTGGCCACACATTAATTAATAAAGGTCAAGTGTTCATAGATCTTCTCATTTTTAGGAGAAATGGATAATTGAATTTTCATGTCTATATATATGGGCAAGAAAATCCATTTTAAAGGTGTGTGAACAAACACCATAAAGGCCCAAAGCAAAAGCAACCAATAAACCTCTTTTGTGAGCTATATTAGCTTTGAAGCTGAATATGACCAATCAAGTTGAGCTTAAGATCCCAACATCTGGTGTCAGATCCCTCAAAGTTCAATTCCCAGCCTCATTATTGTTTATGTGAAGTTAAACAGGTTCCATCACTTGTGTAAATTCAGTTTTCTTATCTGTAAGTCTAGGATAAAATCTTTGCTTCCTAAAGTTATGAGGGTTAAATAAGGAGTTAACATATCACTAAGAATGTCTTCAGACAATATTGCATTTAATATAAGTGCTACTATAAAAGCTTAATATTTTCTATCCTTTTTGTTTGTTTTGTGTTTCCTGAGCACATGCTTGTTAATGACTATACAGCATTTTTAAAAATAGATATGAGGGCAGATATTTATACCTAGTCAATTTGTTAAAATTTTACCAATTTATCTTTCCATAAATTAATAATTTATATGTCTATCACTCATTAACATGAATAACTAAAAAATATTACTCACGAAATAAGTCCACAAGTAAATAAAATTAACTTTTAGGGAAAAGATAAGGCCTGTTATCACATATACTTTTTTTTTCTTTTTTGTTAAAGTAAGGAAAGGCCCTGGCTAATGGCACAGTGGATAAAGTGCTTGCCTGCGAACCCAAAGGTCACTGGTTCAATTCCCAGCCAGGGCACATAATGAGGTTGCATGCCAGGTCTCCAGCCAGGTCCTTAGCTAGAGGCAGGTGAAAGGCAACCTTGATGTCTGTCTCCCCCTCTGCCTCTCTCCCTTCCCCTTTCACTAAAAATAATGAATAAAATCTTTTAAAAAATAATACATAATAAAAAATAAAAAAATTAAGGAAGAATTTTATTATTTTTATTTTTAAAAATATTTATTATTTCCAGAGAAAGAGGAAGGGAGAGAGGGAGAGAAACATCAATGTATAGTTGTCTTTCACCTGCCTCCAGCTGAGGACCTGGCTGGAGACCTGACTTGCAACCTGGTTATGTGCCCTGGCTGGGGAATCGAACCAGTGACCTTTGGGTTCGCAGGCCAGCGCCTTATCCACTGTGCTACCAGCCAGGGAACACTTCTTAATAAATATGGTCACTGTAGTATGAGATGGAATATAATTGATTTAAGTCACTCATTCATGTCACTTCTATCATTAAGAAGTTAACATAAATAAACTACTATTTCAAAGGTCTTGAAAGAATTTCAAAGGAGGTAGTAACAAATAAGTTTCTCCCTTAATGGAAGAGCCTTTGTTACTCCATATTTATGGTGGCATACATTCAAGTGTTTTTAATTTTTTCCTGTCTTATTGTGAATTCTATTTAAGTACAAGAGTTCCTTGAGGATGTCAATTTAAAACCAACTAACTTGAAGTTCAGCTATACATTAGTCTTTTGTATGTGTTTGTACCCATCAGCACTGATTCCAGGGTCACATTTCGAGGTTACTTGGTGTTAAGGACAGCATCAGGGTGATATGTCATCAGGACAGGCCGCCAGTGGTGGAGGTGCAGAGCGCCCTGGCCCTGTTGCGGGATCACTGTTCATAGACAAGGCCCCGGAAGATAGATGAGCGTTCCCACCATTGTTCAGGGCCCAGTCCAGCAGTCTAACAGAAGAAATCAATGAGGCACAGCTGTGTAAAATAGGGGTCAAATATGTACAGCTGTGGCTCCACATATATCAGAAAGTGCTGTTTGATTTTTCTCTTGAACAGCTTTCATTATCGAAATGGGCTTCAGAAGCTTTTTATTAAAAACAAATTGACGTTAATTCTGATTGCAGTGGCCATTAGTCAGCTATCTCGTTGCAGGAAACTCGATCAAATCAAGATTATTCTCTGCAATCTCTGATGGCTTGCTATCTCTAAATCTAATTTTATACTGGAATTCTAATATTTTAAGTTAAAATGAGTGTTTCTGCTCTGGCTTTCTCTTATTAGCTGTCTTATCCTTTGGTCATCTTAACCTCCTTTGGAAGATATATATTACCTTGTTTCCTATTTATTTACCTATGATATTATGGTTTATATATTTCCTATCTATCATATATTTCTGGATTCAAAGAAATTACATTTATTTTCATATAATAAATACTAGGGACTTTGAAATTTAAATACATCTTTAAATAGGAGTCATTCCTGTTTTCTCCATTTTGCAAGAGAAATATCCTTCAAATACACAAATTCCAAAAAGTTATTTCTCTGGTGTTTTAAATATCCACATTCCATAATTCAAATCCTATATTCTTTTTTCATGCCTTATCTCTTTCCAACAAACACACACATGCACAAAAAGAAAGAAAGGAGCCTTGCAAAGATCCTTTATTTTTTTTTTCTATAATTAACCTGAATAAGATCCAGTTCAATTGCCCTGTTTCTCATTGTTTGCCCATTTGTCTTTCTGACTGACCAACAAATTAGGTGCAAGCTGATATGAGATACATTTTCTTCCCCTTACCTTTCTTTAGACTGATGAACAGTGACAAGTTAGAAGTAGGAGGCAGAATCTTTATACATAATTTGTGAAAAAGAAAAGGTGCATGTGAATGTGTGTGGCTGGGTGTTCGGAGGTGCAGAGAAGGAGTTGCAAATGGTGTGAAACAGGAAAGGAAAAGGAGGTTGAGGGAAAAGGAAAGCATGGGGACAGATGTTGCAATAGAGAGGAAATTGAAGGTGATGTGGACTCTGAAGACAATTCTGCTCTTAGACTCCAGCAAACACAGCCTCATTCTCCAGGTGATTCCTAGCCCTTGGAATGCCTTCTTCAAAACTCTCTGCATCCTGCCCCAGCACCTCTGAACAGCTGGGCTGGTGCCACACGAAGCAGCCCATGTCCAGAATGGATGGAGCACCCCAAGCCCAGACAGGGACCTACAGATGCCTCAGTTCCTAATTCCATCTTATGAGTCTTCTCCCGTGACTGAAAGTGGACTCACTCAGATGGCTGGAGGAACTCCAGGGTTTGCAACTATGGGGCCATGTTAGGAACCAGGTCCTTAGGACCTTCCAGGAAGGCAGCCTGGTATGTGGATTGCTCCCTCTGACTAGTTAAGTATTTCTCTGAAAGGATCACACAAAATTAGATTTTGACATGGTGATTTGCAGTGACTCTAACTCTCATAGAAAGAGTTCCGGGCTCTGATCTACCACCATAGAATCTTAGGCTTGAACCTTACATGGGTCTATGTATTGGCTCTTGTCCATGTATTTCAAGAATACTGCCACCTTGGGTCTATAGTGTCCAAGAGTCATAGAGGTGATCTTGGTCATTCCCCACCCATCACTGTGTCCCCCATCCCCTTCACCCAACACTGGCGACCATCAGCCAGCTTTCCTCCAGGTGTTGCTAATTTTCCAGCTATCATTGTTTCTCTTCCTTGCAAAGGCTTTCCAGATCATTGATCTGTAGGTCAGTGGAAACTTTTATCAACATGCACTCTCACCCCCAATTTATGGGGTGACTAGGTTCTTCCACATAATTTTTAAACCATGCCAGATGGAGGAAGGGCATTCCTTATGGGAATGGGACCATTTTTCTGATACCCATCTAGGTAGACCTCTTACTTATGCCCCTAGCTGATGATAAATGAACAAAGATCACATTTTAAGGTTAAAATAATCACAGCCTTGAGATTTAATGGTTAGAAGGTGTACTAGTCTACTTTTATTTTATAAAACTTCATACACTACATTTAACTTGGTCTGGTAATAAACTAGCATTCATAATGTTCTGCATACTCTAGGTGAAACTTGCATTTTTGGTCATCTTCAGAACAGCATAGTAACATCCTTGAGAGGCACTGGAAGCCAGTTTCATGGGCAGTGTGATGGATGGTGCACTGTTATGAGGAATGATGTAACCAGAACTAAATAAATGGTATTAAGGAACTGTGGTAGCAAGAAGATCTATATTGTTTCTGTACAAACAGGTTCCAAAGAGTATGACATTGTGAGTAATAGCTGTGTTGCTACCTTTCCCTCCTGGTAGGAGACATGGAATTAGCCAGCTGTAAGACGTTAGAATGGAAAGATCATGAAGTGGTGGCCCCTAGGTCTGTGCCCAGGCAGGTGGGGCTTGGACACCAACATGAATCTGCATGTGAACTGACTAATCAGTAAACAAATACTCTCAACCCTCACCAGTAAGTTGGGAAGCCTTTCACGTATCCCATGAACACTTAAATACATTTTAATCAAAATATGTCAAAAGATATTTTTTCCAGGATTTTGGATACACTGGTGGCACCTCTACCAGGGTCTTTCTGGTAACCCATTAAGACACCTAGAGGTGTGTACAACACAGTCATACTTTGAAAATAGCAAGAGCACTTGAAATTTATGCTATTCATAAAAATCATAGTTTTCCCCAAAGTAAGAGGAGAGCACATGTTTTTCCTGATTATGGGGAGAGATTTGTAAGAGAAACAGGCGATCACTGAAGAAGAGGAGAACATGGCAGTACACTTGTTTGGTTATTTCTAACTTATTTTAGGCATTCTGACAAATATGGTTATGAAACTAGCCATAATTTTCATGAGTTTGAAGATATTTGCTGCTTTAAAAAAATTTTTTTAACTTTTTTCTTTTTTAAAGATTTTATTTATTATTTTTAGAGAGGGTAAGGGAGAGAGGCAGAGAGGGAGAGAGACATCAATATATGGTTGCCTTTCACCTGCCTCCAGTTGCAGACTTGGCTGGAAACCTGGCTTGCAACCTCATTATGCGCCCTGGCTGGGGAATCGAACCAGTGACCTTTGGGTTCGCAGGCAGGCACTGCATCCACTGTGCCACCAGCCAAGGCTTTTTTAAAAAAATGTTTTAAACTTTTAAAAAAATATTTGCTTCTTGTAGATTGAGTTAATATGTTTGAGCTGATAGAAATTAATACATTCGTTCAGATATTATTGAAGGGCCACATCAAGGACCAGGTAATAGAGAAAAAACAAAATCTTGGTCTTTATTCTCTACTTTGGGTTACTAACAGTTTAGTGGACAAGAAAAACATGTAAATAAATAGCTACACAATATGTTTTGAGAACAAATACAAAAGAGAAACTAGATTCTAACTTTGCATTTTTCTTACAATGTAACAAATTCATGAGGTAGAAAATATTTCTCAGCAATCTTTATTTAATCTCTGTAATGGAACATAGCTAAAGGAGTGTTAATTCATGTATTTTGAGGAGTATTTCTCAAACTTCCTGACTGATGGCAGAAAGTATTATACACACTACTTGTATATACTTTAAATGTATGCATCAGTTATCACTCAGTATGTTGATAAACTATTTCTCAATCCCAATTCTACATCTATGGAAGTCAAAGCTCCAACCTATTCATGTGAAATTATTTTAAAAAAAAAAGGGGGGGGGAGAAAGGGAAAAAGAAAAGAAGGAAGGAGGAAGTAAAAAGGAAAGAAAAGGGGAAAAGAAAAGGAAAGAAGGAGTAGGAGGGAGGGAACATTTATTGTGAGGCACCACAATAGTTTTTTTGTTTTTGTTTTTTTTTCCTCACCCAAGACAAATTGATGATTTGGATTCTCTAAACCAGGAAACCTTTTCTTGTTTTGTTTCTATTTTTAAATAAGCTATATCTTATTAAAGTATTTATGTGTGTGTGTGTGTGTGTGTGTGTGATGTTTTCTCTATAAGATGCCCACAGTGAGATCCAAAATCCATGTTCCCAATCATTTCATTTAAGTGATTTCTTTAATCATACAGGATGAATAATTCCTGAATCAGGATATTCTTAGCACATGGTTTCACTGTGTACATTATAAATGTAAAGCAGGCACAAGGGCTACCTCTCCACAGGGAGAATTTATGATATGGTACTATTATAAACCCAAAGATTTTATAATGTTTCATTTTATGGTCTGCTCTGCCTAAAGTGACCTAAGGTATAATTTTCCTCCCACGGATAGATGCCATCTACAAAGTGCCACTGCTATTAAAGGGCCTGGCTAAAACACTAAGGAAACAATTCTCACTTTTATGTCTTTGGCTTCTAAGCCCAGGTGGTAATGAAAGGGTGGTACATCAGTAAAAGGTTATTCATTAAGTGTCCTTAAGCATGTTTGTAAGTACTGGGAACCAGAAAGACTCTAAGAACAGTTTGACCACAACTTTTGGTCTTTTGAAGCAATTACCAGAGATGTTCTCTGTGAATACTCCCAAAGCAAGGGAATTGTCTACAGGGGAAAAAGTAGATTCCTAAGTAGCTTTTACCTCTGATGTGGTCCCTGAAGCTATTAAACACATCATCACCCACGATGCTAAGTGGCTGCTTGTCTCCTCCAAATACATGTCATGCTTATTTGGGAGTCTCTTACTGCCTCGTTCAAGGGGAACCACACTTTCTTACAAAATATTTTTAGGAGTACATATGAGCTCCAGGAAAAATGCCCATGAATTTGGAAGAACTAACTTACCTGCTTCTGAATAAATCAAACTGCTAGCGATATAGTCAGTATATTTCAATGCCATCAATGTATATCGAGAGATCAAGATTCATAAATCTTAGGTTGAGCCAAACAATCATTATCCAATGACTCAGCACTACAGTTCTCATGTGATTAAACTTATGCAAACCTGGCACAAGTTGCAAGTTAGCCAATCAATCTCACCAATACACTGGCACTAACCCGACCCTTCCCTCTTCTCATTTTTCTTTATAGTTGTTTCATTTTTCTCATCTGTTGTGTTTGTTTTCCTCTTGTCAACTCATCCTGGTGCTTCAAGTCTGGTTCAGATGTAAAATCTTCAAGGGAACCTTTTCTAACTGAACTAATGGAGTTATTTTCCTTTATTACACATTTTAATTGTATCTCTTAGTTTTTCTTGATATATATACCTCATAACAAATTTAATGAAATCATTGTTTACTAATCCATTTAATGTGTCTCTTACCAGTAGACTGTACTTTGCATAGGAGCAGGGGCTGGCCAAGAAAATATTGTTTATGACTGCATCCTGAGTGTAGTAACTCCAGTGCTCACCCTGGCATTTTAGAATGTACTCTATAAACATTGATTCAATGGCTAATTGAATTAACACACATCAATAAATTTGAAAGAGTAAGTTCATTTCAAGGTAGACTTAGGCTATCTTCACAGACCGGATGTTTAAATATTTTTTTTGTTTTAATCCACCAATTTTGATAATGTTTTTTAAAAATATATTTATTTTTAGAGAGAAAAGAAGAGAAGGAGGAAAAGAGGGAGAAACATCAATGTGTGGTTGCCTCTCAGGTGACCCTGGGAATCTGACCCACAACCCAATCATGTGCCCTGACTAGGAATCATCAACCCTTGAGTTCACAGACCAACGCTCAATCCACTGAGCCACACCAGCCAGGGCTAGAAGCTTATGTTTTAAAAACATTTTTATGAAGTATTTGGGAGTAAAAAACATGGATATGAAGAACAAACTTTAATATGTAAGTGGGCTGGCTGTGTAGATGACATATATTACTGTACTTGGTAATTCTTCATCCTCAACAATTAAATCAATACCGGTTGGCCACATTTCTCACCAGAAATGCATCCTCCTGATAGAAGATAGAATTCATAGTGTAGGTGAGTTTCTGATATGAGGAGAATTAGTTCTGAAATACTGTTAAGGTAGAGTGGTGTCGTGGACTGGTCTTAGCTGCTGGTAGCCAAGATTGTGGCTGGCATTGTTTGGTTCCTATTATGATTGCAAACTCCCCTCAGCAAATACCATTAGGAAATTTGGGTGGGAGAAAGGTTTAGTTTTTACAGATCCTGGAAATTACATGACACACTTAGGAGACACAGGCAGGTCACATTGGGAGAGAGAGAGAGAAGGGAAGGGAGAATGGTGTGGGGTTCTGCTGTTATTGGAGTGCAAGGTGGAGCCCTAGTGTTTCAAGGGCTCACTCTTCACTGGTGAAAACATAAAAGTTGGAATTTACAGCATGGGAAGAGAAAAAAAAAAGTTGCCCTAATGGTCAATTATCAAAATTAACCAAGATCTGTAAAGCAAAGGAGCCTACGGGGTTGTGTGGTGTGGGCATGGACAGCCTGGCTCTTTATCTAGACATGGCTGGCTTAAGTTTATTGAAGAGTCATTGCCTCTTTAAAGGGGATGCCACAGCAATCAAAACTTAGGCACTTGCATAACAGAAAGAAAAGGCAGCTGTCAACACTTACACCACAAGTGGACTCACATAAGATGCATTAGGTAATTAAGAGCAGTATTAGCCTTTAGACACATAAATGTTTCCAGATGACGGATAAATAGTAATTCTGATTGCCAACACTAATGTAAATGTATGCTAAACACTATATTTTTTTCACATTTAGACATCAACACTCTGAAAGTTGTGGTTCTACGTGTATATTTTAGATTTGAAAAAATCTTGGTGACATTAGCAACCTACCCCAAATCAGACAACTCATTTATGATCTGTATGAAACCTATTTCCACTTCATCCCAACCACATTACTATTATACAATCTTGAGACTAGGTCAAACTTAGAGAAGTCATGTTCTGTGATTAAAAGCAAAGGCTGTAGGACCAAATTGCCCTGGTTCGAATGTTAACTCCACCACCCCTTTCTCTACAACCTTGGATAAGTAACTCAATCTGTTTGTTTCTCGGTCCCAGTTTAAGGGGATAATAGAAAGTATTTAATTCATAGGTTCATAGTACTTCTCAGGAACTATTCCTTTTTGCTATAAAGCTATCTGATCACTTTGTGTTAAAAATTCTCAGTAAAGGTGTTAAATTTACTTAGAGTAAAACAAACTGTGATGTACAGATGTCTATATGACATGTGTTAGAGTAAATTAAAGACAAAGACAACATAATGTTGCCAAATATTTCTGACCTACTGAAGTTTTTGGTCACATCTAAACTTGCCATCACTAATTAACATGTCTTATGTTCTTTATGCTGTCAAGATTAAGTTACCAACCCTCATTCCATGTTTTTATTTTTGTTTTTTACCTTCATACTACTTAGACTGCAATTTGCTCAAACATAGAATAATTTGTATAAAACCTGTTAACTGGGATGAATATGAAAACTGAGTAAAATGTATAGACACTAATATTGAGTTTAGTGAAATTAAATTGATTTGATTTTGATGATATAGGAAATAGAAAATTATCTACAACTCATTTGCTTTAGGAAAAATGTTATTTTTAATGGTTGCACCAAAATATTGGAATCATACAGATTCAGAGACTATTTCATTCTCTTTTTTTTGTAGTTTCTTATCAAAGACTAATTAAGAACTCGACACAATATTTCAGAACACAAAATGCCAACTTCTACAGTAACTTTATTTTAGAAACACAAAAATCGGCATAAAATATGTACAGATTCAGTTGCCCAAGGCAGCATGAGTTTCAACCAGTTTTTACCCAAAATATGCTTTCTATGATCTGTTGAATAATCAATTATATGTATTATATGCCAAGGTTACCCCTGTTTTGTTATTATATAAAATTAGACAAAAGATGGCGCATAATGTATAGTGTAATATAAAATATAAGCACTATACACTATATATTAGACACATATAGATATTTCCTGTCAATAAATGACAGCCTCATCAATTCAACCAACAGCATCAAATCATTACATTTACGTTTTGCTTAATTGCTCATTTATCTTAGATCTCTTAGATTTTGTTATAAGTCTTGCCAATTTTTCTATAAAGAATCAGTGATGTTTATTCTTTTCTATTCACTTTTGCCACTACCAAACGTATCCAGATGTATATCAACTCTTGTCTAGGTTTTGGGAATAAACCAGCTAGTTGAGTTCCCAAAACTGAAGTCAAACTACCATATGCTGAATAATTTTTGTGCAACAATGACCAACAAAACTAATGGTATCCCCAATACTGAAGTTATTTCTAATTTTTAAAATCTGACAGTTTATTCATTTAAAATTTTTTCAAGTGGTATATTCTTTAATATCTACTATTTTCAGACTTATGTAACTGATGCTTCTAGATGCATAATAAACAACTTGAGTCAATATAGCATCAGACAGATGTCTCTCTATTCTACTCCCCTCCTTCACCCACAGGTGGCTCTGTAGAATTCCTTTCCTGAAGGCACCTGTGTATGACATGGGCAAATGCTCTCATCAGTTCTTCTGTAGTATAGGCCATGTCTCGTGGGTGATCTTCAAACACTACTATGTAAATAGTTAGCTGGTTCCCCACTGGCCATCTCTGTGGGCAGAGCAAAGCGAAAGTAACATGTAAGGAATATACTATGGGGGAAATAAACGTATTGACCTCCAGCTCCCTTGTGATACCTGGACAACACTTTAAAATATTATTAGCCATTTTTTCCCAATCCTGCTGCTTATTTCATACCATTAAAAATATGAACTCAGGATGAAGGTGTTAGTGATGTTTCTATCAACTTTCAGTACATGAGTGTTGTTTTTGTGGTCTTGATAGACAATTTCCTAAAAGTCATGAGTTCTTCCACCAGAAGTTAAGAAAATTTCATTTGTGACCATATTTTGGTAGTTAGAATTTATGAAAATTAGTACTTATGCCTCAATGATTTCTAGACAAATAGAGGTTAATTTTAATCATTTATGCATTTTCAGTATTGATCCTTCTACTATCTTTAAACTCACTTACTCAATTTGATGTTTCAGTTTTAAGGATTTAATAATCAATGTAATAGACGCTACAGTGCCCTGTAGAATCCCTCAATTTTTTCATTAACCCTTCTCCCAAGTGTGGGCAGAACTGAGACTTGCTTCTAACCAAAAGATTAAAGGTAATTGTATGTGTTTCTTGACTCCTCTTAAAAGAATTGTTCCAGCCCTGGCCAGGTGGCTTAGTTGGGTATGCAAGCAAGTGTTGTCCTTTATACCCAAGGGTTGTAGATTTGCTTCTCTGTCAGGGCATATATCTAGATTGCAGGTTCAAGTCCTGGTCAGAGCACAAAGAGGAGGCAACCACTTGATGTTTTTCTTTCACATTCATGTTTCCCTTTCTCTCTCTTTTTTTAAAGATTTTATTATTTTTAGAGAAAGAGGAAAGGATAGAGACATCAATGTATGGTTGCCTTCCACCTGCCTCCAGCTATGGACCTGGCTGGAGACCTGGCTGGAGACCTGGCTGGAAACCTGGCTGGAGACCTGGCTGGAGAGCTGGTGATGAGCCCTGGCTGGGAATCAAACCAGTGACCTTGGGTATGGCAGGCTGGACCTTATCCATGGTACCACCAGCCAGGCACCATGCTTCTCTCTGTCTTTTGCTCTGCCTCTTTCTTTCCCTCTCTCTAAAATCAGTAAACATATCTCTGGATGAGGATTTTTAAAAAGTTATTCCAGCAGCCATTTCTTAGATGTTTGTTTCTTTCTCATTGTGTCTATTCCTACTGCCAAACTTGTAGCCTAAGCCCCTACTCTCTGTGACCTGGACTATTACATTGTCCTTTAACTGGTTTCCTTTCTCCAACACTTGCCTCTTTCAATCCATTTTCCATAGGCAAGTCACAATGATATATTTTAAAAAGCAAATGTCACCTCCTGTCATAAATCCTCTCATGGCTTCCTCTGTGTTTTCATATTCAATAGTAAGGACTAATAAAATCTTAAAAGTATACAGTATTATCTACATATGTTAAATGTAGATCATTGTTATGGTATCTCATTTATTAAGCGCCAATCACCAGCTCTCTTTCTGTTCCTCATGAAAGTCAGGTTTGTTGTTGCCTTAGAGTCTTTGCATTTGATTATCTTGTTGTCTAGACTGTTTCCATAACTGGCACTTTCTATCATCCTGGTCTCTGTTTCCTTTCTAGAGATGCCCCTCTCTGACTATACAATCTAATTACCATAGCAATTTTTATAATGGTACCTTATTTTTATAATGGTACATATTACTGTCTGGAATTATATTAATTTTTATTGTTTACAGGTTTACCGCCTGTCTCTAAAAAAATATAAACTTCCTGTAAGCAGTTTCGTCTCTTATTCAACACAGCCCAAAATTGGGTTGAGATTCCAAAGATTTACTCACCCAGAGGAAAGTTTGAAAATTATTAGCTGAGACAATGTTTAAAATAAATTTACCTTAGATGGGGTTTTACAGAAAGATATTCCTGAGGCAAAGATTTAAGCAGCTGATACTTCATTTGGAAAATGCAAACTTAGAGCAGCCAGAATGAGGATTAAGAGAAACAAGGAAGGGAAGATGAAAAGTGATGCATAACTACATTGGCTATGGTTCACAAATAACCTTGAAGCAACACCATGGATCTCAAATCATGTGATCCGCTCAACACATGGGAACTTCCTCAGCAGGCAAGAGGGAAAAAATGTGATTTGGGGCAGGTCAGGGAAAAGAAAAGAACAAAGAAAGAATATCTCCAATTTGCTACTTTTCTTCTTTCATAGTAGTCAAAGTTCACCCTATGGGTATTTAACTTCCTTATGCTTTTGAGTGGTATTATCAGAATGTTACCTCCTAATGAGGGCAGGCACACTGCCCTGTGGGGTGGCATTTTATTCCAGCCTGGGCATGGTAAGGGAAACTAAAGTCTGCTTGCAGCGGGTCAGCCCCAGTGAGGAGCCATGGGCAAGGGTGTCCTGATACTCCCAGGATTGACTGGCTCCAGTTGTGGAAGTGCAGCCTGTCCTGGAGGTAGGGAATTTGTGACTGATACAGAACCTTACGTCTTAAAAAATAATTCTTCTCAACACAGCCAAATGAACCAACTCCCTGACCAGAGAGAACTTGGCAATTCCACTTATGAGAACATCATTCATTGGCTCTTTTTAATTTTAGATCACTTTCTCCTCCTAAACTGGTGTTTTCATTAATCACATCATTGTAGTCACCCCACTGTGTCTCAAAAATCTGATGGGAAATGGATCACATTCCCCCATCCCACCCAATGTGTCACTCATTCTTAATAATTCTTCACTTAAATATTTCAATTCTTCCTGCCAATATCCTCAGCCACTTCCAAACCTGGCTCATTTTCTCTTACTTTGATTGAGGCAAAATTTCCTAAGTGCTATGAGTTGAAGTGTGTTTTTAAAAAGATATGTTGAAGTCCTATTTACCAGTACCTGTGAATGTAGTTTTATTTGGAAGTAGGGTATTTATAGATGTTCTAAAACAAAGACTAAGTCATATTGGATTAAGGTGTGCCCTGATCCATATGACTGGTGTCCTTAGAAGAATTCTTCTGAGGCAGGATGCACAGCTACCTGGGGAGAATGCATCGTGACGACAGATGGAAGCAGAGATTGGAGTAATACAGCTAGCTGCAAGCCAAGGGACACTCAGGGTTGACAGTCATCTCCAGAACTCAGTGAACAGTCATCTTCTAGAGCCCTCAATGGGTACATGGGCCTTTTGACACCTTGATTCCAGACATGTAGCTTCCTCAGTACACAAGTGGTAATGCCTATTTGTGATCATCAAGTAACTAAGTAGAGGTGACAATGTCAAGTTCAAGCAAACATTAACTTCATAATAGTTGAAAATTAAATAGATGATCGCCAGCCTAAAACATTAAAGTTGCTCATTTTTTGAAATGGTAATGTTACCATATCAATTTGGCCTCCAGATAATTATTGACTGTGAATATAAAACTCTGAAAGTACCACTAAGTGCCTTTCTAAAAGAACATTTTATCCAGAGGGCAAGATCATACCAGCAAATAAAATAAATTTCTGTGGTCTGTGAACTGTGTAGCCTACTTAGAAGAGATCCTTTAAGAAGGTGCATCTACCATGATGCATGGGAATGGTGAACCAGTTTATTCAGAAGGAAAGGTTGGAAAGAAATGGAGTTAAGAAAGGAAAAAAAGTTGAGATTCTAGGAAGAAACCATTTTGTTTTTTTGGGTTTTTTTTTCCCTTCATTAAAGAGATTCTGGAAACATAGAGAAAATAAGCAAAGAATAAACTGATTTCTATTACAAAGTTGGGTTACAAGAGATTTTCAATTCCAATCCAGAAATACTTAGAAATCCCAAAGAAACGGACACTTAGGATGCTGGGCAAATTGTTATTCAAACTGCAGGTTCTCAATTTTCTTATATAATAATGTGTTGTAAAACGGGAGAAACTCATTGGAATACGTGGAACAAAAAAACTATAAAAAGTAAGTTTCTGTTAAGTGAATACTGACTGAGTTAAAAGAATCTTGACACATTTTCCATAAAATGCAAGTTTTAATTGCTTCAGCCCCAGGGCAACCATAAACTTGAGATGTGGCAATTTACATGGATTTTTATGAGCCTGTTTACTCTGTCATTCATGAAAAAAGTTACTTTAGCAACTGCTCTGCCTCATGTTACTTATGCTACCTATGAATTAACTAGCATAGTTTTAAAGAAACAAAGAGCTTGTCTTAATGAAGGCAGTTATTAGTAACTTACTAAAAGGTCTGTCCCAAAAGTACTGAGCCAATGTCAGTATAATTAAAACAGTTTGTGGGGCCAATACATTCAGGATGGACCTCATATGTTTGAAGTCAGTATCATTCCAAAATTATTTTAAGAGTTAATTTAGATAAATACTTTCTAAGTCAAATTTACATCCTGAAATAAAGAGAAGGTTGGCTTTCAATCAAATATATAAAATAAAAATCTCTAAACATTAACATGTATAATATATGAAGTCTGTCCATAAAGCACCCAGACATGTAATATGATACATAGAGACATTTAGGAAGAAAATACAAGATACAAGAAACATTGTACATAGGACAATGATGCGTCAGGTCCCTTTCAAAGTTTAGGCACCTTAGGACCTCACATAGTTCTCCCAATTGCCATCAGCTGCCTTGTTTTATTTTCTTGAATCGCACCAACAGTCTAAAATATCTTCCCTTTTAAAGGTGATTTTCGTTTTGGGAAAAGCCAGAAGTCACAGGGTGCCAAATCTGGGCTGTAGAGGGAGCTGAGTCACCTGGGTAATTGGATATTTTGCCAGAAACTCTGCATAAGACATGATGCTTTAGTGGACACGTTACATTGAAGCTGCCCATCACCAGTTGCTCATAGCTATGGGCCATAGCTATGGCCTTCTGAATAATCTAATAGTTTCCATGGAGGAATGTTTAAGCTTAATGCAAGATTTGATGCAGATTTGTTGTTCTACTCATTTAGAATGTGACAGCCACACAGTACACATACTCATTCTATGGCGTCTACTGCCCCCACTGACTAAGAGAGTGAAGTCATCATTGTTCACACATGCACTTTCCAGTCCACTCTCCTGGACTGCCAGGTTGCCCTAATGTCATGCAAACCATTCTCATATTAACAGTGGCTGGACTTTTTCTGGACAGACCTCATATATATTATTATTTGATGATTTACCATGTCATAAGTTGATAATAATTCATTAATATCTGACCTCTCTAATTCTAGTAAATAGCATTCACTGAGTATTTAAAAAACCATAATTATTATTTTTTTAAATTTTGAAATGCAATGTTTAAGTATAAAATGTGGTAGTGAATAATACAACATCCATGATTTTGGCTTGAGGAAAGAACTAGGATTAAACCCTGGTTCTGTTGCTTCCAGTTAATTTAACTAGGGGGAGACACTTTATTTAGTTAATTGTTTCTTTATGTATATAGTGATAATAATAAATGAATCCCAGTCTTACCGTGCTATGGTCATTGCAAGAATTTTAAAAAGATAATATATGTAACAGAGCGGAGTAGTGGGTATAATTTTATTACTATTACTTAAAAGTCTACCAAACTATATCCGCATGGAGAGCAGGGATAATGGCCAATACCTCTTAGACTATAATCCAGAGACCAACATGTGGGCATCACTTTGGCTCAGCTCCAGATCTACTGGAGCACAGTTGCTATTCGGCACCCAGGAGCTGTTTTAACCGTGTAATTTTATGCACACTAAATGCTTAGCAGCACTACTCTAGTCTGCTCTCAGCTGTATCTTCAGCGTCCAGAATTAACAGTGGGCAATAAATGGGTGTTCTCAATTAATATTCGCTTAACCATTCAATTACTAATACTTTTTTTTTAAATTTGAGCTATCTTTTCTGACTCTTACAATTGGAAAACATGATGAGAAAAGCAGAAATTCTTGTGTGTGTGTGTGTGTATGTGTGTGTGTGTGGCAGAAAACAAACAAAAAGGAACCAAGTTATATTTGCAGATATTTTACATGGTTGGAAATTCCCTTTGAAATGAAAATAATAGTAGTGGCTACATCTTAGGACAGTTGAGAACGTACTGGGTAACGCACATAAAACATTTAGCAGAATTTTTGGCATCACATTATGAGCACTCAAAAATAACATCTATCATATTTTGGTGGTATTTTTTTCTAGATGAGCTAAAAAGTTAATTTTATTAGGAACACAAATGTATAGAACCCTCACAAAAGAATTTTATTTGGCAAGAAGGAAATGAACTATTTCTTTACTATTTCTTTTTGGTCTGATTTTCCATTTTCAAGTTCATGTACAATATTTATTTGGATTCAAATTTTTTCACCATGCTAAGTAACAGTTTAAGCTATATTTAACCTCTTTAATGGTACAACATGAGAGAGTTAATAAAGCATAATAATAAGTAAGCAAACTAGTATTGCAGCTCTTCTCAACTCTGATCTTTTATCATGTAGCACATGGAAAATAATTTTTGTAAAGGGAAGTCTCATTGATGTTTACATGAAGTGATAATCATTAAAGTGAATAATAAGTTATTCTATAAACATCTGATTTTTGCAGGTAGTTATTATGTTTAAAATGAGATACATGTTCATTAGCAAAGCATAAGAATTTGAGTTTATTGTCTTAGCCATTAATAAGATAGCTGCATTGTAATTGATTACTTTCTAATGAAATAAGAAACAGAAGTTATACCTGCAGCTATAAAAATGGTGAGGTGACTTTTGTAGCTTAAAAAAGTTTTCCCCTGAGAAATATACTTTTAAAGCTTCAAAGAATGTTAAAGGTTTTCAAATAAGCCATAAATGGACATCTGCAGTCTATGCTGTACTTCAATAAGATGAGAATGGTTGTCATGTCAAATCTCTACAGACTGTCTTTGCTCATGTTATCCTGGGTAAGATATTCCATTCGAGCAAAATGAAACCTAACCTTTAATATTACATTCTGTAGAACAGGCCCTAGTGACACGTAAGAGGATCTTATCACTGGATCTCGGTGGATTTGATTTTAAAAGCCTCTTTTCTGCAAGACAGGTATCAGATGGGAATTCTCTTCAAGGGAAGGAGCCCATTTTCTCTTCATAGAATAACTTGAAAACTGAAAAGTTGTTCAAAATAATCACAAAAAGGAGACAAGGATAGTAGCATCACAAAATTCTTCATGCAGTACGACAGGAAGCCCTAAAGATCTGTACTGATATCTGAAAGATATCCTATTCTGTTTTAGGTTGTAACATATCAAGTTAGAAAGTGCACAAGCCAACAAAAATAAATAAATCTTGTGTAAATGCATTTTAAAAAAATATATAGATATACATCTACATATCCCCATTTGAAATTCAGTGACTTGAGTAATTAAAATCAAGTACTATAATATAAAACTAGTATTGACTCTAAACACAATAAAGTATATTTAAATTAATGAGTTTGATTAATTTGCACTATGATTTCTACTTATTTATTAGCTATTTGTTTTCTACTTCCCTCAGAGACCAAAATAGAAGTTGTTAAGTTCTGAGGGAATATATAATTTCTTCTTTGACTAAAAGAAAATAGATGTAAACTTAGTATTAGATCTTGATTCCAAAATTTTTGACTCTATATAATAGTAATGGCTTATCAAAAATGTTTTAATTTGTCTCTAAATTATTTTGGCTTTTATTAACATTAGTTAAAATGTCACCTTTTAAAATAATGGATTTTAGTATTTTAAGATATTATAATGGTTAAATTAAATAGGGTATTCCATTAAAGAGATACTGAAAGATCTATCTCCATAGAGAAATAACATGGAGATTTTATAGTTAAATTGTTATTTTGATGCCTGTAGACTGGAAAACAAGAAAATTACTTAATTTTCTTTGGTTTTCAAATATGCTCACAATATTGATGTCAAGAATAAGAATATTTCAAAACTTTTAAGAGGTTAATTTAAACACATATATTAATACCTATGTACTAGGTACACAGAATTCTAAGCACTTTGGATATATTAGCTTGATTAATCCTCAGGACAAATGCAGTAGATGTAACAAATCCCCATTTTTGATTAAAGAAACATAGGCACGTGGACATATATAACCACCTTAGGCCACAAGGCCATGGAGCTGGTAAGAACCCAGGCAATTTTCTGCCAGGATTGCCCTTTACTACCATGTTACCTGCTGCTTCAGTATGGTCTTGGTGACAATTTGGTTGTTAGAATTAAATTTTCTCAAAGAATACACTTTAATGGAGTGGGGCAGAACTTAGAGGTGTTTAAAGTTATTTGTCCAGTTCATAATTCAAAATCAAAGACATAAACAAACAAAAAAAACAAGCATCCTACCATTTTTCTGAAGCCAAGAGCAACAGAAACCTGAGAGGAAAAGACAAAGTGTTTTTAACAATTTAAATCTAAGTTCCTAGAACAAGAAAGTAGACATTTGATTAATATAGAAACAAAAGAATACTTTTTACTTAAAAATATGGGCTCTACTAGTTCTCATAAGTTCCAATTCGAGATTTGTGACCTAAATAATATGAATTTTGACGTAAAAAATCGAGGTGGAATTTGAGCTTGACTGGAATATAAAGCCTTAGAGAAAATGGATAGACCTTTAAAATGTTCCTTTTAAGGGGTAGTAACTGATCAGAATGGATATGGGTGGAGGCCAAAAGGTGGCATGAGACCAAACGATGAAGCTGGTTATGCTCCACATAGAAAGGGTAGCTGAAGTTATACATCATACAGAACGGAGGAAATGGTGGTTCAGCACAGGTGCTCACTGGGCTGGAATGGAATGGGTGAGGTGAGGGCTGCTCTGAGGTGACATGGTAAGGTCCCTGTTCAGCTCTGAGATTGTTGCTGCCATTTGTCAGTGGGATCCCAGAATTGGCATATCTTCCAAATTTCAAAAGAAGTTGAAAAGCCAACTTGTATTGAAAATGTCCCAGATTTTAAGTGATAGTTACAGACCAGTCGGCCTCTTCCTGGAACGTACAACTATGACAAATCCCTCACTGGATATTTGATATGTACGTATAATTAAAGGTAGAGGCAGAAAAGCTGGGCAAATAAACATCAGTGATGAGAGAAGTAGGAGGGTAACGAAGAAGAGTAGTGGCCTGAGGGCAAGGAAGCAGAATGTTTCCAAGAGGACCAAGTAAAATGTAGGTGCTAGCATGAGGAGAAATTGTCTGTGCTTCTAAGTAACTTGGAAGGAAAGGAAGGGACTAACAGTAAGAGAGGAGTTAATTATGAAGAAATTGTCTCAGAGGACACAGATAAGATCTCCATTGCAGAAGGTGTGTTCACTTTGGAAAGGTGCTGGAAGAAGTAGAGTGTGACTAACTCGAGATGATAGATTTTCCTACTCTATTGTGAACTCCCTACGGGGTTTTGCCTATTTTACTCGCTGTACCCCATATTCTCAAGTGGGGGGCACAAAGACAGATGATGGATTACTTGAACTCATTTAAATTCACTTAAAATTTTGTAGTTGAAGGCCCTGGCTGGTGGCACAGTGGCTAAGGCACCGGCCTGCGAACCCAAAGGTCACTGGTTCTATTCCCAGCCAGGTCTCCAGCCAGGTCTGTAGCTGGAGGCAGGTGAAAGGCAACTATACATTGATGCTTCTCTCCCTTCCCTTCTCTCTAAAAATAATAAATAAAATCTTAAAAAAAAAAAAAAAGGTTTGCAGCTGAAACAGCAAGCAGCTAGTGAGGAAATAAGGCTCTGAGTGAGTGCATTTTTTCAGTGCCCCTATTACACAGTTTTGTACAGTCGAGTCATTCCAAAGTTTAGTCACCACTTTGCCTTTCTAGAATAAGAAATGTTCCAGGTCATATTAGCCTCAAACCACAGGATCATTAATTTTTTTAATCCTCACCTGAGTATATATTTATTGATTTTGGAGAGAGGATAGGGAAAGAGCATGAGAAAGACAGAGAAACATCTATGTGAGAAAGAAACATTGATTGGCTGTCTCCTACGCACACCCCAACTGGGGATGTTATGTACCCCAACCAGGAGTTGAACCAGCAACCTTTTGGTGCACAGGATAACACTCTAACATACTGAGCCACCTGGCCAGAGCCAGGATCATTACTTACTATGTATTAGGCGGCAGGAAGGGTAAAGGCTAGGTACATAGGTGGCATGACATTTATGCAATCAGCACCACTGTTACTGTATAAGCAAATGATCATTGTTATATATTTCTAAGGTTTCCTTTTGTGCTATTGAGCTTATTTTTACATTCAGCACTAGTATACTTTTGAAAAAAAAGAATATATTAGTCTTAAAGGTTTAGCTGAGATTAGAAGTCATATCTATTGAGAAGTGAAAATCAAAAGGACTATTATTTTCCTCTGCCAATTCTAATAGGCCCGGCATCTGACTCAGGATTTAGCAAAGCAGATAAGAGAATTAAAAATATTGGTGAGATTACGGGTGTAATAGTTGAGCAACTATTGGAAAGAAGATAAAATTCAGAGCAGGCTGATGGATTTGAAAAATAGAAAACAGTTAAAGAACTTTATGGTGCAAAGAAAGAATCTAGTTAGTAGATGACATTAACAGAAAGAATATTCCC
Source organism: Noctilio leporinus (assembly GCA_004026585.1). Lineage (NCBI taxonomy): Eukaryota > Metazoa > Chordata > Mammalia > Chiroptera > Noctilionidae > Noctilio > Noctilio leporinus. The sequence continues at coordinate 448,447 of PVIW01000147.1, forward strand.
ATTAGACTTTAAACCACGGGTGGTAAACACAAGGCCCATGGGCTGAATCTGGCCCTCCACCTTGTTTTATCCAGCCCAGCACCTGTGGTCCAGCACCTTGTTTCTACCGTTAAGGAGAAGTTACATTTACACAGTCTTAAAATTATATTCAGCCCTTTGAAGGCAACTGCAAGGCTGATGTGCCACCTGGTGAAAATAAGTTTGACATCCCTGCTCTAAGTTCAAAATGTTCCATTGCTAACATATATGCAGGCAATGTACCAAAGTTAATAAATGCATTAAATTCTCATGGAATTCCATGAATAGCCTAATCAGATAGCTAATGTTCTCATGTTATAGTTGGAGTGATCGAGACTTAGAGAATTTAAACACCTTGCGAAATAACACAGGATAAGAAAAATCTCAGAGCATAGATTATGCACTAGGCCTGTTTGAATCTAGATTTTAAAAAATCTAGATTAAAAGTTAAAGTAACTTTTAATTACCTTTAATCCTCTCTTCCAAATTATGTTTTTCATTAAAAATAGGTGAATCCGCAGACGTTTGTTAGAGTGGAGGGCAGAAACGATCTCTGTAGATGAAGATACCAAAATTAGTACATCCGTGTTGAACATGATTCGTGTCCAGAATTATGACAAGTGAGATGCCAAAGAGGCCGTTGGTACATTCCATGCCTAGATCTAGAGAAGGTGAACAGCGCTGATACAGAAATATATAATGACAACCCTGGCTGGTAGCACAGTGGATAAGGTGCCGGCCTGAGAACCCAAAGGTCACAGGTTCAATTCCCAGCCAGGGCACATAACCAGGTTGCATACCAGGTCTCCAGTCAGGTCTGTGGCTGGAGGCAGGTGAAACGCAACCATACATTGATGTGTGTGTGTTTCTCTCTGCCTCTCTCCCTTCCCCTCTTTCTAAAAATAAATAAAATCTTAAAAAAAAAAGAAAAGAAATATATAATGACAGATAAAAAGGGAATAGAATAATTGGAAAGCAAAAACTTTAGAGAAGGAAGTTTGTTAGATAAAGTTGATGAAATCATGGTTTGGAAAGTTAAATAGTAAACTAGATTCGATGTTAATGTTTCATTTTACTTTACGTGATTATATTATGCAGCCTTCCCATGTTTCGTATTAGAGATATATTGTTCTGTTACTACCACAACCTTGGTAGCTCAAAAAACCAAAACCAGTTATTTTTTATCTCACAATTTCAGTGGGTCATTTATCTGAGTTCACAGGGCTTTCTGTTGTTCAGTCTCCCACAGGGCTGCAATCCAGGTGCTGGCCAGGGCTGTGACCTTCTCTGTATTGTCAGCTGGGGAAGGATCCATTTGAAGGTCTAGTGGTTGTTGGCAGAGTTCACGCCTTTGCTGGTTGTGAGGCTAAGGATGTTAGTTCCTTGCTGGATTTCAGGTGGAAGCTGCCCTCTGGTCTTTACCATGTGTGCCATAGTGCAGTTCCCAACATGGTAGCTTGTTTCACAAAAGCCGGCAAGGAAGAGAATTCGCTAGCAGGATGCAAGCCAGAATTCTATATAGTCCATTCATGGACATAACATCCCAACATTTTTGCTATAGTCTATTGGTTAGAATCAAGTCACGGGTCCAGCCCACACTGAAGGGGAGTGGACATATGAAAGTATGAATGGCAAAATATGGCATTATCTGAGGACCATCAGCCACACTTTTCTAATAATTTTTATTTTGAATGACCTAGCTTATGCTTACAGAGGGATGAAAGAGTTAGAGAAAGACCTCCTAGGCAAAAAGGAAGGTCACAAAATATGATTTCATGACTTCTAATCAATGATTGCTATCTTCCCTCTAATCCCACATATTTGTAGAAATGAAGGCTATTCACTCAGGGAAATATTTCTTGCTAACTTGATTCTTGGTTTGCCTTGTAACTTTTCCCTATTTTATTATTGATAAGCTGTTTTATTCTCTCAATTTACTATGAGAAAATTTAATCTTAGATCAGAAACCTACCAGTTCCTTGGGAAATCACTTTGGACTCCCAGTTCACATTGCTGATTTAATCAATTACAATACTATCTAAAAGGATAATTCTCTAAAAGAAATTATCCAGCAAGTATACTTCTGTCAGAATGTCTCAGATAAAGAATATATTTTGTGCTATATTTCAATAGCCACCAAGTAGTGAGAGGTGTGAGTCCCAGTAATTCAATGTTTAATATGCTATGGGTTAAAAATATATAGGTTTTAATACTTGGCAGCATCTGAGACCTCACACTGCTACCTGTAATTTTACTAGAGGAGAATTTGCTATGAGATTAATGAGGCTCAAAGTTCAGGACCCTTCACTAGGCCAGGCCTCTTCTAAGACTAGTGGGCTTTACACTTCAAGGGTATGGGCCAGTGAGTGAGGGCTAAGAATACCAGCCCTAGCTCTGTTCTAGAGACATGCAACACTGTCCCAGCTTAGGTGTCACGGTCTAAACTATGGTGGTGACCCTGAAGGTGTCACCCACCTGCATATCCACCAGGATCCTAAAATCATCCTGCCTGAGTCCTCAAGGGACAAAATTGGGATTAAGCACCTTTGATCCCAAGGAAAGGGGTATGAGCAAGAGAGACCTCTCCACCAAGGTTCTGTATGAAGTGGTCTGTAAAGATCAACCCAGTGGAGGCAGGAATAGGGTTAGAATAGGAATGTGTTAGAATGGAACAACCAAGATAAACAAACTCTTCCTTAGGGGTCATTGAAGGGCATGTCTACTTAATCAAAAGTATAGAGGTCTCAGCCCTGGCTGGTGGCTCAATGGATAAGTGCCAGCCTGCAAACCCGAAGATCACTGGTTCAATTCCCAGTCAGGGCACATAACCAGGCTGCAAACCAGGTCTCCAGCCAGGTCTGTAGCTGGAGGCAGGTGAAAGGCAACCATACATTGATGTCTCTCTCCCTCTCTGCCTGCCTCTCTCCCTACACCTCTCTCGAAAAATCATAAATAAAATCTTTAAAAAAAATATGGAGGTCTCCAAGAGCTTTCCTCAGGGCGAAACTCATTGACTAGACAAGTAATGTCAGAGCAACTACACATGTGTTATCACCAGTAGGAAGTTGTGAAGCTAAGAGAAGCTTTTCTAAGCTATGAATACCTTTCTTCAATTAACCCTACTTGACTGGATTAACCTTCTATTCTCTCTGTAGAAAATATTTAAAACTTGTCACGTACATAGAGACAAAGGTTGTGCAGTTTTTAAAAAAGTGTAGAGGTGTTAGATAATATTAATAGCACTACCTTATTTTTTGAATGTTGTAATGTAGCATAGCCTATTTATTTACATTTCAATTTCTTGGGATTTATGTATTCAAAGAAATACGTATTTCTGTTTATCTTATTTTCTGTTTTCACATTTGTCATTTTTTTCCCTTAAGAAGTCTCTCTTCACCAGTATAAGCTTCTGCTCCCCCTAAAGCCGGATATAGTGTGGCAACTAGGAAGTGTTTTGTCATTCTGTGCCTCTGTGGCACACGTAGGTGTGCTATGTATGTATATTCATGTGCGGAACTTCTGAGCCCTTCATTTCTAGTAAAAATCATTTGAAGGCTCTACTTCTTTTTCTCCTACAATAGAACTGTCCTTCTGCCTGTAGCTTCTGCCTGTGTGTGCCCCATGAAGCATCTCTTTCCCAGAGGCAATCTACAATGCCTAGATTAGCTTTATTAGTTCACAGAGATTTTCCAGATAATACCTATTTATGGGCTGATTTTTTTTTAAATTGTAAATGAAAGAGGAAAAATTGGCTTGTCATCCAAGTTCAGGAAAAATTAAAAGGTTCTTTTTCTTCCTACCAGGGATTTAGAGTAAATCTCCATAATCCCACTGTGGTGAATTGAAGATGTAATCACAATAAGAAAAGGGTTAAAAAGCTCTGAAACTTTGGGCTGAGCTGCTTTGGCAAACAAAAGCCTCATTGTTTAGAGAGCAGAATGTGGCTTCTGGCTTTCTGCATAACTGTGGTGAGCAGAAAGGCACCCTGACACCCTGGGTCAGTGTAGCATAGCCCTGTCCCAACCAGTGATACACAAAATGGAATCGATGTTGCCTCCCAGGGAAGAGAAAAAAGTAAAATCTCCTTCACATCGCGACTCCATAGCTTGTCTTTCTTGATCTGGCAGCCACTTGCCACCAGGCTCGCAGAGGTTTAATTGATATCTAGGTTGTGGAGAGAACATAAGGTCTCCCTTAGTAAAATATGTTGTTTATTGCGCTCGAGAGAAATACCGTCATAATTCATTAGGCACTTCTGGGAATGGAAGCCATTAAGTTAGTCACAAAAGAAAACTCATACAATCAAATGAGTTTGTTTTCATTATGCTTTTTTTCTCCTTTGAAGATTGGGGACAAAAATTTCTAGAATGCCTGAGAACATAAATATGTAACAGACCAAAGGGTGCATGAAAGATTAGGTTTAAAAAAAATAAGCAAAAATAAAATGAAAATGGCCATTTTCAGTTCAATTGGGATTTGACTGTGATCCGAAAAGCGTAGGGTGGTAACAAAATCCAATGTTTCCAATCTAGAGAATTACATGGATTGAGCCTTAGAGAAAATGAGTCTGAGAGTCAATGCTGCAGTACTGTGTTAATAATCTACTTGTAAGGACCACTTGAGTCTCTTCAGAGCATGGTAGGTATTTCAAATGCTCACTTTTAAGAAAACCCACAAGAGTATTGGGCATGTCTTCTTCGGATTTAACATTTTACTGTTATTTTCATTAATTTTCTTCTCTTTTTTTAAAAAAATGAATGTATTGGGATGGCACTGGTTTATAAAATTATATAGGTTTTGGGAAAACAATTCCATAATACATCACTTCTCACTTTCATGATTTAGATTACTGTTGGTTCCTTATATAAGAGCCAAAAGGTGAAAACCTTTGGAGAGTAAAGATGCAGAGAAAAAGGCTCACATTATATTTTTGTGTAAGAAATGAAGAAAAAGAAGAGTATGGGTGTGCATTTTTTAAATTTGTCTGTAAAGAATAAAGGGTAAATCAGAATCTAATTAAATGCTGATTTGTAAGGATTAGTGGGAACTAGAGGAAGGGGATAGGAATATGAACAAGACTTTCCTTTGTATGCCTTTTACTATAATTTGGTCTTTTGAACCAAATCATTAATCAATGAATAAATTAAAATACATTAAAGAGCGAAACTTACATTCAATGCAAAGAGAAACAAATAGCTTATAAAAATGGAAAAAATAATTATCCAATGAAATCAAGTAATTTTAAACTTTTTTCTGATTGTACAACTTTAATAGTCATAAACCCATGTATTTTACATGCATCCATAAAGTGAATTATTACTCTTATATATGAAAGGTTTTGGTTGTTTTTAGTAGTAAAATGGATGTCAAATTTTGTGCGGATTGTCAGACACAGAGATAAATGTATTTATGATGAAGAGTACTGGTTTTTACTTGGGAGGAGCACAATACAAATATGAAATGAGGAACGTGGGGGAAAAAACTCTGTGTTGGCTAGTTTGGAATGGAAAGTATCAATATAGAATTGGTACATATCTCAACTTACCTGTCATCTGTGTGTCTGTCTGTCTACCTACCTACATACCTACTTACCTACAAGGGGGGACCAAAAAACCCAGGAATATATTTGTAAAAAACTGTGTATTTATTCTCACATGCTTAAACTTCAGTCATCTTCAAAGTACTGTCTATTTGATGCAATACACCTATTGAGACTTTTTTCCATTACTCAAAACAGTTTTGAACTCATCCATTTTGATGCCTTTTAGTGCTTCTGCCATTTTTTGTTTCACCTCTTCTACATTACCAAAACAATGCTTCCCTCTGAGACTTTTCATCTAGGGAAACAAAACAAAAGTAGCTCGGGACAAGATTGATTGAATAGGGAAGGTGGAGTACAGGGGTGATGCCATTGTGACTCAAAAACCGATGAACACTCAGTGTGGTGTGGGCAGTTATGCTAGTATATCATTCGTCATGAATGGGTAAACACCTGGAAAGAATCTTCAAAAATAATTCACTGAACCCAAACACAGCCTCTCACAACACCACCAGTCAGTAAGTACACTGACACAGATGAGTTCCTAGAACACTCAGCTATTGAGGTAAGCCTGTAGGTACTACAAGGGGCCCACCCTCCAGAAGATAATAACATTTGTTTATTCCCCCACCTGTATATATGTAGCTGGCTCTTAACTGTCCAATGAAAAAAGCAGCAATGATGCCTTAGTAGAAATGAACATGCCTATCATCATGCAAATAATTTTTTTTCTCAGTGGCAATCTTCAATGAAATGAAACTGTGTATCTTAAGAAATGGCTTATTCCAATTCTGGGTTCTGGAAAGTTCAGTGTAAACCTGAAACATTTCCTTTCATACCACAATGAAGTGTTCAAAATAATGCAGCTGTATCAAAATGATACCAAAATTGGTTTTAAGGTACCAAAATTGGCTTAAAGGGCTTATGTTAGCCAAATTTTGGATATTATAAACATTAAAAAAATAATGAAATTAATTATTTTGAACAGACTGGGTATGTGTATGTATGTATGTTTACATGTATGTGTGTGTGTGTACATTTGTATATATCAAAATATTAAGAGAATAACAAGCTCTAAGAAAAATTATGTGCAAACTTTTAAGTCCTATCTCTCTTTTTTTTCTCACCTTTGTCTCCTCCTCCTCTTATCTCACAAAGTCTATACATCTGGTTCTTTACCCCCAATATTATCTCCTAAAATATCGGTAACATTACCATCTGTCCTAGAATTATTTTATTTTATTTAAAGATTTTATTTCATTATTTTTAGAGAGAGGGGAAGGGAGAGAGGCAGTGAGGGAGAGAGACATCAATGTATGGTTGCTTTTCACCTGCCTCCAGCCACAGACCTGAATGGAGACCCGGTTTGCAACCTGGTTATGTGCCCTGGCTAGGGAATCGAACCTGCGACCTTTGGGTTCACAGGCCGGTTCCTTATCCACTGTGCTACCAGCCAGGGCCATGTCCTAGAAGTATTTAACAGAAGACATAGGGAAGATATAATACTGATATTAAAAGAATGAAGTACCTAAAATTATGTTCCTTAGTTTTTACCTGTACTTTAAAACACTAATAAGGTAAAAACCAGGTCTGTTAAGCTGATGGGTAAGCCTGTCTTATGTTAAAGTTTTAAATGTAGACTATGTGCTTCCATTTCCTGAATGAAGTAAATATTCCAATATCTACTTAGGTCAGATGTAAGCTAAGTTCATGACATATACTTGTAACTGTAGATTTAATTGGACTTTTTATTTCCTTTTAATATTTTCCCCAAGGACTACCATTCCTCAGAACCAAACTTACTTGCCTACATTTCTAACAAAGCTGATTTTTAATTTTTTAAAGATTTTATTTATTATTTTGAGAGAGAGGCAGAGAGGGAGAGAGACATTAATGTATGGGTGCCTTTCACCTGCCTCCAGCTACGCATCTGACTGGAGACCTGGCTTGCAACCTGGTTATGTGCCCTGGCTAGGGAATCAAACCAGCGACCTTTGGGTTCACAGGGCTCCAAGTTGATTTTTTAAAAATGTGTTACAGCATGGCTGATATCTTTACATTCTGAGGAATTTTCTTCCTACTGTTTATGGAAGTGAGAAGACCTGTGCCTTGGGGCACTCAGTGAGGGACCTGTTTGAGACTACACATGAGGAAGAATCAATCTGGGTTGAAAGATCAGCAGTAGCAATCATTTAAAACCATGTTAGTGCTACAAGGATTTATTTTTACAACAGTTTACCACAAAAACTACTCAAGAAAAAAAAGTAAAATTATCTGGTGGAAATGGATAGTTATAAATAAAAATAGTGTTGAACCCATGGTCTATAGTGCTTGTAAAACAAAATATATAGATTTAAGTTCATAGCACATAGTGCTAATATATTTATATCACGTGCAGACAATAAGTTTTAGTGATTGTCAAGCTAAAGTGGCATTCATGCAGTAAATGGCCTTGTTGCAGGGTTATTTGAAGCAAAGAGCTTGCTATGTATGTTATTTAAGCTTGACAACCTTAAATGAAGTATTAATGGGTGAATTTCCTTTGCTCATTTTGATCATGTTAATGCAAATATAGTAATACATTTGAAATGCTTAACATGGCTCTTCAACACAGTTGATACTTAATATACAAGAGCTATTGGCCCTGGCTGGTAGCACAGTGGATAAGGCACCAGCCTGTGGACCCAAAGGTTGCTGGTTCTATTCCCAGCCAGGGCACAATAACCAGGTTGCAAGCCAGGTCTCCAGTCAGGTCTGTAGCTGGAGGCAGGTGAAAGGCAATCATACGTTGATTGATTTCTCTCTCACTCTCTCCTTTCCCCCCTCTCTAAAAAGTAATAAATAAAAAATACATTAAAAAAACTATCATGTGCATGTCTGTGTGTGTGTGTGTGTGTGTGTGTATATATAGCATTTATGTGTATGTGTGTGTATATATATATCAATTATTTGTGTACTATTGTGCTGTCATTAACATCTGTCTCTACCACTATACTTTTCATTAAGGTAAATTTCTCCCCATAATTTAATCCTAAACACTTAGTATATTGCCTGAAATACCACGAGGGTTCAGTAAAATATTTGTTGCTGAATCAACATCAAAAAAATCTCAAAATCCAAATTCATTAAATGTCTATTTAATAGCTATTCTCTATTCAAACAAATAGTAAAACACTTCTAGCTCTTTTAAAGCTTACAAAGATAACTTAGATCACATTTCGCCCATTATTAGGACTAAGCGGCAACTGCCATTTATCAAGAACCAGCTTTGTGCTAGGCATTGCGATCCAGGTTCAGTTGCATGATCCCATTCAATGCCAAATGTAGCTCCGTAATGCAGATACTACTAGTTGCACTTTCAGATGAGAAAACCAAAGTTCTGAGAAGCCAACTAAATTGAAGAGTTCTGCTTTTGTTGGCCATGACTTCTGAGCCCCAAACTAAATATATTTCCTATTGAGCATAGCTCTGTTATTACTGCATGTGAGTTACTTTGACAATTATTGAAAAAAGAAGAAGAATTCTAGCTCCCAAACTGATGACTGTGCTGTACATACAGTTTTAAATAGCTTCCTATAGGATACAGCCGCATTCTGAAAATAGAGCTTTGTGTGTGGACAGCTTGGAAAGGGATGTGGGGCCAACATCCTTCCAAATGGGGCTGTTGTGTTTGACAAGGTGCTTTTCACCAGTTAAATAAGATAGAATATGTTACATGTAAATGCCTAAATGCCACATAGGCAAAATGCTTTAGAAATACTGTAATCATTGATCTATGGGACATTTGAGATGCAGCCTAGGAACTTAGGTCACTGAATTATGTGCCAAAATTAATGTGGAAAACTAATTATGTCTAGATGAAAAAGAAATAAAAAATGGATACCTGAAACTTTTTTAGGATTAAGTAAAATCGAGCATGACAACAGAAACAACACAGATCAGATTTTACTTTGGAGTTTCCAATGTCATCTCTACTCACTTCCAAGGAGGCGAGCCATCAGCAAAGCAAACATGTCAGCATATGACCCTTTAAAATTTGACAAGGTATGGCCCAGCTGGCATGACTCAGTTGAAAGGTCATCAGTTCAACTCCTCTTCAGGGCACATGCCTGGGTTGTGGGTTCAGTGCCGCAGGGCATGTACATAAGGCAACCATCAAAGTTTCTCACTTTTCTTTCTCCCCGACTTCGTCTCTCTCTAAAAATAAAATATAAATAAAATTTGTCAATGTGGTTGAGTACTTGTATCTACTTTCCAGATATCCAATAATCCTGTTAGCAATAAAAATACCTTAGAGTATAAATTACAATCTAGCAATAAAAATACCTTAGAGTATAAATTACAATCTAGCCTAATTAAAAAATAAATATATCTGTATTATAATGTCAGGATAACTGAAATTTTTTCTAGATCTGTTAATCCTACATATAACATTTACAAAACATTATTTTGGATAATCTATTTCATTAATAAACTTTGCTTTGGATAGTGATTTATAACTAAGATTGCTAAAGCAACTGGTACAGCAACTTCTATAACTACGAAATTTTTACAATATGTACATTTAAGATGCATATAATACTTTGGTTTTAAAGCTTTTTTATATTATTCATCAGTCTTTGGTGTAATTGTGTATATTTGCCCTTATTTTGCATAACTATCCCATGTCTATGGAGTTGCTTTTCCTCAGAAAGGACATTGGGAAAGAGTTAAATACTAAAGTTAAGTTTCGGATGGATATAAAACTGTTCTGAGAGACTTTTTAACATTCACAATATGTGTGGAATGATTTTTGATGTTTTTTTTAAAAGATTTTATTTATTATTATTTTTAGAGAGAAGGGAAGGGAAGGAGGAAGAGAAGGAGAGAAACATCAGTGCATGGTTGCCTTTCATCTGCCTCCAGCTAAGGACCTGGCTGGACAGCTGGCTTGCAACCTGGTTATCTGCCCTGACTAGGGAATCAAACCAGTGACCTTTGGGTTCGCAGGCTGGTGACTATCCACTGAGCCACACCAGCCAGGGCAATATTTGATATTTTGCTTCACTGAAATATCTTCAACTTTGCCTGTGTTTGTACTTCTATATTTAATGTACTATCAGAGTTTTTATTCTGTGCTCATAATGTTTCTGTCTATTCTCACTGCTGTCACACTAGGAGATCACAATGCCATCTCACACTCACTTGTTGTGAGTGGAGAGATTCACGACCACCATAGGCAAATTTTGCATAATCTATGCCTATTCTATGTTCAGATTATCTCAGATATCATTTAAAAAGTTGTCAGGGTATAATCTGGATAGTATTTATTACAAACACTTTTTTCTTGAAACACTTTTAGATATTTTTTCTATGTCATTGGTTGATATAACTAACATTTTAAAAAAAATTTAATTAAAGTGACATAACAATATTACTTTATCATTAATTTCTATGAATAATAATTGGAAAGAGTTGATATAAATAGAAGTCCTTATATTGCACTTAATTTCCTTAAGTTATTAGAAGTCTAATATAGACACTGAACTATGGAAAATGTACAGAGTATTAATGCATGGTTGCTCAATTTATAGTAATTAACCTAAACTCAGAACACATAGTAAAATAATTGCAAGCTTTTATGCATGTAATGTTTTTAGTGTTAAGGAAAGAGAATGCTATAACTGAACCAGTTAGGAAAGTCTATATAAAGAATAAATTAGGTGATATTTAAAGGTAGGTAGAACTGATAAGTATGATGGAACATTTTTGGAAGATGAAATTGTATAAGATAAGAAAGTGGGACAGATATTGCAAACTGTATTCAGAGGATAAGATACTAAATAAATATACTAAATTAAAGAGTTAAGTTGGACACAACAGGAAGGGCAGGACTTTAAATTCTAAATTGCAAGATCTAGAAACTAAACTTTTCCAAACTGCCCCATAAAACATTAGTCCTTGGAGAAGTACTTTGGAATAAAGTTTCCTAAGCCAAACTCCATTTTATGTCCTTCTCAAGGTTCTAAGAATTTATAGCATAAAATTTCCAGTTTTCTCATAGTCATTTGACTATTCAACTTTATCATTTTTTCCTATTCTTACCCAGTGCCTTCAACAACTATAGTTGTAGGCAATATGAAGCCATAGCCATTGGTTTTTACATAGTCAAGTGACTTGATAAGATCAATGAATTCAGAGGAATCATTTAATGTTGGTGCTTTATAGGAAGACTAGAAGAATAGTTGGAGATAGACCAGAGCCTGGGAGACCAGAGGGAAAATTAGCAAGCTTATCAATGCATTAGACCTAGTGCGATGGCAGTGAGAATAGATAAGAGTAAGAGCACAGAATAAAAAGTCTCTGATAGTAAATTAAATATAGAAGTACAAGCACAGGCAAAGTTAAAGATAATTCAGTGAAGTAAAACATCAAAAATTGTCCCTCACATATTGATGTGTATTAAAAGACTCCCAAAGCAGGAGTTTTACACCCACCCTGAAACTCCACTTCAGTATTTTAACAACTTTCCTGCTAGAGAATTGTCTCTTGAGTGTTCATCTTAATTATCCCAGCTATAGTTCACCCCATTTTGTGTATTTCAGACTTTTTCAAGTAGATTTGACCCTTCAAAATTTCCTATTAATCTAATTTCTCCTGGCTTGTAAAAGACAAGCTGATTTAATTCTTATTGAAAATGACTGAAACAAGACCTTAATTAATATCAGGGGAGTGGCCTGCCTTTATTTTTACACATGGCTTTCAAGTGATTTTATACCTGCTAATTTAGGAGCAAAGAATATATTAAGGATCATATTTATTTTTAAATGCTTCCAATAGCTTTGAAAATCTTTTATTGGATGTCAGTTCATTACTATTACCCCCCAAAATGTGAAACTTTATGACTTCATTTTTATTTATATTTTTTAGTTTTTATCCTCACCTGAGGACTTTTTTTTTTTTTTTTTTTTTAACTGCTTTGTAGAGAGAAAGGAAGGGAGAGTGCAGCCTGGAGTATTTGCCTCCCTTATACACCCAGACAGGGTCTGCACATGTCCGGGGAAGAACCCCCAACACAGACATGTGCCCCAACTAGAAATTGAACGTGCAACCCTTTGGTTAGAGAATGACACTCCATTCACCTGAGCCATATCAGCCAGGGTGCAAAACTATATTTTATATTGATACCAGAATGTGATATAAAAGATGTGGATTTAGGAGTTGACTACCTGATTTAAGTCCTGCCAGTATAGCATATTAGCCATGTGGACTTAGGCAAGTTATTTCAAGGATGGGCACCTTTTTTTGCCTAGATCACCATTACAGAGGTGATTATATTCACCTTGACAACTGGGAAATGTGTTAGTTTATGCATGGTAAGTGGCTAGCATCATGTCATGCATATAATCATTAGTATACTGAAATCTCTTGTCCACTCACTTCTCAAACTTTGGACCATTAACTGAATTTTTAAACTGCCTGTAAAATTGTTGCCATTAATTTTTACTTCAATCATTTTGCTACCTTTCATCTTTGTCCATTTTGTAATAGTGATTCTCTCTAGCACTTTCTGTCCCACACATAAAGACCAGGGTTTTATGGATTTATCATTCTCCTTCTCTTTATCACTGTCATTGTTGCCAAGGTAAAGAAACACAATTATTTCCAGAAGAGCTGACTCAGCCTATGAGAAAATTTAGCCCCAGACTTTTCTGAAGTGGAATGTGTGTTAGGGTGTAAATTTAGGTCCATAGCCCAACAGACAAGATAAACATGTTCATTTTGTAACAGATATTTTTCTGGGAACATCAGTCTGAAAGTACAACTAGGAAACAAGATACCAATAGCTCTTCATGTTTCTTTACTAGAATTGATATCCACCATGCAAAAGTTCTTTTTATGTTTTTTTTTTTTTTTTTTTTAAACAAAGGACAAAGGAGAGAAGCAGCGAGGATTCCTGATATATCGATGGGCTGCCATTTTATTTTATGTCATTGTTTATAGTCTTATGGCCTCCCGGTCCTCTGCAATAGCAACAACCAACTGTTCTTCCTGTATCTTAAGATTTGGCCAAGCACTAGATAGCTACTCACCCCGTCTGGCTGGATTTACCACCAGCAGCTTTAGCCTGTGCTTCTTTGGTGCAAACAATGCAGGTGATGAGCCCTAACACTGATTCCTTAGGAAAGCTCCCCACCTCTAGCCTTTCCCACTGCAGCAGGACGCTGGCCTCTGTCTTTTTATCCTGTTACTCACACTGTACTAGGAATACCTCTCAAGGACACTTCTTAGCCCTGGCCTTCCACACAATCCAGAGCCCAGCACATCTTACAGTCAGTTTGGGCTCCTTTGATTCACTTACTCATTCAACAAAATTATTGCACGCTTTTGGTGCAAGTGTGGTTCCATACAACAGACTGAGACATAACCAAGGCCCTTGCTTGCACAGAGCATCTGTATTATATGTTGAGCCAAAAACAAACACAGACAAAATCTCATAGATACAGAGAACAATATGGTAGATACAGAGGGAAGGAGGGACATGGGGTTGTAAAGAGTAAAGGGTAAAGAGGGGTCAAATATAAGGTGACAAAAGATTTTACTTTGGGTGGTAGGCACCCAATGCAATATATAGATGATATATCATAGAACTGTGCATTCAAAAATTTATATATTCTTATTAACCAACGTCACTCCAATAAAGTTAATTTAAATTTTAAAAATAATTAAAAATAAAAATAACTAGTTTTAAAAAAAGTCAGAAACAAGAATGGGACATTCAAGAGGGTAAATGTTTGTTTTGTTCTCAAATTTTGTACCAGGATCCAAAACAAAACCAAGCAGTAATGATGCCTCAACAACTGCTTATTATACAAAATAAAGATATGATACAATGTGGAGAGTAGTAAGGATAATGAAGTAAAATAGAGTTAGAGGATAGTCTACAAAAGGTACACAAGTTACTGTCTTTGACTCTTATTCCATTTTCATGAATGTTCAGCTCCTGACCTGTACAACAATCTCCAGTGCCCCAGCCATATCCCATCCTTTTGGCAAAACTTTTTCTTTTCTTTTCTCTCCCAAAAACCGGTCTTTGACTGCATGTAGGTCAACTATTTCCTTGAAGACTTGAAGAGTACAGATTTGTCTTAAAGTTATGTTTCCCTTTGAAATATTTGCTGAATTTTTAATTTAATCTAAACACATAGTCAGAGATAAAAGATCAGATTATTTATTCTTTACTACTTTTCAAAAAAAAAAAATGTATCATGAAAGCCTCCATGACAAAGTTTTCACTGTCCACAATGAAATAAAAGACATTGAGAATGAAAGAGGAACTTTTTAAAAGCAAAATTGATTGCTTCTAAATGGCCTTATTTGAAACTATCCTATCTTTTATTTTTGTATTCAAAATGCTGTGTGGTAATATGACATTCATCTCATAAAGTAATAGTGTTCTCCTGGTTGTACATTTAGCAAAAGTAAAAGTTAGTGACCCTGGGGATGGTGTCACTGACAATTTACTAGTAGAGTAGAATGACTGTACATGCACACACACACACACACACACACACACACACATGTTTGTTACCTTCTCAGGGGTAGAAATGGACTCAATATTTTATATTTAAATTTTAAATACTCAATACTTAAATAGATATCCATTAAGTATTTACTAAATAAGCAATTCTAGGCTGCCATTCATAATAAACATAAAGAAGGGATATAAAGAAAAGTAACATGTATGTTAAAAACATTACTGGAATCCATGAAGGTATTTTCTGACCATTTGGGACAGAAAATAAAGAGCAAAAGAAATTCAGATAATGGGTCATTGTGGATAACAAATAATGGATAAGGAAGAAAAAAGAGAAATTTTCTTTTTAATTAATCCCTATCCTTTCCATTCACTCCAAGACCAGTTATTAGAATAACTTTAACTTTGCTGAAGCTCAATTTATACCTCATACATGTTTACAATGTGAAATGATAAGCATCCATATACAATTGACTCTTAAATAACATAGGTTTCAACTAGGCAGATCCACTTATATATATTATTTCTGTATTTTCTCTCCTTAATGATTTTCTTAATATTTTTTCTAGCTTTATTATAGAAATATAGTATATAACACATATAACATATAAAATATGTGTTAATCACCTGTTGATATTCTAGTTCAGGCTTCTGGTCAACAGTAGGTTATTACCATGGAAATTTGGTTCTTGAACATAAGTTGTTCCGGAAGACTGTTTGAGAAGCAATTTGTTTGAAAACCTAATTACATTTTCCCATTAGAAATATAGGTGTCAGAATGAAAGGGTTGTCAGGTAGAGAAACCAAGTTTTGTTTAATACCTGAGACATTTTTTATAATGAACAACTGTTCAAGATGGGAGACAGTCAAAAGCTGGGAGGATCCAAAATTTTATGTGGGGTTTTCTATTGTACATGGGGGAATCAGCACCACTAAACCCCAAGGGGATTTAGAGCTATCTTTCCATAGGTTCAGATTGCAGCAGCAACATGGAAAATCACTCAGGTGGATGAGATCCACTCTTGGTCTGATGGTTCACTAACCATTTTAGAGCTTGTGCTGTATTTTTTTTTTTTTTTTTTGCCTCTGCTGACTATGTCTTCCTCTTATCATCCTAAGTTCTTATGGTCACACATTGTTTAAATTACTGTTTCCATGATTAGGTACACAATGTTGACTCTGAAGAAATATGGAGATGTGTATGGGTGCACTTTGCTGGAATTTTAGAGAGAGAGGGAAAGTGAGAAAGAGAAAAATCAGGATATCAACTACTGTCTGCTTCTCAAGACAGTATATTTTTGAAATAACTGTCTTTGGGGCTACTCCTATCTGGCAGTCAGCTTCACTGTTTATCAGCCACTTTCACACAATAAAATTGAAAAATAGGATAAAGAACCTGAACAGAAATAAAGCTGAACAGGCACATAGGCACTAGTGTGTACAAAGGAAAACAAGGAAAATCATCCTCATTTAAGAGCATCCCCAGTGGTTCATAATGCAACTGAGCTAATGATATGCTATTTCATATAAATATCTAATGGCTCCAACAAGAGAAGCTAACTATAATGAGCAGTCTTATTAAAAAATAAAAATCACCAAGGGAGCATGCAGGGG
Organism: Noctilio leporinus; assembly: GCA_004026585.1. NCBI lineage: Eukaryota > Metazoa > Chordata > Mammalia > Chiroptera > Noctilionidae > Noctilio > Noctilio leporinus. The sequence continues at coordinate 465,135 of PVIW01000147.1, forward strand.
CAATTCAATCTCAGCAAAATCACTTTGTGGGCAGCTATTGGTTTGAAGATCAGTGAAGGTGCCAGGGCTTCTTAGTTTATGTTAAGCCTAATAATATTCAATTCTCTGCAAAATTCCCCCCTAACAACACAGGACTCATATATTTAAATGAAATCAAAGTAGCGTAATATTATTTTAAGGTGTTTACACTGAAATTTAATTTAAACATCAAAGATCGTATACCACTAAAGACTAGTTCTAAATAAAGCTTCCAGGCACACATAAATTAGATTTAAATAGCAGATAATAGTTGGGATTTTATGCTTTGGCTTGAAGCAGTGTTTGCTTAAAGGTAATTGAGGGAAAATATGATATTTACACTTTTTATAATTCATATTGATATCACTGAGCATACGTAATAATAATAACTGACATTTTCATGCCAGTATTGATGGATTAGCAAGTAAAAATATAGGGTGCCCAGTAACATTTGAATTTCAAATAAGCAATGATTATGCTTTTCATATAAATTTGGCCCATGTAATTTTGGGAATATTTTACTAAAAATAATTTATTGCTTATGGAAGATTTCAAATTTAACTGGGCATCTTATATTTAATCTAGCAAACCTCAGTTCAGTAAAGGCATGTTTGTTTGAGTAAATTAAATACTTATTTATGTACTATTTTATCCTTAGGTGAAATAATTATTTGAAATAGATGGCACCTGAGAGTGCTACAGCTTAGCAATATTTGGTGTGTTTCTTCCTCCAGAAAATACCATGCGCAATATTATGCAACCCCCTTGAAATTAGGTGAAGCTATATGACTGACTTCTAAATGATTGTGAGCAGAAGTGATGCTCTCCTCTTCCAGTCTTCCTTCTTTCTTTTTTTCCTTGCCTGCCAGTTGGAGGCACAACCTCTAGTGGAAAATGCTGAGCCTTTGATGATGTCAGAGCCAAAGGATGGAAGAGACCTGGGTGCCAATTGAACACACGAAGTAGCACACTGACCTTTCATTTCCTCTCTTACTGCCAGTGCCCATTAGATGGTGATGTGAGTGAGGATGAAACAGCTTCTGAGATTCTGAGGATATTTGCTTGTGTAGTTAAGTTAGTGTGACCTAACCCATTAATACAAATGTACCTTGCAGTAGATTCCTTTTCCAATTAAAATTTCAAGTATGTGACAACTGGTGTAGCAGGCTAGATGTGGGTGGTGAGGGGACAGATACAACATGCTGGACAGCTTCATAACTGTATTGGCCAGTTATGTCAAACATCTGATAAAATGGTAGGAGCAAAATCATGTGTCTACTGAGCTCTACCTTTTTGGCGAAGAGGTTGGTAAAAAGAACGTTATCGGTACGTGTTGGATGCGGTTATTGATTATTCTGAGCAATTTACTACCTCAAAAGATAAGTTTAAAAAAGAACAGGCCAACTGACAGCATTAAATGAAAGAGGAATAGAAAAAAAAATCCAGAATTTTGGATCTTTTAAGGTGGGAAAGTCCACTTGTTTAGACTTCAAACATTTTTAAAAGAAATGTTAAAAGCCTTTGAGCTACAAAGACCTAGTAAGATATTTTAGTTTAAGCAAGACATTTCTGAAACAGATTTAAGGTAAGCATGTGGCTTTTAGCTCATCTCTAGGTCATTGCCATTAATTTGAAGAGGAGAAAGTAGGGCATGAGAAAGCAAATAAATAAATCTAAAAGAGAATGTTGAAGACAGTTATGGTTGAGTCACATGGGTACTAAATACACTAGACATCTTCTACTACTTGAGGAATTTTGATTGCCTTTGATTTTTCAAAGGTAGCACAAACTTTGGAACTCCAAGCTTGCTTTTAAAAGGATCAGTCTGCAAAAGTTATCTGGATCAAGAGCCACACTAAACACATGGGCAGAGTTAAAGACTAAAGTAAGAACTTCCTAGGAACAGGATAAGGACCAAGATCATGAACAATACCAGTAACCCCCATATAACAGAGCACTTCTATAACAGTTTCACCCTAACATGGCTCAAGAATTGGGGAAAACCCTCATACAATAGGTTCAGAATTAGAGAAATCCCCAAACAACATGAAGCATAATAAGAGCTTTTAAGAGCAAAAGATATCTCATTTAAAATTAATGAAATTTATAAAGCTCTCTCAGCTAAAAGCAAGCAATCTAAAATAACAGATTTTTGGCAAGTATAAGCTAGAAGCCAAGATAATGCTGAAGAAAATTCAGAGGATGAAGACATCTTGTCAAAAAAAACACCCTCAGTTAATGGTGCTTAGTAGTGAAGACAAAGAAAACATTATTTGATACATATTAACATGTTACACTTTTGGTGAAAATTGCTTTAATAAAGATATTTCTCATAATTATAAAAATATTACAGTATGTTTTTTAAATTTGGAACTTAACCCCCTTTTTAGTACTAGTGCTTTGTTTCATGTAACACAGATCTGTATAACCTGGCATTCTTCAGGAACCTAATAACTGTGTTATACGGGAGTTGCCTGTATAGCATTGGGCAAAAGTAGGTCTACAGTTGTAAGTACATGAAACAAGTATATTAATTTGTTAATTATTGTATTATTTACATGGGAACAACTGTAAACCTGTTTGTGCCCCCACTCTGTATGCTACATTGCCTGGAGATGTTGAACTTCGATGTATTAACCAGATGTGACTTTGTATTGATAAGAATCAATAGAATAAAAAGGGTGTTTGGTGACTAAAAAGATAGGAATCCTAGTTCCTCCTATTCTTTTAAACAACTAGACAGACTGATCACTGCTTTTGCGCTCACATGAGGTCATGTGACTGACCAATAAAAAGCAGGCAGAGAAGTCTATTATACTTCCGGAAATGGCACCATGTAACACTTCACCATCACACTCTCACATCCTCGAACTCTCTCTCACAGCTAGAAGGAGATGACACAAGGACCTGGTAGACAGAAAAGCCATAGGGTAGAGAGAATTGGGTGTGAGTGACAGCCTGGAGCAACAGAGCACTCCTCTCCTTTGCCATCCTATGTCACTTAGATTCCCCATAAATGAATTTGTTTTTTTGGTGAGATTTTAGCATTAACAATCGACCTATGCTGATGAACACAATGATGCAACAAACACAACCCTACTATACTGTTTGGTCAGTTTATGTAAGGTTTAAAAATCAATCTTAATGCATGTGATAAATCTTAGGCTCGGTGATTTAGTACACACCAGTCAATATGGTGTCTCATTCCTCAGAGAAAAGTACACAAAATGAAGGATTTACCCTTGATTTTGGACTTTACCTTGAATTAATACTTCCCTATAGTCTAATTGGATCATTTTTATTCACCTTCTATAGGTAATCATTTGAAATTCAAGGTTCTAGACGGTAGGTCATTTTATAGTCTTCTTCCTTGAAACATAATGAATTAATCTGGTGGATTATTTTTAATTTTTTTCAGTTTATATAACTTGTCAAGCCAAGAGTCATATTTACTATATTCTTGAAGAAAAGTTTATGTAACAAGACAAAATTACAATAGAATGAGCCAATTCAACTTTCTCTTGTTGACTGATTTATGTTTTAAAAAGAAAGGGATTAGAGGAGAATCGCAATGGATATGTGTATAGCCAATATGCAATAGGTGCTATTTGTAAACCTACAACATTGATAAAATACAACAGATTATCAATTCAAAGTTACAGCAAACTTTCAATCCACTTAACTTATTTCATCAAAGCCTTTAGTAGCATACTTATTCATCAGTTACCTAACTTGTAACTGCATACCTAGAAAATGTGGGTGTTACTACTTCTAAATGCAGGTTATTCTATCACTTGAATGTTAAGTTCAGTCATTTTTCCTGATGCCAGGCTAAATGTCTTAACTCAGTGATTTTCATACTTTAGCTCATGTTTAATTCATCTGAGGATCTTAAAAAAAACCAGTGCCACACACCTACTTCCAGATATTCTGATTTAACTGCTATTGAGTGCAAACTTGGTATTGGGAGTTTTCAAAGTTTTTCAACTATCTAATACTCAATATAGTTAAGGAATCACTGGTTTAACTGCATTTCTGGTCTCTAGATTCACCATATTTAACTTTAAGGAAGTAATTTTATGATTCTTTTATTACTATTTTCTATAAAGATGCTTGACAAAGAATTACAACTCAGACAGTTTAGGTGAGGTAAAATTTCTTAATCATTCATAAATAGTCAACTTGAAGATGAGTTATATACTCCCTTTGGTTAGATAATACAATGATAAAAGATAAACTTCAATACCATCAGTAAATGCTAAAAATTTTCAATATGGTCATCTCCTTTGTGTTTTTATGTAGACAGCTTTTTCTTTACAAGGAACTGTCTAAACTATTGATTATAATGCTTTTTATGACAAGACAATAATTAATCATAGCAGAATCAATAAACATGGCTGTTACCAAAAGTGGCTACAATGTGATTTTTAAATCTTTAGTTGAAGGAGATTTAGTTTTTAAATCTTAAAATAAAACCTCTGTATTATAATGGCCAAGATAATTATTTTCCTTTATGAGCAATAATGTATAATCTATGACTTTCTTTTTAATTTTCAAAACATTGAAATATTTTCTCCTGTAAATCTAAACAATCTAGTTATACCGTACTTTTTAAAAAATAACAAAATTAAATTTAAACATGGTTATCAATTTATTCTGGGAAGCTCCTAATTTGGGGTGAAATTTCTAATGAAATGTTGCTAACTTTTTTTCTTTTGATGTAGTTTTTCTTTTTCTAACCACTTCACCGTTATTTCTCCATCTGACCTACCTTCACAAGGGACAGTTACAGTACATCAATCATATTTTCCTGCTGTGCTTGAGTGAAGATCATGTTGGTTCATTTGGGAAATAATTTCCTAATGCTGTGTTTAAATAGCACATTTTATGTCAATGAAAAAAAAGCTGTGTGAAAGAATGGGAACAGGGCTGATAAAACAAAAATGATCTGGTTTGTGAATATCATATACTGCATATTATCTTTGTAACAGTCCACCCACCTGGAAAAGGTTCACAGTGCTTCTTCTATGCTTATATTTATTTTGAAAATTTTCTTCATGATGTTATCCCCAAATATTAAAACTATTAATAAAAAATATTAAAAATATGAAGTCACTTAAAGAACTCTACATATTATTGATATGATAGGCAGCATTACTCATGTTTTCACTGCAAAGAATATACCACAAGTGAACATTGAATTGAGCGTTGGCTATATTAGAAGTCAAAAGCCAACCTTAGTAATTTGAAGCAGCATTATTCCTGCATAGACTTTACAGTGACCATTTTTTTGTTTCAAAACTAGATAATTTGCTGTGCTTTACCACTATTGATTTAAAAAAACATTATGGAAGTCAAGATATATTTACTATTTTATATTACTTTGTTTCAGAAAAGACTAATATTTTTATTTTTAATATGTATGAATCTTGGGGGAAGTATGAAATGGGAAAATATTCTATGGCAGGGTATTCATGCATTTTCTGGTTAATTTTGGTTGAAATACTTGTCTTGAAATAGCAATTCATTAGTTTAATGACTTTGTTTTCCTTTTAAAAATACCACATATTTATGTGATTGCCAATTTAAAGCTTGTAAATTAGCTGTAAGATTGCTGATTCACACTCGTAAGAAATTTACTATCTCTTATTTTTATGTAGAAACTCAAATATTATTTTAAGTTAGAAAATGTTATGAATACTCCGTATTGACCATGGTGCCCTTAACATTCTCTCTAACTTGGGTGAACTTCAGACAGGCTTCTTCCTGACTGTGGTCCCTGCCCCCCACCCTTTTTTCTTAGATCATGTACTTTAGAGCACTTGCAATTAAACACTTTTCTACTCCTTTGACACATGAATCCTTTCCCAGCCTTTTGCTATTTTACAACCTGAGAAGGTCTTTTTCAAACACCTGGGTTCCATCCCTTTGAAAGATAATCATCCAGAAAGATTAGGCCCTTATCTGCCCCAAAAAGTCTTCTGGTACTTTCCACAGGCTCACCCCAGTGCTGAAAACACTCTCATTCTCTATTTCAAAGGAACTGACTTTAATTTCTCTTCCCTGTTCTAAAAGCTTTGAAAAAAAATGCTTTTCTTAGCTTTTGTATTCAATTTAATGCAACTTTTCTTTGACAGTCAATGTTGTCCCTTTTCCAATATCATTTGGTATGTGCATTAGTTGTTCTACTATTGTTACATAACCTTTATTGAATATTTTGATTACAAAATTTTAAAGGAATTTACCCACCCAACATAGAAGTTGTATGTCCCTGAGGAATGACTGAAAGTCCAGATAGGTAAAAGAGAAAAGCAAGCTTGACCTTATAAGTTATCAAACAGGTATATTTGCTTCAGTGACTAAAATTAAATAAAAATTTCCATTTATATATTGGAAGTGATGTTAGAATTTTCATAAATGTGAATATATAAAAGTATCTTAAATATCTAAATATTTCAAAGAGTTCAAGAATAAGGACACTAAATTATTCAGACACCTCATTGCTCTATCCACTTTTCATTAAATTCAACCATGGTACCTTTCTGCAAGATGATTTTTAATTTGTTGAGACTGGTAATGGGAAGTGTGGTGTACTAATTTATGTAAAATGCTCCAATTGCTGAGATAACTGACTCTTCTTAATATTTTGTCATTAATTATAATAGATTTTTAATTACCATTGGAAGGTTTTGTAATTAGTAACATCTAGCTCTATAAGCAGTGACCCTAAGCTCTCTAATTGACATAACACGTAAAAATTACTCAAAGTATGTTGTAATGGTGCTTCATGTCAAGACATTCAATCTGAATCACATTTGTTTTGGAGAAGATGGATTTGTGAAATCCATCAAGGATGTGCTGCAGCTCAAGTGCTTTCCAGCACACCTACAGTTATCTTCAGAAAGGCGAGGAAAAATTTTACAGAATTTGGAAAAAGATTTATCTATAATATGGACTTATTATTATTAGCTAGGATGGGCTATATATTTTTGTTTATCAAGCTGTCTTCATAGAGAATTTTAAGCTATCAAGTAATGACAAGGTTTTCAATGATAACGTAAACATGTGAAGGAAGACTAAATTCAATATTTAAAATTTTAAGAGCTATTTTATCTCAATATTGATTTCCACCCAATCCTTGGGTGTAGTTTTTAAAATCATTAATAGCAAATCATATTCTAAGACACAGAAATTAGTGAAAATCTTGAAAGATTTTGATGAATACAGTTGCCATATGCAATGAAGTTATACATCCTACCTACATTTAAGCACAGTACAATTACAGTTCTGTTTGAATGTAAAAGTGAAGCTGTAATGATGGGAAATTATAACTCACTCCACCATTCTTTTGACATTGTTGCTGTAAGTGCTCTGACTCTGATTAGTATGTAGCTAATAGATAAACAGCATGCTTGTATAAGAATCCTAGGAACGAACTTCAAAAAATACAGACTCCCACCTTAAGACATCCCTGCTCTGGGAGACTTGCTGACCGTCACTGATGGGGTCAGGGAGACGTAGAGTCAGCATGATGTGAGTCCAGGACGGTGTGCACAGGACCATCACTCCCCTAGCGGAATAGGACTGTGCTCATCGGCACTAAGAGAACTTTTCAACTTCCTTGATCTCTTTCTTCTCTTTCCTTCTTCCTCCTTATAAAAACCTCTGCCTCCACTGAGATGTGGAGATGGGCTTTGAGACATGAGTCCCCTATCTTCCAGATGGCTGGCATCTGAATAAACCACCGTCCTTCATATTAGCACCTGTCATAGTGGCAGGCAGTCAAACCTGCTCTCAGTCACATGAACTCCAGGATAAATAATGCATTTTAAGTATATTAGTGAAAGGGGTTACTATAATACACTCAGTTCTTCAGGTGATTATTTCTCACAATAGCCACACTAATTTCATTTAGTGAAATGGTTTTATACATTAGGTATACTGACATTTTACTTTTACATTTTACAAGGCAATTTCTGGGATAATGTTTAAATATCATTAATGGGTACTTTTAAAAATGAAGTGCTGTGTGAAAGGGTATATTTTTATAGGTACTTCTGTAATAAAATTTTACCAAAGGTGTAGCAATATAATCAGAATATGTTCTTAATTATATGCAGTTGATTTGATGCTTAAAGCATTGTGTTTTTTCTAGGTACATAAAATTCAACCAAGTAAATGTTGCCATTGAAGGGAAAGATAAACTACATTGTTCCAAGTTTTCTCAACATCAAGATAACTTTGTAGAAGAAAGGCATTGTAGAAAATATTTTTAAAATATTACTTAGATGTTCACTTTTATGTATAGTTTTATAAACTGTCAGCTACAAATCTCCAGCCCTCTCATGTTAAATTCTTGGAAGTATTTTTTTTAATTAGTACTCTAAGTTATTTTGTTTAATACCCCTTTATAATTTTCTGTATCACCTTGCTACCGTTCTCCAAGTTCCTGCTTTGGGATTGCTTAATAACTGCATGGTTTGCTCATTTGAGACAACGAAGGTCACAGAACTAAGTTTTCTCCTAAAGTTAAAATGCTTCTAACAATTCACTTTCCCCTTCTTATTGCACGTATAGGATAATTAAAAGTGTAAGTAGTCATATTCTTAAGTACATATGACTTTTATGGTTATAAATAGAGACAACATACAATAATTCCTAAAAATTTCTTTTACTGGCTGATATTCTGATTGACCTTTCTCCATTGAAATTCCTTCCCATTGAACTCACAATGATAATAGTTTATAAAACCTAAGTGTCTATCAAATATTGAAGAAGTAGCTAATAAGACTCCATGATTTTTAGTTGGAAATATATTGAATTGCCATTACCTAAAAGTTAGTTTTCTCTATCTAATATTTGATGCCAACATTAAAATTCTTTTAAAAACTCCTTTCCAAGACCATAAAGAAAGTATTCATATTAGTAAGATACCTTAAAAATGCCTCAATGACTGTGGCCATATCGATGCCATTTAGGAAAATTTTAGCTCCATATGGATTATTTATTTTTCTCTCTAAAGATTAATATAAACCTATGAAGAAACTAAATTTGATACACATATTAGTGAATATGCTCTTGTTAATATAGATTTTTTAAAAAGATTTTATCTATTATCTTTAGAGAGAGGGGAAAGGAAAGAGGCAGAGAGGGAGAAAAATATCAATGTATGGTTGCCTTTCACCTGCCTCCAGCTAAGGACCTGGCTGGAGACCTGGCTTGCAACCTGGTTATGTGCACTGGCTGGGAATTGAATCAGTGACCTTTGGGTTCACAAGCTGGTGCCCACCCACTGTGTCACCAGCCAGGCCCTAGATTTTTTAAGTTATGTAAAAATAGCACTAAATATTTAAATTCCATTAAAACCCAAAGTATTAAATTGTAATATGTCTGCAAAAGAATCTCTATCTTTTGTAACCATTGTCTAAAATTTAGAAATGACTTATTTTTGATCTGTGTTTCTTGGACTAACGCATGATGGTATGGTTATTATCCAAGAAGTCTAAGCTAAGCACAGCCCAAGCTATCTACTTTTACTCTCTATTTTTAATAGAAAGACAGAGGATGCTCAATGTGTTGATTGCATGATTAAGAAAGAAAGCTAAATAAAATAGAAAAGCAGGCTGAAGAAAAGGTGATAGATTTGCATAGGGCCAATTTAAGTTAGCCTATGTGGCTTCATCTCTAGAGAAAAAAGGTGAGGAGTATTGCTACTAAAAGTACAAAGCACTAAGGTATTTCAGATCATTTAAATGGTCCAACTGTCCTACTTTTCACTGACTAATTCTTAAAAACTCTTCTGAAAAGGAAATAGCTTCCACTTATTTACAAAACAAGCACTGTTCAAAATTGACACCAGTATTTTTGTTTATCACATTATACGCTGGAAGCACTAGGGAAAAGAAAGAAAAGAAAATCACAGACTTGCATCAGGACTCTTAGAAAGACAAGCACAAGATAAACCTGACTTTCTCATTTTTAAATTATGGTGTTAGCCCTGGCTGGTGGCTCAGTGGATTGGTGCCAGCCTGCGAACCCAAAGGTTGCTGGTTTGATTCCCAGCCAGGGCACATAACCAGGTGGCAAGCCAGGTCTCCAGCCAGGTCCATAGCTGGAGGCAGGTGAAAGGCAACCACACATTGATATTTCTCCCCCTCTCTGCCTCCCTCCCTTCCCCTCTATCTGGAAATAATAAATAAAATATTTAAAAATATATATTTTAAAATAAATAAAATTATGGTGTTAGATTTGGATGGGAAAACTTATGAACAATAATTATAACAAATACTAATGCTTATCCAGAAAATGTTTACTCAGACTGATTCTGGGCTATGCTTTTTAATACCATCTTTTTCTAATGTATTTCTATCATTTCTATGATACAGGTTATATAATAATCAAACTTAGAGAAATTTGGATCAAGGTTATGCAGCAGAAAGTGGCAGAATCTGAATTCAAACTCCTACTGAATAATCCGACCCTCAGGTTCACTGGTTCCATTAGTGTTAACATCACAAAAAGAATAAATGGGCCTGGTTCAGCAGCACCTGCTAGATCACATTTCTAAAAAGACTCAAGAATGTAAGTGCCCACCTCTTACTGAATTCTTATCCCTCTGAGCATCGCTTACTGGTAGGGACCCGTCTCCCAATCCCACCCCTTATTGCCTCCTCTGCCAGAATATAAATCTAAACTTCTCATCTTATTAATTTTTTTGGAGAAATAGTATTTAAAATGATAAGGATTTGCATAAAAACAAGACATATAGACCAATAGGATGGAATAGAGAGCCCAGAAATAAATCCATGCATTTATGGTCAATTAATATTTGATAAAGAAGGTAAGAGCATACAATGGGCTAAGGACTGTATTTTAAAAACGCTCTTGGGTGATGTCTCTCTTCCTCTCTGCTTCTCTCCCTTCCCCACTCTCTGAAAATGATAAAACATTTTTCAAAAAATGATGTTGGGAAAATTGGACACATACATGCAAAAAAGTGAAACCAGGTCATCTTCTTTTGTTGAGAATTTAGTTTTATTTATTTTTTAAAAGATTTTATTCATTATTTTCAGAGAGGGGAAGTGAGGGAGGAAAAAGGGAGAGAGACATCAATGTCTGGTTGCCTTTCACCTGCCTCCAGTTGGGGGCTTGGCTGGAGACCTGGCTTGCAACCTGAGTATGTGCCCTGGCTGGGAATCAAACCAGTGACATGGGTTTGCAGGTTGGTGCTCAGTCCACTGAGCCACACCAACCAGGGCCTCAGACCACTTTCTTACACCATACGTAAGAATAAACTCAAAATGCATTTCCTTTTACCTAGAGCTGCTAACAGGTTTCATCTGTTGCTACTTGCTGTGGACAGGGGTTGGTTTCTTTACCTCAGCCACAGCTCTGTAAAGACATCATAGTAAATTCTGTTCCCTTAATCTTTTATATATCACCTATTTCTATCTGAATCCTGACTGGTAGAGGCCATTTTAAATATTTTTCTTGAAACAATTTAATCATTTATAATTTTATGCAACATGAACATGACCACTTCATCTACTAGTATCGAGTACACATTAATATTAAAGTTTAAGCTTTGTAGAAAGAAAAAGATAAAAAATATTAATGCTATTTTTTATTTTTTTTAAATTTTTTTCCTTTAAGCCCCCACCTCTGGGTTTCTAGTCAAATAACATAGTTGAAAAGAGAATTATCTTGGGGCTAGGATGGCTGAGTTGTAGATTTGTAATATATTAGTAGCTACATGATCCTCTGTGCTTCATTTCTTCATCTTTACCTATAAAACATTGTACTACAGCAACCTCACAGTTTTTACGTGTGTGTGTGTGTGTGTGTGTTTAAGGAATAATTAAAGTAATTAGGCTGACATTAAGTAACATGCTTCATAATCTTACTATTTTTTATTTGCAAAAAGTACATTTAATAAATGTGAATTACTTAGCATTATTCTGGGGGTAGAAAGTTCTCCTACTTTGTGTATGTTAGGAAATGTCTTTCCTTTGCCCTCATCTTTGACTAACAGTTTGCTTGAATATAGAATTTCAAGTTTGCAGATAATTTCCTTTGGCACCATGACAACCTTACTTCGTAGTTTCCTGGATTCAGTTGTTACAAATGACAAACCAGCTGCCACCCCAACTGCTGTTCCTTAGAGAGCTCAGTCATTATGTCTGACAGCTTTTAAGATTTTTTCTGTTTACTCATAATCATTAGTCAGTTTGGGTTAAAATTCACTTTTGCTTTAGAGTCTCAGAAATTTAGGTTAATTTTTAATCTCAGGATGGCAAAAATGCTTAGATATCATTTGCTCAAATGTCACTTCTTCACCAACTTTTCCATTCTGTTTGGATGGGGATACTCCAATTTTGTCTTCTAATGTTTGCGTAACAGTGTTCTCCAAAACAACTTTTTGCGATGAGGGAAGTGTTCTATCTAAGCATTTTCCTGAATGGTAGTCAAGGGCTTTGGACATAAAAAGTCCTGCCGCTGAAGCAGGATAGTAAAAAGCTAGGGAAATTCCTTGGCAAGTGAAATAAAGGGAACTGAAACAAAATAATTACACGAGGCTAAACAATTTGAGCAATTTGTGGACAACTAATGAATCATGAGGTTTTATTTTCCCTAACCAAGGGTACTTAAGAGCAAATGGTTTACTCATTCCAGACTGTCAGGGGACAGACCAGCCTAGGTCCTGGTCCCTCCTTGAAAATGTTCTAGAAAGTAAACTGACCAGAAAATAACCCTGACCCCTCTTTACCTACATTTTGATGATGTGGCATATTGAAGGACACATGTGGAAAGCTAATGAATATTCTGCTCAGACCCTCCCCTAGGATCCCTGCCCAATACAGAAAAGTAAAAAGTTTTGAGACCAAGGAGCCACTTCTCCCTCCCTCCAAGGCATGCCCATGGCCTTTTTTCTTTAGGCTTTTGCATCTGCTCTTTTCTTCCTAAAGGTCCCCATGAGAGTTTCAACCAGGGGACAATGGACAGTGACTGCTTGTCCAGGGCTTACACCCTGAACCTGTCTCCAACACCCCCTTTTTCTCAGACTTCCAGTGAACCAACAGCAGCCCCAGCTTGGCTCGCTTCTGTCACCGTGACCTTCAGTTCTCAGTGAGTTCATGCAGCCCAGCATGGCCCACTTCTTTTCTAGAATGTTACTAAGAAGCCAAAGCAGCCCTGCCTAGGCTCTCTGCTGTTGCTTCTTCTTCCTTAAGCCCTTCCTTATTTCACTGTCTCCAGCTTTAACAAGCATCCTCTCAAAATCACCTGAACTCATACTGTGAAACCTTTCCTGCATAAAGTCAAGAGCCCAGAACTACCAGCCAGCCTAAGACAGACCTGTTCAGGCCCAATTCCCTTCTGGTAACACTATGACTGAAGAATTGAAATTTTACTTAATTTTAACATATACATTTAAATAATCACATGTGTTTAGTGACTGCTATACTGGATAGTATAGCTGCACAGTATTCATTCATCTTTTATTAGTTTTTACTTATCTTTATATGTGATGAATTCTGGATAAATGTATAAGTATATTCTGGATGAATTACTGTTTTTCCCAGTCACTAACTCTTCATTTGTCCAGTACAGAGTTAGTATCATTAGTTGGCATGTTTTGGTTATTATGTTTTCCGCCAAGATTTCTAATTCATTTTCTTATACCTCTTACTTTCCTTATTTTCTTTTGGTTTGTCTTTTTTATTTTTTGGTAGTTTTTTTCCAGACTATCCAATTACAAATAGGTTGTAAAGTTGAATTTTGAGGTTCTTGAGCCAAGATTAAATGAAGGCTATCTCAGATCTAGGGACTGCAGCTTTGGTGAATGGTGTTAGCTGTGGCTTCTAGCTTTCCAGGTCTGCCTTGATGGTGGTGGTTGGCAAAAGTTGGGTTTTTGTGTATCTGTTTGTTTCCATCTTCATTTATCAGGAAACTATTGTAAAGGGTTTTAAAATCATTTTACCTTGAAGGAAGCAAATACACCAATTATTATTGTCTTTTTCTGACCAAGAACTCTGTGATTTCCATATTTCAACCCTGCTTATAACTATCTAGTTTCTCTTTGTTTGTTCTGAGCTTATTTTTTTCTTTCTGTTTTCTACTGGCATTTTTATCCACCACTGAATCTGAGGAGATGAATCAAATGTGTTCCTAGGCAGTCATCATGATGAAAGGCTGAAGTGCATGTTTATAGCATAAGGCCCGTTAACAGAGAAGATGCTGATTTTTACAGCCACTGGTTTTTTTTGTTTGTTTGTTTGTTTTAAAGATTTTATTTATTACTTTTAGAGTTATGGGAAGGGAGAGGGAGCGAGACATCAATGTATGGTTGCCTTTCACCTGCCTCCAGCTACAGACCTGGCTGGAGACCTGGCTTGCAACCTGGTTACGTGCGCTGGCTAGGAATCAAATACAGCCACTCGTTTTAAATCACAGTATATCTCATTATGCCAAGGATGCAACTTTAAAACTTAAAAAATGGTTTCCTTATTATGATAAACACACCTGAAAGGTAATTAATTTTGCTGTGAAGTTTTAAAACTTATTTTTGAAAAGTTACATTTGACCTGAATTGTTTTCTTTTGTCATTGTAATGATTAGTATTAGAGATAATATGGTACTAAATAAAAGATGCCAAATCTTAGAAGAATTATGGTACAAAGTTTATCTTAAACATATTCAGATTGTGACTTATGTTAAACCACTGCAGAAATGAAATAATGTATTTAATAAGACTTTCATCAAGCAAATAGGAATGTTTGAAATTAGTGATGTTCCCAACAGACTTCTAGGTCATACAGGGTTGTTCTGTTAATATTTGACTAAATTTACATGAAAACTTTTTTGTGTAACTTAACATCTTTTTATTATCTGTGACTTTCTATTTATAACAATCTTCTTTAAATGGCATACATTTTGCTTTGTGATATAACACATTAAGTGTGTGTTTGTGTGCGCGCATATCTGAAAAGCCTTATGATTGATAAGTAAATGCATGTATAAGAGTTGCTTAACCAGTAGATTTAATATAAAATGGGATCAGTACTCTAGATTTGAAAAACCCTGTTTTTAAGGTACATGAAGGAAGCTGTAAAAATAATTGAGTTTCAGATAGAACTACAATTTAAATGTGCAGTAACCTCACTTTTCTAACCTCTGAACTGTTAAAGGACAGTTGTGCTACTTAATGCATTTTTATTTTCCTCAGGAGAAAGTGCATTTTTCTAAGACCAAGAGTAAGATTTCCTGCAATCTGCTTCTTTGTGCCAACCACAAACTATACACACACACACACATTATATGTATGTGTATGTATATACATATATGTGTATATACATATATATGTGTGCATATATATAGTTTATAAAAGAATGTGTGAGACAAGAGACCAATGTTTGTATATAAAGAATTACTCCTTATGCTGGGAAAAGTTGTTTGAAAACTATCCAGAATCCAGAGTACTGTGCTGAATTATTTTTTTATTATAGAAGTCCTCTCTGCCAATTTTTAAATAACTATCAAATGGCAATGATGCATTAGGAACTGTTCTAGGCGTTGTATTTGTGTCCTTTTAAAATATTTCAAAATTATAGTTTACATTCAATATTATTTTATATCAGTTTAAGTGTATAGTGGTTAGGAACTCATAAACTTTACAAAGTATTTCCCCCAATATTTCCAGTACCCAACTAGCACCATACATAGTTATTACAATATTATTGACTGTATTTTCTATACTGTAATTTACATCCCCATGAGTATTTTGTAACTTCCAATCTGATATAGCCAAACTTAAATCTGAATATGTTTGACTCTAAAATAGTTTATACCCGTAACAATGATTGTATGTATATGGCTATTAGCATGGATAGCTAATTAGTCAACTTTGTAGCAGAATTGTTTTCATATTTAATAATAAAGAGGATAAGAATGTTCACTGCATTTACCTGAGTATGAAAATTAAGTTAAAATTCCAATATGGTTTGGAATGAGGGCCCACAAAGCAAAAGCTAGTTAAAATGCACTAAAAGAGAAAGGTTAGATTGCTCTCTCAGTACCAAAACTTTTATATCCTGAAATGAAATTGTTTAGGTCCAGAAGAGCAAAGATAATATGAAAGATATTGCATAAAAGGTAACAAACTCCAGAAAAGAAGTAATTGATAAAACTGTGCTGTTTAAAGGTTTTTCTGGGAGGATTGGTGGAAATCCCCACAGCAGAACTTGAATTTGCTGTATTTCTTGGTGGAAAGTAAGCAGTGAGCACAGGTAGGTCATATTTAGTTGTTCTTTTTCTCTTATTGTATCCAACTTTCAAATTTTTTCTCTACATTTGCTCTCAAGGATATGAGTGGGTCCGAAAATGGTTTACATCCATCAAGGCTTAGAGAGGCAAAGGAATTTTTATTCAGGGTCACACCCCTACTAAGTGGTAAAGGGACAGAGCCTGCATTCCTGTTTTCTCATCGTCTCCTCGCTCTCTCTCCTCTCTTCCGTCTTTCCTTCAACCCTTTTGCCTCTATTCCTTCCTTTATCAGTGTTCCATCATTTGATACATTTTGAAGGTAAAGAAAATAGTAAACATTATGGAAGCCTCATTATTTTTCTAAGATATTCTTTAACCCCTCAAACAATTTACTTCACAAATAAATGCTCTCCCTTTAAAAGTTTCTTTAGGCCCTGGCTGGTGGCACAGTGGATAAGGTGCCGGCCATTGAACCCAAAGGTCACTGGTTCGATTCCCAGCCAGGGCACATAACCAGGTGGCAAGCCAGGTCTCCAGCCAGGTCTGTAGCTGGAGGCAGCTGAAAGGCAACCATACATTGATGTCTCTCTTTCTCTCTGCCTCTCTCCCTTCCCCTCTCTGAAAATAATAAATAAATAAAATCTTTAAAATAAAAAATAAAGACTCCTTAGTGAACTGCCATCAATGAAGTTTCTCTCACTTG
This sequence comes from Noctilio leporinus, assembly GCA_004026585.1. Classification (NCBI taxonomy): domain Eukaryota; kingdom Metazoa; phylum Chordata; class Mammalia; order Chiroptera; family Noctilionidae; genus Noctilio; species Noctilio leporinus. Next base: position 482,116 of record PVIW01000147.1, read on the forward strand.
CTCAATGGGCTACATTTTAAATGATTTAGAAAGCTGAAGGACTGAAGATAATTATTAAATCAATATAATAAAGAGGGAGGACATTTAAAACAGTAAATAAGCAGATAACTACCTATAGTATCATAAACCTTAAAACTGAAAGACCTCATCTTTAATTTTTAATGTAGAAAAAAGAAAAATACTGAAGGTAAAGTACCATAAATAAAGTGTACTAATGTTAGCATAAGTTATTTGGTCAGAAGTAAAAACAACTTTTAAGAAACTTATCAAATATTACTTTAATAAACAAATTATAGTCCAATGAAGATAGGGTAATTTATCCTGGTATTTCAATATTTTGGTGAACTTTAAGTCTGATTACTAGAGGAACTAAAATCTTGATTAGAGCATCAAAAATTGCTTTGATAAAACAAATTGTTTTCTTGGTTCTCTAGTTAATTTTAGGTATTAATTATATATATAATTATATATATATAATTATATATATTATATATATAATATTTATATATATATATATACACACACACACACTTATAAAGAAAATATGCTAACATGCTAAGCATTTGTCTTCCTTTTTCAGATTATTTGTCCAAGAAGGAACTTATGAAAAAGAACATGATTCAGAAAACTATAAATGTATTTGAAAAAAACATAAGAATGCACATGTGGGTTTTTGAAAATACCAGCCACTAAAGATTTGAAAGAGGGTAATACATTATGCTGGAAATTTTAAATGAAAACGAAGCCATTTCTTCCTTATCTGGGACATTTTATAAAATAATGCAAAGAAAATACGTAAGCTGAAAATGATGTATGTTTTAATTAAAGTATTTTATTGACAATTTACAAATATAGACAATTTTAGAAATCAATTGGTTATTTGTTTCCTTTAAAACACCTCTCAAGTGTACAAAATATATTGTTTATTTTTGGCAAAATATAAAGAGTCTACTTCATATCCTTATCTGTGAACCACTCTTGTTTCTATCTATTTACTACCACTATTTCCAGAATTTATAGTTCCACATTTATCACTGCCTACACAATGTAACAGCTGCTTTTGTAAAGACCTATCTATTACTGTAGCTATAACAGAACAAGTTCCCATTGTTGCTTTTAGTTGTTGTCTCCCTTGCTAAAGACTCCAGCCATTTATCTCAGTGTTCGCACACAGAAATTGAAATGTATAAAAGTGGAAGTTATTAAATAGAGTCTGCGCAGGAGAAGAAAGACCTCTCCAGGATGCCAATTCAGCTGCAACATCTCCAATTTCGCACAGTGGTGAAGGCAGAATTAGTATACACAGGAAGGGCTTATGGCTGCAATCTGGTGGGTGTAGGGAAGGGTGAGTCTCATCCCTAGCTACCTGGTTATAAAATAAATTCTGCTTTGCATGTCAGGTGGAGTTTGGGATTCTCCATTTGTATAAAGCTCCAAAGAGGTAAATGTCAAAGGGTGAGGGTCTGGTGAACAAGCATGAAACTGAATGGAAAGCACATGGTGTTTCCTTAGGTTCTTGATTTCTTTATGTGATTGGAAGAGTTGGTCTAGCACGTGAGCTAAATTACACTCTCCTGAACCCCTGCCTCTCCGTTATCCCTTCATTCTGCTGCAGAGTTCATAAGATCAGAACTCAAGCTCAAGTTTTGACTGAATCAACAGCTATTGTAAACTAAATTATCACACTGCTGTAAGGAAGAAAATGCTCTGTTTTGACATATACAAAAACAGGTAGTAAGGTTCATAAGTGATTCCTAATTCAAGAAGCAGCAGTACAAAGCAAACTATTTTATAATAGTTTATTGGAAAGACCTAAAGCCATAAATTATTTGGTATTTTTATTACTCTAATATTTTCAAATGTTAAGCATATGGTCACTGATTATGAATGTCACCTTTTTTTTTTTTTTTTAAACTTAAAGCAAGACTCTGAAAACAAGAATAGACAGGAGCAGGAACATAGATGGGTATAATAACATGGCTAACCAAGAAAGTTACTTTTTTGAGTTTGGAAGGCATTACTTATTTTCTGTGTTTGTAGGACTGTGCAGAAGTTCATAACCCTACACGTTAATTAAGGAAACTGCCATGAATGAGCACAATTTAATTCTGTTTCATGTTTTGTCATTTTCTCCATCAATAAGCATCAATACTCACTGAAAGAGAAAAGAGAATTTATTTTCTATTAAGAAAAGAGCCAAAGAAAAGTAAAAACAATGAATTTTGTCACATTAAAAATTGGAAGTTCAAATGTCAGAATTAATGTCATCAATCAAATTTTAAATGAATTTTTAATAAACCAACTAAGGCAAAATTTTTTAATAAATTATTTTTCTACGAACTATTTTTCTCTAATTTGTACCTTGTTCATGCATGGAGGTTTTTGCCTCATATAGACTCTCAAATCTTTTTTTTTTTTTGCCTCATTCAAACAATAATCATCCTTTATTTGCCTCATATTTTCTTATTTTGGTGTCAGAAGTGCCACATACCCTAGTGGAGGAATTTATCTGTGGTAGTGTGGTAATGGAATCAGGACTTGCCTTTTCTGTTGGTAATGGTCCTGCAACTTCACTTTCATTTTCCTAATAGCAGCCCTCCCAGGCTTTCTGCCCAAATCGGGGGGAGGATTCTACTGCTTGCACTCCATCAGCCCCAGCAAAAATACTGCCATGTCAGGTTGAAGGGTGGCATGTAGTACACATATTTCTGTGTGAGTGTGGCCATTTATTCTATTAATTCTATAACTGCACTAGGCCAACTATGGTTCCTAATTTCTGAAGTCATATTCCCCTTAGATGAACTAATAAATGCTAGGAAATATCTTCTTACAAATGCTACAAAACTTTGCATATAATTAAAATGTTGACCCATTCATTAAAATCTATTCATATAGTAAGAGGACCCCATTAATAATCATCGATAAAATGAAGAAAATTATGTCAAGGTCACTAAATGTATCAATTTTAACGAAGATTCTCTGAAGTGAATGATCCAAACAGTGACTTTAAGTAATTATTCAAGTGACTATTTTACTTTTACTTTATGTCACATTGCTGCAGATTCAATTCTTGCTATATTACACATCCTTTTCTTGAAGTTGTGAAATAAGAAAACGTCTTCTGTAAAAAAAAGCCAGCCATTAATATAATGAAAAGGCCTTACGCAACATCACTGTCACCTGGCAGCCAAGGAGAGTGTGCTAGAATGCATATGTGTGAACAATGTCTACTTCACTGTACTAGTCAGTGGGCTCAGTAGAGGCAATTGAGTGAGCCTGTGTACTGTATGGCTATCACATTCAAAATGACTGAGTGAGTAGAGCAACGAATCTGCGTCAAATTTTGCATTAAGCTGGAACATTCCTGGGTGGAAACTATTTGTATGATTCAGAAGCCACAGCTGTGGCAATGGGTGATTGGCAGGTTCACCATGACAATGCACCCACTCAGGTATCATGTATGGTACAGTTTGTTTTTTTTTTTTTTTGGCAAAATATCAAATCACCCAGATGACTCAGTCCCCCTACAGCCCAGATTTGGCGCCCTGTGACTTCTGGCTTTTCCTAAAACTAAAACCAATTGCCTTTGAAATTGCCTTTGAATTGCCTTCAGATTTGACAATCTGAAGAGATTTCAGGTGGTCAACAAGATGTAGGAAAACACAATGGGCAGCTGATGGCAATTGGAACTTGTGTAAGGTTCCAAGGTGCCTTCTTTGAAGGAGACTGAAGTGTCATTGTCCTACGTGCAGTGTTTCTTATATCTTTTTTTTTAATAAATGCCTCTGTTTGTCATATTACATGGTTGTATACCTTCTTGGTGAGGAAAGGAATAATGCCAAACACTCTAGTATTTTCAAGCATTGAAGAAACTTAGAACTGTGGCAAAAATGAAGAAAAGAACATATTTACTAATATAGTATGCATTTGTTCTTAAACACATATCTCAATTCATTTTAGGCTTTCCATTCCTATAAAAGATATATTTTTTTAATTTTGCTTTCTTTTGATATTTAGCTTTAGCAATTGGTTTTGATAGATTAGAAATCTGAGCAACTCTGTTGCATCGATGCTCTGGCTCCTGCAGAAGTAGGCGTAGTGTATCATGACAGGCTGAAATGGAATTCCTGCCCTGCAAAGGTAAGTTTCCCAGCAGTACTAGCGCAGACTGAAATAACTCACTCTTGACTGCCGCTGCAGAAAGCGTCAGTCGATATCTCAGACTGTAGCTATCAACCACGCTGCACTGTTGCCTGGGGCAGACACGCACAGACTCCAAAGTGACAAGGGGAGGTTAATGCATTTCCCTGAAGTAACTTAAGAGTATTAACCAGTTTCAGAGTCCTCACTTTTTTGACAATAAAGATCATCTCCAAGCCAGGAACACATATTTGATATATTGAGTTACAATGTACCATAATGCAATGTATCAATTGATTTTTTCTTATTCAGATGGAATATGTATTTATGAATTTTCTCTATTTTAACATGGAAGACACAGGGAAACAACATGGACAAACCAAAATGCTTGTCAAATTTCATGATGAAATTTCAAAGTTACAACGTTCTATGCGTGATTTTGTTTCTGAATTTCAATTAAATTATAGAGTAACTTTTCTGGATTACTTTCAAATAATCAAGAATTAGCCTTCTCTAAAAATAAAATTTCTATTATTTATTATTGGCTTCTAAGGAAAATGAAAACAGTATTGTTTGAGGGATAGTTATACCAATAGCTTTCCCACTCCCTGAATGGTGGTGTCACGTTGCCAGCTCAGGCCATGGAAGGCGTGCTTAAGGCACAGAAATTGTCAGGTCTCTAAATTCCTTTCCCCCTCTCAAACCAGGTACTGATCATATACCAGCATATTGTAGACGATCATACTACACTCTAGTCTGATAATATACTATAGAAATAATATAGTTTATACTATGGTACAGTATGATATATACTACAGTATTTTATCATATGTGCTATGGTATCATACTCTATATGTATAGTAAGTTGCAGATAACATACCATCTTTCCACCATAGCCATACAACTACAATGTCAGTAGACCTGAGTAATCAGAGGTGGAGAGTTAATATGCCTTCATCTTCTACAACTTGTAGTCAGTTGATATGGTGCAATGAAAGCAAGTCTTAGATCACACTCTGGCAATTGTGTATGCATTAAAAGGAAAAAATATTGATATGACAAGTTCTTCTAGGCTCAGTAAAGACTACTCTGTATTTACAGAGACTCTGGCAAGAGCCTTCTATGAAAGGCTTGCTACTGGGGGAGCATGTCAAAATGGCAACCTACTCAAACGCCTAAAAGTCAAGTGGGTTTTTAGAGTCCTCCTCAATAAAGTAGCGAGAACAAATAATCAAAAATTATTTGCTAGAGTCCTGCTCTGAAAAATGTTAATTTTTTCTAGCTAATAACCTCTGAAACACTATTCATTTCAAAGAAAAATAGAATAATTTTAGTCAGAATAAAGAGCTCTTATACTCATTAATAAGTCTGTTATTTCAATTTTAATAATTAGATTTTAAGTACTCATAGCTTTGTCTATAACATGAATTTGGTAATTAGGTTGTTGCAAATACTAACAATAGATTCAGATTAGTGTCTATACACATCAACTTTTCATTATAAAATATTAATGATTAAATGGAGAATATAGTATGATGCATCACGTCTCGTGCAGAATTTTTTGGCAAAACATCAAATCACCCAGGTGACTCAGCCCCCCTGCAGTTTATTTGGTGAGCACATTATTATTCCTATCTATATTCCTGCTCCTGTTTATTCTTGTTGTCTAGAGTCTTGCTTTAAATTAAAAACAAACTTATACATACAGAAAATAAAATGATGGTTGCCAGATGTGGAGGGTGGGAGGAATGGGTGAAGGTGGTCAACAGGTACAAACTTCCAGTTATAAAATAAATAAGTATTGGGGACATGATGTGGTGACAGAATAGTGACTACAGTTAATAACACTATTTCATGTTTAAAAGTTGATGACATTCGATCTTAAACATTCTGATAAGAAAATAATTATTACTGTGTACCATGACATATGTTAACTAGATGTTAAGTTTTTGAAAATGTAATATGTGATGACCATCTTTATATATATACATACACAAACACACATATGGAATCATTTAGTTGTACACCTGAAACTAATCTAGTGTTATATAGACAAATTATACTTTTAAAAATCAATATAAAAATAGAAAGAAATGGTGCTTATTCCCCCAGTTTCTGTGAGAAGGTAGGAGCCTAACTTCTGTAAGTGCCAATTAGCAAATGATGATGGTTTAATTCCATTGACCAACCTGCCCCACAAAAGTCCCCTGTCCCCAAGTGCTTTTGTTTTGAAGAGAATTAAGTTCGCTCTCTTTCCCCTATTGTCATAGTTTTTGGATAAAGTCACACTTGTCAAGTAAATTTTTAAAATCAGAACCCAATAAAAATGCATATACCTTACAATAAAATTATGAGAAACTACATATACGATTATTGACAGGGCATCTTAAAAAAACACATTGAATTATTTTTAAGTGACAGAAAAGTAATGTTAGCAGAAATGAGTGAATTTCCAGGTCCATAATCTATTTTAAGTAGAAAATATAATATGAGGGTTTTTTTTGTTTTTTTTTTTTTTTAGATTTTATTTATTATTTCCAGAGAGAGGGGAAGGGAGAGAGGCAGACAGAGGGAAAGACATCAATATACGGGTTGCCTTTCACCTGCCTCCAGCCACAGACCTGGCTGGAGACCTGGCTTACCACCTGGTTATGTGCCCTGGCTAGGGGATCAAACCAGTGACCTTTGGGTTCACAGGCTGGCACCTTATCCACTGTGCCACCAGCCAGGGCTGAGGTGTTTTTTAAAACGAGATCAACACACACACACACAAAGAAAAAGCAATATAAAAGACAAAATACATACAAAGATAAAAACAGGTTTAATTTGCTTAAATGAGCAAAGGAGGATTTTGATTATATTTTTCATGCAGTTCCATTAATAAAAGCAAGGAAATCATAGGGAGAGAAGTTAAAGTCTGATTAACAGATAGGGAACAAAGAAAAGGAATAATTAAGCAATTCTTAGGACACAAAGAATTTGCCAGTGGGGTGCTCAAGGCAGCAGTCCTGCACACTGCAATTCAGCATAGCTCTAAAATGCTTGCACTAAGAGGGAAATTGATGCTTTGGTTAGGTGAGACTTTGTAAGATTTCTAGAAAGACTTTAAAAAACTCAATAATTGTTTTTGGGGCAGCACACAAAATTCCACCAAAGAGTAACTTATGCCATATTTAAACGATTCGCTTAAATTAAGTAAGCTATTTATACTCACTAGTACATTTTAAATTAGTTGTAACCTCTTAGAAAATTGACTTGAGCCATCTCAAGAATTCTCTATCTAGACCTCTCAACATGACATAGAGCTCATTTATATTAACAGTCTAAGTCAAGTACTAGGGAATTCATCTTGCAGCATGACAGCCTTGATCCAATAGCGGGACAGGCTGAGTCAGACAGATTCATCTTCGGGCTGTTGGCAGCCGACTGCTAACCTGTGTTCCAAACTTGGAAGCCACTCAGATACTCTTACAGCTGAGAATTAAACCTGACCACCAGAACACTCCCTAGGCAATTTCTTAAGAATCATGAAAGCTGAGACCAGTAACCCCACCTCTTTTCCACAATTTCACTTTCCCTGATTTCAGTTACCCATGGTCGAACGTAGGGCAAAAATATGAAATGGAAAATTCCAGAAGTTAAACTGTTCCTGAGTTTTAAGTTGCATGCCATTCCTGAGTTACGTGATGGACACTCTAGTCATCCCACCCTGTCCCATTCTGTCCCACCCAAAATGGCACTCATCCCTTGGGCCAGCTTTTCCAGGTTACATATGTTTCCTACCTGTTAGTCACTTAGTAGTCTGCATGGTGTTGGCAGTGTTTACACTCAGGTAACCTTTATTTTACTTAATAATGGACCCAAATTGACAGTGATGCTGGCAATTTAAATATGCCAAAATGAAGCTAAGTGCTTTGTTTAAATGAAAAGAAATATATGTATAGGGGGGAAAAAAACATAGATAGCATCTCTAGGTTTTGACACTATTCATAGTTTCAGGCATCCCCTGGGGGATCTTAGAATTTTACCCCCCACAGATAAGGGTGGACTACTATGTATTTTAGCCTTAACAAACACCAAACATTCAACCTCTGGTCTTTCTTTTTGCATTTTAGTTTATCAATCCAACAGAACAAATTGATTTGCATTAAAAGACAAAATAATATAAAATATTTGAATTTTTTTTTTAAATTTCAAGGAGAAATAATAAGGAAGATTCTGATAATAATACAAAATCACATTGTTGTTTTGGAGTTAAAAAATGTGCTGAAATATTATACTTATTTGAAAGATGACTAACAAGCTTCCATATTCTAGTATTAAATGAAAAAGAGCATTTGTTACTCTAAATTGGAATGAAAGGTTCTTATTAGAGGAAGTTGTAGTTCTTCCTAGGACATTAATTCTTGGTCAACAAGGAAAAGGTACTTTTGCTTAAAAAATAGGGTGTTGCCTTTTGAATATTTGATAAGTACATGAGAAAATTATTTCCATGTTCTTACTAAAATGAATCTATGGGCAAGGGAATAATTTCCAGGCCAACCTCGTAGCAAAATAACCCTAGCACCAGAGGTTTAAGATTCTTTTCCTCCCAAACCCAAATGAAATTCCACCTTTGGGAAAGATCATCAAGATTAGAATGTCTATTCTAGTTTTATGGGTGTGGCAAAGTTAGCATTACTTACCCTAACAATGGCAGCTAGAATACTAGGTAGAAAAGCACAGGAGAATAATAGTACAGAAAATAATAACAAAAGAAGAAATGTTTTGTGCCACCCTGGGCCTTGCTGGGAAAGTGGAATAAAAGTTCCAAAGGTTCTGCAAGGTGGGATTCTGACTGAATACAAGAAGTTCTCTGTGCTTTTTTACCAATATTCTAGAAACAGGATGGTGTGGTATAACTCCATCAGTTTCAGACTGGGAAAAATATCTATTACAAATAAATAGCTTCTTTCTAAAATGTTGTTTCCATTACAGGAAAACCTGGTCAATGTTTTTTATCAGAATCTTTGAGTTGGATTTTGCACTCTACATGTTGTTTCCAATGATTCAAATTTCAGTTGTTCAATACCCATGTCACACCAATAGAAACAAGTGCTTACTCAGTGGTTCTGACTTGGTGACATGGTGCTATTAATAGTAATTACTCACTCTGTCTTTTCATATACCTGGAGGAGCTCTCAAAAAAAAAAAAAAAAAAAATCAAATTCCTAAACTATTTCTTCATACCGCACCCATGTTCTCTCATTCCTAAAAGAAATAAACTCTATTGTTACATAGAATTCTATGTCTTGAAAGTCCTGCTACTGAAGTTTGAATTTTAAACCAATGTGAACAGATCCATTTTTATTTCCTCTCTATTATGGGAGGAGTCAGTAGTGGGATAATTAGCCTGGTAATTTGGGTCAAAAATATTATGTTTCCTGAATTTTCACAAACTTGAAGTGTATTTTCCTTAAAAAAAATTGGTTAATTTTATTGGCATCAGTATATGTTGTATAAATGAAAATGTCACAGTGAGGATAATTAGGCTGAACATTGGAACAAAAATATTTTCTCCTGGAATAGTTAATAATTGAGGTTTATTTCAATTTGCTTGAAATATTTAGGCAATTTGTTACCCATGCAGTTTACCCTGTTAGTGTAAATTAGACATGGTGTAAAGGAGAACTACATTAGACTAATTAATTTCATTGGAACTTAGCTTTCAAAGGTTAAAGAGAAATTAAAAATATCTCTTATAATGAAATTCATCTAACATGTCCTTTGCTTCCTGCTCTACAGCATGGCCTTTAGCTGACATTTCCAAAAGAGAAAGCGTTCCGAGTCAGTTAATTTTAGTTAGCTAAGTTTTCCCTCTCAAGCAGCCAAACATTTTGACAGAAATATGTCCATCACCACCATTCACTGAAATTAGGAGAAAGCCTGAGCGCAACGAGGAGAGTTGGAGGATAAGCAAAACCAGGACCTGGATGGAGGTAAAGGAGTCAGGAGAAATTTCTGTTCCCAAATCCATGTTTCCCTGCTTTCTCAAATAGAACATAGTCAATACAATTTGCTCTTGCACAAGCATTTAGAGTCAACACTATGAAAACTATTAGAACTGCATGGTAATGCAGTTATACTTTAGTTTTGCAGTTAAGTAAAATAGTAAGTAAATCTATATTATCCTTCTTTTTTTTTTTTTTTTTTTTTTTTTTTTTTTTTTTTTTTTTTTTTTTTTTTTTTTTTTTTTCAGTTTTCTATTCTAATTTTATGGCCTTCTATCTCCATCAGCATGTTGTCAGTAGTCCGTTCTTTCTGCTGACAACATTGCTGCGTGTAGCATTCTTATCACCTTCTCAGGTTCAGTTTTACGTGGACTCTCAGCTGAGACATTAGATAAGTTGTAATGACATTGGTACGTATTTCCTTGCCCCATACACAACTTTCACATGTATTCTATATTTTGTTATTTTTTTTAAATCATTCAGTTAGATTAGTATGGTTTACTGATTACTAAATAATAGATATTGGGCACACTAAGAATCATGTCTAAAAATACATTAAATTGAGAATGAAAGATGAGTTACATGCATGGACTTAGTGCATGAGCTTTGTGTTATCTTTAGGTAATATGTGGCACTTTCCTGCTAATTTTCAAGTTTTCAGCCCTGTTTGGTGGTTGAGGTTCTTTCACTATTTATTATAATGCTAAGGACTTGAAAGAGAAAGTAAAGAAGCTTAAAAGATCTGAGTTCTGTTTAAGTAATAGATAAATAGAAGATGATTAAAAACCAGTGGAATTAGCTTAAGAACAGTTTATTTACAATATCAGAAACTTTAAATTCACAAGGAACGGCACTGGAAATGACATTTCTTGGAAGCAAGCTTCTGGAGGGCAATACGGTTTTTAGTTTGCTTAAAAAAAAAAAAAATACACAGCAGAGCGTGGTTTTTGAGAAGACAGCAGAGAGGGAATCGCCCATGTGTAAGCACCAAGGAGGAACTGTAACCAAACACAGATCAGCTAGCTGCCTACTGCAACAAAAGCCAAACCCTCCAGACATGCTGGTGAGAAGGAAAGTGGTTTATTCAGATGCCTGCAATCTGAGAAGATGGGGCAGTTGCATCCCAAAGCCCATCCTAACATCTCAGGACAGGCAGGGGTTTTTATAAGGAGGGAGAGGGAAAGCAGAACAAAGATCAAGGGGGAGGAGGTGGAAAACTTCCATACCTGCAGATGAGCAAGGTCTATTCTGATAAAGACCTCAAAATGGGTCAAGAGGTAGCTTGGTGTGCATCATCCTAGTTTTACATTATCTTGATTTTATGGTTGAAGGTCAGCAAATCTCCCAAAGCTGGGATGACTAAAGGTGGGAGTCTGCATCTTTTGAAGCTAGTCCCTAGGATTCTTATACAAACATGCTATTTATCTATAAGCTGCATATTGATCAGCACTTACAGAAACAATGGGAAATGATTGTTGGGTGGGTTACAATTGCCTACTGTTAGAGATGCATTTACCAGGTGTGGCATTTTCCTCTCACAGTATCAGGGGTTTCTTTCCTTGGAACACTGATGTAAATGTGTGCTTGTCCTGGTAGTACACTTCATCTCTATCACCTTTTTGAAACCTTCCAATATCTAAGTTTGTCAGCTGACACAACTTGGCCCCAGGAAAGCCCATCAAAATTAGTGGATCACGTAGTTGTCCCATTTTTTCCTGAAAGATCCCCTTTTTGCGATTTTCTTTTTTACTTTTTTTCTCAAACTGTATTCTAAAATGGACTGCCAGTCAGCATTCCCATACTCCGAACTAAATCTCTGTTCAAATCTTCATATACTCTCCAGACTCAAAGGATTTATATTAGTGGAACCTGGCTGGATGTAATCCTTAGCATGCATGAAACTTCATCTATCACGGAACTCCGTGAACTAACTACATTACATGTAACTTGAATATATAAAAAATGAATTTAGCCTTTTTCTTCACAAAATAATGCCTCCCAAATTTCTTTATAAAAGGGACTTAACGTTAGCAGAAGCAACATGTTTGTATTAAGGGTCTAGGAATTTATCTTCCAAACACACTCGCCTGATAAGCATATATTGTTACTGTAGATAGTTATGTAATACAGGTGTGGGAAGAAGAAGGTCAGGGGATGGGGCTTCAGGAACCCTGACACCACATTGTGTTGTATTGGGAGGGGAGATAAGGGGTAAAAATGTAAACACAATTATTTTAAATCTGTCCTTTGTCCTTCATTGGCTCTAACCTTGCTGAAGTCACAATTCGCTCTTGTTAAGGGTGCCATTGATTTTACCTATCCAAAGACAGAATCAAAACATTTTAAATTCTTTATTCCCTTTATCAAAAAAGCCACTGTTTCAATCTTGCTAATCCTGTCACTTGACCCTGACACCATAACAGCCTCTTAGCTGGCATCTAATTTTCAGTTCTTCAGCTCACATTCTGCATATAACCATCAACAGTCTTCACTGTGCATTATCCTTAGGAAACAGAAAAATAGAGAGAGGAGACATAGGGAGACAGATAGAGATTCCTTATTTCTGGTTAACTTGAATATATCACATTTTTTATTGGAATGTAAAGAGTATGAGCTTTGGGATTGAATAGAATTAAATATAACTTCTGATTTTAATGCTCAAATAGGTAAGTGAACTTGAAACTATCTTACTTATAGCATTGAAAATAAAATGAAACTACATTTTTTCAAAGAGAACTTCCCAAATCTTCCCAGGAAGAATCTATCTTATTTTTATCAATGTTTAATCAAGAATATTTGCCTCTTTTTATTTAGTATTTGTCACATCGCATTTGGAATTCTATTATGGCAATTTTTATAGTTTTGTGTGTTTTCCAAGAGTGTATACACTTATTTAGGTGGTGAATCTGTCTTGTTAATTTTGTTACCCCTTCATTGTAGAAGCCATGCAAAATAATTACATAATTTTCTCTCTTTGGAGCATCAACATTAGGCATTACAAAGAAATCAAATCTAGGAGTTGACAGATAGGGATTATGCATTAATTTCATCAATAACTTGCTCTCTACTATTGTATGAACCATTTAACTTTTTTCCATAGAACTTACTTAAGCTATGAAATAAAAAATGTCATTACTTTATAGTTTCTTCTTAGAGATCATAAGTTTGTGTATTGGTGGTGAGAGGGGGCTCATTTTGGAAACATTTATTTTAAAAATACCAAACAAATTTAAGTTAATATTTTCTCAAAATATCCCCATCACTTGCCCCTTGTTACCTGAACACTCTACCTCATAATACTTTTTATGTTATATCTTTTTTAATTATATCTTTTCAAGAAAAAAAATTTAAAATGACTTAGGTTTTTTTCCTACAACAAATGATTGCATTAAGAGCACTTTACAGTTATCAAGGAGTTTGTGCTCTTTAATGGAAATGTTTAGAAAATTTTTCAGATGTTGATCCCTATGCTATCATTTAGAAAAAAAAAAAAGCTCAACATTCTTTACAACTGCCCATCCCACACATGAAATGGATTTGACCCTTTCTATAGTCTCTTTCACTTGTCATTTATCTTGGGTGCCAGGATTTTGTATTTCTAGGTGATGCAGTGAAAGGTGAAATCACATCCAATGCTCTCTATTTTAAAATATTTTTAAAGAATAAGATTATTTTGAACTCAAATAATCATTAGAAATAGAGAAGAAAAAAAGATGTTTTTTAAACCTGATCTATGGGATGCTTTCTTTTGAACTTAGAGTTCTTCCTCCAAAGTTTAAGGAAATTGGTATAATAACAATAATACATGGCTTAAAAATAGCCTCTACTGAAAAACCTCTTTACCCAAACTTAAATTGAAACACAGAGCTAAAAAGGACAGATGATGCAAGACAGTGTCATCAACATCCTGAGGCACAAAGAAAAGTAGAAAACATACATGCAGAGAATAACAAATGCATTGCCTGACTGGATTTCAACATGTTTGCTTGACTGCTCTGAATGACATGGAACTGGGCTGATGTTGAATAGTTGTCAAACATGTTTGCCCTATTTGTACTGTCTTGCCTTTTCTCAAGTCAGCATTCACCAAAAGAAAAAGGCTGAAAGAAAATCAAAATACGTAGAAATTAGAGGCAACAATTCAAATAAAATTTCACTAGTAATCAAAAAATGCAAACTAATGCTATAATAAGATATCATTTACATCAATCAGATCAGCAACTTGGTTTTATATTACTCTTGATAGGTAGGGGCATGGTTCACGTGAACACTTTTACCCTGTTGGTGGGAATGTACATTTTTTTTATATTTAAGTAGCTAGGAGAAATTTTATTCATCACGGCAGTGCCCTCCAGTCCTACTGGAGTGGACAGAGTGGGACCAGCTGTCTGAGCTAAAAGGATTATTCAGCCCTCCAGCCAGGCTTCAGAAGACCTTGCTCCGTCAGGGGAAGAGAACAGGGAACTCTGTCCTTAGCCTCCAAAGGAGGCAAGCACTCTCCTCTACTCTTCATTCTGTAGTTGATCTTCCAGCAGTATCAGCAGCTCCAACCTGCACTCTCACTTGAAGCTGGAGAAAAAATATCGTACGCTAAAACAATCAATCCCTCACGCTCGCCAGAATGTTTACCTGAGAAATTGTCACTTCTGAGAGGAAATTTAGTTACCAGCCGGTGTTCCTGCCACGTTTACGCAGAACACACTTTGCTATTAAAAAGCCTTATTTTGAGGAGGAGAGATTTTCAGTGATTTTTTGTTACTCCTACCTTCTTCTTTGCACTTTTCTGTATGTGTAAATATTTTAGAATGAGCAGATAGTGTTTGCAAACATAAAAACAACAAAATGAACAAAAACAAACACCATGCTTGTTCCTAAGTTAAAAGTTTCACAAAGAAACTAAATATTTTCTTAGAGATGGCAGGTACCTAATGAAAAGTCAAAATGAAAAAACAAAAAGAAGAAAATAATTATTTTGTAAATCATTACTAGGGATATAGGTAATCTGTAAGCAATTATTATTCCCATTTTTTAGAAAACCATGAGGTTTATGAATTGGGATATTAAATACCTTACTTAATGAGAATTAAAATGTAAACACCCCACCTTTTATTTTAATGTTAGAATTTAAACAAGAGGCAAAGATCATTTGCAGAAATTAACACATAGGAAAAAATATCACCAATGAAACAAAGGTCTCTCAAATGAACTTCAGTTCATTATATGCTGTAATGTTTACAATACTGGCCTTTATCTTTAGCCAAATGAAATTTTTATTATTGAATGACTTTGATTATTTTATAAACCTAAAATGACACAGATACTGCTTATGGAAAAATCTAAACAGTCTTATTTTCAAGCATCAATAGCATAAAACTTAATAGTATTCTGGTGTGAATGTATGAGTAACAAACATTCACATGATTTGAATTCATTGGATGTGTTTAGAACACAGTTTTACTTAAATGTATTGAAAGGTACTCTTTATGTACCTACCTAAAAATCATCATTTTTAGAGTATACAATCTCACACTAGGTTTTTTAAAAATCACTAAGACATAGCGGTTTTCATTTACTCTATGTTTTTCAAGGAAATGAATACTCTGTATGGTTAATAGGACAGTGGTATTCAAATATGAGTGAGAACAAAATTTATCTGAAGCAGTTATTAAAAATGAAGAATCTAGCACTGAAGCCCAGAAAGTCTGGTTCAGGAGCAGAATTGGAAGTCTGTATTTTATAAAACGAATGAATGGCAGGTCATTCTAATAGAAAGAACCTATGAAGGTAAGCAAATATAGAAAGTAATAAACAGAGCAATATCTTCTTCTGTTTGCTCATAAATACAATTTCTAAAACCATATTATAGACATACATATATATTAATAGCTGTATTATCCCTTGTTCTTATTTTTTATTATTTTCCTGAAAGTCATTACTCAATTCTCTAATCCATACTTTAAACTTAAAACCAAAACAAAAGTGCATGCACATTGGAGCACTCATAACCTTTTAATGTGGCCCTACATTTCTATTTATTTTGAGATGACAGAAGGTAAAGGGCTTTCCCATTGTGTGGTTTCATGACTCGGGGAAAAGGCTTTGTGCTACAGGGATCAGTCATGAGGTGACTTAATGGAGAATGCAATGAGATGAATATTGGAAATTCATCATGTGCCCATCCAGAGCTCAATGGATGCTACTGAATGATAGCATGAATGAATAACCATTAGCTCCAAATCTTGACAAGTTCACACATTTATGCTCTTTCCATGGCATAAAGCACATGGCAAGCTTTGGAAATATACAGGTTACTAGTTTTCACCCCACTTTTCTAATTCAATATGTCAGGAATAGGATTGAAATGTCCTTTTTTTTTTTTTAATACACCTCAAGTAATTCTCCTGTCAATATAAGGAACCATTGATCTATAATCTTAGTTCTCAGCAGTTAATATTTTGTTTACAAATTATTCTGTTAAACCATTCTGTTAAATGGTTGATCTTTTTTAATTTCCAAACCCTGGAAAGATCTCAGCCTGGAAAGATACAGCAATTTCAGAAGTATTAACATGGAAATAATGAGAGAGAAACTTTCAGATGGTAATCAAATTACAGTTACATACCTTTTCCTCGAAATTGTTCATATGTGGCATACTTCAGATCTAATTTAGGTATTTGAAGGGTCATCTGAAGCCTATTTATATACATGCTAAAGTTGTAGAGTTTAGATTAGGGGTACCTGGGTAGAGGAGAATGTCTTATTATCATTTCCTACAGATAGTCCTCTATAAATCTTAATTTTCATCCTCAGATTTTTGATGATGCATAGATAGAGTGTAAGTTTGTAGATTCTGGCAAGTAAAATAGACATTCTATAGTTAATCAAGACTATATCCAGGTAATTGTAAAGAGTATTATTTTAAAAGTTAGATACCTAATTAAAAAATGCATATACATTTGTCAACCTCCCCCCCCCCCCCAAACACACACACTTCTTACAGGTCCCTTGAAGGGTGCCTTCAGACAGAGCTTAAACTCCCTTATTATATCATTTTAAAGTTAGTCCAACTCATGGAAATGGCCCCATTTCTCAAAATAGGTGCTATCAAGTGCCAAAATTAACAATATAGCCATATCTAAACTAAATACTCATTGCCAAATAAATTTAAAGAACATAAAAATTTGTATATTGTTAAGAGTAAATTTTATATTGCTTTAAAACACAATTGAACTAAAATAATAGGTATGAAATTCAATAATGGCCCTCGCAAATTGCAAAGATAGTAAATAAAATTGCTCTTGTTTTACCAAGTATGGTCAATAAGAGAGATGCAAATGTCACTTGCAGGTATTACATAGGAGTCCCATGTAACATATAGGAGGTGAATTCAATCCAGTGCTATGTCATAAATACTGGGCTTTGAATTTCATGCATTGGTTGTGGTCATAGAACAAATGCTCACTGCCTGACAGATACTGTTTCTAAATGAGCCCCTCCTTCAGTTCTAACCCCAAGACACGTAACTAATAAAATTACTTTAATTCTGAGAACTTTAGGGGAAAAGAAGACTAATAATTGCTCCTAGGGGAGGAATCTCTATTTAAAAACTTTCTATATGTATTGTTTTATTTAACTTAATCAGCGTAATGTTAAACGGTTACCAAAATTGAAACCTTGAGTCCTAGTTATTGGCTGTCAAGGCCAAAAGTAAAGTTTACAGAGCTGGGAGGAAAGCCAACAATATGTTCTTAGTTGTATTTATATTCACAACCTTAAGTTATAAGTATTTTGTCTCTTCATTCTAGTCTAGTCTTTTAATAAAGATTTGTGAACAATATTGGTTAAATGCATATCAATAAAAATTTGTATTTAAATACATTCCACAATGTAGTGGATTGTCAGCTTTAGAATCTATCCATGCATATAACTCTTTCCTTAGTTCTGGGCATGAACAAAATTCTGCACTGCTGTTTTTGATGGCCAGAAGTACTTTGAGTGTTCTCTTGATTGAAATCATTGCTTAAATGGACTAAAGTGAATAAACAAATATTTGTATGGTAACTTGTGCTAAATAATTTGAACATTTCTTAAACGTTTGTTCATAATTCTGTTCTCACTTCTTTGTTATTGTTTTCATTGTTACTATCACCACCACCATCCTCATTTAACATCTCTAACTTGGTCTGATTGAGCTAGGCAATAAGGATACAATAGTGAGCACAGGTCTTACATTTGCTACGGCAAGGTGGATAGCTGCAGTGTAGTGTGGTACATGATAGATATTATGTGGTATTATTATGTGCTAAAAGAATACAGACCAATGGCATTTAACCAGTATTTGAAAGTTCAGCATTTCATCAAGATAATTTCCATTTATTCTTATCTCAGTTTTGTTATTTATTTGCTGGGAAGTTATATTGGAACTGTGAAGTAAGGGAAAGCATGATACTTTGCAGAACTAAAGGAAATTTAATATAAATACATCAAAATAAAGAGAAGATGGTGTAGCTCAAGTACAGAGTATACACTTTAAAATTGTTGTAAATGAGGCAGGAAATTCCTGATGGTACTATCATGCATGATTTTGTAAACTCTATTATGATATGTAGGTACCTTTCCCAAAGCTAAGCAGAGCTTCTCCAGATTCTCTATTGTCTCTCCTACCTCCAGGCCATACACATACTGGTTCCTCAGGCTACAATAAATCTACTCCCATTCTTTGCCTGCCTAACTCTAACTCTTCTTGGGTTTCAGGTTGCATATCGCTTCCTCAGGAAAGTGTCACTGTGCTATACAGACTCCAAAGATGACCCACAATGACTTACATTCCATATGCCATTCCTTTAGTGTGCGTAAGAACTATAACTATGATGGAGTATCGCTCAATAGGTAGGTTACTAATCAGCTGATTTTCAGATAACCCAAAGACATATTATTTTGGTTAGGCTTGACTTAACCAACTTAGTTCTTAAAAGAAAGTGAAGTATCAGAGAAGTTCCTCTGGTTGACCTGGAATCAGACTGTGAAGTGCTTCTGCAAAGAGTATAGGAGACCTTAACTCTACAACTGAATTTTGTCAGCAATTTGAGTGACCTTGGAAAGGACTTGGTGCCCTGAATGATATGGCAGAGCCAGCCAACACTTTGATTGTGGTCTTACATGATCTTGAGCAGAGAACCCAATTAACCAGTGCCAAAACCTCCTGACCCACTGATACTTGAGATAATAAATTTATTTTGTTTTAAGCTGATAAATTTGTGGTAATTAATACTACAGCCCTCAGTTCATTCTGTTGTATTCACCTGTGCATCCACTACTATACTAGCATATAGTGTGCACTCAAAAAATATTAACCAAATAAGTCATGGGGAAAACTGAAAGATTTTAAGCATTTGAATAAAAGAGTAAAGACACTGAATGTTAATTATAATTCCAAGCAGTTTTATACATGACCTGTTCCCAACTTATCTGTTAACTCCATCTTCCACCATTGGCAACTACTGACCAGTACTATGTCCTATAGACATTTGTCTGATGCCTGTGTTTCTCTCTACAAGCTATTTATTTGCGACCCATAATTTTCTCTCTATTCTAACCTCAGAATGATCAGTAAAGTCTTCATCTTTAGCTTTGCTTCTTATGAAAGTCACTTTTGGTATTCAAGGTAGAAGTGTCCTCTTAAGTGTTCCTGAAGTTAGGAGCCATTCACACTGATGCCTGGCTCTGCCCTGAGACACAGTGAAACATCAGCTGCTTGTTGCTTTAGATTTAGGGCTGTGCACTCAACCACCAGAGCCATCAATCTTGGAAGCTAATCAGCAACTAGTGGCTAAAGAAAGTAAATGTTTGCAATTTAAATTCAGGTATCTATCTGATTAGATTGTGAGAAGGACACTGTTTTTAAACTCTGATACTTTCTTATGTGGTTTTAGTACACGAAATCCATATTCCTGTTATTTTCATGTTAATGCATTTTTGTGTGTGTTTTAACACAAGCAGTAGACATTTAAATTTTGAATGCTTGTATATTATCATGGTTAAGTTTCAAGAATTGGTCCTCCCCCTAAAACTGTCTTTCCTTCCTAATGTTTAATGTACAGTGAAAAAATATAATTTACTCCATTTTGCTGTACCTCATTCTGTTTTACCATCTTCTTCAGTAATAATTTCACTCTTCCATCCTTTTGTGATGTCCCAAATATGGCTGCAAAAAATCATTACATAGCAAGTAACCCCTCGGGTGAGGCTGTTACTGGCCTATAATTTTCAAAGAAGTGGTAGGTCATGGGGCCCTTTTAAGCAAGCTGCTTGGAAATGCACACAAATGAGCATTATTAGTGAATAGGGCCCTTTGAGAGCCATTGCGATGGCTAAACTTATATTATGGCTCATTCTCTGTAATTTAATTCTGGAGCAGTTATTGGAACTAGGAACTTCAAAATAAGAAACCTGTCCTCTTTTTAAATCTCTATCTCACTCAATTTGTATGTAGGTACGTGTGGCTCTCATCATCACAGATGCAAATGCAGAAGTTGCAGGTATCAGGAATAAATGTTGAGCTCCTTGTTAATCTATGGGCACTGGATTTTCTGTTGCCTGTCTTTCCTAAGAAAGGGGAGCAATTAGGGAGGAAGGTGAGGCAGAAGAAATAGAAACAATGGGCTGACTCTGGAGAAATGGGTTCTCCATTGTAGGAATCACAATTTCCAGAGCCCAGGATAAGTATGTAAGTAGCCCAAGAGGTAGAATTATACCCAAAGTAATTGCTACATATTAAAAGGACACTATTCAACAAGAAGCATTATCAAATATATTCTTGTATGTTCCATCATGATAAATTCCACAGGGATCTTTGGCCCTACTAAAACAACCTTGGTCCTAGAAAATAAGTTAGTGATTTTATTTTTTGTTAATATGAATACTTGTAGAACACTTACATGAATATAAAAATAATATAAAATATACTTGATCTATCACAGCTGTCAGCATAGGTAGCTATTTATAAAGAAGGGGAGCAAAGGAAATCAGACATCATTGTTAAGCATAATAAACTAGGTAACATAAGTCTGCTTAGCCAGGAAGTTACAGCTTCACCCACTCCCCAGGGAATCTCCTATCCATTTCCCGCAGATTACTGGAGGGAGGGATAGAACAGTACATGGGGAGGTAAACTCATGCACATTAGGAGCCAAATGATGACCATAGAGGACTATCTGTCTAGCCTGGGAGAAGGATCAGACTAGATAGGACACATGAAGCCCTGGAGGATCCAGGGAATGGATTGGTTAGAAGGTGGACTCATCAGAAGCGTGCTAAAGCTTAGGAAGTTGATGGGTTATTTTGAAAGTACACCTGGTCCTTCCCAAGCTTGAGATAATATAACCAGACAAAGGCCCTTTTTCTCCCTCCCTCCCCCTGTCCCCACCTCTGTCCTGGTAGTCACCTCCTTTGCTTGTGTCTTTTATCTCCCTAGGAGCCATGAGGTCCTAATAGCTGCCTGGAGCCCCAGACAGATTCCTTGGGCCTGAGCGCAGCACCAACCAGAAACAGACTAAGCTAGCTGGATCGGGGCAGAGGCATGGACTTAACCAATGGTGAAAAAAATTTGGACACTGTCCCTATTTCTGGGCCTAATGAAGACAAGATTGGACTTTTTGCATGGCAGCATGGGTGGAGATGGACATTGGGAGCCCAGGGCAGTCCTTTGATTTTGCATCTGGTTCCACAAATAACTCTCACCACGCCACAGTCTCCCAAATGTGGGTCTCCTGGAATGCTTTCCTTGCGACCCAACAGGAAGCTCACTTCCACCACAACAAAGCCATCAGTAAGAATAGGAAGTAGTGCCAATTTCTCCACTCAAACTTCTTAAAATACCTTTCTATTTAAAATATGGGATAGCTAAAATGTAAAATAATTGCAGAAATAAAAAAGCGTGCAAATATAAATGAGATTAATTCATGAAATGATATCAGACATTCAGAGGGAAAGAGTCAATCTCACCAGGATTAAACACATTTTCTGGTTCACAGCCATGACAGTCATAACTAATCAAAACAATTTTGATGTTTCACTAAAGACAAGCTACCTAGTTTATAAGCACAGCAGAGTCCCCCATCTGCATTTTACACTAGCCCCGAGAATTCCGGATTGATACGTGCTGAATAAATGCCACAAAGGTCTTCACATGCCACATAACCAAGGGGGCCCCAGTGAACAACGTGGGTGTCATGTTTTTTTTGTGTAATTTTAACATATGTCACTAATTATCCTTCAGTTAATGCTTTCCTTTGAAAATAAATTGACATCCTTGAGTTTCTGATAAGGAATAGGAGAACTGGCTAAAATTCATTAAGTCCATTTTCTCCAGGGAATGCTTGTTGAGTCTGGTAACTAAGTATGTTTGCATGGTCTTTTATACTTTTATCAGTTCATGCAAAACTAAAATAACTTGGAAATTAATGGGTTCAGATCAGCTCTACAAATGGTCCTGAGTGAAAAAAGTAAAAGAAAAATTCCTGGTATTCAATAATATAGTCTAAAGAAAAACAAAACCTTAATTTAAAAAAAAATTACTTTTCTTGAAATCATACTTGCCATGTGGTTCATGCAAATGACATTTTCAAATTTGGTTTCTAAGAAAGACAATAAAATGAATGAAAAACATATTGTTATTGGTTTACAGAATATCTTAAGACTCAGAGAGTATGATTTTTTCCCCTTACGCTGTAGCTGCAATATTTCAAGGGAACTGTCTCAAAAGTATTGGAAGAAAATCATGAGTACTTACTGATCTTAGGACATGCAGAAAGAGTTATTAAAATACTAGCTATTATGGGCAAATAATATGCCAGGGCTTGAAAAATAAGGTAAACGGGACAAATTGCAGCCCTCAAAAAAGACTTCAGTGCTGTGACAAGTGACACAGACATAGGTTTTATGTATTACATGGTCCTGGCAATAGGGTTCAAGGTGGCAGCATGGGAAAGGTCTTAAGGTTACCCCCTCTGACAGACTCAGCAAATCTATAATAGCTTACGGAATAATTGCCTCTGAAGGGGACCTAGACACTGGATGACTGGAGAGGCAGAAATACAGTCTTGCTAAGCAGAACAACCTACACACAGCCATGGCATTTCATGGTCCAGAGAAATTTCAAAGGTTTCTTTCTGCCCTGAAGAGCAAGGGATTCGATCTCCCCAGGGTCCCTAATACTTATATCCTGCAAACAGGAGAGAGACACCCAGAAAACACCTGGCAGAAATTCACAGGATCATATGAGATTATTACAAACAATTATACACCAACAAATTGGACAACCTGAAAGAAATGTATAATTTTCTAGAAATATACAACCTTCCAAGACAGAATCAGGAAGAAATGAAAATCTAAACAGGTTGATTGCTAGTAATAAAATTGAATAAGTAAATAAAAAATAAAAACTCCCAACCAAAACAATATCCATGTCCAGATAGTTTCACTGCTGAATTCTACCAAACATTTCAAGAAGAGTTAACCCAGGTTAACATGCACATATATATGGCCTAGAAATCACAGTCCTAATCATTTGAAATACAAACTGGAATGTTTACACAAACAACTTTATGTGAATTCTTATGACAGCTTTATACATAATTTCCCAGACCTAATTTTTTTTTTTTTAATGTTACTCAACTGGAAAATATATAAGCAAACTCAGGTACATCCATGTAATAGAATACTATTAATGAAAACATAAATAACCTATTGGTACATGCAAAAATATGAATAGATTTCAAATACGTTATATTCTATAAAAGAAACGAGGTTCAGATGTACATTATCTCATTTATATGATAGTCTTGTAAGAAAAAAAAAAAGTATAGGAATAGATAACAAAACAAACAAAAAGCAGACCAGTGGTTGCTAGGGATAGGGGTAGATAAAGATGTTGATGCAGAAAAGGATGCAAAAAGATTTTGTTGATGAAGGAATTGTTATGTAACTTGACTGCAGTGATGGTTATACAATTTTAGGTATTTACCACCAGATTTTTACACTGAGTAAGTTACATTTTACTTTATGAAAATTACATTTTAATAAAAGGATTAAAGAAATCTAAATTTCAAGGTGAAAACAAGATTGCTAAGAAAGTCCTAATATGGCCAGAGGAGAAAGCTGGCTGCTAAGACCAGTCAGTGCGAGTCGGAAGGGGAAGAGGGTGGACACAGGAAGCAGTTCAGCGGATGGCATGTAGCAATGATCTCCAGACCATGTGTCCTGTAGCCACGAAATAAATTAGGGTGTGTGTCTGCTCCTATTTTCTAATTGACTAATCCAGAGGAGCGATTTTTTTTTTTCTAATTTTTGCTCTTTGGTAGAGAGAAGACTAGGAATCAGGAGTCTGTATATTTCCCTTGTGACTCAACAAGAACAAATTCAGAGGGCCAAAATGAAATTTTTTACTCACCTTTGTGGAACCTTAATTGTGGCTATGTCTGGTGTGTCTTAACCTTAGGTAACTGAAAAGTAATAACTAATCCTGGGTCAGGAGAGCTGGCTAGATTTGGGATACTTGTTGCCTCTGTGTGTGATTTTCTTCACCTTTTATTTTATCTTTAAATATTTTATTTATTATTTTTAGAGAAGAGGGGAAAGGAGAGAGGCAGAGAGGGAGAGAAGCAATGTATGGTTGTCTTTCACCTGCCTCCAGCTGTGGACCTGGCTGGAGACCTGGCTTGCAACCTGCTTATGTGCCCTGGCTGGGAATTGAACCTTTGGGTTCACAGGTCGGTGCTTTATCCACTGTGCCACCAGCCAGGTCTATGATTTTCTTCACCTTTTAAATTATCACTAGTAATTCACTATATTTATAAAATATAAATTTGCACTTAATTTAAACTTGTGTTGTTAGCATCAATGTGGGTAATTTAATGAGTACCTATATAGTAGATATACTAACATGTTCTAATAAAAATATATCAAGTGGCATTCATACCTTCATATAATCATATAGAAGAATCCTCATTTTAAAGCACTTATTCATTTTTTTTTTTTTTTTATGAGGCAATGTGAGTCCAAGAAGGCTGAGTCTAAAAGTCTCCTCAGTGTTAAAAGTGGAGTTTTTCCTATTTGTATTACAGTCTCTCAGTTTTTTCTTTCTTTATTCGCATTCACTTTTTATCAGCAAAACAACTTATTGAATTATACCTAATTGTAATCAATAAGGGAAAATAATACGTATGATGAAGTAAGCAACCCACCATAACCAATAGTATTTTGACATACTCGTTTCTATGTGGGTGTAACTTTGTATATGACATGTTCACTTTTGTATTCTGCTTGTTTTCACTTAACATGAACTCATAGCTTGTCAAAAGTATTTTTCCATGCAGCTCTTTCTACTTGGTAATTGTTAAATCAAATGGCTGTATGGCATTTCTTCAAGTGGCTACATTACACTTTATTGAGCTCTTTTGCTGTTGCTGGGAATTTAGGATATTTAGGGCTTCAATTGGAAATTGTTACCTTGTTATCTCTAAAATCCAACAATGCCTGATTACATTGCTGTACTTCTTTCTTTTTGTTAAAGAAAAAATAGTTGGCTAGAAAAGCCTTCACATAGGAATCAGATGAGAATATTTAAGGCCTAAGTAATAAACATAATAAATTCCAAAAACCAATCACAGTGATTGAAAAATGATACAAGAAAGTTTCTGACTCAAAAAAGACCTATGCTGTTTATGCACATTAATAACTAATCTCTAGCTCATTAATTCTGTATTTGTTTCTCTTTGCACTCAACAAAACTAATTAAAATTCAAATTTTAGCAGCAAATATCATCTTCACATTAGAATTCCTTTCTAATTACAATACACATTTCCCCCAATCATTAACCTAATAACATTTTCTCATAGGTATTTCTATACTTTTAGAGATGAAAAATGAAATTATATGTCACCTATTTATCCAGGCAACCAGTATGGTTTTGACCTACTTGGAGTTATGTATATGTATTTAGTTAGGAATGCTAATTCTCCTGGTTCTACTTACAGAGTTCTTTTTTCTACAGCAAGCAATGAAGCAGTAGCAGTAGAAGTAGTAGTAGTAGTAGTGGTAGTGGTGGTAGTGGTAGTAGCAGTAATAAAAGTGGTTAATTATTGTTGATCTCTTCCTTTGTTAAAGAATCTTAACATCCTTTATCTATTCCATCTTTACAGAACACCCACAAGATAAAGATCCATACTTAACTTGACACACAAAATGGAGAACCAGAAGCCACATAGCAGTGAATCTGGGGCTTTAACTCTAATTCAGAATCTTAAACATTTTGCCATTGTATTAATAACAAACTATTTAATAATAATGGAATAGTAAAATATTTAACATAATATTTATAGGTACTATCTGATAGTATTTTTTGTTTAATAATTAGAAGCCATCCATAATATTAATGGTTTTTCCATTAAAAAGTACCTTCATTTACTTGAATTTTATGTTAAACATATTTTTTACATGCAACAATGTTTATATAGAAATGGTCAATTTTAATATGTAATGTAGACATCTAATGAGATAAACATTTAATCTAGTAAAATTCGAATTTATGAGAAACATTATAAAATTCTGATAAAATATGTCAAAAAAGAACTAAATAAACAGAGAGCTATTCCTGTTCATAGATTCAATAATACTGAGATGATAGTTTTTCTCTAAACAATTCCAATAAAAATACCAGTAAGTTATTATGTGAATAGTTAAACTGATTCTATGTGTTTTTGCTTTTTCTGTGTGGAAAAAGCAAAAACAAACAGAAGAGCCAAATCTATATGGAAGGAAAGCATAGTTGGGGCTGATACTACCTGACTTCAAGACTTACTATAATGTAAAGCTACAAACAGACCAATGGAACATACATTTTTAAATATTTTGAATATACGAGGTCTGTCCAGAAAAAAGTGCAGTCGTTGTTAACATGAGAACAGTTTGCATGCCATTGATGTAAACTGACAGTCAGGAGGGTGGACTAGAATGAGCAGGCATGAACAATGACAACTTCGCTGTACTAGTCAGTGGGAGTGGTAGATGCAGTTAAGTAAGCATGCATACTGTGTGGCCATCACATTCAAAATGAGTAAAGAATCTGTCAAATTTTGCGTTAAGCTTGACCATTCTTCTGTGGAAACTATCAGATGATTCAGAAGGCCACAGTTCATGGGCAACTGGTGATGGGCAGCTTCATCATGACAATGTGCCTGCTCACGCATCACATATTTGACACCTTTTGCAAATGTCAAATCACCCAGGTGACTCAGCCTTCCTACAGCCCAGATTTGACACCTTGTGACTTCTGGCTTTTCCCAAAACTGAAATCACCTTTGAAAGGAAAGAGATTTTTAGACCTTCAATGAAATTCAGAAAAATATGATGGGGCAGTGATGGTGATTGAGAGAATTGTGTGAGGTCCCAAGGTGCCTATTTTGAAGGGCAGTTAGGCATTGTTGTCCTGTGTGTAGTGCTTCTTCTGGACAGATGTTGTAGACAACTGGTCATCGACATAAAAGAATAGGAAAGAAAACAGAAAATGCATTGTCTTTTTAACAAATGGTCTTGGAAACCATTGGATATTCACATGCAAAGAAAAAGAATTTACACAAAGACATGACATCCATTACAAAAATTAACTCAAAATGAATCATAGACCTAAATGTAAAACACAAAACAATAAAACTATCAGGAAATAACATAGAAGCAAATGTAGATGACCTTTGGTATAGCAATGACTTTTTAGAGTCAATGCCAAAGGCACCACCCATGAAAGAAAGAATTGATCAAATGAAAACTATTCCACAAGACAATGTCAAGTGAATAACAACCCACAGGCTGGGAGAAAATGTTTTTAAAAACACACACCTGACATAAGACTCGTATCTGAAATATACAAAGAACTCTTAAAACAGCAATAAGAAAACAAACAACCTAATTTAAAAAATGAACAAATAGCTGAAAAGATACCTGACAAAATAAGGTTAGACAGATGGCAAATACACAAATGAAAAAGATGCTCCACAGCCAATGTCATTAGGGGATTACAAATTAAACAACAAGGTAGCTACTACTACACATCTGTTAGAATAGCCAAAATCCAAAACACTGACAACAGGAAATGCCAATGAAAATGTGTGATGAATGAAAGGAACAGGAACTCTCTTTCATTGTTGGTAGGAACACAAAGAGAAGCAGCCACATTGGAAAATGTTTTGGCACTTTCTTACAAAATTAAACATACTTTTATCATTTTGCACATTTATCAATTGTGCTTCAAAGTATTTACTCAAGATACCTGAAAACTTAACGTCTACACAAAAGCCTGCACATGGAATTTATAGCAGTTTTACTCATAATTGCCCAAACTTGGAAACAACCAAGATGTCCTTCAGTAGATGGATGAATAAATAAACTGTGGTACATCACAGACGATAGAGTATTATTCAACACTGGAAAGAAATGAGCTCTCAAGCCTTCAAAAAATATGGAGCAACCTTAAGTGAATATTACATAATGAAAGACATCATCTGAAAAGGTTACATACTGTATGATTTTAACTATATGATGTTCTGGAAAAACCAAAACTTTGGAGACATTAAAAAGATCTGCAATTGCCAGGGGGTAGGATAAAGAGAGGGATGAATGTGCAGAGCAAAGGATTTTTTAGGGCAGTGAAGCTATTCTGTATGAGACTACAATGGAGGAACAGATATTATTAGACATTTGTCAGATCCATAGAATGTACAACACCAAGAATAAAGCCTAATGTAAACTATGGGCGTTAATGATGTGTCAGTGTAGGTTAGATTGTAAAATGTACCACTGTAGCGGGGAGTTGATAGGGTGGTTGTGCATCTCTGGGGACATGAATACTTTCTCTGTACTTTTCATTCAATTTTGCCGAACCAAAAAATTGCTTTAAAGTGCATACATTTAAACAATTAAGTTGTAATATTTATATAGATTATTCCCATATAAGAGATTTGCATAAAGTTCATAGAAAAAATATTGTAACTGCAGCAGTAAGCAGTGACCTCAATACATACATATATTTGAAATATATATATATATATATATATATATATATATATATATGTAAAAGACTTGCTATTGAGTCACTGCCAAGAATTTTTGCTCTTTCAGAAATATTGAAGAGGTAATTGTTCAGTAGCAAGGCCAAGATTTACACATTAATTCCTGATTGGCTCTTTTCCTATAGCTAAACTATCAGCATTTCACATCATATAAAGTAGTAACCTAAAAATAGCACATTCCTTTTTACTTCTCATCCCACATTCTTTCTCTGCCCCCCTCCAGTATTAGCTCCTGTCAGACTTTTCAGAACTTTCTGTGACTCTCAGAAGAGACTCTTAATTCTCGGCTAATCTAGCTTCTAAGTCTCTCAGGTACGGTAGCCTCATTTATCTTCCTTCTCGCTGGAGTTGTACAACTAAGGGCTGTCATGCCCGCCAATAAATCTCGCCATAATTGTGTTAAGATCTGGAAGTCAGCTTCAGCTTCCCTCCCACCAAGTCCATTTTATTCTCATTGTCGCTTAGGGGTACGTTGGGAAGGAATATACGCAGGAAATACCAAACCAGAAGCATGTCAATGTTCCCTCCAAAGCCATAATATGTGAAATGCAGTTCCAAACCCCTTTGCCTATGATCAGAAATTTTAGAGATTAATAAGGATTGGTGTTAATTTTTCAAAGAAGCTGTCATTTTACTTCAACCAATGAACAGGAAGAAATCTGTGAGGAGCCAATTAATTATGATGCCAATCAGACTTTTCTTCAAATTATGCAGAAATCTTTCCCATTTTATTTTCCAAAGCTAATATTTTAAAAAGTTCTCTGCTGGGAAGAAATTGAGTGATAGCACATTAGCAGGTTTCCAATTCACCTTTTTGTATTGAGACTCCCACACACACACCACTCTGGTCACATTTAAAATTTTTTGAGTAGAGCAAGCAGTTATTAAATGTGAAAAGGCTAAAATGCATGCATAATAGCTATTAATTATCACAATTTATTAAATGAATTAAGGCATCTGGGACCTCAGTTCGTCCCTGACACTACACATATGAAGCTGTGAATGAACAGTACACACAAAAGCTTATTTCTAGTTGTTCTGCAGTCCTTGCTTACATCTCAAATTCTCTTTGGTAGTCACAGTGTGATTGTGGTTATAAGGCTACCCATCCCCAGGACTTACCAGTGTCACATGTACACAGAAATACACAGAACTTAATCAGCCTTGTATTGTCTTTGTTTCCTAGTGAAATACCCTATTCAGGAGGACTTCTACATCAGGATTGGCAGTGTGAGAACAGCTGCACAAAGAAGCAAAAAGTGATGCAAATGCCTCGTGATTTTTCCTTTTTTTTTTTTTTAACTTTTTAGTAATGTGATTTTTCCTTTTTAAAAGGGCAATTATGAGTAAATAGTTGAGGCATCAAACAATGAAAAAGGTGGCTAAGGCTTTTTAGGGAAGAAAAGTGATCCACTCTTATACTAACCCTGCTATCTTTCCTTATAGCAGTGCTCCACAACGCCTTCATCACACTTTCGTTAGGTAGATCAGTATTTTACTACTTCCTGTTAGCAGCTCAGTGTATATATAAAAGTAATTTTCTATTGGAATTCATCTTATCCCATTACAATAAGTGGAAAACAATTCTAGGTACATGAAAATTTTACTTTTGTAAGTATGTGGCTTGTCTGAATTAAAAATTGGAGTGGCTTTTTTTCTAAGAATTCTCCAACATTTGTGTAGAATTTGCCTAAAATTAAGAAACTTTTGTGCCTTGTTTCCACGACATCACTCATTTAGCAACCAGTCTACCAATTCTCAAGTCATTTCATGGAAACTCCTTTCCTTATCTTTTTTAAAAGATTTTTGGTATTACTAAGATCCCTTCTCAGAATTTTTCCCTTTTTTTTTTTTGTATTGGTAATTTTTTAATTGCATTTTTCGTTACCTTTTATCTCCCTTATACCTTCTTCCACCTCCAAACCCCTCCCCACTAAAATTACTACACTGTTGTCCATGTCCATGAGTCCTTTTTCTTTTTCACTCTACCCCTCCCTGCCCTAACCCCCAACAGACCCATAGATGTCATTCTGCTAAGTTTGTCTCTATTTTGTTTATTAGATTGTTCACACATGAGTAAAATAATATGGTATTTGTCTTTCTCTGACTGGTTTATTTCATTTAGCCTAACATTCTCCAGGTCCAGCCATGCTGTTGCAAAGAGTAAAATTCTTACTTTTTATGGTCAAACAGTATTCCATGGTGTAAATGTCTTACAGTTGTTTTATCCACTCATTTACTGATGGATACTTGAGCTACTTCTAAATTTTGGCTATTGTAAATAACACTGCTGCAGTGAACATAAGCAGAACTTATATTCTTTTGAATTGTTTCAGAAATCTTCGGATTAATTCCTAGAAGTGGAATTGCTATCATCTTCCATCTCATGTATTTTCTTTTCCCTTTCCCTTTCCTTATTAAATGTATAATTAAAAATTCAGAAAATGGAAGTATTTAAAAAGCACATGGTCAAATTCAGTTCTAGGCATTTAAATTTGAGTATCAATGAGGTCTTAAAGGAGAAATATTCAGTACTCAGTGGGAAATGAAAGACTGGAAACATCGGGTGACTGGCAGTCTTTGTTGGCAACAATTTGGAATTGAACACTATGTACCTGCAATTGTGACTGTGACCATTGAGCGGAACTCTTGATGGATAACCTCATTAAAGTGCATGAAGAAAGAAGATGAACCAAAATAAGGACCAAGACTAGAAGCATTCTTTCTGTGACTTAGTAAATAATATTTTCATTGGCTAGGCTTTGTCATTACAACCAACAGCGAAGAATTGTTATGTTGAAGGTGAAAGCTAACTTAGCCACAATTACTGTTGCTCTCAAACAGGAGAGATAGACATGATACAACCCAAAGTCACAAACCTCAGCAATTGTTATCAAACAGTACTGATAATGTAATGAGAAGGATATAGCTACAATCCAGTAATGGCAACTGGCATGAAATCAAGTGAAAAATGCTACATTAAGTGCAATATATTAAGCAGGATTTGATTGTACCCAGCACTTGAGGCTCATAAGTATAGAAAGAAACCAGAAAAAGGAAGCTAAGGGTGATGGGCATGAGATAGGGAGTGAGAATGTGGAAGAATCTATAGAGAACGAGATCCCGAGTCAGTACAAAAGTAAAGCAAAGTCTGACTTCTGGTTGACCATGTCTACAGGATTGTTGGTTCAGGATGCCCAACTCCCCACTTATAGCTTTAAAGGGATTTACCCAATTGGACTGGATAGAAAAAAACAAAAGTGGCATCCATTTGATGAGCAGAAAAACTGTCAGGCATAACATGTTTACTTGCCCTAGATATCAAAATAGAGCAGGAAGGGCAACAAGAAAATGTTGCTGATAGATCCAGCAATGATATTTTCATTAATTACAAAAGGTATACTGAGTTTGACTCACTTTGTACATATTTTTCTTATGGAGAGCAATCAAGAAATGTATTCATTTAAGCAATATGTTCAATCAATGAATAAAATGTAATATAAAAATTTCATCACTTAGTTTTCTAATATAAAATATTAAAGTGAGAGGTAGAGCATTTACAATAAATGAACATTTTTATCATCAAATTGACCTTCATAGGTATTTTATAATTATTCTTTCGTGGACTGTGCAATAATGTTATCGAATGACATCTACAATCCAGGAGTGCTGCTTACAGCCTCATATTGAAATGATGTTAACCTTGGCTAGTGTGGCTCACTGGACTGAGTGCCAGCCTGTGCACCTAAAGGTCTCTGGTTCCAATTCCAATCAGGGCACATGCCTAGGTGGCAGGGCAAGTTCCCAGTTGGGGGCGTGTGAAGGCAACCACACATTGATGTTTCTCTCCCTCTTTCTCCTGTCCTTCCCTTCTCTCCAAAATAAATAAATAAAATTTTAAAAATAAAATAAAATGATGTTTTATGTGGGAAAGTAGCAGAAAGACTGAAAGAGGAAATAAAAGAGCATCTAATTTGAAGGAAACATTTGTAGACATTCCAATGGAGATTCTAGGGGTACTTCAGGTAGCTTTCCTCTGTGAGTTCAATATATTTAACATAATTTTGGGATTCCTGATGCCTTAAGAAATTCTAATCTTTATAGGCACTTATTTATTTATTCTGAAAACTTTTTTTTTTCAGAGCTGTTTCTACACTACAGGGTAAAATAAAATATAGGGAAAAATTTGCTACAACTCTATCCTTTTTCTTCTCTTACCTGGAGGTCTCTGTATATAGTTCACTGGAAACATTTTAAACCATACTAATAAAATCCTATGTACCTGTTTGATATGACTTTTAAAAATGGTTAATTAAGCATGCCATGACTCAGAAACATCACAGTATCCAGCAGTAAAGTAACTTGGTTATAAATGGGTATTTGATTCAGCTGTGGAGTGACCGAGACTTCACACACTGAAAGAAGAGTGAATGCATACTCCAGAACTTCAGTGAGGAGAGTTGGGTGCATTTCTCTTCTATTCATTTATTCGTATTTGATTAACTGCATATGACCCTTGCTTGATTATTAACTGGTCAGGCACAATTTCCCTGACCAGTTAATTTTAGGAGTTTAAAAACTGAGGCAAGGCCCTGGCTGGTGGCTCAATGGATAGGTGCAGGCCCGAACCCAAAGGTCGCTGGTTCGATTCCCCAGGCAGGGCACATAACCAGGTTGCAAGCCAGGTTTCCGGCTAGGTCTGTGGCTGAAGCCAGGTGAAAGGCAACCATACATTGATGTTTCTCTCCCTCTCTAACTCTCTTCCATCCCCTCTCTGGAAATAATAAATAAAATCTTAAAAAAAAAAAAAAAAAATGAGGCACATACCATATTGACATAGTTCCTTTAAAAATAATTGCTTACACATCAATGTTATTTTCCCAAATGTTTTTTTTGTTTTCAATCTTTTCAGAATTTTAAAAACTTTGCTTGATGTTAGTAATGAGAGGCAGAAAATGATACTATCAGATATTAGAAAAACAGAACACCTTCAGATACATATTTGATGAAACATTTTTTCGAACAATGATTTTCAACCTTTTTCATTGCATGGTACTCATAAATTCATCACCAAAATTATGTACCACACCAAGAAATATATTATATTTTTGCTGATCTGACAAAAAGAGGTATAATTTTCATTCATTCACACCAAACAGCTACTGCGTTGGCTGTTGCCATTTTTTGACAGTCAGTGCCTCTGACTGAATAGTCAGGCGTTGCCTGTTTTAAAAATCCTCCCCAGCTGGTGTAGCTCAGTGGATTGGCACCAGCTTGTAAACCCTAAGGTCACTGGTTCGATTCTCCAGTCCAGGGCACATAACCAGGTTGCAAGGCAGGTCTCCAGCCAGGTCCCCAGCTGGAGGCAGGTGAAAAGCAACCATACCTTGATGCTTCTCTCCCTTTCTTCCTCTTCCCCTGCCCTTCTCTGTGAAAATAATTAATAAAATCTTTAAAAAAAAAAAATCCTTGCAGCACATCAGTTGAATATTGCTATTTCAGAGCAATGTAGATGCCAGGTTCTTCACTCACAGGTAATGTATTTATCTATTAAGTCTGATTGATTCATAAACTGAATTAAATTTCTCAAACATATGAGGGAAGTTAAAAGGAATTTAGGGTTTTATCAGAGAGCTAGAGTATCTTTCAGATACAAATCAAGCCAAAGTGAATTCCAAAGCAGGTAGGATGTGTTTTCTTCCGACACGCATCAAACCAATTTTTGAATTATTGAGATATGTTGGAGGTTGAGAAAAGACTGCTTACCTAAGCCCAGCCACTTGGCCCTCACCTTGGGTGCCTACTTACTCTTAATCTTCCTTGACCTCCACAACTAAAAAAGTGGTGACCAGCACCTTCACTCTCTCCATTGCCAGGGACAGAGTTCATTAATGGGGATGCCAGTGCCTGAGATGTTAGTCATTTTGAATTTCTGCTTTGATTGTTGGGTAATCACTGGACAGTACAAGTTAGACATTGCTGAGTATTACCTAAACTGTGGTGTCAAAGAGAAAAAAGCAAAATACTGACTTTACTGAATTGTCCACTTTTTATCACTATGTGATGGTCCTTTATTTTTAATTTATTTTTCAAAGATTTTATTTACAATTATTTTTAGAGAGAGGGGAAGGGAGGGAAGAAGAAAGGGAGAGAAACATCAATGTATGGTTGCCTTTCACCTGCCTCCAGCTATAGACCTGGCTGGAGACCTGGCTTGCAACCTGGTTATGAGCCCTGACTGGGAATTGAACCAGTGACCTTTGGGTTTGCAGGCTGGCGCCTTTCCACTAAGCCACCAGCCGGGGCTGTGATGGTCTTTTAACCAGCAAATCTAAACAAGAGAATTTGAATGGTTTGTATCACTGTTATATCTGACACAGTGAGTGGTGCAGAAATGCTCACAATTACTATTACCATTCTTATTGCCCTACAAATAAAACTTCTTTGAACAAAAGCAAACCTTTGTCAGTGTCATTACAAAAACTGTCAGTTCTCCTTTTCAAAGATGCAAGTCGACCAAGTGCTCTTTGACTCCTGGGGGAGGACAGCATCTGTCACCAATCAAGCTGGGCCCTCAAGGATAGGGAGACTTTTTGAGCATAATTCCTATAGTTCCTGAGACTAGAGGCAGAACTCAGACAGACAGTGATGAGCCACAATCTTAACTTGTAGCTCAGTGTTTTGCACAAAGGCAATACGGCTATAGGAACCTCTCCCAGTGCAGCACGCAAGATTATTCTATTTGTGCTGGTATTTTATCACCTAGGGGTTGAAAATAACAATCTGAATTTTATTAATCATGACTAAATTTGAAACATTCAAATAAGCTTTAAAGGTGTTCATAATAAAAGAATACAATAACAGATATACAATGAAACACTATTTTAGAGACTGATGAATATCAAAAAAGTTTCAACATATACTATTTGATTGAGGTATGGGGCATTCTTACATGTTATCAGTTTATATATTGATGTTAAACCATTAGGTAAATAAATACCCTTACATTGGCCCTTTAATTTTGCTTCTAGGTATCCAGCCCACTGGAATGTTACACTGCTACAGAAATATCTGCCAGTAATATTTTAAGTGAATAAAGCAAGTTGTTGAAGAATGTATGTACTACTAATTTAATAAAATAGAGAAACTAAACACCCTTAAAGATATGCATTTGTGTGTATATATATATATATGAGTTTTTATATATTATTTTGTTCACATGCACACATGCGCACACACACAGAACACAAAGAAATTGCTAATAGTAGTTGCTTTTTGATGTAGGGAACTAAATGGTTAAGAAACAGAACAAGGAGAAATATTTAATTTTATCCTTTTTGAATTTTGTACAATGCACTAGGGTTATTTACTAAAAATAATGTTGAAAATAAAAATTAATTATTAACTACTATTGGTATAAGGCCAGGGCTAGGGATTGTAGAAAATAAGTTCATATACTCTGCCCCCTGCCTTCCTCCTTATCTTATTAGTATGCCCCAAAACATAGAGTGGGGGTTTCTGTCAAGCATTTCATATGTGCTCCAACTCTCTTGGGCTCTTCAATGAAAACTACTTTTTTCAATTTGATTTCAGGCTTTAAAATGCTACACTTTACAATGAATTTATATTTCCTTTGAATATTTCCTGCAAGCACTACACTAAAATCTGGGGTGAGGCTCGGATAATCAATGCTCCTGGGCATTCTCTATTTTATTCTCATTTTTCTGAAGAAAGTTGCTAGTAGCTTGCAGTGTTTCCTGTTTTGTTTAATATTGTGCCAGTGTTTGTTTTTAAATTATATATATACTTTTAAATGATTGCAGAATGTGGCAGGAAAATGGTTTAGTTCTGTAAAAGGCAACGTATTTATATTTTATTGTAAGACTCTGTTCCTACAAGTGTTGGTTTTTGAAAATAAAAAATAAGCTTTAAGCAACTCACATTTAACATCGACATAGCGAAGTGAATTTAAACAAGTGTGGTAAAGAAAAATAAGGTGGCAGCTGTTAAAAACAAAATTATTCATGACAGCTGTTGAAGATGGTAGGGCTCATGCAAAAGGGGCAGGGACCACTGCAAATGGATCTTGTAGGAGGGAGAGAGATTGGACTCAACTCCAAATACAGGCACCAGGGTGGACACAAAAATTACTAAGAGGAAACAGTCTATGGCAAGGGGAGGTAATGGCTAAACTGACCAAACAAGATTACCGCTGAAGACATCACTTGGGAAGTGATAGAGGGAGGAAGCAGGTCAGATATAGAGGATGATTAGTATGGAGGCAAGGGTGGTTCTTGCTGAAATGACCTGTCAGGATTCTTGGTAGAACTGGATTTACAAGGAAGTGAGTGCACAGATAAGTCTAGAAGGTTTAGGAGCCTGAGTAAAGCTTGTTCAGGCAAAGAAACTGTGTCAGCAATTTCTTTTTGCCAGCTGATAAAATACTATGGTATTTTTTATATTAAGAATGTTTTCCTAGCCAAGATGGCAGAGGAGTAAGCGGCACGACACCGATCTCCTCCCAGGGCCCATCTGAATTGCCACTTAGTTGGGGAAAACATCATCCTGAATAACCAATAGAACACCAGCTGGAAAGAAGCCTTATAACTGCAGACGGAACTGAAGAGGCCGCTTCGTCACAACGTGACCAGTAGGAAGTGCTGAGATGCGAGAGGGCTGGCAGGGCCCCCACTGGAGGCAGCTGAAGGGACAATGAAACATCTCAGCAGCCGCCGGGGGTTCCACCCGAGAAGGGTGGGTTCTACACCCCTAGCTGGGCTTGCCAGCCTACCGCAACACAGCTGTGAAAAGCAAAACGCCGCTTAGCCTAAGAATGCTAGAGACAGAGAATCACTAAAGTGACCACACACGAAAATACGTTGGCACCCACTTACCTTGGGCTCCAGCAGAGGGAGGGCAGAGTGGACCAGAGACGCCGAAGGAGAGTTTGGAGCGATGGCTTTGTGCAGAGAAATAAGGAAGCAGGCGATAGGGTCCTAATGCTGACTCATCCCCCACACCGCCCACCGAGGGGGCACTACCAATGCCAAGTGGCTTCCGCCGGAGGGGACGTCATAGCCCCGCCCATTAGAATCAGCCTGCCCTGACCAGTGGTACCTAAGCATGACCACTGATCACAGATTGATTAGATTAACACTGACCAGCAGTGCCTAAGGTGGCCACTGATCACAGATGGATTGGATTCCAACTTAATTAATCTGTCCCACCCAGCGGTGCCTACACCTGACAGCTGATCGCAAATTAATTGTATTAAAAACTGAAGGGCACAGAAAAAGACAGTGAGTCTCTGGTTGGTATACCAATCCTAAAGGAGATGAAAAAAACTTTAAAATATTGTATTAAACGATTAACTACCCTGGCTAGTGTGGCTCAGTGGATTGGTACCAGCCTGCGAACCCAAATGTTGCTAGTTCGATTCCCAGCCAGGGCACATAACCAGGTTGCAAGCCATGTCACCTGCCAGGTCTGTAGCTGGAGGCAGGTGAAAGGCAATCATACATTGATGTTTCTCTCCCTTTTTTCCTCCCTCCCTTTCCTTCTCTCTAAAAATAATAAAATCTGGGGGAAAAAAGATTTAAGAACCTCAGACATCCCCTAAGAGGAGAGATGACCAAGCATCAAAGCAAACCAGGGTTGATTTGTTTCCATCCTGCTTTGGACACAACATGAGTTATTCTTTGCTCTAAGAACTGGCTCACCTTTTGCCAATCCAGGGTGAGTTCCTCATAATCACAATGAAAACAGACCTGAAATAAAGCCTCAAGAAATACTTTCATTTATAGACCCTGCCTGGACATTTTCTTTTTCTTCTTCTTTAAAAGATTTTATTTATTACTTTAAGAGAGAAAGGAAGGGAGGGAGGAAAAAAGGGAGAGAAACATCAATGTATGGTTGCCTTTCACCTGCCTCCAGCTACAGATGTGTCTGGTGACATGGCTTGCAACCTGGTTATGTGCCCTGGCTGGGAATCAAACCAGCAACGTTTCAGTTTGCAGGCAGGTGCCTTATCCACTATGCCACCAGCCAGGGCCTGCCTGGACACTATCGATGACAAGTCTGAGAACTAATCATTCTTCAGATCTCTGTCAGTCTTGATTCTCTTCCATTGCCTTTGGATGATCAAATTTTATACCAATGTTCACAAATGTCCTTTTTGAATGTTCATATTTTCACTACTTTTTCTCTTTCTTAACAGTCTATGTCTACTATTTCTGTACTTAAAACACTGCTGTAATTGCTTATTAGGTTGTGTAGACTCTCAACACAGTGAGGCTAATACCATGTTCATCATAATTTAGAAGTATCTTCAGAAATGTTTGCTAAATATAGGAAGGAAGGAAGGGAAGGAGAGGCGAAAAGGAGAAAGATAAAAGGAATAAAAGAAGGAAGGGCAAGAGAAATGAAAGAAGGATTTGAAATCTAGTAAAGGTAAAGCAAAGCGCCAAGAAGTAGCAAAAAATAGAATGTAATGATAACATTTAATAGTAACACAGATTCAGCACTAACTTCATACTGACAAAAAAAGAGAGAGAGAAAGAAAATGCGCAAATATCTGTCATCGGTCACTGAGAACTTATGAGGGGATTGAATCAGAAAAGGAGAAGATGATTTTTTAAAAAGAGGCTCAGCCCTGGCTGGTGGCACAGTGGTTAAGGCGCCAGCTTTCGAACCCAAAGTCGCAGGTTCGATTCCCCAGCCAGGGCACATAACCAGGTTGCAAACCAGGTCTCCAGTCAGGTCTGTGGCTAGAGGCAGGTGAAACGCAACCATACATTGATGTTTCTCTCCCTCTCTGCCCCTCTCCCTTCCCCTCTTTCTAAAAATAATGAAATAAAATATTTAAGAAAAAATTAAAAACATAAAAAAATAAAAATAATAATAATAAAAAGAGGCTCAAACCATGATTAGAAAGGTGCCAGTCTGAGGACCACATTATATGTGTGTAAGTAATTATGTTGCAAAGCTAAACAACTGAAAATAGATAAAAATATACCCCTTTTCCAGCACTGTTGTGGCAGTTACATATAAAGTCTTGAGTTGAAATACAGGTTTAGCTAAAGGGCACATTTGATGTTGTAAACCAGAAACACCTAAAGCAGAAAAAGCGAGAATCTTGTAGAGCTCACTGAGGTGTACTAAAACTTGTACTGCGACACAATTGCTCCTTGTACATGGTAGCTGAAAAATAGCTCCGATTCAGGGGTGTTCTTCACCTTGAATATGCGAAACAAGAATTGCCTATTTGTTCCAGAGTCTGTTTCTATGATATAATGATACTTATTATATGTAATTTCAACAATTTTGTTCAAAGCTTTTATGCTAATTTATTAATTTATATATCATCATTCTAATTATATTAACTATATTTTTATGATGTGAATTTAAAAGGACCATCTTTAGAGCCCTGGCTGGTGGTTCAGTGGAAAGGCACCAGTCTGTGAACCCAAAGGTTGATGGTTTGATTCCCAGCCAGGGCACATAACCAGGCTGCAAACCGGGACTCCTGCCAGGTCTGTAGCTGGAGGTAGGTGAAAGGCAACTGTACACTGATGTTTCTCGCCCTCTCTGCCTCCTTCCCTTCCCCTCTCTCTAAAAGTAATAAGTAAAACCTTTTTAAAAAGTAAATAAAAAATAAAAATAATAAAATCTTTTTTAAAATGTACCACCTTTAAAAATGCCTTATTTATCCATTTTTATACAGTTTTCCAGAAGGCAGTCTTTTTGCCAGGGTATCATAACAATTTTTTTAAGTGGAACTACTCTAGTTTAAGAATACCAGTTTAGCTGAAACCGTTGCCATATTACGACAGCGTTTAGGAGAGGAGTTCACTTCTGGTCAGCCAACCATTTGCACTACCCACTATGCACTATTCAAGTTAATAATTTAATAGTTCATAGTTAATAAGGTACAATTACTTTCAAGAGGCAAATTATTGCCCAGCTAAAGTAATTAATCTTTTAGTCATTAAACATAGAAAGATACTTGTCATTTCAATGCATTGCCTTTTTCTAGGATAGGACAGTGTAAACTTTCCTTTGGGCAACTGCTAGGAGTCTTGCTTCAATAGAACAATATCCTGATTTCTAGAAGATCAAATATAGCAGTGGATAAAATGTGTATTTTCAGTCCTTAATTCATACCAGTTCATTTTTTTTCTTAATATAGTTGTTTTCTTAAAGTGTTGGTTTGTTTGCAAAAGAAGGTTATAGATTCAGCTAAATTTATCCAAAATAAGAACATTTAATGGAATGTTAAAATTATTTTAAACATTTCTATCACATGCCCACTTGTCATTTTTTTAGGTTATTTTATATCCAAGTGAAGTTGCATCTCTTTGTAATTTCATTATGTTTTGATTTTTTTATTTTCCTTTAGCACTATTTCCTCTTATATTACTCTATTTAATGAAACCCCACATAAAAAAATAGGAGAAATAGTCCAGGGCCTGCTCAAGTTAGAGAATGTATAGGAGACACTCCTTACAAAGTCAACCTCTACCCACCAAAATCTGGAATTCCAAAGTAGTACACATGTGATTTATGAGTAGAACTAGAGATAAATCCAATATATTGAACCACACTGCAAGGGAGACTTCTGGCTTGCACCTCGGTGCTGGTTAGAGGAGATTAATGGGACTTGATATCCAGATTTCTAATCACATGATTGCTTATCAAATTTGCTATGCAAATTTATCTAGGTGGTGCTAAACAAACAAAAACAACAAAGTAAAGCTGGCCTCTCTTCAACTCATTTATTTATTATTTTTAGAAATTCCAAGTAATATTTTTCAAGCAGGAGTTTATGTTTCATATTATCTGTTAGAGTTCACCATTAATTAAGTCTTTTCTCCTCAACCTGATAGATTCAAAACTCACTTATTAGCTATGTGAAAGTAGGTCAGGCTCTGTAAATAAACTGACAAATCGATGTTAAACAGTGTTAAGCAGGAATAACAATGATAGCCTATAAATTACATATGAGGGCTAAACTATGGGATAATCTGTAACAAAATACACAATACAAATGAAAGAAAAAGCACCTAAAGATGTAAGTGGGCTGTCTTAATGTAGGCGATATTTTTTTCATCCTTCTTTATACCCTGATTATCTTTCTATCACTTCTGTATACCTATATTCATGAAACTGAGGTTAATGATATTTTTTTTCTTTTTAAAAATTTCTTATTTATTTTTAGAGCAAGGGAAAGGGAGGAAGGAAGAAAAGAAGAGAAGCATCAATGTATGGGTGCCTGTCACCTGCCTCCAGCTACAGACCTGGCTGGAGACCTGGCTTGCAACCTGGTTATGTGCCCTGGCTGGGAATCAAACCAGCAACGTTTGGGTTCAAAGGCTGGTGCCAATTCACTGAGCCACCAGCCAGGGCTTTGAGGTTAATGATTT
This sequence comes from Noctilio leporinus, assembly GCA_004026585.1. NCBI lineage: Eukaryota > Metazoa > Chordata > Mammalia > Chiroptera > Noctilionidae > Noctilio > Noctilio leporinus. The sequence goes on from PVIW01000147.1 coordinate 524,789, forward strand.
AAAGTGAGATTTTCTCCCCATGACAATACTAATAAACCTAGCATATATTTCAGTCTTCATCTCTACTGATTCTGTTTCCATGTCATTATTTACATTTTCCTACATTATAAGACAGAATACATCTTATTCCTGTGGTAATCAGCTATGTTCTTCACTCATTTGAGTGCTCATGGGAGAAAGTTCACCTTTTCCTGCCTTATTCATTAATGGACACACATTTGCAAAGACAAAATTTCTGAACTCCTTACTTAACTCAGTGACGAGTCTAGCTTTGTAAAGTGAAAAAACATTTTCTCTTAAAAGTAGGATCTCATTTTAAAAATCACGGTAGGATGCAGAAAGGCTCTCTGAATTTCAGGAATCTTCATTTTAGATGGGTACCTTCTGAGTTGGAGATTACTGTGGCCACTACCATTAGGGTCTAACAAAGAAATAAGTCATAGAGGCATTAGCCTTGTAGAAAAACCAAAACATAATTGGATTAAATCTGGCCTATTCAAGAAAGGAGAATCAGAGAGGATTTCAAGATAAGGAAGTGAAGCCATATAGATCTATTTACAAGTTTAATTTCAGGATCATAATAGGCCATCTAGTTCATAGTGAATAAAGGCATGAACTAAAGTGCTAACAGGCTGAGTGGCATAATTAGGTTTGTTTTTTCAGTGACTGCAACCTGTCTTTCTCATTGGTTAGTTGGGGATAAATAAGTTAAAGCTTCAGTTTGTTTAACAGAAAAGCAAAGTTCTCTACAACTTGCAAGGAACTTGCAAGGATGAAGTTGAAATTTTTTATTCCTTAAAAATACACCAAGTCCCACCCAAAAGTATTTTTTTAAGAATTGATTTGGCAAGACAAACACATGAAAGTTCTTGATATGAAAGTGGTAAGGAAGCTTTTAAAATGTCTACTTCATTGCAGTAGCTTGGGTTCTGATATTATCTGGCTTATTAAAAAATTAAGTATTTACTGAAAGCCCAAACTAACCAAACACTTTTGTTCATGTCTTTAGTCATTTATTTGCCATAAAATTAAAGACAAAAAGAATTTCGTTGATTAATGACCTCTGCTAATCATTTCAGTAGAACACATGAAGACATTTTTTAAATATTTTATTTCACTAACAAATTTTGTATTAACCATAAATGTCACTCATATGTAAATTATGCATAAATATTCAGGGCAATCTATATTTTATCAGTAGTAACAGAACACTTGCCAGTCAGTGTGGGTTTAAACAACTAATTAGTGCACGAGTTATTAAACATTTTAAACAAATGGGCTGCATCAAACCCAGATTAGGAAAGTTCAAAGAAATTTCACAGCATCTTGATTGCACAGGTGTCTGAACTGCTGAGAAAATTCTGCGTTCATAAAAGATTAAATATCTTACTTTAACATATGTTATAATCCTCTTTTTTAACCCTAGTCTCTTTGTAATCATTTTTTAAAAACTATGATCATAACCTAAGTCTTTGCTGTCATCATTTTTTTTTTTTTTTTTTTTTTTTTTATGTTTATAGCTTCTGGTGAATTCAGGTAAATAAGGAAAGTCGAAGGGGAATCAACCTCTGAACTGAAGGTATAGAGCAGGGTTCTTCAGACCTTCTGATTAAACCTGGGTTGTTTCTCTCGGCCGAACCTGCAGGATTCATGGGAGAGTGATTTGTTGAATGGAAGTGCTGTGACAGATTCTCACAATCTGAGGTTTTACTTCCTTATAGTTTCCTTTCCTTTCCTTTTTTTTTTTTTTTTCAGGCTTAATTCAAGGCACAAGCTTCTTCTAATTCCTTGGCACTAAGAAAGTACAGCCAGTTTATTTCCAGTTGTGGCTGCTACGTTTTAATATGTTGTACCCCTGGAGTATTTTGTAACTCCATTTATACTATTTTATTTCGGCACACCCAATGAAACAAATCAGACTATTTTCTCCTCTCAAAGACCATCTTCAACCATCTTGGAAACTTAGAAACTTTTGTTGAATTCAGTAGGTGCTATTATTAAAAAGATTACATTTCATGAGCAAGATTATTTTAAGTGCCATCCAAAGTAAATCATGTACTAAATCTGACTATGTCATTCAGACAGCTCAGAACAAAGTGATTAAATTTTCTGAATCTAGTGACCCATGACTACTGCCTCTTTATAATCATAATTTTATAAAGTACTCTCCCACCTAGGGTTTAGAAATGATAGCTCTGTATGACCTGACCCTGCTCCCAATTATGGCTAATAAACGGTTAAACTAGGGGTTTCCTGATCAGAGCTTTGCCATGTATTTTCCCTGCTGGGAGTTAGGAGTTAGAACATAGACTAGATGGACTGGTCTGGAGGTCAACAGTGCAAAAATGCCCTTTAGAAAGAAAGACAACAAAAATTTGACTCAGATTGCAAAATTATATAAAGAAAATATAAGAGGCAACACAGCTTCAAGTCCTAGAAAACAAAAGACAGTCTCATTTCTTGTGATGTTTCCCATTTCTGATTCCAATCTCTTCTAAATATTTGTGATACATCCTGGATTTGAGTATCTAAAAATTTGTGAGTCTCAATATATTTTATCATTTAAAACTAGTACCAACACAGGGTTCTATTTTTTTCCCCACTCAAATAGTTACCAGTTAAGGTACCAAGGAATTTTGTAGTCTGATGTTTGTATACCTTGACTTATGTGGATTGTGTCTTCAACACAAGCTAAATTATGTGGAACATTAAACACATATTAATGAATTGATATTTCCCTTTTTTAAATCTAACTTTTCAAAACTTAACTTAAAGCCACTTTTCTAAAAGAGGAAGAAGGGAAGAGAGAAAGAGAGAGAGAAGACCATCTTATCTCTCAAGTTAGAATTACTTTCTTTTTGTCCATCTGTCCATAGTTCTACATACCTCTATTAAGGCACTGATACCAGTCTTTATGTCTTTATATTACACAAAGGCAAAGCAGAGAGCCTTGTGCAGATTCTCTTATTGAGAAGACACTGTGAATATTCATTTAGTATGAAGTCAAAGGAAAAACGCAACGGGACTACATATATTTAGAATCCAACAACAATAACAACAAAAGCCTTAACTCTTATGTTGTATGTGAAAAATTTGTGCCACCTTTTAATGCAATGCCAGCATCATTCTCATCCCAAATCTATATTAAAAGCAAAGATAACAGACTTACCACTCAGAAAAGATAATTAATATGATTCATTCTCAAACAAGCAGGAGATAGTTTTCTCTCTCTAAGACATATAGTTTTTGTTATTACTTAAATTATTAGCTTTAGAGATTTAAAGTATCTCTGGAGCTAAGTTTAAAAGATGAATAAAATTCGGGCCCTGGCTGGCAGCACAGTGGATAAGGCGCCGGCCTGTGAACCCAAAGGTCGCAGGTTTGATTTCCCAGCCAGGGCTCATAACAGACATTGATGTCTCTCTCCCTCTCTGCCTCTCTCCCTTCCCCTCTTTCTAAAAATAATGAAAAAAAAAATCTTTAAAAAAAAAAAGATGAATGAAATTCATTCTCTCTCAGCAAGAATGGCACATAGTTTTAACATCAGGACTATCCCACACTAGCCACATGTATTATGGTGTATAGCTTAATTTTTAATAGATATATCACCTACCACATACAGTCTTTCTGAGGGGTTACTTAGCATAGGGCCTGTCTAACAAAAATCATAACTAAAAATAAGTGTTATCTCTCTTCCAATTTTTTCTTGTAAAATCAGTATCCCTGAATAATATTCTTAAGATTTTATTTATTACTTTTCTAGAGAGGGGGAGAGAGGCAATGAGAGAGAGACATCAATGTATGGTTGCTTTTCACCTGCCTCTAGCTACAGAGCTGGCTGGAGACCTGGCTTGCAACCTAGTTATGTGCTCTGGCTGGGAATTGAACCAGCGACCTTTGGGTTCACATGCTAGCACCTTATCCACTGTGCCACCAGCCAGGGCCTAGTATCCCTGAATAATTTTAAACAAAATATATTTTGTTATTATCTTCACCCCACCAAAAGAAAAAATAGCATATAATCTGTTCTTAGCATTTCTTCAGTTTAGTATATTATTCAGATGTCAATTGAGAATTTACTGCTCACATACTTATTCTTAACTATGTTGAGGCTCTTGTGACCAATAAAAGTACCTACCATATATCACTTTCACTCTCTCTCTCTCTCTCTCTCTCTCTCTCACACACACACACACACACACACCCCACACTCAGAAAGCTGCAGTAAGAACAGAGTCAATGAAGTGTCTGTATTCATGCAAAATATTAGTTATAATGGAGTCCCTAAGCAAGTTTTGAGAAAGATGTGTTCAGTAATGCCGACCACACCTGGCATTGGAAGTTTACACTGTCTACCCATGGTTACTGTACTGGGGGAAATGGGCTCAAAAATTTCTTTCAGATCAGCATGGTTTCTAACAACTAACACTGTTTGATCAAATAAGTACATATTTTTAATAACTTTAAGTAAATTTTCAGATAAGTGAATGACATTGAAAAATGAATGACTACCTATATGACAACATGAATTAAATAAAGTATCTACTTTATACCAAAATCTGTATTTATCAAGAGTACCTTTCTCAAAGTGCAGATAGCTCATGTTTAGTAATCTACATGGATTAGAAAAAAACATTTTAGTGAGAACAAATTTTGTTTACTGGTTGTAGCAAAATAAGTGAAGCATTGCAAAAAGAAATGTAAATGTTTTAATGGAAAAACCAAAATTAAAATATACTAAATGAGAATTTACACTTTATAAATGGGACTCTGTGAATGTGTTTATCTGTTGTTATTAAGCCAATGTGGTTTATGGAATCTTTTTTCCCTGTATTAAATATGTAGTGTTTTCATACTCTCAAGACTTTTCAGAATATTGGCAGGCTTATTTCAAGTTATTAAGTGTCAGAAAAGTGTCCATGACCAACATGAGAAAACAGGCTCTTCATGCTTTTCAATGCTCAAAACACATTCAAATGTAAAAATCCAATAATTTAATTGCAATAACAAACTCAGTGATGTGTGTTTATCTTGCTTTTACACACAGGGATTTACTAGAAATCACCTTATGGAAAAGTAGTTCTATGTGCTAAAGCCCAGATTCAATGGAGCACTACACATAAAAGTTATTAAAATCAAATGGTTCTTTTAAACTTTAAATTTAAACCCAAGAGCCAGATAATCCAAAAGGAAGTTAAGGAAAATGTCCTTCTGGGAAATAGTCAAACTACTGCCTTTGGAGAGAAAATGTTAAGTGATAGGATACTTCTTCCAAACAAAAGAAAATTCTACACTTCTGTACAAGGAATTATATTTATTCATGTGTGTTGCAATTGCACATATAAATTTATTTTAAAAAATTAACTTAAAAGACATATAATGTACCTAACTAAAAAGAAAAATTCATTTCCTTATAGTTTATATTTGTTACATAACTAACGTCAACTTTTAATTAAGCCTTTAATTTATAGTTCCCACAATTTGTTCTCTACAAGCTTCTCACTTTAGTAATTAACAATGAATAGAACACAGCCAAGTGAGCCACCTGACCAGAGTTTATGCAATTTTAAGATACACAAAATACCTCATAATTATATGTGTGTGCATGGGTCTAAAATATAACTATAGATGCATAAGAATGATAGCCACTAACTTCATAATATTCATTATCTCTGGGAAAAGAATAAGAAACTAGAATGAGGAGGGGGTTAGCAATAGCTTTAATATGTATTAGCTTAAAAATAAGAACATCTGAAGAAAATATCAACACTTGAAAAAAATCAACATATACATACGATAAGTTTAATTTCCAAATTAGACACAGTAAGAAATTAACAACAATAATCATAAAATAGAATAGTTCTAACAATGCACTGTAAAAATGTCTTGAATGGCTTGGGGTCATTATTCAGTAAAATAAGGGTTACTTTAGCACAAACAAGTACTGTGATACCTCCATAGTCTATCTGATAAGGAGAAGACTGCTAACTGACTAATGGGTGAGGAGTTAATACAGCATGGATAGATGGACAAAGAGCTGCTTCAAGTCCTGGGCAGGCCAGTGCAAGATTTCACACTATTCAGAACAGCTCACAATTTAAAATTTAGAACTTGTTTACTTCTGGGATTTTTCATGTAATATTTTTGCACTGTAGTTGACGAGCGGCATCTGAAACCTCAGAAAGTGAAAGCATGGAAAAGGGGTTACGCACAGTTACAAGCCCTTTACGCACGGTTATGAGCCCCTTCGGCGCTGAAGCAACTGCAGGCTGACTTTGAAAGACAAGTGTCGTGCTGGGTCAGCTCTGCCAGGTGGCTCCGTGGCCAGAACGTCCGCAAGCCACCTGAGGGTAGCTTACCCTGTGTTGTGACTTGTTTAGTATTCCTCCAAGAGGAATTACTGTGCTTGTATGTAAAAAGTCATTTTTAGACTTAAAAAAAAAAGTCTAAATTTCCTTCCCGAAGCTTGTATAATGAGATCTCCTGTGGAGCCTGGCAGGAAAACCTGCCAATTTCAAAGCCATAAGCATTTTCTGCCATCTAAAATGAAGATTGGAATTTACCTTTCCAGCTAACAGCTTCTTTATATGGGGAGAATCGCTTTACCAGGTCATTTAATCAAGCAGATTTAAAGTAAATACCCTCGATTGTCCTTGGAAATGATTTGAGTGGTTTAAAGTAAACCAAATGAAGAGTTTGTAAATAGTTATGTTAAAAGTCCTGCTTGGAAAAAACAAAAACAAAAGTTGACTAAGACTCCTCAGATTTTAAATAAAAGAAATACTCAGTATTATTGCTGTTAATTTAGGTATCACCTAATACAGGAATCTAATGAACAAAACAAACAAATGAGTGACACAGAGTCAGAGGCATAGAAGCAAGGAACAGACGGACAGTGATGGGGGTTAGGGAGAAGGGGAAGGGGCTGGTCAAGGAACTAGTATAAATGGCCCATGGACATGGACAACAGGGCGAGGGTTGACTGTTGAGAGAGAGGATGGGGTAGGCGGAACAGGGGAGAACAAAAGGGGGGAAATGGGACAACTGTAATAGAACAACAATAAATTAATAAAAATAAAAAGATTGGAGCTGTTCCATGCCTGAAAATTTTTACTTATTTTAAAAGAATAAGGAGTGGACTGACAGTAGATTTGATGGAATCTAGGCTATCGCAAGTAGGGTGGGTCAGGCTGATCTTCTTCCCTTGCACAGAAGAACTAACCACCAAGGGCATGGGGCCATGCTGTGGATGGGCACGTGATGGGACTGAACACCATATGCTCACATTAGTGAGAACTGTACCTTCTAGAGTACAATTGCACTCTAATGGTCCAAAACAGAGTAACAGGTAAGACACTTTGAGTAGTAACACCATTTATCCTGAAAAGAACGTATGTTTTCTACACACCTGTTTATTTTTATTTTTCATTTTTTTAATGCTGAGATAGAACAATCTCCTTTTAAATTAATTTTCTTAGGGTGCCATTGATTAATCAGAGCATACAGGTTTCAAGTGTACCTGATAATGATACATGATCTGTATATTGCACAATGTTATTGAGTCCTGGGTTGGTTAGGGTGGGATTGAGGTATGTTGGGGAGAAGGAGGAAATAAAAGTTTTCTTTCTTTGGAGTCAGAGGGTCAGCATTTTCTGAGATCCAAGGCAAAGGGATGCTTTAGATCTGTGGTTGATAAACCTAAGTGCACAACAGCTTTATTACAGAGGAAAAATCTGCAAAATCGTGAGAAATTTCTGTTGGTAACCTAAAAGTACAAGGCAAAAAATGAGGCGACAGGTGATTATCTGGGATCAAAAAGCATTGCAAATCTGGTAAGCACTGATTTAGGCAAGAGCCCAAACAGTGTTCTGATTAGAAGGTGAAGGAAGGGGTATTTGTGAAAAAGCCAAGTAGAATAATTACAAGGGTAAAAGAAAGAAATTTCTATTGGAGTTAATAAACCAAGGAAGAAATTTCTACAGGTCCAAATAAACTAAGCTATTCTTTAGCTGTACATGGTGGGTCTAATCCTAAGGAATGTCTTTAACTTTCAGTGGGTAGCAGAGCGTCAGCTTTCCTGTTCACTTTGCAAACAGTGGTTTGAAATATAGTGTTGGTCTGGCCCAGTCATTCTGGTCAGTTCAAACATCCTACAGGTCTATGGAGTAAGATGTACAAGGAGTAAGATGTCCTCTGGGCTGGTGGCTTTGATTCCATTTTGAAGTAGCTCCATATATATTATTTTTCACACCCTTCACATCATAGAGTAAGGTTTCCATATGAGGCAATACTTGTACTATTTTACACCACTACAGAAGTGTATAAGGGTGCTCATTTCCCTTGCCAGAGTGCTTCTTTTGATTTAAAACAACAACAAAAAATAAACAAAAATACCCTGTTTATTCAGTTTTAAGAGATCAGATCGATTGCTAATCAATTAGTACGAGAAAAATTATACACTATTTCTTACAAATAGAAAATCAATAGTACAGAATAACATTTGATTACAACTAAACATTAGACTATTGATAAACTATAGCTTTCACACTATATAGGACTCAAATTAATACAAAGATCCCTGAGAGCCTATTTTTTAATTATACTATCTTAAACGCTACAGTTCGTGCAGGAGTCATATGGCTCTAGTTAACAGTGATTGTAGATGTGTCTCCAGAGTCACATTATTCCAGTATTGCCATTTTAGAACATGCAGAATGATGATTAATGCTGATAATGAAACATATCTTTGTATTATAGGGTAATACAGATTAACACTAAGAGATGTAAAAAATGAAGACTCAATAAAAGTCCAGAATATCATGTCAGTACATTTCTTGATGAAGAAAGTGAGTAAGTTGATTCCCAGCCAGGGCACATAACCAGGGTGCAAGCCAGGTCTCCAGCCAGGTCGGTAGCTGGAGGCAGGTGAAAGGCAACCACACATTGATGTCTCTCTCCCTCATTGCCTCTCTCCCTTCCCCTCTCTCTAAAAAAAATAATAAATAAAATCTTTAAAAGAAAAGAAAACAATATATGTCTTGCAAATGTCTGCTTTTAGGAACATACAGTTAAATTGAGAGTCCAATAACAAGATATTTAATAACGAATTAAAACTTAGCCAAAAGGCAGTGAATGTATTTTTCAATGAACCCACCTCCAAAGCAGGCACTCCAGGTGGGAAGGAGAAGTGTTCCTGGGTCCCATTCTACACAGGACCCGCTGGAGCAATGTATCATCTAAGCACCTTTGGCTGATGATGTATTGCTCAAATGCGTTATCAGCCAGCTTGGTGTTTCTAATGATTTATAAGACCACTAAATCATTAGAGGGAGGCAGGCAACAATATAGTATTCAAAGATGTTCCCAGATGAACCAGGATACAGGAGAAATTTTAGAGATAAGTGCAATGCAAACTTAGACAAAACAGGAAGTAACAGTCTGCTGAAAAATCAGTCTCCTTGGTAAGCAAACACATAGCATATAGTCTTTGTTTAATCGGCAGTAACTGACTAATGTATTCTTTGGTTCCATCATTATTTTGTCTGAGTCATAAAATAGAGAATAATGCTCTCAGGGCTAACTGAGAACTAACATGAACTAACATGCATGACTGTTACTTAAAACTACAATTAAAAATAAAAGAAGCAGAGCATTCAAGTTCCCATGTTTCTGCACCAAGAGAGAAGGTCCATAACATGGCAATCTTAAGTTTCAGAAGTTACATAATTTTACTGTAGCATTGCTTATACACTGGAGAGAAAATTAGCTGTCTGTGTTGTTAAGATACTGGTTTTAAACGAGTTGGGTGTATTAACATTTGAAAATACACTTTTTCTACATTTTTTTTACCATAGAAACTTTTTATTTTATTTTTCAATTACAGTTTACACTCAATATTATTTTTAGTTTCAGGTATATGACATAGTGGTTAGTAACCATATATTTTACAAAGCCATTTTCCGACCCCTAATCTTCAATTACCCATCTGGTACCACACATAATATACTGATTATATTCCCTATGCTTTACTTGACTTTCCCATGAGTGTTTTATAACTACTAACTTGTACTTCTCAATCCCTTCACCTTTTTCACATAGTTCCTCCACAGCCCTTGCCCCCTGGTAACCATCAGTTTGTTCTCTGTATCTATGAGTCTGTTCCTATTTTGCTTGTTTATTTTGTTCTTTAGATTCTACATATGAGTGAAATCATATGGCATTTGTCTTTCTCTGACTTACTTATTATACTATACTCAGCAGAATTCCCTCTAGGTCCTTCCATGCTGTCACAAATGGTAAGGTTTTTTTCTTTTTCATGACTGAGTAATATTTCATTGATAATAGGTACCACCACTATTTTATCCACTTACCTGTTGATGGGCACTTGGGTTGCTTCCATATCTTGGCTACATGTGGTGGAATATTATTTAGCCATGGAAAGGAAGAAGGACTGATACCTACTACAAAAGGGATAAACCTTGAAAAAAGTATGCTGTATGAAAGAAGCCACTCATAAGGGACAACATACGTATGTATGATTCTACTTATATAAAATGTCCATAATAGGCAAATATATAGAGAAAGGAAGTAGCTTAGTGGTTGTCCTACAGCTGTGGGGAGAGGGAGAGTTGGAAGGAATAGGGGTGGCTGTTAAAGGATTTCTTTTGGGGGTGTTGAAAATACTCCAAATTCTATTGTAATAATGGTAGCACACTGTGAATATTGTTGGACTAAATAGTAATGAAAATACAATAATTGGTATCACATTTGGGAAGAAATCAATTTCAGTTTCCAAGCATAAGGAGGATCTATAAAAGCATTTTTACTTTTACTCATTTGAAGCAAAAGAGAAGTCAAACCTTAAAACAAGTTAACCCTTTTTCTACTTTTTAAGAAACTTTTAAGAAACAATCGATGTGTCAATAGTAAAATAAAATTCAAGGAAGACAGAAATACACAGATTATAAGTAAAATGTCACTTTCAACCCTCAATCTTATTTGTTTGCTTAAAGTAATCCCAGTAAAAATTTTGGACATATCTTTGCAGATTGATGCATATTATGTGTATCTCATATACACATAGCATTGTTCTTTATATATTTTTAAATAGTATGTATTAAGTATGAAATATTGCCTTGTGGGAGGGTATGATGCAATTATAATATGTAAGATATCATGAATTAACTTTATGAAACCAAATATACTGCATATTTTTATAAAGTATTATTACAACAATGAAATATTTTATATTAAACATATCATACATTAGATTCCAGAGAAATTAGGCTGAGGTAAATTCATTTTTCCTCTACTTTTCTTTCCCTCTTTACACAAAATCTCAGAGCCTTAATTATGAGCAGCATGTTTAGAAGACCTGCAAAATTTCATTCATCTAATTTACAGAAAATGTTCAAGTTATTTCTTGATGCAGAAATATGATACCAGTCAGAAAACAGAATCCATACTATATGAGCATCCTGGACACTCAATAAAGTTAAAATAAGTCAATAAATTTTATTTCCGCATTTTTTAATTGCTTTAAAAGTGAAGTAGATACTTAAAGCAAAAGTAGTACTGATATGTAAAAACAAAATAACCTGGCTGGTAGCACAGTGGATAAGGTGCTGGCCTGCAAACCCAAAGGTCACTAGTTCAATTCCCCAGCCAGGGCACATAACTAGGCTGCAAGCCAGGTCTCCAGCCAGGTCTGTAGCTGGAAGCAGGTGAAAGGCAACCATACATTGATGTTTTGCTCCCTCTTTGCCTCTCCTTTCCTCTCTCTCTCTGAATAATAAATAACATCTTTAAAAATATCAAAACAAAAACAAAATAAATGAAAAAAAAAAAAAAAAAAAAAAAAAAAAAAAAAAAAAAAAAAAAAAAAAAAAGACCAATGGATAGGAGGAGGGATTTGAAATAAAGTATCCTAAGTTCCTTTTAATACATTTGAAATGAAAAATATACACCAGTCTGCAAACCCAAAGATCACTGGTTTGATTCCCCAACTAGGCCCATAATGAGCCAGGTCTCCCGCTACGTCTGTACCTGGAGGCAGGTGAAAAAAGGCAACCATACATTGATGTCTATCTTCCCCTCTCTCTAAAAATAAAAATAATACATTTATTTAAAAAAAGAAAAATATAATTTGAAAGACATTGATTAATTAGATTATATATTGTAACTTGTAAGGCATAATTCTCCAGAATTGGAAGCAAGCCACATGGCTTTCAATGGGTGAATGGATAAACTCTGGTACATACATAAAATAGAATATTATCATCAATAAAAAGGAATAAACTATTGATCCACTCAATAACGTGAGTGAATTTTAAATGCTTTTGCTAACTGGAAAAAAGCCAGACTTAAAAAATGAAATTTAGAAACCTATTCATTTATCATTTAATGTACAGTACATTCTGGAAAAGGCAATATTAAGGGAAGACTTTACAGACTTGCTTGAATATGATGCAATGAGGTTATCCTGGATTTAGGGTAGACCCTAGGTTCAACTATCCGTGTCCTTAAAATGAGGTCGAGGTAAGAACCTTACACAGAGTAAGGCCATGTGAGTATGGACCTGGAGATAGCAGTGATGCATCCACAAGGCAGGGGAAACCAAGGAGTAATAGCTATCACCAGGGGCTAGAAGGGGCACAAAACAGATTCTCCTTCAGAGCCTCCAAAAGGAAGGAACCCAACACCTTGATTTTGAACTTTTTGTGCCCAGAACTGTGAGAAAATATATTTCTGTTGTTTTAAGCCACCAAGCTTCTGCTAACTTATGGCAGCCCTATAAACCTAATATATCAATGATCAAGATTAGCATGACCAGCACTGAGCCATATTAATATCACATACTCCATGTTAGAATATGATCAAAAGCAAGCCTCCTTCTGTGGTGTTCATGCCTTAATGCATGACCTCGATCTAGTAATGAGAAAGTGACAGGTAAATTGAATCTGAGCAATATTTTACAAATTAACAGTCACTTTTAATAACTGAGATATTAAAAATACTAAGAATATGAAGAACAAGGAAAGACTGGTATACTATCGCAGATTGGAAGAGACTAGAAGAAACTATGGAGATATGATGACTAAATGCAATGTGGTCTCCTGGTTTATATCCCAGAACAGAAAGAGACATTAGTGAAAAGACAAATTTATTCGTGAGATATGAATAAAGTTTGTTAACTAGTTAATAGTATTGTGACAATGTTATTTTTCAGTCAATAATTATTCCATGGGCATATAACATGCCAACTGCAGGAAAATTGAATAACAGGTATAAGAGAAGCCTCTCTTATTTTTACAACTCTTCTGTAAGTGTAAAAAAATAACAGGTGTAAGAGAAGCCTCTCTTATTTTTACAACTCTTCTGTAAGTGTAAAAATTTTCCAAAATAAAAAGTATTAAATAAAAACCTCATTGAGGTCCTGGTTGGTATAGCTCAGTGGGTTGAGCACCTGCCTGTGAACTCAAGTGTCATTGGTTCGATTCCCAGCCAGGGCACATAACCAGGTTGCAAGCCAGGTATCCAGCTAAGTCCTCAGCTGGAGGCAGGTGAAAAGCAACCCTACATTGATGTTTCTCTCCCTTTCTTTTTCCCTCCTTTCCCCTCTTTTTAAAAATAATGAATAAAATCTTTTAAAAAATAAAGTAAATGTTTTTAAAAAAACTCATTGATGAGACCCAACTAATCAGTTTCATTTGGGTATTAACGACAGAAATGGGACTACTGTTTACTTTTAACTGGGATGTAGAGGAGAATCAGATTGTTAGAGGTTGAGTTGGTTCCCCCAAAATTCATAAGTTGAGGCCCTAACCTTAGAATATGAGTACCTTAGAATATGACTGTATTTAGAGATAAGGCCTTTAAAGTGGTTATTAAATTAACATGAGACTATTGGGGTATGCTCTAATCCATACTGACTGGTGTTGTAGGAGATTAGAACACAGGAAAGACAACCAAAGATGCACATGAAAAGAGAAAAGGCTTTATGAGGACACATGGGCAGGCCAAGGAAAGAGGCCTTCAGAGAGACCCGTCCTGTTGAAACCTTGATTTTGAATTTCCAGCTTCAAGAACTGTGAGACAATAAATTTCAGTTGCTAAGCCACCTGACCACCCAGTCTGTAGTATTTTGTTTTGTCAGACCTTGTAAACTAACATACAGGGAAGACAAAATGTTGCCCATGGTGGCTAATTCTAATCTAAATATGAATAATATCATTTTGGGGCTGTTAGGATTATTCAAAATTATACAGCTAGTAGCACTGGTTTTGTTTGTAAAGAGGAGCAAATTATTGGCTGAACATAAAAGAAGAATTGGAGTTCAGGGCTTAAAGGGAGAGCTGAATGTTTGGAATAGATATTATAAGAAAAGAAATAAAGGATTATCCCAATGAACTTCATGACTAAATAACATCCCTAACTAGTTCATTTTCTTGCATCAAAACCTAATTATAAATGCCCATTCTGCCATTTGTAATTCCAGTTTCTCTTTGTCCTTTCATAAAGCTGAAATCAAATACACAACATAGTATTTGTGATAACTTGCCTCTGTAAGTTAAACAATAAAGCTTCAGGTATTTGACACTAAGTTATCTAATTAATGTCAGTAAAATTTCAAATAGGCACAATTTATACTAGATTGTATCTGTTAAGAGATTGTTTTTGAAAATAGGCAAAGTCATACCTTCATGTAAATAAAAGGACACATGTTAAAGATTGTATTTAGCTCACATGGGAACCTGGCAAATATAACTTGTTTAGAAAAGAATCCAAATGAACAGAAATATTTATAGATCAGAAATATTGAAATAAATAACGGAGGGAAAACTAGTTTTTCCCCAAGGTACAAGGAAGACAGGTGAACCTTTGCCAAACAAGACAAAATTAACATGTCCATCAATTACACACACAGAATATTAAAATTTCTCAGCAACAACAAAAGACTAATATCAGATAACTTGAATTTGTATCTGCAGAGAATGCATATATGTATATTTTTAAAAACTGCTCTTTTCTGCATATATCAAGATCCTAACCAGCTTCTTTTTAAATGAAATGTTGATACATTGCAACCAGGTTTTTCAGCATATCCATAGGCCAAAAAGTTGAAAATAGTTCCAATGTTGTTTGCTCACATGACTTCCAAAGAACCTTCACAGATGGGTTCTAACCCTATAAAATTAATGTCATTTTCCTTTTGATGATAATACTTTGGATATTACTGTTGCAATTTCTAAAGAACTGTGTTGTTAATCTTATTCATACCTATGTAATAGGCCTAAATTGAAACATTTAAGCATACAACTGTATATCAAAATGTTCATTGTTTAACCAGAGAATCAACATGGATTCTTGTTAAACGAATAGCATTCTGAAGTGAGTAAAAAGATGACTTGCAGAGATTTTTAGCTTTATGTAGTCTCATTAATTTATTTTTGCTTTCACTTCCCTTGTCTGTGGGGTCATAAACTCATCTCTAAGACCAAGTTTAGCACCTATATTTTATTATATGTAATTCATTGTTTTGGTCTTATAGTTAGGTCTTTGATCCACTGAGTTAATTTTTGTATATGGCGATGAACATAGTCTAGTTTCTTTCTTTCTTTCTTTCTTTTCTTTTTTTTTTTTTTTTTGCATTGGGCTTTCCAATTTTCCCAGCACCATTTAATGAAGAGACTTTTTTTTCTCTATTGCATGTTTTTGGCTCCTTTGTCATCAAAACAAAAGGCAACCAACCAAATAGGGGAAGATATTTATGAACAACAGCTCTGACAAGGAGTTAAGATCCAAAATAAATAAAGAACTCATACAACTCAACACAAAATAAACAAACAGTCCAATTAAATAATGGGCAGAGGATCTCAACAGACAAATTGTCAACACATACATGAAAAGATGCTCAACTTCACTAGCTATTAGGGAAATGCAAATTAAAATTACAATGAGAAACTACCTCACACTTGTTAGAATGGCTATTATCAGCAAAACAAGTAATAACAATATTGGAGAGGTTGTGGAGAAAAGGGAACCCTCATTCACTGTTGGTGGAAATGTTAACTGGTATAGCCATTATGGAAAAGAGTATGATAATTTCTCAGAAAATTTAAAAAAGAGAGTTGCCACATGACTCCAAAATCCCTCTTCTTGGTACCTACCCCAAAAATTTGCTAACATTTATTTTAAAAAATACAAGCACCCCCACGTTCATTAGCAGCATTATTCACAATGACTGACACATGAAGACAACTAAAATGTTCTTCAAATATGGTTTGATAAAGAAGATGTGGTACATACATAATGAGATATTACTCAGCCATACAAAAAGATGAAAAACTGCCATTTGTGACAACATGGATTAATCTTGAGAATATCATACTAAGCAAAATAATTCAGACAGAAAAGCTCAGGTACCACATGATTTCACTCACATGCAGGATGTAAAACTGAAAGAAACAAATGAACAAGCAAGAAATACAAACAAATAAAAACTCATAGACACAAACAACAGTATGGTGGTCACCAGCAGGAAGGGGATTGGGAAGTAATAAAGGATGAAAGGGGTCAAATATATGGTGACAGAAGGTTTGACTTTGGGTGGTGGGCACACGATGCAAAATACAGATGATGTAACAGAGAATTATACACTTAAAAGCTGTATAATTTTATTAACTAGTATCACCCCAATATATTTAATGAAAAAAAAGATGCCTTGGAGAATTATATATAATGAAGTTAAAATAATTAAATTTTAAAATCTAATTTAAAGCAAGCCTTTGAAAGACATTATAAGGAACATTATAATAAATTATTTTTTATACCTATCAAGAGCAGAAAAAAATCAGTTTATTTTCCTTATGAAAAATGCACATTAGAATATTATAAATGTGCCAGCATTAATTTTTAAAATGCTGATTGAAGCGAATTATTGCTGTCCTTTCCCTGTTTAAAAGAGAACGGATTCTCATTGATCCAAGGTGGCCTAAAAGTAACAGAAAAAGGGCTAGAAAATTAGAAGCACTGGAAAATTGTACAAATATTGCAAAGACCCATAATGGAATCCTCAGATTCAAGAGATCAGTAGTGACGCTTAGAAATGTTAATTTTCACATTTTTCAGGTGATTTTAATGCATATCTCCATGTGGAATCTATTTCACAAGATAACCTCAACCCTTTTTTCTAACTTATTATCCAATTAACCTCTTGTATCACTTGATTTGAATAATTCTGTGCAATATAGCTTCATGTGAACAGT
This sequence comes from Noctilio leporinus, assembly GCA_004026585.1. NCBI lineage: Eukaryota > Metazoa > Chordata > Mammalia > Chiroptera > Noctilionidae > Noctilio > Noctilio leporinus. The sequence continues at coordinate 542,056 of PVIW01000147.1, forward strand.
GAAGTGGCAAAGTAGAAGTGTGTTAGTAATTACTGGATTCTCAGGTTTCAGAAACCTATTAAATTGAAGATTCAATATTTATATTTCTGGGACAGACGATAAGGGTCTCTTTAGTGAGGTGCCTTCTTCTGTTTTGGGTATGTGTTATCAAAAAACTCTGTTCACAGTCCCTGAGACCCTGGCAATGGCCTTAGAATATTTTCAAACTGCCTGTCTTGCTATGTTCTATTTTTACACTGTTTCTATTTTATTCATTAGCTTTAGCAGGTCACAATAATTTGTTTTGCTATTCATAGCCCCTCAGGATTTATTCAGCTACTTTGCTGGTAATGAACTGGTTTCTTTCCGTTTCACCAATGGTTTATCAGCATCCTGCATTTGAAAACCTCCTTAACATTCCCCCTGAAGACCTGTTTTCTTTTGCTCCAAACATGGTCTTCTTTAAAGACATATCCACTATTATCGTCACCATTTGATGAAAAAGTCATTGTGATATATAAGAATTTTCTACTTCTAATTTTACTTAGATAGTATCTTGCTTTAAAATATAACAAATGGATTGCTGGCCTGAGAAAGTCAATGCTTAACTGTAGATTTTTCCTTATTATATATGTTTAGGGCAACAAAATTATTTAAGAAAACTAACTTTTTTTAACTTGCTGAATTGGAAGTTTCTTTTACTGTCTTATTGTTTGTCAGACTCCCTCAAGTGATGAAAAATGAAATAGGGCCAGGAAGACAGTGAAATTGAAAGAGAATGAGCAGTTCTGACAATAATAGATGTTTTTTTGTGAAAATAGGTTATGTTTATTATTAATATAAAATCTGAACCTCTAAATGGGCACAACTTAAAATAATTATTTACCACAATTACATATACGTAGAAAATATTACCGTTTCCAATAATCTCAGACTGGAGGGTATTAAAGTTAACATTAAAATGAGAACAAACTTCAATATAAGGCCACACAGCAATTGTGAATAACCTGGGCTCAAATGGGATTCAATAAATTGTTTGTTACTTCTTCCAGAGTAGTGACTTCAACTGAAGTTTTCCCTAGCGATGCAAGAATTGTTTTTGATAAGAACTGAAATCTCAAAGAGAGAGAGAATCATTATGCTCAGAATGGCTTTCCTGCCTCTGAATTAGTAGCCTTCTGGACTTTGAAACAAACAGACAAACCTTAGTCCCCAAGGGACTAAAGGCAGATCTGAGTTTTAACACTGATGAGAAAAGTTGGCAACATACTTAATTTAATTAAATCTCAGATTCCTCATGTAAAATGGTGAATATATATATTCACCAAGGAAGAAATGACTTAATTCATGTAAACTCCTTAGCTCAAAGTCTGGATTGCAATGAACAATCATTTGATGGTAGCTATCGTTAATATTTTTTAATACTCTCCTCATTTTCCTTTGCTGGAAATGTTCCTAAACAAAGTGTTGAGGGATCAGCTAAACTACTCCATGCCATCACTGCCTCAGTATCCATTTTTTTTGGCCAACCAGTCATTGGAGACTTTAAAGTTGCCCTGCCCCTTCATACAAGTTCATGTCCTAAATAACAGCCCACAGGGTCACATAATAGGACTTTTTGAACAGCCCTGGACATAAACAGTGGTCCCTGCTCCACAGAGCCCTCCCCTTGTGTGCTCCTTAGATAAGACTTCTCATGAAGCTCGTTAAAAACACCCTGTTTGGTTTGAATTGACCAATTCAGCCTCAACCTGGGAACTGCAAAACATTCCATCCATGATCTCTAATAACTATGTGCCTCTCTCTGCCTGCACTGGCCTCGACCTCTTTGTGGGACCCCTTGAGGCAAATTGAGCTCTTCCTTTGGACCCTGAGTGATAACCTTCTCTATCTTGTTTCTTTTGTGCTCTTTTGTTGAACCACAGGGGCATCCCAGGACTCTACTTAGCAATATTAATTTAACAATAATATAACACCAACATATCAATAAATAAAATAAAAACCAACTTTGCTGGATGAACCCTCTGAGAAGCTCTGTCCACATGCCCACCTTGCATTGCCTGGAAAGTCCAGACCATTTTCATTTAGGTTTATGTATTATATATTTAAAAATTAGTACACTGTGCTCTGACTGGCATGGCTCAATTGGTTGTGTTATGTTCCGCAAGAAGAAAAGTTGCTGATTTAATTCTGGTCAGGGCATGTGCCTGGGTTATAGGGTTCCCATCTGGAGTGCATGCAAGAGGTAACCAATCAATGTTTCCCTTCCTCTCTTTCTCCCTTCCCCTCTCTCTCAAAATAAATAATTAAAATAATTTTCAAAATTAGTACCTCTCCAAAATGTAAGTGGCTTTTAATTGAAAATGTATTTTTAAACGTATAGAATAAAGTGTGTGGACAATGATTAGAAAGAATTACATAAATGTGCGAAAAGAAAATAGTTCCGTTGAGAGTGAATGAGTAGATGGTTAGGTCTTATTTTGATTTCTTTTTGTAAAATTTCCTGGTGTTTGTCTTCTATGTGGCTTTATCCAATTACAATGAACAAAGTGACTTAAAATAACACATTTATTATTTTACAATACTGAGGATCAAAAATCTGATAGCTACGGGTTTCACTAGACTAAGTCAAGGTATTGGCATATGTGTGTCTTTGGAGACTGAGGAAACTCCCTTTACTACTCATTTGGATTGCCGGCAGAAATCAGACATTGCAGCTGTAGAACTGAGGTTGCTCTTTTCCAGCCGCCTGTAAACTGAAGGCTGCCCCTAACTTCTAGAGGCTGCTTGCATTTCTTGGTTTGTGGACCCCATTTCTATCTTCAAAGCCAGCAAGAAAAGGGAGAGAATCAGGTACTTGTCTCTGACCGCTTTTCTACCTTCCTCTTCCACTTGCAAGGTCTCATGTGATTACACTTGGTCTGCCTTATCTAATCCAGGATAAGAACAATATGCCTATTTTAAGGTCAGCTGACAGACAACCTTAATTCTATCTACAAGTTCAAATCTCTTTTTCTTGTAACTTAACATATTTATAGAAGCTGGAATACTAGGATGTGGACATCTTTGGAGACCATTCCACGGCCTTTACAAGTTTCAGTGAAAAAGAACCCAAATTTGGCATGCCCAATATTGATCACAATTTCACACAATCATCTCCCCTATCCCTAAATAGATAACAAAATCTCAGCCTATAATCACTTTTAATTTCTCACACATTATTTTAAAAATATACATTACTTTATTTTATTGCTATTCAATTACAGTTGTCCCAATTTTTTTTTCCTGTTGCTCTCCCCTGCCTCTCCCACTCCATGCTCACACAGTCAATCCCCACCCTGCTGTCCCCCTCCATGGGTCTTCTATTCTTAATTACTAAATTCAGTCCTACATAAATCATAAATATGAACTCTTCATTATCCCTGGAGCTCATTTTCTACATTTAAACTCGCAGCAATCTCACAGTTACTTTAGTACGAACTCATATTCTTGACATTGTTACTCTGAAACTCTACACAAAAGCCAGTATGCTCAACTGAAATCACCGCTGTCATTAATAATATCATTTCCCTGATTAAAACCTTTCATTTCTTTGAGTCTTCATGCTTCCATTACGGCAAAGTGTTTCTTTCTGCTTTCAGGCCATGCTATGAACATTGTCAATTTGCTTGTCTATTTCTCCCAGTAGATTGCAAACTCCTGGGAGGCAAGGATTGTGCCTTTTACCTTGAGCCCTGGAGTTGTGACAGCGTGGCATCTAGTATGTGCTCAATAAATATGTGCTGAGTCAGTAATTACTAGCGATGAAACTGCTATCTGCTCTGTTCAGCTCTACAGGTTTCTTAAGGTTCCAAAGAGGAAAGGCAGGACGAAGTTATTTATTCATAAAATGCATACCGCACATTCATACTTTTACATATATTTTTAATTTACAAAATATCTACAATGAGTATAATTGATTAGCCATCCATGTGATAAACTTCCTTTTTGGCACATCTATACTTCACTGAAAACGAAAGATTTCAGCAGCTACTTTTAGGAACTTCATACTGACCAATTCAGGTACACTATGTAATAGTATTAAATTTAAGAAAGGCAGTGAGGTTTTAAGAAAGTAGGCAGACCTACTTTCACATCTATCTAGAATCACAAGTCTCCTCTGATACTAAAGCATAGACCATGTAGTGGGAATCCTGACATGCTGACAACTCATTTCTATTAATTTAATAGTTGAATGAACAACAGTTAGAAATCAATGGTTACTTCTTCCCTTGTATTTTAAACAACTGCTCCTCTGTAAGCGTTGGACATGGAGTTAAAACAGAATTGGAGTGGCAATACAAATTGCCTAGAAGACCTGTCTTCTTATCTAAGCCTTAGTCTAGCAGAAAGTTTAGATGCTTGTTACCTGACAAATCTGAGCACTCCAGCAGCAGCAGAAAATTCTATTGGAGTTTATGCCTGGATTTATGAGTGTTTCAATAAAGTACAATTCAGACAAAAGCAAAGTGCTCTTGAGGACAATCTAAATATAATGTAGTTGTTTATAAAATAAATATGTCAAAAATAGCCATCCAATATACTAAAAAAAAAATCTCTATTAGCAACAAACATACTTTTCCTAAAACTAAATTTGAGAAAGTTATACTTCTTTAAAAAGTCTTTTAGTAATACCTGAAAAATGAAAAGATACACCATGCTGATGGATAAAGACTTCTCAAATTGTCTGAATCCCAATTACCCCTAAATTGGTTTATAATTTTTATCCCTAATTTTAATCCCTGATTCACAATATTTATCAAAATACCAAAGTAATTTATTGATATAACTAAATAAGGTTACATTTTATTTTAAAAGATAAATAAGCAATCATAGATAATAAAATATTAAAAATAAAAGCAATGAGAATGTAGCTATATTATATAATATTGAACTATATAAAATTTTCCCCAAATTAAATAATGATGGTATTAAAAAAGAAATATTACAATAAAATTGAATATAAGAATATGCCCTGGCTGGTAGCACAGTGGATAAGGCGCCGGCCTGCGAACCCAAAGGTCGCAGGTTCGATTCCCCAGCCAGGGCACATAACCAGGTTGCAAACCAGGTCTCCAGTCAGATCTGTGGCTGGAGTCAGGTGAAAGGCAACCATACATTGATGTCTTTCTCCCTCTCTGCCTCTCTCCCTTCCCCTCTTTCTAGAAATAATTAAATAAAATCTTTAAAAAAAAAAAAAAGAATCTACAACCAACATTATTATTTTAAAATCTTAGTATGTCATTAAGATGTAATTTCAAAGCACTAGAGAGAAAAGAATGACTCAATAAACTATGTTAGAAAATGGGGGAGGTAGGATTGGAAGCTTTCCTCATGGCATATACATAAAACCTAGATGGGATAATGAGTTAAAGAATTGGAAGGAAGAATAAGAAGGAAGGTCTAAAAGCAAATGCACCTGAGCATGCGTATAATACAAAAGAACAAGGAAGGAGCAATATGAGCAAATGAGGAGAAAATAAATTCATGTTTCTCTGAGTAGTTAAGCTACTATGATACTTGGTTCCTATTATGTAATTTCAAGGATTTTATTCTTCTATAATTTTTATCAACCGCATGATTTTTTTTCCACAGGCATATAAGCGTTTACTTAGTCCAATGGTATCAGTAGAATTATAAGTCTGAAGTTAAAAATGTCAGAGATGAGCCTGAAATGTCTTGTCATACCAAAAAGCAACAGAGCTCTCAGTAGCACAGTCTGTGTCAAAAGAATTCAGGAGCCAATTTGAAATGATTCTCGATGGCCAAGACCAGATTAGTTAAAAATGAGCATTAATGAAAATTATAATGGTAATGAATTATATCATGTTTCAATTAATAATATAATGGTAATACTAAAGAAGAAAATTAAGTTTTTCCACCTTTTGCTCACTTTAATAAAGAATTCTAGAGCCCTGGCTGGTGGCACAGTGGATAAGATGCCAGCCTACGAACCCAAAGGTCTCTGGTTGGATTCCCAGCCAGAGTACATAATCAGGTTGTAAACCAGGTCTCCAGCCAGGTCCATAGCTGGAGGCAGGTGAAAGGCAAACATACATTGATGTCTCTCTCCCTCTCTGCCTCTCACCCTTCCCCTCTCTCTAAAAATAATAAATAAAATCTTTAAAAAAAAGAATTCTAGGGAAACAATTTATTATTTTGAAAATTGGTATTATATCATTCTACTTTTCTGTACAAATCCTACTACAGGGCAGCCAAATACCAGTTCAGAAGTTTCTTTGTATAGAAGCATTCCAACAAATACATAGGAAAGAAATGATTGAATTAGAATATTACTGTTTTGCAATGCAAACTGAAATAATACCTTATAGCAATTATTACCAATGGCTGTTGACATTCCCCCAAAAAATGTGTTGTCTGATGAAAGTGCATACCAGCTATGAAGTATTCTTCTCCAGTATAAATGAAATCAGAATATTCATTCTAGAACATAAATACTACAGCTGGAGGATACGGTAAGGAAAATCTTCATTATGTGAAATTCTGTAGAATAAAGTATGTGGTTTTACAAAAAAAATTTAATCACCAAAAACAAAAAAAGAGAGATAGAGAAGGAACTTATAGTCTTATGTATAATGTATGGAATTTATCTGGATCCTGAATTGAACAAATAATATAAAATAATCAGGAAGATTTAAACACAGTGAATATTTATGTGGATTATTTGTTAATTTTTAGGTATGATAGCATTTTAGAGATACATACTGAAATATATACAGAAGAACTAATAAAAATCTGGAATTTGACTTTAAACTCTGTGCAGTTTGGGAAATGGATGTCAGGATTAATTCATGACTTTTCCCAATCATAAATGAATATTTGACTTTGTACATATTTCTTTACTCATTTATTTCTTCATATTGGAATAGCTCACTCTTTGGAATGTACGTTCTTCTTGCCCAATTAAAATTATAAAAAATAGATTTGTCCACATTAGATTTGCTTTTTTAGTTTTCATTCAATAGTTTATAATTACAGTGAACTGATTGATGTATATCAGAGTTAAGGTCACAATTGTCACTAAATTTCCTCTGATATTTGAAGAGGCAAACAAGAAATGAAGAGGCACCAAATGCTGACTGATACAAATAATAAAACACTTCCTTTACTGCAACTTGAATTCACCATGAAGATATTTAAAAGATGCACAGTGTACAGTGTAGTAGGAAAATAACACACTTAAAAACACACTAACTTAAACATATAACGAGGTAATGCCAATACCAGTACCTTAGAAATAAGGGAAAATATTTGAGAAGTATATTACTAAATAGGTAACAAAAATTTAAAATAAAAATAAATTTTGAAGGAATACTTCTTTTTAACATCAAATAGATGGCATTAGCTTTATGTTCAGATATGAGCTAAGATGTAATGGGAACAATAGAAATTAAATTTTTGTTGTTTTTATATCTAAGGAGCTTTTATCTTCTCTTTGAGGTTTCACTCTCTATGAGGAAAGAAATGTCCTTTTATAAAAACGTTTTTTTTAACCCATGGTATGCATTTTCTTCTGAAACACAGTATATCTCTCATTTCTAAAATTTTATTATAAGAAACTTAAATTTTTATATTTTAAAATGCTATTAGCTAAAATATGCTGAATCAAATCTTGACTAAATTACTTTTAGAATTCTAATATTTAACTTTAAAAATATTTATAGCAGATTATTTGAATAATGACCATTAAATAAATAATAATGGAAACCACTTTGCGTTTAAAGCCCTTTGTGTTTTAATGTGATGGATATATTTTAAAGGCACAAATGTCTACGAAATATTTTTTAACAAAATAGGAGATTAGGAGGCTTACTCTTAAACATTGTATTTTCTATAGTTCTCAGTTTATAATTGTTTTATATACCAAAAAGAAATACAATTAAGTAAATTGTATGCCTTTAAATCTTACTGGGTTCCAGAAATTAATTTTGATATTGCCTTGTTAATTTTTAATCCACTACCATATTACAGCAAATCATTTATTGTGTTTGAGAAAAAACTCTAATCAGATGATATAGACTCTCTTATTAAAACTAAACAAAAACTAATAATATGTTTGTATAAAAAAGGAAAAGAGGATAAAAGAAATGAAGGCTCTTAAAGCCATTCTAATTAAATTAGCATGTAGCTACAAAATCTCAACTGCAGATAGTGACTAATTAGTTAAAATTAATAAAAAATTATCTTGTGTAAGATTAATTATAAAGGATGAGTGTTTCCTGAAGATGGTTTAAGCTATCCTGTTTTTAATATCTCTGAATCTAGTTTCAACCAATAGAACTCAAACCATTCATAAACTATTTTACATTTTCAGATTTTTATGTTTCTAGAGGTGTTCCTCTAAATAAGAATAAGCTATTCTACTCAGAGTCTCTAATTGCCATGGCTCAGTAAAGATAAGACATAAATGTGGCTTTCATTGAGAAAAAAATTGAATGATTATTAATGACAATATTCATACAGAACTGAAAACTAAGACATGAATCAAATATCCAACATGTACATTGAGTTCAACTCATTTAATAATTGCATCGAATAACCATCGTTGTGGTTCCCAGGCTAAATAAAGTACACATCACTTACAGAGGCTCCCAACAGAAGTCTACAATGAGCTACAGAATTAAATAACTAGTAATCATAGGGAAGATTTAACTATTTCAAATATTAAGTGGTTATATTCAGAGGCCAGGCAGAGGTACCAATCAAAAGAAATGTTTATATAATATAGAAAGCAGATGCTAGGAGGAATTATTGTAAGATTCATTTGCATTGAACCTTACAGAAACCTTACAGAAAAATCCATGCACAGATCCTATTTTTAGATGATTGTTTGCATGCATCTGAAACTTTCAGAGTGTAGTCCTCACAGCATCTAATCTAGTCATGTGGCTTATCAATATGGTTCTTGACTTAAATAAGAATAAACAGGAGGCTTTCTTGCATGAATTCCCTCCCTTAAATGTCCTTTACTTCGAATTGATACATCCCCTCACAGATGTCAGCAAGGGGGTATTTCTGAGCAGTATTTGCAAGAGGAGAACCAGCTACACCAGATCACGAAAGGCAGCCCACGCTGCTGGACCGACCCACTTGTTTCTGGATGACACTGGGCTGTGATTCCATTGAGAAGTGTAGAACACACTTTTCATAGTTTATTCAGGCAAAATCCAGAGGAGTGAAGGACCTTGCTTGCTCTATGACACTTGAACAATATTCTTTAATTCCTGGAAGTTCCTTTGGCTTCATTCTTCCCCATATGCGCAACCTGAGAAGTCATGAATTTTGCCCTGATCTGTTGGACCTGTACAGCTGAGCCTAATCCACCCCTGCTCCTTCTTCCTACACACTTCAGCTCACATTTGTCTCTAGCTGCAATCCTCCCAAGACATCAGCGGTCAGCCTAATCTTTCCTCCTTGGCTTAGGCACAACTGAGCCTTATCCACTTGGGAGGCAGCTGGTCATTCTCATCTTGCTTCTCTCAGCATCACTGAGCAAAGCTGTGCTTACAGGTTGGACTGACTGACTCACCTTAAAAGCAGAAGAAGGCTTTGTTTTGGGTGGTAGGATAATCTCGTTTCTTCCTCTCCGGAATTTATCACCTGATCTTTGGCAGCCTTGCTTTCATTCCAGTTTCAGATTTCAAATGTTAAATGTTACTACCATATACTCTACCATAGTGATGCTATCCCCCTTCTTAAACCTCAAATTAGATAACTATTTTAAAGCAAATTTTATGCAAGATAAAAATTTAGTAAGCCCAAGTTGCATAATGATGAAGACTGAGAGCTTAACCTAAAATTTTTAAATGTTTAAATTTCTGAAGCTCAGGTTTTTATTTTTCTATTACAACTGTCCTCAAACTAGCTTGGATTGTTCCTGGAAAACTAGTCTAAAGAGCCATCTCATGGTACAAGACCATATTGATTTCTTTCCTATGAATGCTAACACAAAGTAGAGGATTTCCCCCAGGAGAGAAATTGGATAACCATTATAATTTGGTGTAAATTTGCATGTTGATGGAAAGTATTCTGGACCCTAAACTAGGAAACCTGGATTCTAGTCTTAGGTCTAACTCACTAGATATGACACATTAATATTTTTGGAGTCCAGGTTTCTTAACTATGAATTTAGGGGATTTTAACAACAAAGTTATTTCAAAAGTCACTTCTAAATCTAAAATTATAGATCCTATTCTATGGAATGTTCTTGCATCAGATCATTAATACTTTATGATAATTTTTATTGGGCAATGATTCCTGCTAAGTAAATATTTGCATACCAGCAGGAGAATGAGATCCTGTGAAATCAGAACTAATTTTTCCCACAATGCAAAGGCAATTGCTTTTTATAATTGGATGGTTTTATGTTATTGCAAATAAAAGCATAAAAACTCTAATTTTCAACTATATTATGTCTTTGTATATGGTAAGTAAATTAAATATGAAGCTTTTCAGTTTATACTGATTTCTTCCCAGCTTTTTTGAATTTACTCTATACTAACTTAGTAGGTCTAACAAATATATCTGGATGAAGAACCACTATACACAGGAGACTATGATGTGCATATCTGCCTACTCTTGAGGCAAATCCCAAATGATAAGATAGATATGAACAACATATCACCACCAATTTAAAAATGTTAAAAATCCGTATACTTCTATATAGATGTGATTTAAAAAGCCCTACCTCAAAAATGTTATGATAACTTAAACTAATTAAAATTATATAAAGAATGAGCACAATCATTCAGTCTACTTAGGACACATTTTAAAGTGACCATTGAAAACTACCATCTTAGGATATTGACTTTTCTAAGGGAATGGCAGTAGTTCTGATATGTAAGCCTAAAAATTACAACCTTTTTATCATTTCATAATAACTTTTCCATACTGATTCTTATATGCCTAGCACTTGTCATGGAAATATAAAATCATGTTAGAGATTACGCTTTCGTGACCCTTTTCACAGTTTAAAAATCACAGCAGTTTTATAGTATACATTTAATATTGTCTTCTGATCAACTATACTTTCAGATTCTATTTATATTTTTATTTTACTTTCTACTTATGTTTGATAATATCCATGAGGCAAAACAAGATGTCCTTATGTTTTCATAGATTTCCTGAGTATGCACTATTGACTGCAATATTGTAAAAGAAGGAGCTAGCTGATTTTTCCCATTGTTAAATTTTTTCCTATTCCGTAGGAAAAGTTTTATTTAAAGCTAGAGTCAAGGGCTTTAGTGAGGTGCATCCATTTTAACCCACTGAGTTTGTCACATCTTGGAAGATGACATTTTATAATTGCTGATGAAACCAGGCATGATGTGTTACACTGATAGTGCGTAAAGCTTATGATCACTAAAAAGAAATGGTTTACTGAAAATGCATGTAAGAAAACCCTTCTTAAAATTAATATTGCTTTTCTTCAATTTAAACCAGTCATCCATGTTTATAACTATGTTAGCAAGGAAAACCCAAGGACTGATAAACTATGAGATGTTTTTCACATTAGCCCTACATGCTCAGCACTGATAAATGCTTTATTAAAATACACATGCACAAGAGAACACACATTTTGAATTTTTTGATGTTTTTATGTAGTACTTTTGATTAAATCCAAATGCTGGTCTCTCAAACATACTCTACGTAAAGAATATTTTTTCAACACCCCCCCGCCCCGAACAAAACATAGTTTACAAAGAAACTAACATAAGATTAAAAAAAACAAACAAACAAAAAAAAAAAAACTGTAGCTTAACCTGGTTATCGATATAAGATTTCACAGGTCTTAAGGATTTAGAAATAACTGTCAGCTGTTATTATATAGAATACTTCTGTAAACAGGTTATATTAGTGTCTTCTGCTAAGGAAAACACTGCTAATAGAGCTCTAAAGGCCTCTTAGTGAATGTCCTGAAAGTTTAATGTGGTATAAACCTCACTCTGTACAAAGAAATTGATCCACTTAAAAATAGGGATATAAAAATAGGAATATAATGGTAAGCTCTATGTGTGGTTCACTCCTAATTCTTCTTGTGAAGCTTGTAATGCCATAGTTCCTTAAGAGTAGCACCAGAAAAAAAATGTTTAACTTCACTCTCCCAAGTACATAGGAAATGACATCTTAGAAAATAGCTTTAAAAGCTGTCAACAACTTCTGCCCTTAACAATTGTTCTGTTCTTTTCAACAGCTACAACTTGTCAATAGGAGTTTCGACTGAAAGGGTGAAAGATGAATGTGTGCTTAACAAATTTTTGTATTTTTCAAATATACTAACTTGTATTTATTTATGTTTCTAACTTGCTGTTGGTTAAATAAATAACTATTGCATGGAGCTGCATTTTGTCATATGTACATGAGTGTCAATAAAAATTAAACTGGCTCATTTAAATCTGTTAATTTCTCCTATACAAAAAGCACTGTACCAGGTACTGGGGTAAGGAGAATGGAAATAATATATATATAGTGAAGTGCATCTATTTTAATGCGCTTCATCCATTGAAATGTAAAATTCAAATGTTAAATTTGAAATCATATTTTGTTACTATAGTCTAACACATATATTTCCTTGAGTAAACATTTGAATGAGTGTTTTATGAGACATTCATGTGAAACAAATAGAAGACAATTTCCAAGTAACATTCCAATAAATAAAAATTAATGCTATTTAAACACAATTTTTCCTTGGTGTTTAGGTATTACTAATAGAGGAATAAACTAAACAAAATTACTTAGTAATAATGTACTTGCTAGATGAATTGAGTTCTATTTTTTTTTTTTTTTTTTATGTAACATGAATAAAAAAGTCTAAACTTTTACACTGTATGTGATCCATGGCCAATTTTTATCACCTGTTGGAAGAAAAACCATTCTAGATCACTGTGCCATCATACACTCAATTTGGCTCAATATGTCTGTTTCTTAGGGTCACAAAGGAATGGTGTTTTTGCTGGGGGTTCTATTCAAGCCATCTTGTACCACTTTGAGAAGCAGGTCATCATTTCCCATTATCTATAGTGGGTCATCTGATTGCTTTTGCTTTCCTGTCATTTTCAAGCACCAATACCATTTCATAGCTTACCCAATCCTCTATCTGATGTCTTAGTTTTCCTCATCTTAGTTATTCGGCAATTATTGAATGCAAATTAAATCAGTTATATTTTTTTCGCAACTCTGCACTTAGAAATATTGTCATGGTACAAACAATTAACAATATGTCCCAGGTGATTTTACTGAAGTAGGGAGAGGAGAGGAATTATGCAAGCAAGTGGGATTCTGCCACACCTGACAAACTTTATTAATGATTAAGATTCTCATCTTATTTGATTAAAGAGCAATCACTTATGTGCTGCTACACAGCAACAAATGGTGAAACTAATAGAATTTCTACATCCATTACACATCTTCATTCTCTCCCCTTAAAAGGGAAAAAGTATATTAAATGAGAATTATGTCTGCTGGTAAGACACAAAAAAAGAGTGGTTAGCGATTAAAAACTGCAGATTTCAGAAATACCCTTTTTGAGGTGGAATGAAGTATCATTAAAATCTATTCCTTCTATAATTAAACTCATTTTTGTTTTGTTTTGCAAGAGGCTACCAGTTTGAAGGTTGACAATTTTCCACAAATTTGGAAGTAGCCTGTAAATACAATTCAGAAAGGGGAGAGCAACAGATAGAATATTGATTTGCTCCTTTTCTCCATGCCTTTATATATGCTGTACATGTAGGTGGTTAACTACTCTAACATTAATATTTTTAACTCATGGGAAATAGGGTAATTATGTGCATGTATGCCATCCTCCCTACCCACCTGAGCCCACTCCATGCTTTATTTTACTCTCTTCTTTAGAGAAATGTCCACTAGTATAATGATCATACATTCAAAATAAGTGAATGAATAGAAAAAAGAAAGAACATCACTTCAGATGCCATCAAATTTGAGTTTTAAAAAATGCTCAAGTAAAATTACCCAAAGCAATAAAAACATTTATTTTCTCACATTCCAAGCCCAAACTTCAGCAATTCCAGAGTTGCATTTCGGTGGTGTTACCATGAACTCAGGTCATCCATCACCTGTCTGTCCTGCAATTTCCCATGGGTTAGGAGTGCCTCCTGTCATGGCCACAGCATTTTTGTCTCAACTTCGGAAATCACTTTCTCACATACAGGCAACCAAAAGAAGAAAGAAGAGAGTGACAAGCAACTGTTTCTTATACTTGACATTTTAGCAAAAAAAACCAAAAAACAGAAAAACAAAAAAACAAACAAAAAAAACTTCCAGTAGTCAGCCAGAAGATTTTTGTTTATTCTGATCAGGAAAATTTGGTCACAATGCCTACCCTGAAAGCAAGGATTGGCAAAGATGGACAGATCAGAAATAATTGCTTAGCACCATCACTGTTTATCCAACTGGGTCATGGGCACACATTTATTGAGTACACTGCTGCCAATCTAAAACCTGGATAAATGCATGTCAAAAAAGGGGACGACTATTGGATGAACTACATATCACTTCTGCATCCAGAGCTAAGTAGTTATAATTACATTCTCATGACCAAACTTGTTTGGAAAAACTAAAAATGCTTGGATGGAGAGTTGATGCCAACAGTGTTGGGAGGTGAGTGAAATGTGAATGTTTAAGTACATATTATGATAATCCTGAAATAATTCTCAGAAAAAAAGTATTTCCAAATTAAATGGGCTTGCAATGAAAGGAGAACGGCATGCATGCACTGGAAAGAGGGAAATTTATAACTGTCTTTGAGGGCAGCTATCACACTACTGACTGCCTGTTGGTAAATTGAATCTCAACCCCGTTTCAGGACTTACTTGGATCCTACTTGAGCATTTCTCTGAGCAGGTCATCTTCTTTCCTACATCTGCCCATATTTCACTTTTTAAAAACTGTGGCAAATTTTATGCAGCATACATTTTGCCATTTTAACCATTTTTAAGAGTAAAGTTCAGTGCATAAAATACCTTCACATGGTTTTGCAACTACATCCACCATTCTCGCCACAACTCTTCTGAGCCTGCATAAACAAACCTCTGTATGCATTAAACAGTACAGATCTTGCCACAACTCCTGGCCCCTAGCAACCACTATTCTGCTTTTTAGCTCTGTGAATAAGACTGCTCTAGCTACCTCATAAAAGTCAAGTCTACAGTACCCATTCTTTTGTGACTTATTTTACTTAGTATAATGTCCTTGAGGTTTACTCATGTAGTAGCAGATATAAAAATTTCCTTCCTCTTTAAGGCTGAATAATATTCCATTGTACATATATACTGCATTTTGTTTGATATACTTATCTGTCAATAAATACTGGGTTGCTTCTACCTTTTGGCCATTACAAATAATGTTGTTACAAACCTTGATGTACAAGTATCTGTCCAAGTCTCTGCTTTCAATTCTTTGGAGTATATATACACCCAGAAGCAGTATTCTGAATCATATGGTAACTCCATTTTTAATTTTTTGAGGGACTTCATATTGTTATCCATAGTAGTTGTACTACTTTATATTCCCATCCACAGTGCACAAAGGTTCCAATTGCTCCACATCCTCACCAACAATTTTCCTTTTCTTTTTTTGTTGTTATTGGTAGTTGTTTTTATTTGTTTGTTAATAATAGCCATCCTCATGACCATAAAATGTAGTTCTGATTTGTATTTCCCTAATGATTAATGATGTTGGCATCTTTCCAAGTACCACATTTTACTTTTAATTCTTTCTTTATATTCTTTGAATAGTTTAACATCTTTTCATCTCTGTTTTCTCTATTTGCCATAAAAATACACCTCAATTTCAGATCAAACTGCTATTCTTTGTAAAAATATCATGATTACTATTATCATCTTAATATGTCTTTTTTTGGACATCAGTTAGGCTTTTCAAGTCACTAGTATTGTAATTTCCACAGCTTGATATGTGTAACAGTTAGATGCATATGGGTCTTTTTCTTCTATTTGACAGAATTTTATTTTTATCCCTTTTTTTCCCTAGGATCTATAAATTCTGAATTAACTCACTCAGAGAAATCTTTTATTTGGAATAATTATTTAATTCTTTCATATAGTAGTGTGTAGTTTAATACATGATTATTTTATAAAATATAATTTGTATTATTTAATTGTCACTTATAACTATTTAGATAGAATATGTAAGCACATCAGATACTGACATCACCCATGTATGATAGGTGGGTCATAAGAAAAGATTATATCATTTATAAATATATTACATGTTTTGGAATACTTGCCTGGATATGTAATTGAATGGAAAGTCAATCATTGTTTTATTGGTAATATTTATATCCTGCAGCTAAACCAGATTTCCAAAAGGAGAAAGGTTTTCTAAAGCTTTATTTCAGCTTTCTGCTCAACATAAATGTAATCAGTTGTGCTGTTTTCACCTGTCAGACTCAAGTGGGACAGGCAGGGCCAGAGCGTTGATTGTAAAGAGCAATTTGTCATTGATATGTTCCTGTGACCATTGACACCGTAAAATACTGTAAACATGTACACTTAACCCTGAGTCAAGGGAAGAGTTACAGTGTGGTATCTTTGATGGCTGTAATCCATGGCTCTGTCCACTCGTCCTAGCAACTTCACCAAGAGGCAAGTACTCTCAACAGCAGCTTCCAGAGAAGACAGGGTATTGTTTAAAACAAATAACATTTCCTTCCACTGGAACCAAAGGCATCTTGCAACTATGAAAGGTTTGTAGAGCAGAAATTAAATTACCAACTACAAATCTAAGGCCCTGTTTCGGAGCTAGTGTCTTGAGCTCTGCGCTGTATGTAAAAACATAGGTTAAACTCAAAATCAAGAAAAAATAACATGCTCCCTCTCTGGAAATAAAGATAAATGCTAAGTTAAATAAGTCATTTCCATTTGGCATTACGCTAACATAGGCTTACTGATTAACTAACTTACTCTGATGCTGCATAAAAGTAGTAATTGGGAAAAAAACATTGATAGAGAATCTGCTTTTCTTCAACTTGATTGGTTAGTAAATAATAACACAACTGTATATGAGATCGATTCCTGATATGTGTATTGCAAAATCTAACCTGGAATAGCAAATACCACTTAATTTAAGTTCAGTAATACATTTAAATTTTAAAAAATCAAAATGTATAGGCTATTGAAGTGGAAATTTCTTCAGTTTTAGTTTTGTCAAGACACAAAGACAGTAAGCATCATCTACTGCCGTATTCCAAATGGTATGCCCTCCAGGGTGGGCTGGGAAGGAAGTTCACTGTAATCCTCCCCATTTTCAACTCTTTATGAGATTGGAGAGACCAAGAAAAGAATAGGCTATGTAATTCTTTTGCAAAATTGCTACAATTATTTTTAATTGATATAAAAGGCCAGGTTCTGTCTATAGCAACACATGCCAGCAGATTGGAGCTCGTTAAGGGCCACGCATGGAAGGTAGTGGTGTAAAGCTGTTTTACATTCTTCCAAAGAAGGCCATTTGCAAGGGAAAGGGTAACGCTGTAGACAAATGCTGTCAGGGCCTACCCACCTCTGGTTGGCCAGAGGCTATTGGAAGCTGGTCTTCCAAGAAGAGAATGGTATAGAAGGGCACATCAAAACCTCTTCGCCCCTCTTTAGTCACACACCCAAAAAGAAAGTGCCAAATTCAATTTACAAACTACAAGTTAAATGAGAATTTCCTTGCCTATTGACTTATCCTTGCCCCCATGGGAAATAATGATTGAACTAAAATAGCTTACAGGAAATTACATTGTGCAAATCTAAATAAATAATGTTGAAAATCCAGATGAATTGGGTAAATTTTTGGAACACAGAAAATCTCAATGGAGATCAAATGTCTAAAAGAATAAGGTGAATAAAAGAAATAAGAAAGTTTTTAATTGCTCTCCTCAAAATGACCAATTTCTGGAGGTTTCCTGGAATTTTTTAAAAAAATATCTAAAAAGTAACAGTATTTCTGCTACTTGACTATTTCAGTGAACTGCAATATCAGAAAAATGTACAGAGCAACTATAAATTGATACCTGATAAAGGTAATAAAAAAGTAAGAAAAATATCACTTGTGAATAATAATATAAAATATTAAATGAGCTATTGGAAGATAAAATTGAATGTATATTGTAAAAAATAACACCAATACCTGGCTGGTAGCACAGTGGATAAGGTGCCAGCCTGCGAACCCAAAGGTCGCAGGTTCGATTTCCCAGCCAGGGCACATAACCAGGTTGCAAACCAGGTCTCCAGTCAGGTCTGTGGCTGGAGGCAGGTGAAAGGCAACCATACATTGATGTCTCTCTCCCTCTCTGCCTTTCTCCCTTCCCCTCTTTCTAAAAATAATGAAATAAAATATTAAAAAAAAAAAAAAAAAAACACCAAATGAGTTTATTTCAGAATGCAAGGCAGGAATTAAACTTTTTTAAATGAGAAAATCAATTTAAATCTGCCATAGCACTTCTGACACCTTTACCACACAAACAATTCCCCTACCCAAGCTGGGTATTCTATAATTTAGCTCAATCTGACACTATCTACCTGGAAACAGATCCCACAGGCTAAGGGCTCAGTCCCAATAAACTTGGCCTCATTTCAAATTCCAAGTAGTATGTCCCCAGGTCACCCACTTGTGCCTGATTTGGTTACAAATGGGAGGTTCTGATGACTTCCCTCCCATTTCCATTTGATTATTTGCTATAACAACTTACAGAACTCAGGGAAACACTTCCTTCCATTTACCAGATTAAGAACATGTTACATATAAACAGCCAGATGAAGCAATATGTAGGACAAAGTCTGGGGAGGTCCTAAGCACAGGATCTTTTATCTCGGTGGAGTTTGGATGGGTCACTCTTCCCATACGTGGATGTGTTCACCAACCTGGAAGGCTGCCTAACCCAATTTACTGGGATGCTTATGGAGGCTTCATCATGTAGGAAAAAATCAGTTATCAACTCCATTGCCAGTCCTTCTCCCCCTTCAGAAAACGAGGGATGGGCTGAAAATTTCAAGCTTCCAATCATGACCAGCCTCCCCCCTCTCCCAGGAGTCCACCCAGGGTTGTCTCATTAAAAGGAGACTCTCCTAACACCCAGGAAATTCCAAGGAATTTAGAAGCACTATATCTGAAACAGGGGTCAAACACCAAATATTAGACCAAAAGATGTTCTTCATGCTTTTGAAATTACAATAATTTTAGGAGCTTTATGCCTGGAACTAGGGTCAAAGACTAAACGTTAGAACAAAAAAATTTCATAGTATCCCTATTTACAAGGGTTTAAGGAGCCCTGTGTTAAGAACTGGGGATAAAGACCAATATACATTTCTTACAATTTCACAAAAGTTCTTTGAAATCTCTTCTTGGAGAGGGGAAGCCAGCAGGTTGAATCCTGTCTCCTTCCTCACTGCCTGGAGACCTCTGACCCTCAGTAAAAAATTTAAATTACGGTCTGACTAGCCATGTCACTCTTTCTCACCATGTAATCATGAATACATTTTCTCAGTGTCAGTGAATTTCAGAACTAAATATTGGAATTGTTCTATGAATATAGAACCTCATTTTCATTTTAAACACTGACTAAGCAAAAAATAACACTTTCAAAGGAGTTTTATTCTCATTGAGGGAAAAAGTTTCCAGGCACTAAATCTGTCCTTACAAATTATTAGAATGATGACAAATTGCATTTACATTGAGTTGAAAAATTTAAATGTGTTTTGGTGCATTGCATTATTTTAATGTTTACTTCCTGGAGGACAATTGATGGTACTTGTTTTCATTAATGACAGGCACTAAATCTTATATTTAAACTAAGTGTATGTAGATTTTTAAAAATGTGAATAAGTTTAAAGATGAGCATTAAACAAATTATAGTACATACAATGAGAATTGACAAAAATTGTGAAGATATTCAAATGACTGAAATGTGATAACTATTAGCAGACTGAATACATGAGTATGCTCTTAACTGGACCACATTTTCAACAGATGTGTAATGAAATCACTCTCTTTATTCCCAAGTCTGTTCTTGTCACCCTGTGTCTTTTTTTTTTTTTTTTTAAATATGGAACGCTTCATGAATTTGCGTGTCATCCTTGCGCAGGGGCCATGCTAATCTTCTCTGTATCGTTCCAATTTTAGTATATGTGCTGCCGAAGTGAGCACTACCCTGTTTCTTAACTTGGTCATTGACATTACCATTTGTTCAGTCTAACAATGATTCTTCTTGGCCCTTCCTTTTGTTATTCCTCCATTCATGGTGCTACTAAGTTTTAATTGTATCTTTCTATAATTATATAGTATTTGATCACTCTCTGTATTTATATCTATATTTTCACTGAAAAAATACATACATTTTCGTGTCTATGTCCTCAGTTCAACCCCCTAGTTTGTTTAAACTAATTATTATAAACCTTCTGTGCCATCTATTTGAAACCCGCCTTGTGCCTCTAGCAACTTTCACACTGTTCCTAGAATTGTCATTCTAAAGCCTAATTCAGATTGAATACCTTTCTAGGTTTAAAAGTCTTTATTAATATTTCATTGTCCACAAAACAGAACTCAAACTCTTAGTCTGGCAAAAAATTTCTTTTATGGTTTCGCCCTAGACTAAATGCCCAACACCATCACTCTCTCCACACAAATCCTGGTTAGGCACTCAAGCAAACCACTATTATTTGTAATAATAATTTATCTTTGAAAAATCAATACCTCTGATGCAATTGTATTTTTCTCCCACTTTATCTGTTAAATTCTTGCTTTCTCTTTAAAATATAACTCCCTTACCATCTTTTCTACAAAACCTTCCCTAAATTTTGAAAGCATGTTTTATTATTCATTCCTCTACAATGCCAGTTAATTCTTTGTCTTATTCTAGATCACCCTACATTTTATTGTGTATTTCCCTTATTTAATTTGATTTTTAAATTTTTATTATATTTTTATTGTACCTTTGTTCCATTACCATTTATCCCCACTTTCACCCCTTTTATTATTGTAAGCCACGTCTTATTCATGAGAGACTGGAATATGTAGTTTCAGATCTAACATTCTCTGGTCAAGCAGGCCTGGATTAAAGTCCTAGAATGAGTGGATTTCTGGTAAATAGAAGAGGAATGAATGAATGAATGAAATGAACTGGGAACCATCCTGTGCATTAGTCTATACCTTATCCTAAGAAATTCCTTCCTTTTTACAGGATCATTGCATTCCTTGAAGATCTTATTCCCTTTTATTTTTAAAAAACTAATCCTGCTTAGTTTATTGAGATAAAAAATGAATTAAAGAAAAGCTATGAAAATGTCTATTTCATATTGCAGTAAAATATTATTGTTGAATGAATGGGCTCAAGTAGACACTTCCCAATCTCACCTCAGGGCTCATCCCTGCTACTCGGTACGCTTATGTTTAGCCTTGCCTCAGAAACGTTTTATGACATCATTAGAATTATCACTGTGCACTATCTAATTATGTCATTAACACATACAAATTATGTGATTAGAGATATTTACATTAAACATGCAATTAGATTACATTATACTAATTGTCCAAATGCAAGATAATTAACTAAATTTAACTTTAAAAGCGGAGAAATTAACTCAGTTAAGCTACATTCAAATATCATTACATATTTAAAAAGAAACCTGTAAATATTCCTGTTTTCTCCATACTAGGTCAGACTCGAATCACCGTGTCTTCGTGCCTCTTTCTTCCCTCTCCAATCAAAAATCTCGTGTAGCAGTTACCCATCAAAATTACAGATCCAGCATATTACTTCCCTGCCTAAAAATCTTCAGTGACACCTTTTCCTGTTAGAAGTAATCCATGCTTCTAGTCCTCAAGAGTGGGTTCATCTTAGCTTTCATTGTGTTCTCTGAGTTTTTCTGGTGGACTACTGAACCTTTGGGTTGTTTAGGGAAACCTCTGAACTTGTGGCTGGTGTTAGAAGTGAAGATGGTCTTGTGTGGACACTTCCCTCTAACTTTGCAGTTAAACCTTAATTCCCTAGAGTCAGAAGTCTTGGCAGAGTTGGCAGTGTGGAAAACTGTGCCCTTACTTAGTTTTGCTAGCTCTGCACAGCAGCCTTTATTCAAGTATTTGCAATAATTTTAATAAATGCAGTTTATTTCTCAGAGTGCTCTTTTGGCTTCTTCCTGTAGGTTTTAATATTTAAAATGACCATTGTAATTCCCTTAAAAGTAGTTTGTAATTTTCATTGTATTTCTTCCTTAAACCTTGGAATAGTTTTCAGTGTGCTTTCTAACATCTGGGTTAGAAATTTTTGAATTTCCATTTGTTCGTTAGTTTCAAATTTTCTAAACTTAGTGAGGAAGGCCTATATCAATATTCTTTGTCTTTATACGTAGTTTAATTTTGCTGTGCCTGAACTAAGACTTCTATAGGTGTATCTTGTTAAGAATTTACTTAGCTTCTTGAAATTCTGTGTCTTTTGAGTTTTCAGCAATTATTTTAATATTTTTCTAGCTTTTCACTCTTTCCTCTCTCCTTCTGGAATTCTGATGAAATAAATGTTAGATTTTATTATGAAACAGGTCCTAAAGCTGTGCTCATTTTTCAATATTTTATTTTTATTGTTTTGATACTCAGATCGTGTCATTTTTATTGATCTGTCTTAAAGAGCACTGAACTTTCCTCTATTACCTCCACTCAGCTCATGAGTTCATTCGATAAATTTGTATTTGAGTTTTCTAATTCTAAAATTTCCATTTTGTTCCCCTTTATGTTTTTTTATTTCTTTGCTGATACTATTTTAATGTATCGATTATTTGTGATTGCTTACTTGTCATTTTTACAATTACTACTACTTTAAAAATATAGTCAGATAATTTCAGCATTTATGTCATCTCATTTTGGGGAACTGCTGATGTTCTTTTACATTGAAAATTGAAATTCTTTTTCATTCCAAGTAACTTTGTATTGTATCCTGGCCAGTTTGAACATTATGTTATGAGTTTCTGGGCCTGTATAAGTTTGAATGTTGATAATTAATTTTGTGTTGATGGGCAACCAATTTGTAGGCTATAATGTTTTGACAGGTAATCAAGCTTCACATTATAACCCATCTTCCCTGTGCTGTGGTTCCTATACCAGTTCAGTTTTCAAAGATTTGTTCTAAGCACCACTCCGTGGTTCATCTGCTACCTGCAGAAAGTTTGGGCATTAAAGTCTTCAGTATATAAATTACATTCAAATTCAAGCATCCATAAATTAAGGGAAGCCCAGGAGATCATTAACAACTTCATGGATCGATCTCTTGAGCATTCTGCTTTCTGCTACCACTCTGATAATTTCTATTTCCCTGAAATACCTTTTTATCCCCCTGAAATTCCTCTGGCTAGAAACTATGACTCCCACAACTGTCTTGCCCAGGGCCAAGTGGCAGGAAGGAAAGCAAAGAGTAAGGAGTACAAACAAACAGCAGTGAGGCTCTGCCTGCCTTCTTGGAATTGCAGCTTCATCACACAAACAAGGAGCTCCCACACCCTCAAGAGTTTGTGCAGGATCATGGTAGAGCTACTTTTACACTGTCATATCTGCCCCTATAAATTGTTTTGGGGTTAGGGTGCAAGACAAGAGAGGACGAAAGAAGAGAAACAAAAGAGGATTTTCCTCTACTTTCTCTGAGCCTAGGAGTTCTCTTTCTCTACTCCTAGACCCAAAACAAAAGGTTTTCTCCTGAGGTTCTCTTTGTCTCTACCACAGGTCTCATTTCAATATATCTAAGTGTGTTAAGTTCAGTACATGGGGTACTGGAAGAAAAAAAAAAAAATGTCAACACTGGTTTAGTAGCTCATCCAATTCTGGTGTCATTCCTCAATCTATTTGTTTCTTATTATTTTTAAGAGTCTCCAAATAACAATCAATCTACTGATTAATCAATAAAGTAGATTTTAAATATCATCTAAGTACAGAGATTGTAGTTCTTTAAAAATGCTAATGAAATCATGAATAACAGTTGGTAAATTATTTCTAAGATAATTTATTAAAATAAGCTTCTAAAATTGAATAAAGAGTAAATATAAAACACAGTTATCTAGAACTTAAGGTTTTAATTTTAATAGTTTAAAAATACACCCCCAAAAGCATTAGAATTTGAAGGTTTATAATTATTACCAAAACTTTAATGGTTCAGAATCTAGATAGACCCTAAAGACCCCTCAGCTTTGTTTATTAGGCTTATCTTACTTTAATATTAAAATAGAACAGGCATGCATGAAAGATGAGGCATGTAATCTAAATTCACTTATGTCATAGTTGTGTAAATTTCAAGTAAATATTAGCAAATGAAATCCAAGGTATATGCATAACGATATTATGGCCATGTAAGGTTTAACCCTTGAATTGCAAAGATTATTTAGACTTAGAAAATTAGTAATATAACTCATGCTTTTAGTAGATTGAAGAAGAAAATCTATTTAACTCTTGTAAAAAATGCAGAAAAGTATCAGTCACTAATTAAAAAAATCTTTAAAAATATTTAAACAAAGGGAACTTATTTAACTTGATAATTGTCATCTACCAAAAGCCTGCTGTAAATATAGTATTTTATTTTATTTTTAAAAGATTTTATTCATTATTTTTAGAGAGAGAGGAAGGGAGGGAGGAAGAAAGGGAGAGAAACATCAATGTATAGTTGCCTTCCACCTGCCTCCAGCTACGGACCTGGCGGGGGACCTGGCTTGAAACCAACCTGGGTATGTGCCTTGGCTGGGAATTGAACCAGTGACACTTGGGTTCGCAGGCCAGTGCTCAATTCACTGTGCCACACCAGCCAGGGTCATAAATACAATATTTTAGTGTACTATGCTTGAAATATTTATTTTTAGTCAAAAATGTATATTAGCCATATTATGCTATATATATGTGTATATATCTATATCTATATATATATCATTGGTTTATTACTAGTTTAGGTAATGAAATACTATAGGTATATAAAGAAACTTTTTAAAAAGATTTTATTTATTATTTTGAGAGAGAGGGGACGGGAGAGAGGCAGAGAAGGAGAGAGACATCAATGTATGGTTGCCTTTCACCTGCCTCCAGCCACAGACCTGGCTGGAGACCTGGCTTGCAACCTGGTTATGTGCCCTGCCTGGGAATCGAACCACAGACCTTTGGGTTTTCAGGCTGGCCACCCGTCAGGGCAAGAAACTTTTTAAATGTACTTTAGTATAAGAGGTTTCCATTTCTGTTCCAGGTTTCAGACAAATTCCATAGTTTCTATACAGAAATTTATTTTTGCTTGATCTAAGTAATAACTCTTTATAACACTGTCCATGTGGCTTTCATAATCCTGCATGGGACTCTAATTTATTTAATGAGGCATTTCTCTTTGTCAGTCTGAGAAGCTCTGAAATGTTTCCAGCTGTGCACAAAGATGGAAATTTATAGAACATGCTTGACTGTAAAAATTCTCTCTTTTCTTCTATATTTAAATCAATAGATTTGAAACGTTGATGGTCTACTTAGTGTTTAGTTCATATCCTTTTCACAAGGATTTAGATGAGCTATTGAGAAAAAGTTTTCCCACACTATTAAGCTTAAAAATATTCTAATTACATAGATTTCCTTCCTCCTTTACCACCCCCAAGGAAGGAAAAAATAAACATGTTCACTCTTATGAGGTTAGAGTTTGAATTCTACACAGTTTTTGTGATTTGATTTTAAATATCTCCCCAATGTACTTTATCCTCATGGGTGAAACCATGTTTGCAGGAAAATAGGACTATGAAAAAGAAAACAAGCACCTACATCTGACAGATACGCAGTTTTAGACAACACAACTAATTCAGCTGTGTAGTAATCACCAGTGTGTTCATTACCTATGTTTCACGCCATTTTTACTTGCTGAATGACCTTTATTTTACCATATTTTTAAGTTGTCTGGTTCCTGAGAGCCATGCAACAAAGGGAAGAGAGCACAGTCTAAGACAGACAAAGCACCATCATTTCAAACGGTGGCCCTTTTATATCTGATCCAAATGATTTCAACAAGCGTCTCTGTTTAGAGTTGGGGAGGGGTGCAGCGCGGGGCTGGTGTCTGTAGGCCACTATATTACATTTCCTTACTTTCCTATAGTGGGAGAAGTGAAATAAAGTTAGACAATTTTTTTTTTTTTTTTGATAACTTAAATCCATTCCTCGTGACACAATCAAAGCACAAAGGCAAATTATATTTTTGGATTTACAGAAGTATCAGACAGGGTTTTATTTTAATGGAATCCAATGAGGTTACAAGCCTTAATAGTCATTTAAGCCAAGAATGCTGGTTGTGGTCAGATGATTCACTCATCAGCACCAGAGTACACATGCAGGGAATCTGGTCATTGTGTTCCCAGCTGGCAACTTTCCCTCACATCTGGGTTATTAACATCAGAATCAGCAATCTAGAGAATTGTTTCTTCTAGCACAACCAGCTAATCCTGGATCCAATTTTGTTTCCTTCCAAGCCCACCTGCAGTAAAATCTAGCAGTCAAGTGGATTACCCTTGCATAGAATTCTTTCAATTAAATGTAAGCATATGGTAGAATGAAATATTCCAGAAGAATCCAGGCGGGGCTTTCTATCTGTAGACAACTTTCAGCGTCTTGTTCTTGGAAAGTGAAAATCAAGATGCTGATGTTCACTTCATGACAAATTTAAAATTTAAAGGCAATTCAGAGATTCTGAGGCTACTTAACAAGAGCCATCACAAGAAAAAAGGGATGTTTTTCTGATATTTGAGACCAATAACCACAAGTTTCCTTATTGTAAACATATGGACAATTTTGGAACTGTTTGCTTACATGGAATACATTCAAGGCCGGTTTGAAAGGCAGCTCTGCAACTGTTTGAGCTTCTTGGTCCCAAAGACAGATGCAGCCTTGTTCTTTACCCAGTTTAAGTAACTTTCTACAATGTAGTTGAAAGGGACCTAAAACCTCTTTTAATTATATAGCAATTGTCTCATTGTATTTACAAACCATTAAGGTAGTTTAATGCCGGAACAGTTGAAAATTAGATGACTCAAATGGGTTCTCAAGATTTAGTTGATTGTATTGATTATACCTGCTAGACTCCCCAAGGGAAGAAGTTACTAGATAATGACACCTGCAGGTGATTTGAGGTTCTTGATGATCCCATCAGAAATAAGTAAGGGTTTTGTTTCTAAAGCCTTGCAACATGAATCACATCATTGGTATTGGCTCTGTGTATGCCACCAACAGTTAGACATTTAATGTACAGAAAAAGAACCTTAGAGATCAATAGAAATATAGACTACACTAGAAAAGAACAAAGATATATGTGGCAAAGTGCAAAGAAAAGCAAATAGCTCTTCCTAATATTAACTTAAAAAGTAAATATTAAAGCAACCTTAGTTCTTTCCTGTAGAAAAGGTTTCATATTAAACAAATGTATGTGGAGGGCCATCTCATGCTGAAACTACAGTTACAGTAAGACCTTGAAATTGGTCTGCTTGGCTCCAGATACTTCCTTGTGTCCTCAGGTTCATTCTCCATGAAGAAACCTGTGATTTACTTCCAACACAAATCTTAGTGTTTATCCCCTAACGTAAAACCTGCCACCTTCAGAATAGAGTTCACACTCAAGGGACCCATGACCAGGGCCCTCACTGGCTCTCCAGCCTTGTACACCTTCACTTTTTATTATGCACTTTAGTGTCTCTACAAGCCTAACTAGTTCCATCCCCCCATCAATCCCTGTGGCCTCCTGCCCCTCTGTCTCTTTCTTCATGCTGTCCTTTTCGCCTAGAGTATTTTTAATCCTTTTCTCCACTTGTTATTTTCTAGCCATTCTTTAAGATTCAGGTTGGTGTCTCCTCTTCCTGGAAGTTGTTCCTGAATGCCTCCCCTGTCCTTCACCTGCTCAGTTCTCCAAAATTACCTTGTGTATCTCTGTCTTCACATTTCATGTTGCTTTACAATGACCTCATTGTGTTTATCTTCCTAATAGACTGTTAGCTACTTAATGGCAGTGACTATATTCCATTTCTTTGTATCTCCCATGCCTTTACATAATGCCTACAGTGTACTCATGACCAGAGAAAAATTCTTAGGTGTCAAATTAAATTACAGTAGGCCAAAGGGTAGAAGGAAGAGACACGAGAGGTTAATCAATTAACAACTGCAGGGCAAAACCAGCAAAAGACTGTTTATTTTCCTGATTATATAGTTAGAAACTTTGAACTAATTTTCAGGTGATATCTTGGCAATTATCTAGAATAAATAATTGAAGAGCCAACCAGCAAGCACCACACCATCTTGCTTATGCATGAACTTTCCAGACTGTTGCTCAAAACCAATACAATGGAGAAACGTTTATTCCTTATGGACGGTGCACCTATCCCAGAACTAGCGCCACTTCACCTTCTCCCACCCCTTTATGTAAAAGTGCTCCATCAACTCCGTTGGGGGACACATTTCTCCACCTAGGCCCACTGCTGGCCGTTCAGACTGCAGGTCATAGGACCTGGTCCTTCTTCTGGCCACCATAAGGCTCAATAAACCTTTTCTTTAAGATAAGCTTTTGGCCGTGAAGGTTTCAGTTTAACACTAGAAACTCAATAAATGTTATTTAAATAAATAAATTAAATTCTTAAATTAGTATAATTAAAAATATATAAATATAGTTGTAAATTTGTAGGTTAATAGTGGGGTTGGAAATTGTTTTTTTCTAGAAAGCTTTTTGACAATACTTAACAAGTATATTTAAAATATATACAATTTTAATTGGTAATTTTTTAAAGAAACTTATCTTACAAAAATAATACACGATGCTCCTAAATTTCTTTTTGATGGCACTAATCGTGATTTTTACAATGAGCGAAGGAATAAACCACCAATCAAAGTTTGACCAACTGCATAAAAGAACTAAAACTGTTCTAATGAAGTCTGATGTTCAAAAACTACTTTAAGTAAAGCTGAATGACAGAGATATTTAATGCATTTCTACCTTTTAAATGAAAATAGCTTGTCCAGAATTATACACACTGTGAGCCCTCAGTACTGACTGAGATTATTCTATGAAAGCCATGAATGAGTGAAGCCAGTAGATGACACAGAGGCTCTAAATTCAGCTCATGTTTCTAAAATGATAAATAAAGAAGCTTCAAATGAATCTGTTAGGTGGCATTTCTAGAGAGAAGAATTTAGGCTCAGCTTTTATTTAATTTTTACACACCAATCTAAATTAAGAGAATCTACCACATATTATCATTTAAATTGCATAATAAAGATAGCATTTTATTCTATCACAAACCACAGAACATTTGTTCATGCTTAAAATAATGCCAATGATAATGTTGTATGCTACATTAGATATCTTAATTGTAGTTATTGAAAACAGAATAAAATATTTTTCCATTGCTTATAATGCCTAATGCTGTCAAATATAATAATAATTTAGCAAATATCTTCTATCTTTATCAATGGGTTTGACTAGGACTATTGCTAACTAATTTATGTAGAATTGTGATCATTTTAATATCTATATAGGTAGTCATAATAATTTCAAATGTTGGATAGATGAAGAAATTGTGACATAAGAAGTATAATTCCTCCAGGGTCATAGTAACTGATATTTTATAAAATCAAGGCTTCCAGAATACAATGCAAAAGTGAGAAAAATTATCATACATTGAAGAAAAATTCCCAGTTGTTGGAAAATATCCAGTCCAGTGTGCTACATGTTAACTAGCATTTTTTACATAGTTAAAATTAATTCTGTATATTTTAAAAATCATGTGTTTAAATGACTTCTAGACCTCCAGATATCTAGATAATAATAATTATCAGTTAGATGAGTTACTTTTTATTTCTTGTAAAAAAGTAAGATATAAAATGTGAAAGTATTACATTAAAATTCTTATTTCTACAAATATACTAAAACCATAAATGTTTAAGTATATGTTTTTTTCTGGATATCAAAGATAATGCATACTATAAATAGAATTAAATATGTATATTAAGTGTTTTTGAATTTAAAAAAATCTCCATAATATTATGCTCAGAGAATTTTGGTTCACCATAAATAGTCTCTGATAAAGGAAAACAATAACTATCACCAGTTTATAAACAAATGACATTATAAAATGACATAAATGCACCTTGGTAAAGGAGTCTAAGATACAAAGCCAAGATTAAAGACACTATTATTACTTTACTCAAAAATGAAACAAAATGATCTGCAACCAACAAACTTTCACATCTTAAAAGAAAAATAGAAAAATAATCACAGAAACTAGAAATGGAATTGTATTCATAGTATCCAAAGATAGAACCTTAATATTGTTCACAGTCAGCATCAAATAATAAACTTAAAAAAAATTACAGCTGCTTTCTCCATTAGTTTGTAAGGTATGTAATAGTAGTTCATGTTTAAAGTCTTGAAAAGGAAACCATGTAATTGTTAGTAATACTTTTAAATACTCCTAGATATCAGAGTCTTCAGGTGAATCTCAAGAGTTGATAATTATCTTGATTATTTGGATGAATGCAAGTCCCCATAACAGATAGAAAAGTGGGATATGATAGGAGGTAGAGTCTGTTAGAATTTATTTCTGAACAGGCTATAAGCCAAGTCAAATTTGATTTCACCTATTGCAATATGCAACAGCCCCTGTAATCCCGTGAACATTTCCAGAAACCTAAAAACAGCTCCTTTTCACCAATAAAAATATTTTAGATATTTTTTAAAATTGTTGTGTGCACCCTATGCATCTTCATATTTAAATAAGTTCGCTAGGGCCTTATTATAATAGTAAATATGAGCAAATGAGCTTAAGATCTTTAACATTGAGGAATTGTTTAATTAAATATGCTAAATTAAAATGCTGAAAAATTAAGTTCCCTATAAAAATCTGTCTAAAACAATTTTAATGACATGGCCAATGCTTATAAAACAAATTCCAAATGAAATATGTAATTTCTTAGATGTTTCCAACTTCATCATCAGAGCTAGCAGTTAGCTTTGGCATTATGGTGCCCAGTTATCTTTTCCAGTTATCTACAAGCAATGTATAAAGATCCTTTCAAGATAATTGTCTCCATAGAGGATAAAACAAGGGACTGAGATGTGAATTACAGATCTTCAGTCAGTGAATTTACAATATTCCTAAATCTTGCACACCTGCCTTCTCATTGGCATGGTTTAAACGCAGGCCTCAGCTAAATGACAGGTTCTTACTAGTCATGGACTTTTAATTTTGCTAATAAATGTGTACATACAGTTTATACTTATAAATGCTTTATTTATAGATTTATTTTTATAAATCTATAAAAAACATCCCTCAAAGCCTCCTCAGTGTTTAGAGGAAATTTATTTTCCTTTAGTCTTTTTCTTCCTGTCTGTCCAATTTCTGCTGGAAAAAAAAAATGTGTATCACTATACAGCAATACCATACTGGAAGAGGTCAAATAACATCAGATAAATTTACCATTCTCAAGTCTTTCTCTCAATTTAGCAAGTCTGACAGTTGATTTTGCAAGTATTTGGGAGTGGATGCCGATTCACATTCATAACGTTCCTTAAGAAACCAGTGTTTCAAAGGAGTGTCAATAAATTCGCCTCAAGAGAAGTACAGTTGCACTTTTCAGTCAGTCTGATTAGTGGTTCTTTCTCTCTGAAGACAAATTAAGTAGGAATCCTATTGATTACAAGGTGGCTTCATGATCTTGAAACAAGTATCTGAACAAAGAGAGTAGCACTTTGATTTGATTATGTAATAACCCTAGTTTAGCTGCTTCAGGAGCCCAGTGCCTCTCACTCACTGAAAGGAATGCAACTGAGATGAAGATGCCCAGTTCAAGGCTTTGACTGAATAATTTTTTCCCAATACAAAGAAAATAGCCAAAGGCCCTTATTTTTCCTCATTCATCAACTAGCTCCCAACATACACTCATGCACACTTCTTGAGGAATCTTTCTTTAGGTATGTTAATATATCATCAGTACACCCAATGTGTTTCTGTTTAGAACCATTTAGGCCCTGGCTGGTGGCTCAGTGGATAAGGTGCTGGCCTGTGAACCCAAAGGTCCTTGGTTCAATTTCCAGCCAAGGCACATAAGCAGGTTGCAAGCCAGGTCTCCAGCCAGGTCTGTAACTGGAGGCAGGTGAAAGGCAACCATACATGGATGTCTCTCTCCCTTCCCCTCTCTCTAAAAATAATTAATAAAATCTTAAAAAAAAAAAAACATTTAGTTTTTTTTTTTTTTAAACTCAGTTCTCAGAAGGTAAGTTCTTGGTCTGCCCACACAATACACTGGTATTCTGTATGTTGTGATTTTTTTAATCAGGAAGAATACAGCACATTTATTATCAGAAAAAGAAAGCATATTTTAGTAAGGAACTATTTGCAAAGAAAATATGAACTAATTAAAAATTTACAACAGCCCTGACAGGTGAGTCTTAATTGGGCAATCTTTTAAAAATATTTACAACAGAACTAAAGGAGACAGACAAAGACAGTGGATCTCTGGTAGCCTCCAACTGGCTGACTAAGCCCAGACTGGAACATGAGCTGATATCACCAAACTTGGAGCCAGGAAGTAAAAAAAGTGCACCACTACACCACAGAAGGTCATACCACTAAGACAATAAGTCAAAGCAAACCAATCCAAGAAGCAGAAACAAACAAGAGTCACCTAAAATGGGGAGACAAAGAAATAAATCCTCAGAGAAAGGAAAGGAGGAATCCCCAGGAAGAGGGCAAAATAAAATAGAGGCAAATATACTATCAGAAATGGAATTCAAAATAATGAAGATAGAGAAGCTCAATAAGCTCAGCGAGTTCAAAGAAAACTATAAACAACTCCAGGGGAACTACAAAGAACTCCAGGAGAATCACAAAGAACTCCAGGGAAGCTACAAGGAACTTACTGAGAACTATACCAGCATTAAAAAGGACATAGAAACCATCAATAAGAACCAGGAGGAAATGAAGAATACCATTTCTGAATTGAAGAATACAGTAGAAGGAATAAAAAGCATGCTAGAGAAAGCAGAGTATTGGATCAGTGAGCTGGAGGTCAATGTAGAAAAAAATTCCCAGGTAGTGCAACAAAATGAAAAAAGACTGAACAAGAATGAAGAGGTTTCAAGAGAGCTGCAGGACAACACAAAATGTATTAACATTGGTATCATAGGGATACCTGAAGGAGAAGAAGAGAAGCAAGGGATAGAAAACTTGTTTGAAAAAGGAATGATAGAAAACTTCCCTAACTTCAAGAGAGAAAAAGTCATGCAAGCTCAGGGTGTGCAGAAGGTCTCAATGACGATAAACCCAAACAGGCCCACTCCAAGACACATCATCATGAAAATGGCAAATTTCAAAGACAAGGAGGGAATCCTAAAAGCGGCAAGAGAGAAACAGCTAATACCATACAAGGGGGCTCCCATAAGGTTATCAGCTAATTTCTCCACAGAAACACAACAAGCCAGAAGGAAATGGCAAAAAATATTTAAAGCAATGAAAAACAAAGGCATGCAACCAAGAATACTCCACCCAGCAAGTCTCTCATTCAAAATGGAAGGTGAAATAAGGAGTTTCCCAGGCAAAAGAAGGTGAAAAGACTACATCTCCACCAAACCAGCATTGCAAGAGATGCTAAAGGGTCTGCTTTAAGAAGATGAAGAAACAGAGAGACAGACAGGAACACAGGTACAAAGGGAAAAGATAGATAATGAATAAATACCTATCAATAAGAACCTTAAAGGTAAATGGATTAAATGCACCAATCCAAAGATAGAGGGTAGCTGAATGGATAAGAACCAACTTTAACTTATGAATGCTTTAAAATGATTTTGTTATAAAGAGATTTTACTAAATAAGGTATAATTTTGTATATTACTTGTATCTACATTACTGCAGATTAAGTTATTTTAGATCAGAATTATCTCATAATATGGGAAAATCATGTTACTTGCAATAACTCAGAGAAATCTAATGCAGTTAAGGAAGTTGAAAAAAGTAAGAAAATGTGGATGTATATTACATAGAATACATGCAATCTTTTTTATTCACTGTTACAAAATAGATGCTTATTTGTGGGTAATATATAGATTTTGTTAGCAAGTTATGTTTTAAATAGCAACCAACTGGTCATGGGTGTATTGTGAAATCAGTCAATCTTTAGGTTAGAAAAGACACTGAGAATGACGACCAATTTGGATGGAAGTTGCAAACTGTTAAACTAGATGATTTGTGTACATAGGCAATATATATTCTCATATTAGCATGTAAATTAAATGAGATTCCTATCAAATAGATTGTGGAAATATACATTTCCAGTTATGAAGGCCCCCAAACTGGGGATGCTTGGGAAAAGGAATTAATGCTATAGTAAACTTTATTATTGAAACATGAACATATCTAATCTCTACCTAAAGAGACTTTTAAATAGTTCAGGGTTTAGTTTAGGACCACAGAGAAGGTCAACCACAAGTTCAAAAATTAGCTAGAATACTATTGTACAAAATTATTTAAATCCTAGGGACTTCTTTTGTTTTTACCTCAACTTAGTAGACACAATAACTTCTACACTGGGGACCAGCTGAGCACTACAAGTGCCATTATTTCTGAAGGTTTCAACATGTAAAACACATGTAGAGGAAAACAGAGGGTATTGAAAGACATAAGATCTGTGCACAGCCCATAAATAAATAAATAAATAAATCTACTGTTTAAGATGGAAAACTCCAAAAAGAATAAGTTGTAGTTCCAGTAGCTCTAAATAAAGTTGAGTTGTATCATTGGAGCAGGGAGGATCAGACTTAAAAATCAAATTAATTTTTCACTATGGGTTTGGCACCATCTCTAGGACAATTTTCACAAAAGTGAGTCTTGCAATGCACCATTTCTGTGATATATTTCATAAAAATAGCATTCCAGAGTAAAGTATTAAAGAAGAAAAAACTGCTTAATCTTGCTACAATATATCTAAAATACTATCATTTAACATGCAATAATTATGTAAACTATTGGCATATTTTAAATTTTTTGTATTAACTCTTCAAAATCTAGTACATACTTTAAATATGTGTAACAATATGTATGGATGTAAATGTATTTTTGCATGTGTTTGGTAATATTGCAATTCATATTACTTAAAAGAGTAATTCTTTAAACAAATGAATTAACATAGGTATTTTGAAATAATGAAAAGAAAACTTTGTATTAATATGAATTGAGAAGCTGGCAGAAGGCAGTAATTAAATGGTGAATTGTCTGGCTGTGAAAGGGAAAAAAAAAGTACACATTGGTGGTTACAGAATAGACAGGGGGATGTGAAGTAGAATAAAGGAAATGGAGAAGCCAAAGAATATATATGCATGACTGATGGGCATGAACTAAGCGGGGCATTGCCGGAGGAAACAGGGTACTGGGTAGAAGGAAGCAAAGGGGGAAAAAATGGGACAACTGTAATTTTAAAATAAATAAAATATACTTAAGAGAAAAAATAAAATATTTACAACAATAACACACAGTTTCTAAAGTTGAATAAACTATTTCATATAAGTTCTTACCAATTCAACATTCAAGGTCATCTCTTCATTACTGTGAATATTACGTTCCCCTTAACACAACCCAAATATTATGTTATTTTTGTTTCTTTATGACTATCTATTTAACCCATTCTCACTGGTAAGACTGCTTTCTTTCATTGTTTACATTTTTCTTAATTATTTCAGATTAATCTACTTATCACTCAAATCTGCTAATTATTTCTAGTTTTCCTTTTCTTTATTTTTAAATATTCCTTTATTTTATTTTTATTTTTTAATTTTGTTTGTTTATTTTTAGAAAGAGGGAAAAGCGGAGGGGAGAAACTGCAACATGGAAGACATGCACTGACAGGTTGCCTCTCAGGCACCCCCATCTGAGGACCTAGTCTGCAACAGAGGCATGTGCCCTGCATGGGAACCCTTTGGTTTTCAGACTGGTGCTGAATCCACTGAGTCACACCAGACAGGGCTCTAGTTTCTAGTTTCCTTTTGGACCCGAATTCTGTCAACAAACAGGGTTTTCAGCTACAGACTGACCCACAACTAGGCACTGATGTAATTGCACTATGTTCAAACCACTTAGCCACTCAAGCTCCATTCACCCCGAAGCCTGAGCCTCAGGTCTGGTGCACCGGTGATGCCAAAGCCTGTTGTCAGCTAGTATTTTAGACGAAGCTTACAGTTCAGATGAAGGGATAGTTGTGCAACAATTACCAATGAGCCACAGAGAAATCTGATTACCCTTTTCCTCTGAGAATTTCCAGGTAACTGCAGTAGATGAAGCTGCAGAGCTCCCCCGGAAGCTCTGAACTTGGACTGTGTGCCTTTGAACGGTATCAGTGGGTTAGAACCAGTATTCACTTCACCTCTTTCACTTCAGTGTAAGATCAGTCGGCCCTGCAGCAGCATTTACAAATGTAAGTCACCAAATCCTTGTTTGAACCTAACCAGAGAGAGCTGGCCGTAAGTCCTTGGGATCAACTACTAAACTATTAAAATACTAAATTTGATACCTGTCCTTTCAACAAGCAACTGCCTTCCTACTTTGTCCACTGCTACTTTGGGAAGACGAGAGATGGTATCAAGTACCAACAAAGGCGGTTTGCTTTTCCCTGCCTAACTCAATTATGAAACCATCCATTATAAGATTGCCTTTTAGTCTCTTGCAGCAGTTGTTTCAGACTCAGATAATAAGCCGTATGGTGCAGGCACTGCATCTTTAATTCCACTTAAAAGCTGGACTTGAACCCATTTGGGCAGAAGGGTGGATATGGCAATTGACTGCTCAAAAGGAAGGAGGGGAATTAGTGAGTCATCTGTGATCAAATGCAGCTGCTTCTAACCCTCAGAGGACTTCCACAATTGTCGCAGTCACCTAAAGTGTTCTCCTGCTGATGTTTTAATAACAATGCAATCAGTAAAAGGAAGTGTTTGACTATTCATGTACAGTACTGAAATATCTGAATAGAAAAGAAACATTCAGCCATTCTTGGCTTTTGGTCTTCAATGGGAAAAACAATTAAATAACAAAATTTGTCTTATACTTCACCTAAGTGTTGAGATATTGTAGAGAAATTTAATATTTTCTAAATAAGAGGTCATCTGTAATTTTATTAGACTGTGATGTTGAAATTTGATGAAAAATTCTTAAAATTATGT
The DNA here is from genome assembly GCA_004026585.1 of Noctilio leporinus. NCBI lineage: Eukaryota > Metazoa > Chordata > Mammalia > Chiroptera > Noctilionidae > Noctilio > Noctilio leporinus. The sequence continues at coordinate 579,281 of PVIW01000147.1, forward strand.
ATAAATATTAGATTTTTTAAAAATCCTCACCCTAGGATATGTTTATTGATTATTGATTTCAGAGAGAGGAAGGGAAAGAGAGAGAGGTGGGGAGGAAAAGGGGAGAGAAGGGAGAGAGAGAGAAAGAGAGGGGGGGGGGGAGAGAAACCTGTATCCTTTTGGTGTGCAGGATGATACTCCAACCAACTGAACCACCCAATCAGGACAAAATATTAAATTTCTTAAAACTGCCTCTCAAGAGACTGATTCTGGTGATTTAAAATTTTCTGCAATGTAATGGTCAGAAAACTCATCTGAACTACATCTATATATCTTTTTGAATAATATATGATCTATTATGATGAAGAAGAGGAGGAAGAAGAGAAGGAGGAAAGGAGGAGAAAGGAAAAGAAATTAAAAAACAAAAAAACAAAAAAACTTTCTATTAAGAGACAGAAACAAAATAGCCAAACATCCTCTGAAACAAAGGTGGAGAATAGTTTACCCTCAAGTAAACACTTACAGCCAATAGGATGGCAGCTGAAGGGGAAACAAGGCAAGACAGAGGAAGCTAAGAGGTAAGGGTGAAGAACTGTTTCTCATATTCTTTCAAAGAAAATTATTGTTTGTTCTTCCCCTTATTCCAAATATTTTCAAAGTGTTTTTTAATGAAATTCTGACTTCTTCTTCTTCTTCTTTTTTTTGTCTTCAGAATAGAAAATGGAAGTTTCAAAAAGAAACTAGAAAAAGGCCCCTCCATTCCAAGGAATTTGGAAATTCTTGAAGTCATATTTTCTCTCTGGAAAAATATATAGATTAACATGTATAAAATCACTAAAACAGAGTAACATTTATAAGGCTTACAGAGTGAGAAACATCAAAAGTTTGAAGTGTGGACAGTGGGTTATTCTGATAACAGATTTGACTTACTTTAAATGAAATGTATCTCTAACCCAGAAGACGTGAGTTTGTTAACATCTATTGTATAATTTTGTGGCACACTACATTTTCCAATTTTAAATGAAATGATGACGAGGAAGGGGAGGAGGAGGAGGATAACAGCTAGTATTTATTAAACTTTTACTGGTCTGTGGGCCCTTGGAATCCAACTGCCTGGATCTGTTTTTGACAGTACAACTTACTAGGCAGGTGAGCATGAGAAAATCCTTACTCTATTCAGTTCCTTAGTATCTTCATCAGGAACACGCAGCTCTCATGCTGCTGTGAGGAGTAAATGGGTTCTGTGAAGAACAAATGGGTGTTTAGAATTAATATCAATGAGCCCTGGCTGGTGGATAAGGTGCCAGCCTGCGAACCCAAAGGTCACTGGTTCAATTCCCAGCCAGGGCACATAACCAGATTGCAAGTCAGGTCTCCAGCCAGGTCCCTAGCCAGAAGCAGGTGAAAGACAACCATCTCTCTCTCCCTCTCTACCTCTCTTCCTTCCTCTCTCTTAAAATAATAAATAAAATCTTCAAAAACCAAAGAATCAATATCAGTGGTAAACCCTCCATAAAGGTTATTGTTACCAATATTTGTGTTAAATGGTTAACACATGTGACCTGAGTACATATTTGGGATCAGGCCTATCTCTGGAAAAGATACACCAGTGTGACCTCCTTGGGCCCCATGATTGACTGAGAGGCATCTCTAGGTCCTCATATTTTTATACTCTCTTCTCTGGCTATCATTAAAATTCAATTTAAAAATTTTGATCTTGAAAGATAACCCAGGGAGCCTCTAAAAGAGGAATTCCACTCCAGTGGAATCCCTTTGCAAATGTGATTAACTTGCACTGCTTTCTCCAATGAGCTGTCCCTATAATCTACAAAGATTCTCTCTTGAAAAGTCCTCTGCCTCTTACCCCACATCCACTTTACCCCAATATGTAAGTGCTGGTGCAGTAACGGCAGTGGGGGAGGAAAGAGGTGGGTGGTTTAAGGGGGTTATGGGAAGTGAAGTAGCTGGTTCTCCGTGAGTGAGTAGCCTGTCTAGGAGTGGGAAACACAGTTATCACTTTCCTTTGCCTCCTTTGTGCCTCCGCATAAACATACTTTGAGGGCAATTTTTCTGGGTTGCAGGACTGGTCATGTGCTTCCTTAAAATACTTCCACTGTGCCTATAATTATCATTTGTAGTATTTTCCACACATTTTATTAAATAACTGTCAGTACACTGGTGAATGTATGTCATCCCAGTGGATTCAAGATTTATGAAGAGGGGCAGGTGTCCTGCCTTGGGGACCACCCACTCCCTGTACTGGCATGACACCTGGCACATGCTAGGCATTAAGTAAAAGTTGGTTGGATAACAAGTGATCCTTATAATCTAAATATTTCTCTTGCTCTCAAACTGATTTACTAACTTCAAACTTTTTGTTTTCTGTAGTAATTAAGAAGTATTCCCAATCTACCATAAAAAAATAAAGAGTATTCTGCTTTGGGTCTGTGTTCTCTGCTTCTTAACATTCTTTTATTGCTTTTTTTGGTTTACCCCCCATTCAGTCCTTCCTTCCTTCCTTCCTTTTCTTTTAGACAGTGTGTAAATTGTTACCAAGTCTACATCAAAATTGCCTGTTTTAAAAGCAACAAGAGAAGAGAGTTACCTACAAAGGGGTTCCTATAAGTCTATCAACTGATTTCTCAAAAGAAACTTTGCAGGCAAGAAGGGACTGGCAAGAAGTATTCAAAGTGACGAAAGTCAAGGACATACAACCAAGACAACTCTTTGCAGCAAAGCTGTCATTTAGAATGGAAGGGCAGATAAAGCGCTTCCCAAACAAGGTAAAAAGGAAGGAGTTCATCATCACCAAGCCACATTACTATATGAAATGTTAAAGAGATTTACTTAAGAAGAAGATCAAAACTATGAACATTAAAATGACAACAAACTCACAACTATCAACAGCAGAACCTAAAACAATAAAAACAAAACAAAACAAGTAAACAAGCAGAATAGGAACAGAACCATAGGTATGGGGTCATCTGAGGGTTATCAGCTGGGAGGGGGAAAGGAAGAAATCAGGAAATGGTGCAGGGATTAGGAGACATAATTGGTGGGTACAAGATAAACAGGGGGAAGTTAATAGTATAGGAAAGGGTGAAGCCAGGGAACTTCTATGCATGACCCATGGACGCGAATTAAGCGGGGTGGGACTGCTGGAGGAAAGAGGGTGCTGGGCAGAGGCGAGCAAAGGGAAAAGAAGTGGGGACAATTGTAACAGCGTAATCAATAAAATATATGTTCTAAAAAACTGGCTGTTTAAAACAGTCCATGCACCACTTCTATCTCCAACTCTTTTGTACAGACAACACCACTGAAGCGACCCTTCCGGTCAGGACCGGGTTCTGCTGCATGAGGGACAGCAGGACAGCATCTAGGTTTCAGCATGAACTTTGCCACTTCAGCCTCCCGCTGAGAAGTGGACGGGGACTCTGCGGGACCATGTGCAGAAATGCTTCAGGGTCAGTGGGAGCTCTTGGGGAAATAAACCTCCTTTTCTCTTCTAGGGCGATGGTCTGAACACACCTTTCAGGAGGCTTCTCAGAAGGTTCCATAGGGCAGAGGAGCCAGCTCCCTGCTTTATCTGACCTGGTTTCCCTCCTTCCCTGCTTTGCTTTTTCCCACCTCCCTCCCCTCTGATAGGGTCACAGATGAACCTTCACTTTAAGCTCTGCTTTTTAGGGATGCCGACCAACAGGGGTGGCTTAGCAGGACCCTTCTGCTAAAATAGCACAGTGAAGACAACCAGAAAAGTTCTCTAACAATAACAGGGTTTGTGTTTCAATAAGTACCATTAACAAAGCCCTGCAGTTTAAATTTTCTCTTTCACTGCAATGAAATGCATAATTTCATTTTTGTTGTGTGGATTGGTCTGCTTTATAAAAATGAGTTACATTGGGTTTTGACAGTTTACTTATGAAAAAGAATGAGAATACAAATTTTAGCTGTGTTGTCTTGAGATGCAATCAACAAAAGTGCATTAAGGAAAGATAGTCTGAGAACATAAGTTAGCAAGGAATCTCCTGGGGATCCCAGTACTAAACATGTGAGTTTAGAAGGAAACAGTTACCCCCTTCCTTGGAGGGGACACGGAGAGGCACCAATAACAATTCCAGACAAGTGAACTTTAGACGGGTTTTGTTTGTTTTTAGTTTTAAAATAGATTATATTTGTGACAGCACCTAAGTTAACATTTCTCTCCTTTCACTATTTCTTTGAAAGAAGCTCAAACTAAACAGGCAAAAGATATTTTTAAATGATCTCAAAAGGGATTGTGAAGAAAGGTGCTGACTATGTCTCTCTTAGAAATAGGAGCAAACTTGGTGATATTATCTCAGATTTTTTAAAATCCAGTATTTCCAGAATCTTAGGAAATTTAAAGCATTTACTTATGCTCTCCAATTATTCAAAAATTCTCTGAAACTGAAGTAAAAGGGGGCATTTAATGAAAATACATAATTTAAAATGGCATCGTGTCAAGGGGTATTAGATTTTTCAAGGGGGTCACTCTGTAAGTTACATAAATGTCTAAGACTATGCACACACCTGAAACTAATGTAATTTTGAATGCCTACTGCAAGTGAAAAATATTGAAAACTAACTAAATAAAATTGCTTGTTCATGACTGCATGGTCATAATTCAAAAAAATCTATTTTAAAAGGGTGAACAATTTTTTAAAAATCCTAGTCAGTGTTATAAACATATATGGCAAGAAAAAAAGGAACCTGAAATTTTATTTGCAATCTCATTTGTTTTAATACAGCTTTTGCACCTACAGATCTTGAGTCAATTGCAACTTATGTCACTTCACGGGCAATTTGCCTGGATAATGCCCGCCTGCCTGGGGTTACTTCCCCTCACATTAGCTGAGGGGTGACTTGGATTTGGACACTCAGAAGTTATCTCTCAGTGGGGGCAAGTTCCTTATGTCCCTCTTCTGCCTCCCTGCTACCACATTACTTGTGGTTAGTTTCATGCTGAGTGCATTTTCTTTCAAGTTAACACTCAATTGTTTTTTCAAGTGACTGCAGAACAGATGTTCTGGTGTGAGTTTCCATCTTTCTCCCTCCTCCTGACATATTTTTCACAAAAGACTCCGTTGCTGCTCCTCTACTCCTTATTCAGTCCAGAAATGGTTGGAGAGTAGGGATAAGAGGAGGAGAAAAATATAATTTGCTTAATTTTTATCTATTTCTATGTATAATTTTCTCTCAAAAATTAGTATATGTTTATTTTAATATTTTATGGATAGAGAGATTTTATACAGAAACTATCAACATAATCTATATATTGCTCTTCCCCCAATTTTCATCCACCCCTAAGTTAGTGGTCACAAGTCAATCTTAAAAGAGAAATAGCTTTCAATATTCTTTTCCAGCTTCTTTCTGCTGGTCTTGATTTAAAGTTTAAATGCCATTAGCCCCATCCTCACTCTCTGTCATTTGTCAGAGATGTCTTGTGTTCTATCTGCACAGTTAATCAATTAAAAATCCACTACAGTTTCCTATTTTTGAAATTCATTTACTAGAGGGAGAAATATTACACATTTGGAATGAAAAGTAATTTCTTTTTTCTCGGGCTTCTTTGGCAGTAAAACCAAAACTGTTGATCCAGAGATCCAGATGCAGTTGAGTGACTCTCTGACCTTCTCTTCTTACTGTTAATCGCCTATGCAAAATGGTGCAGTGTGGGATAAAGTACGTCTACGTTAATCCACCAGATTATCATAGCTGGAGTCAGTCTTGATTTTTCAGGACTCAAATCATTTGAAGTTGTGCTTTAAAAAGTACTGCTTTCCTGAGGATTCGTTTATTTCAAATACAACCTGGATAGTTCATCCAAAAGGTAACAAATCCTAAGAGTTCTTGAATCCAGCTTCCTCCATATGGCTTTGAGAGAAACTCTTGACAAGATTTTACATGTGGCAACCTGGGTTGGTCAGAATTTTGTTGGGAACAAGCCTATGCTGCTGTGGAACAGTTGTGAGCTGTGCCCTCCCCGCCTCCCTCACCAATAAGCATGACTCCAGTGCAAGAGTTTGGTGAAAAGGAGAGGGGTTGTTTATTTAAAGGTTACACAGATTTCTGCTGTTAAGGCCACTCCCTTCAAAACACCCCGAAACACATACTCCTGCCTTCCCTTGCGGAACTCAGGCCAGTTTCTGAATAAGCCATTTAGAGGTACTTTCCGAAAAGCAGAATTCTGCATGCGGCTCAGCATTCCCGCCACAGCTCAGCGTTGCAGCACCACCACCCCCGCCGCCCCCCAACTAGTCCCTGCTTGCTTAGGCAGGTGTCCGCCATTCCAGCTCCCTCAGCTGCATTCTCCAGGCAGGTCTCCCAGCTGGTCTCCTCTTTCCTACTCCAGCTCTTAATCCAAAACTGCATGACATCTTACTCCAAACCCTGGCACCTCCTTTCACACCAGACTTCATGGCAGGAGGGGGGCGGGGGCTTCTACACCCTTTCAAACTGCAATGCTGCTGCCTCGTGGCTGCTTCCTGTGGCTGCCCACCCTTATTTTATTTTTTTAATTTTATTTATTATTTTTAGAGAGAGGAGAAGGAAGAGAGGCAGAGAGGGAGAGAAACATCAATGTACGGTTGCCCTTCACCGGCCTCCATCTACGTACCTGGCTTGTAACCTGGTTATGTGCCCTGGCTGAGAAGTGAAGCGACCTTTGAGTTCACAGGCTGGCGCCTTATCCACTGTGCCACCAGCTAGGGCCCCACCTTTATTTTAAATGCTCAGCCTGGGACTTCCTGCCTGACCTCCTATCTGGCCTCTCCTACACAATGCTGCATTTGCAGCCTCTCCCGTGTCTTTTACCTTCTTTGGCTGCCATCTTTAGTCAGGGCAAGAGTTCTCAGTGGCACACAGGCCCCTGCCTCCCTGCCTTTCTCAGGGGCACTGTGTACGCCCCCCACAACCCTCCAGTGCTCTTAGAGTCACCGACTCCTTTCGCCAGGGAGGCAGCACAGCTATCAACTGGCCATCAACTTGCCATAGTCATACAAAGTATTCTAAGTCTATCAACTACTCCCCTTTCCCCAACCATGGGCTGTGGGGAATTTCTTCTATATTCTGGGGACGCACACTTTGAACCCCATTTCAGTTAGTGTTAGGTCAGAGACCATTACACTGATCAATGTGACCCAATAACTTGATCCCTCCCTCTCTCTCTCTCTCTCATCAGTGCAGAAGATTGGTAAATGAAAAATAGAAGGCTTCTGCATGTTGTTTCAGATTTGTAGATTGCAAACTTCAATTATTTCTCCTCCAAAACTTTTAGTTTAAGAGAATTGGACATTTCCCCCAAAGATATTATCATTCAAAACCCTTCTTAGAAAGGTATTTTAAAACCTTTTCAACAGTAATACTAATACTCTGGAATCCTAGAGTTTCCTGTCACTTTAAAAAGTGCTGACTTATGTAAAAGAAATCTCCAATCCCCTCTAGCCCAGCATTAAACCCAGAGCCATTTAATATCTGAACCGTGCCATCAGCCACTTTGCCTGGAGAAGGAGGGTGGCATGCTCTTAATTCATAGCTGTGACTCACATTCATGGTTGTTAGACAATGGAGGGAAGGAAGGGAACCATTAGTCTCTAATTCTTAATATTTACATCCCTGTAATTTTCAGTGATGGCTTCACTTCTTTGGCATCGAAAATAGACTGAACTACAAGTACTGCCACCAGTTCATGACATTTTCCCAGAGTGAAGGCAGACAGCCCAGTTGGCAATTTCAAGACCAGAAAAAGAGAGGCAATTTTGTTTTCCATCTGAACTTTCCCGCAATGTTCAAATAACAGAAATTTGTTTATCGCATCTGTCTTCTCTAATGATCATGAACAGTGACAGATCCCAGAGAAAGTGCACAACACTTTCTGCTTTCTGAAGCTCAGTATTATTCTCTGTCAGGAAAAATTTACAAGTTGGCTTTTGTGTTTGTGGAGTTCAATTCCCAGAATAGCGAGTTATAAATAGTAATTACCATAAAATACCCACATTTAGATGTTGTTTCAAGGAAAAAGACCTGATATTTTGGAATTGATACTTTTTTCCCGATCATATCTGGAAATGCACAAATGTGATATTGTTGTGCCTCTCTTTTTATTTCAGGGAGTGCCTAACTACACATGTTATTTTACATAAGACACGGAAGAAAACAAAGCATTGATTGAGTTATCACATGGCAGCCGTGAGACCAAACAGCATCCTGAAAACTTATCCTCCCCTCACCCTGCCCCTTGAAAACATACCGCAAAGGTAATCTGGGGCCTAAATTTTAGCTTATACAAATCCATTGAGCCTAAACTTCCATGTTTCTTAACGGAGACCATTAGACACAATAATTTCCAAGTGTAAATACTAATAACCTTTGACGTACTTGAAGCCAGTAAGACTTTGGAAGTGACTGATCTCCAATTTTTACTTTGAAGTTCTAGTCTTCAGTTCTGTTCTGTCTAGTTCAGAACCACTGGAAGTGCTGCTTGGGTTCATGAAGCCTTAGTGTCCCCACTTGTCCAGCAGGGGATAGCTGTCCTTTTGTCCACATTGGCATGGAAATCCATGCAAAAGGGTTCAGCAGCATGCCAAGAATCTGGTAAGGTTTCCATATATGGTGACTATTGTTATTATTTCAGAAAATCAGTAATATCTTTTAAAACCATTTATTTGCTTTCTGTAGCAATTTCTTTCTAGAAGAGGTCCTCCTATATTCTGGTGTAATTGCTCATATGTATGGCTAGTCACTTTATAGCTAGCTATACCTACATGAAAAATGCACAGCAAACTCTAAAGCATTCATTATTGATAAAACAAGTCACACATATTAATCATAATAAAGGGAAAAGTGAAGTGTAGTCATTTCTGCTATCATGCGGCATATTGTTCCTATGCAAAATTGCACATTAAAAAATCCTAAAACAGCCCTGGCTGGTGTGGTTCATTAGATAGGCACCGGCCATGAACCCAAAGGTCATTGGTTCGATTCCCAGTCAGGAATATAACCAGGTTGCAAGCCAGGTCTCCAGCCAGGCCCATAGCTGGAGGTAGGGGAAAGGCAACCATCCCCTCCATGCCCTTCGTTCTAAAAATAATTAATAAAATATTTTTTAATAACCCTCAAACAAATGAAAAAAAACCCCATAGGGTTTATGGGAAAATGAGGTTAGTGAGAAAACACTCTTTTTATATCTATTTATTATTATTTTTAGAGAGAAGAGAAGGGAGAGAGGGAGAGAAACATCAATGTGTGGTTGCCTTTCACCTGCCCCCAGCTATGGACCTGGCTGGAGACCTGGCTTGCAACCTGGTTATGTGCCCTGGCTGGGAATCAAACCAGTGACCTTTGGGTTTGCAGGCTGGTGCCTTTCCATTGAGCCACCAGCCAGGACTCAGGAGGACAATACTCTTAAAACTTCACCAGTGACACACAAAAGACAAGTAGTAACCTAATAAAAAGTGGCACAATTAAATGATTGAGAAATACATGACTACTAGAATATCTATGACACGTTACCCTGAAAATGACATGAAGTTGTCATTAGAAGTGTTGTTGCTTGTGAGTTAGTGTGGAGTTGTGGAAACCCCAGGTGTGGTGGATGCGACTCAGGGCGTGGGTGATGACCGAGATGGCTGGTAGATTGTTCAGGTGCGTGCATTAGGTGTATCCCTGAGGAGCTACATTCAGCCAAGCTCAGCTTTCTGCCAGTCCTAGCTGACAAAGTCAGGATAAGCAGATAAAAAATTTGCATTGTGCTCAAATTGGTCCCTGATATATCAATCACTTTGGAACAAGTGTGCATTTTCAAAACAAGTGTTACAGCAGAAATGCCTGTATATATATTCCAGGTAGTGTTTATCCTCCTATTTATTATATACAGTATGCTCACACAGGCAAACATATATGCATCCGTAACATTAACAATGAGAAAATGAGTAGAATTCAGTGGATTATGATTTTCTTGCATGTGCCCATGGTAAAATTATTCATAGTATTTTACATAGTTCTCTATTTTTTTCACCACGCCGAAGAAAAACATGTTTTAAAAAATTCCAAATATCAGTGAAAAAAATAGGTCTAACAAAATCCTTGTAAGCACTCCATTGCTTTAAACCTTTTTTCAAGTCCCGTATGTGTCTCAATTTCCACCTTCCGTGAAAACAGGAGAGAAGGTGGTGAGGGAGGAGAGGTACAGAGGAGAAGTGAACAGGGTAATGGAAATTCAGTCTCACATGCAGACAAGTCCGCTGTTTCTGCTCCAATGCTTGTAACATTTCCATGTAGTGCACTTTGCATGGCAGAATAGCTACTAGTAATAGAATTCTCTCACGGTGGAGGTTAATTACTTTTCAGCTACAGCAAAATAAATTTCCTGTCAAGCCCATGGACAGGAATATGCCAGTGTTCCCGTTTTCACCTGCAGTTTTAATTCGGCCTTAGTATCTGACGCTTGCATTTAGCGAGCCGTTCCTCTGAACAGTAGGTGCCCTAAAGGAATATTGAGGGATTGTCCATTATGTAGGATCGAGATGTGTGCTAAAATAAAAAGTGGTGCACTGTGAAGGAGATTAACGGAGCGGCCTCTCGCTTGAGAAAACGGGGGGTTGACTCTCTTGGTGACGTGGAGAAGTGCAACTTAACCAAAAAACATTGTCCCCCGTGCGCCATGAAGCAAACTCTGGTTTCTCCAACTGACCATAAGGAGGCTTTAAGATTATTCATTTCAGTCTGTTCTCCATTTTCACGTGGCCAAGCCCACTGTGTAACATCTTGAACTTTATAGGATAGTGTATCAACAACTTTCCTTAATATCTTATTTGGGAGCTCAGTTCTTTCTCCCCAAACGTGATCTCCTATCTATGACTATAATTCGTGTCCTATCATTAGGACAGACACTGCCACCATCACTGAATTAGTCAGTGCCAACGTTTGCAATCTTGAAAGACAGGTGGACTAGATAAATAAGCCTATATCATACCCAACTGCATGTATAGCTGTATGGCGGGAGGTGGTGGCAGAATAAAACAGCTGAGTTTTACTCCATTAGAAAGACCAGACTTCATAGCTAAAATATTTGTGATTGTCAATTAGACAATAATGGACATGGGGAAGATATTTTCAAGTGTGTTCTTTCTATAACAGCCCTTCATTTTCAAAATCTTCCACCCTGCATTCTCTTCCCCTAAAGCCTTTAATTCTATATATCTACAATTCTGTTTAAAACCCTTCCTGATTTAGCTAGTTCTATGTGGTTTCACTTTCCTAGGAAACACTATAAAATTCCGTTTTATTCTTTCTTGTGATGCTTAGTATACCATCTCATATAATAAGCTTAATGCTTATCATATGCTTTATTTTAACCAGTCTTTTCTAATTAGATTACAAATATCTTATGATTCAATGTTTTATTTTGTTTTTAGTTTACTGCATCCTAGACCTAATGAATCTTGATTTTTTAAAATTCATTTTTGTGAAGTTTAATCCTCCTGATGCGGAGGAAAACTGAAGGAGGGGATCCTCCATGCATTAGAAATGTTTAACTTTTCTATCTTCCACACTTTGTAACGAATTTGTTTGCAATTCAGCATTCCCTGTAGAAAGTACAATTTGTGGGTTTTGGAGTGTAAAAGTATTATTCACTTATGTTTTTTTTTAAGTTGGAAACAAATAACCAGTGCTCACCCTTTCCCTTTCTGAAGGTGAATCAAACTGAAAATAAGACACCCGAGGAAAAATGATAGCAATGGTAGTATCACTTCACTGAGATAAATGTGATGGGGGGATGTGGCTGAAAGGACATGGTTAAGTCAAGTTCTCTAACACATCACACCTGACCAACTCTAACAACTCTGTATTCTTCACAAGGACAAAAGATACCACCCAGCAAATTACATAGCGGGAGAGGAGACAAGGCTGGGCCTTCTCTGGGCCCGCAACCCAGTAGACTGAGCCAGGCCCATCCACGTTGCCTAAACTCACCAAGCAGAATAGCTACTCCTTTCTGGTGACATGCAGAAAAGGGGTAAGGAGAAGCAAATAGGAAGCTCAGAGAGAAACTGAAACATACTCCAAAGGCTTGTCTTTAAAAAGGAGTAACGATAAAAAGGAGTAAAGAAAAATTCAGGACAGAAGGAGTGAGGAGGTAGAATTCCTTCCTAATATAGAATTATTATATTCATTCCCTGACTCTGACTAAACCTACAAAAAAGGACTGATAGTTAGCATTCGTCCACCCTATCATCCTCTGTAGTTTAATTTTTTTAACGTAAATACCTCCTCAATAGTTGTCAATGAAGACTAGCAAAAGCTGCTACGTATATGAGGTTTAAAAATAATCTACAAAGAGAAGGGGTGTTGATTATGAATTGTGATTATTGGCAAGCCGTCATTTCAGTGTATGTCAGACACACATTAATCTACTTACACCAGTAGCAGAAAAGGCCAGAGAAAGAAATCTGATCGGTTTCAGGGTTTGAAGCATCAGTCTAATGTAGGCGCACAGGATGGGGACTTAGAAGCTCTATGAGGGCTACCCAATTACAAGGGAAAACGTTAAGCCAAGGCAAACTGGTAACATTTACCTTCTTGCTTATTTCTCAAAAGGACAAAGAAGCACACTTTTACTAGACACCCTCTCCTGTGAAAAATAAAACTGGAAATTTCCAGGGGTGGGACACTAGCTCAAGCTAAATTTATCCTACAGCTCCCTATGGTTACCATCCGAACCTATGGGAAGGACAGACACTTGCACTGAAGTATGACACACCCACTCCTGGCTCTATTCCCATGTAGCAAAGTTGCGTTAACGCACCTTAATATTGATTCTCTTTCCTCTTCATTTTTTCTTTGCCCAGTTCTTGTTCTTTGAATTATATTTACTACGTAGTAAATGCAGAACATATTTTCTGCTCTTCCTTCCATTCTTCTTCCCATGGAATAAAAGTGGCTAACAGTTTATTGTGTACACTGATACATATTTGAAATAGGAACATATAGATATGTGAGAGTAGCAATACTTTTGAGTTATTTTCATTTTAATTTTTTGCAGTAATTGCATTTGCTTTTTTGCAACTTATAGTTCATGTCATTTATGAACATGTCATGGGTAGCTCTCTAACTCTGTAAAAAACTTACTTTTTTCCTTCGTTTTTGTTCACCTTCATAGATTTTCATAGCATGGATAAAGCATCATGTATGTAGTATGCCTCTAGTGGGTGAGTAGTGAAAAATTTCCACTTTTTCTTTTAAAAAATAAATATATCTAATAAATAATTTGAACTACATAATCTACACTGTGTTCTTTTCAGTTCTAAATTTCTGTTATCCTTTGAGTACATTTCTGTTGCATTTTGCCAGGTGTTTTACCAAGTGTAGAGATGAGCATTGTACTATAAGTCAGGTTTTTAAAAATGTAGATAAGGAAGAAATGCCTATAAAATGTGGTATCAGTAATAATAAAATAATTATCTGTAAAATGTTTAAAAGATGTTATTTATTATTTTTAGAGAATTTTAGGGGAAGGGAAAGAGACAGAGAGGGAGAGAGACATCAATGTATGGTTGCCTTTCACCTGCCTCCAGCTACCGACCTGGCTGGAGACCTGGCTTGCAACCTGTGTAAAATGTTTTATAATAAAATTACTTATTTTATATTCTGGTATTAGAAAATTAAAACAATAAAAAGTAATAAATTAACCAAAAATGTATGCTACATAAAAATATAAACTTTATATTTTTCAGACACATATGTATATTTTTAAAGGAAAGTCTTTCTTTTAAAAATTTAAAAGAAACTTTCAGTGTATCTAAAATTTATTGAAATGTTGGAAAAAGAAAAGTAGTCCAATATCAATACATTTAAATAACTTCTGAACTCAATTCCTCATCGTATGTGGACTAAAGTTGACCATGCTTACATGAGCCCCTACATGGCCCAGATTCTGTCTCTGGGCAGAAGGCCCCCAGGATGAAACCAAAGCAGTTGTTGCTGAAGAAGAATGTAGAGGTTTATGCATTGTTACCCTGCTCATAATTTACCCGGAGTCTGTAATTTACAGAGGGCCTGTGGTTTGCCTCATTAATCACAGAGAGACACTAAGAAGAGGAAAGCTGTACACACAAAAATTAAAAATCTATTTGTTGCCCTTGGCATGCTTTCATTTCTTGTTCAACTCCATTCGTTGTGTTTAACTCTTATTGGTTTATTGTGGGCTCCACAAAAGAAAAATGAGCCTGCTTTGTTGAGCCATAGAAACTGCCTCCTAGGGAGTTTCCAGTACCCCTTGCAATTCTGCATCCTTTCTAATAATACAAAAAAGTTGCATTGTTGTGGGATAAACAAAATTCACAATTCTTCTACTATATACTCTATTTTGCATTTGTATTTAAAGTAATTACTGCTGTTTTAGGCATTAGCTGAAATAAATTTAGGAACCGAATTTTCTCTCTTCCTCTTTCCAGGAATTTGCTACAAAAGAGGCAGTATGATGTGATATTTAACAACTTATAAGTCCTTTATCAGAGTGACTTTATGCCAGTCACTTAGACTTCTCAGGCTTCCATTTCTTTATTTAGACAAGAGGGTAATGAAATTACCACTACCTCTTAGGGGAATCAAGAGGATTAGGGGAGTTGTTCGTTAAAAAGCACTTAGGAGAGTCCCTAGCACACCTTACAAAAGTGATAACAATTACTACAAATCTGGAAACATTTTTAAAGATTTAGTTATTTATTTTTAGAGAGAGGAGAAGGGAAGGGGAAAGAAACATCAATGCCTGGTTACCTCTCATGGACCTTGAAATAGGGACCTGGCCCACAACCTAGGTATGTGCCCTGGCTGGGAATTGAACCAGCAACCCTTTGGTTTATAGGCTGGCACTCAATCTAGTGAGCCACACCAGCCAGGGCTATGGAAACATTTGTTATGGTCATTCTGTATGTTAAAAACTAAATGTTTGCATTTTCCCAAAATTCTTACATTAAACTCTTAACTATCAGGGTGACTATTTGGAGATACCAACACTAGGGAAATATTTAAGATTAAAAGAGGTCTGGCCCTGGCTAGTATGACTCAGTGGATTGAGTACCTGCCTGCGAACCCAAGTGTCGCTAGTTTGATTCCCAATCAAGGCACATAACCAGGTTGCAAGCCAGGTCTCCAGCCAGATCCGTAGCTGGAGGCAGATGAAAGGCAACCATACAGTGATGCTTCTCTCCCTCTTTCCCTTCCTCCTTGCCCTTCTCTCTAAATATAATGAATAAAATATTTTTAAAATCAAGTAAATGTTTAATATATATATATATATATTAGACCATATATATATATATGGTCTAAAGGGTGGGGTTCTGATCCCATAGGATTGGTGTCTTTATAAAAAGAGACACCAAAGAATGTGTTTCCTTTCTCATCCACAACCAAAGAAAAGCCAGGCAAGCACACAGTGAGGGGACAGCCATTTGCAACTCAAGGAGAGCGCTCTCATGAAATATCAACCCTGCCACTGCCTTGATTTTGGATTTCCAGTTACCAGAACTGTGAAAAGCTAAATTTCTCTGGTTTAAGCCATCCAGTCTATGGTATTTTGTATGGTAGTCAGAGCAAACTAATACACCATCTATCTACCCTCTACAGGCATTTGTAAAATTAGCTAAAATACAAGCCCTAGAATATCGACAGTACTCTTGAAAAAGGAGAATGAAGTAGACATTGGCATTGGTGGAGAAGCAGATGCAGATTAATGAAAGAGAATTGAAAAAAATCCAGAAATAAACCCACATAAATACACTCAACTGATTTTTAACAAAGTCACAAAAGTAAATCAATGGAGGGAATAAAGGCCTTTCAACAAATGGTACTGAAACAATTAAATACCCACAGTTATAAAAGTAAACTTTATACTAACCTTCACATTTTAAAAAAATGTTTAATTCAAAAGTCTCATAGACATAAATGTAAAACTATATATAGAACTTTTAGAAGAAAAGTAAGATAAAACCATTATCTTGATCTTGGCAGAAAATGTTCAGACCAAAAACGTAATGCACAAATTGACTCATTAGACCTCATAAAATTAAAATCTTTTGCTCCAAGAAATGAAATGGACACATTTCTTCTGTTCAGAGAATGAAATGACAAGCTACAGGTTGGGGGAAAATATTTGCAAACCATGTATCTGATAAAGGACTATTACATTCAACCATGAAAATAAAAACCATAAATGATTCAATTAGAAAAAGGGAGTAAAAGATTTGAGCAGAAAATATACAAGTGGCAAATAAGCACATGAATAGATGTTTGATATAATTCACTTTTAGGGAGATGCAAATTTAAACTTCAGTGAGATATCATTGCAGACCTATCAATGAGTAAATTTTACTCAGAATGAGTAAAATTTAAAAACAGTGACAAAACCAAATGCTGGAGGAAAAGGATCACCCGTACATTGCTAATAGGAATAAAATATGATACAACCACTCTAGAAAATAGTTTGGAAAACTTTAGGAAGCTAGATGTGTACTAATTGCCATATGACCCAGCAACAGTACCCTTGACCATGTATCTTAGGCAAATACAAACGTATGTTCACATAACAACCTATACATGGATGTCCACAGAAGTTTTATTTTTAATAATCTGAAACTGAAAACAACTCAAATGTCCTTCAACGGTACATTTTTAAACCAACTGGTTCCTTCATGTTATGGAATATTTTACAGCAACAAAAGGGAATGAACCATTGGTACTTGCAATAACTTCAATCTTCAAATAATTATGCAGAAAGAGCCAGTCTTAAAAAGGCTATATACTGTATAATTCCATTTATAGAACATTTCTGAAATGATAAAATTATATAGATGTGCAAATCAGTGGTTACCAGGGTTTTCAGGGTAGTTGGAAAGAAGTAGGTGTAGTTAAGGGGCCACCGCACAAGAGACCTTTGTGATGATGGGATGTTCTTATCATCTGTGGCGGTGACTACACAAATGAGTTCTTGTAAACTAGCCACATCTGAGTAACATGAAGGCATTGTAACCATGTCAATGTCCTGTAGTTCTGCAGGATTTTACCACTGAGGAGAAGTGGGTAAAGGTTATACAAGGTCCATCTGTTATTCCTTAACTGAATGTGAATCTATAATTATCTCACACAAGAATTTAATTGGAAAAGTAAATAAGATCAAAATAGGAAAATACAAATATTAATCAATTTCTTCACTTTGTAATGTTACTGCCCCCAGCAGGTCCAGGCATGACAGACACCTGACTCAGGATTCTGTACAGTGTGGTGTCTAAAATGCCTATAGTTCGTATATGTAGTTGGTCTCCTAATTTGTTCTCTTAATTATGTGGCAGCTTTCTGGTCTTTGAAAACTCTAATTTGTAATTGGGCTTGATCGAATAATTAAGACTACAGTAATTACCAGGCAGAGCCTGGACCGCAAGTCCTCCAGTTCAAGAAAAGTTGAACTTTTGACACGGATGTAAAGCAAGCCCAGGCTGCTGCTGTTCAGCATAGTTTGATTCTTGGATTCAATTTCTGAGCACTTTTAAGTCATTTTACGCCACTTGACTCAAGTCATTCATCTCAGTGAAAATGTGTTACTTAACTGTCAGCTCTTTGGAGTTAGTCTGTAGATTTCACAGAGGAGCCAAGGCTGTTGAACAATTTTTAGGAAGACACTTCCTTCCAGCTCAGGCAGCATGCTGCCTTCCACGGAAGATCCTGGCTCCAGGAGAGACTTACTGTTCAGCAAATACAACTATACCGCAAAGAAAAAAATAACACACTTAACACAAAATGAGCTGTAGCATAATTCCTCCTGGTTTGTTAAATGCTTTAACATTCTTTTATTCCCATTTCTACTAACATGGTCATTCAGAAGTAGCTATTACTGTAATTTGTCAAAGACATAATGGGGATTTGCTGTTTTGAGTAGCTCTCTCCTTACGCTTTGGGCTGTCTTCTTTGAAGAGATTGTCTTCTCTTTGGTGTCAAAGACAGCCTCTGTGATAAGTGTGTCATTGGAATCAAAACTAGCAACATCTAAGCAACATTAATTACAAGTCTAAAGAAATGAAATGTTTGTTTTCAGGCTTAAGTTATTTTCAGTTATCAAACAAGGATAACAGTAGGTTATAGTCACAGATTAGTGTATTTAAGAGGATACTGGTAGTATCTTTAAAGAATCAATGATGTACATTCTCTTTTAGGGACAAAAATCTTTCCAAAACTCTTTTCTTTTAAAAAGAATATAGCAACAAATTTATATTTACTCTTGTCATGAAATTGTGTGCAATTGACAAGATGACATCATTTTCAATCAAAATAATTGCTGGACAGCAACATAGCCTGTCATTTATTTTAATCACAGTATCACTTAACAGCAGGACGATTATCCTGAGTCATCATTCTAATTTTACTGCGTCTCAATTTTAATTATTACAATAAATATATATTGGCTTCATAAGCAAATTCTAATCTTAAAAACAATGTAGTAAATCCTTTCCTGCCATAGGCAACTTAAAAATACAGGTACAGGTATAGCAGAATTTATTTTGGTGGGAGTGGAAAGGCGGGAGAGAGCATCCACTTTTACATTTTGGGGAAAATGGTGAAACCAAGATTTAAAAAATTAAGTGCAGCTTAGGCAGTAGCTTTCAAAGCGTTTCAATAGTAACACTTTTGTCATTCTCTACATGCTCAGCTTCCTTCTGTATAATGCACGGTTATTAACAAGAACTCTATCTTCCAATCTTGGCTGCTTTTAAAAACATCAGCAGGGGCCATTTATCATGATATTTCTTTTCTTTTTTTAAAAGATTTTATTTATTATTTCCAGAGAGAGGGGAAGGGAGGGAGGTGGAGAGGGAGAGAAGCATCAATGTATGGTTGCCTTTCACCTGCTTCCAGCCGTGGACCTGGCTAGAGACCTGGCTTGCAACCTGGTTATGTGCCCTGGCTGGGGAATCCAAACAACAACCTTTGGATTCGCAGGCCAGCGCCTATCCACTGAGCCACCAGCCAGGGCCCACTGAGTCACCATCCAGGGCTATCATCATATTTCTTATTAAAGCTTGCAAGAAACACTACACAGCAGTGTATCTTGGAAGCTGGAACTGTGAAGAAAATCACTCTTATTATTTTCTCACTGACTGTGGCTAATGTTAAAAATAATTACTATTACAAGATTTGTGTGTACTTTAATTGCCGATTTCCTCAGATCCAGTGGTTAAATATTCCATTTCTCTCCCTCCCTCTCTCTCTTCCTCTCTTGAAGTCGATAAACATATCCTTGGGTGAGGATATTAGAGATTGCTGCTTTAGGATGCAAATTCAAAGTTTTTAGAATTTGTCATTTGTTTTCTGATTTTTACTTTGCTGCTTTGATGATGGATATTTTTCATTGTTTGATGTAATTGAATTTGTCAATCTTTACTTTTATAACTTATGAATTTTGAGTCAGAAAATCTCCCCATTCCATGATTTACATGGAAAAATATAGAGGTTCACTTTCATATGTGCCTAGCACATTTATGGCTCCATTTTTGGTCTCTTATCATACTTTTAAAATTATCCAATATATAGTATATCAATCTTATTTATGCAAGTATCTTCATGGTAATTTTTAAATTACACCATTCTTTCATAGATTGTTTCCTTTTAACTGGTTAACACATGGGAATTATCAGGAGACCATTGACTGAGAAGTCATTGGCAGGTATAGCTTAAAATTACCCTGTAGTTTTCATGTGAAACTTTAGATGCTATGTCACACTCAATGAAAAAAGTCTGTTCAGTAGAATCAGGATTCTAATCTTAAATTTATAAACTTTTGTAATGTTTACTTTTTTAATGGTAAAATTGTATTTTTACATAGTTGCATGGTTTCGGTTTTGTGAGGTGTTCAGTTTTGTTTTTTGCCACAGGTCAACCTTCATGAGTCTCAAATGGAGATTTAAGAAAAATGTGACTATAATAGTAGAGACATATGAGATGATATATGGGAGCTTTTTTCTGAGAAGCATAAAACATAGCCTGTGAGGGTGGCCTGTGCCTTTAAAAGAAATTCTTTTATAACAACAATTGGTGCTTATAGACAAAATCTTCCTCCTGGGCCAGGTTTATTTTTAGGTAAAGCCCACAGAATCTAATCAGGTTTCCTGTTATAATGTAAAGTGGAAATATAAAGATGCCTGATTATTTTGTGTTCGGACCAACCATTTCATTCTATCATCTGTCTTCTTCTATCACCTCCAGTGTGCTATCCTGGAAGGGGCTCCTGACACATAATAGAAAGTGGTAGAGGAAACATTAATATGTTCCTTAGTTCAAGTCGTCCACGTTATCACAGAAGCAAATGAAAAGTCTACCGACCTTTTCATTTACTTCTATGACAACACACTCTGAGAGGAGGGGATTTTGCTAGCTGTTCCGCTTTTAAATTATAGTGCCATGATTGGTTTTGCTCAGGTCACCCCTAGCAACCACCACAAGCAAGTGTAAGATGAGCAATGGAGGCCTGTGAAATTCTCGGGAATTTAAATTCAAAGGTTCTCATTTATCATCAAGAAGCTTTTGTTAGCTTGGATCTTGGTAAGATAGGAGAAATGTACACCATCTTTTCATTAGCTTCTTTTGGGGGCAGGGTGGTCTTTAAAAAAAGAACATGTCCTTTTAAAACTACTAATTCTTTATGCATTACTCTCCCAGCAGCAGAGACACACAATTCAAATAGTTTCAAAGTGTGTTCCACCTGCCTCCACATGGTAGACAGTTTGAATGACAGTAAGAAAGGGGAGTAAAAATCAAGATTCTACACCTACTCCCACCTCCGCTATTTACAACCTCATATTAAGAAGTAACAGGCTTTGGTTCACACTGGAATGGTTTACAACCTCATATTAGAAGGAACAGGTTTTAATTTGCGCTAGAATTGCTATTTTTACCTGACTCATGTTTTCTGCTTATTTGTTATTTGCTTAATCATTGTTTTCCTCCGTCTACCATGTTCTGTCCTCGTTCTCCTCAGGATACTAGAAGCCCTAACGAATGCAGAAACTTTCTTCTGACAGCTCTGCACCCCCCAAGTACATGGTTTTACACTAAGACTTGACAGTGTCTTGGAGGCATGACTTTGATCTCACCAGCACATATCTAATATCTAAGGCCTCTTATTTTCTTACTATTCAGTGATACTATAAAATGCATTCTGATAACGATTCAAGCCAGGAATTGGAAATTTTACTTACGAAGTGCCAGATAGCAAGATATGAGGCTTTGTGAACCATACGATCTCTGTTATAACTACTCAATGCTGCCCTTGTAATGTGAGAGTAGCCATGGACAATATATAAGCAAATTGAACATTACTGTGTTCTGATAAAACTTCATTTATGCATGACAGCTTTAATTTTCTATAATTTGCATGAGTCATAAACTATTCTTCTTTTGATATTTTCCAATCATTAACATAAAGTAAAAACTAGTCTTAGCTTGAAGGCATACAGAAAGCTAGGAGGAGAGGCAGATTTAGCCCATAGAAGCCATAATGCATCAACAACTGCTCTGAGCAGTGATTTTTAAACTTGAGTGTGCATTAAAAGCACCCAGAAAATGAGTTAGACTTCTAGGTCCTATCTCCAAATTGTGGGCTCTGGAGTTCTGACTTGGGCCTAAGATTTCCCATCTCTAAGGAATTTCCAGGGGATGCTAATGATTTTGGTCTGAGGACCACATTTTGAGACTCACAGATCTATACCAAGGGTTGGAAATCTTTTTCTGTAATGGGGCAGATAATAAATATTTTCAGCTTTGCAAACTATTTAACAACTTTGAAACTATAGTAAGTGCTCACTTAATATTGTTGATGGGTTCTTTGATTTTAATGGAAACAGTGTATAATAAAACCAATTTTGCCAAATGCTAATTGATAAAAACAAGATTCCTATGACATGCCATCAATGTTATACCAAAATGACATTGAAGGAAATAATCTTATTCGAGGACCAGCTCTACTAAACTCCATACAAAAGCAGTCTTAGGCAATGATTAAATGAATGGAGGCCCTGTGTTTCAATAAAACTTTATTTACAAAAACTGGCGGTGCCTGGATTTGTTTTATGAATGGGGTTTGCTTTCCCATGATCTAGAAGACTTCCTTTTATTCAAGAAGAAAAGAAACCTATTCTGATGAATAAAGCTTAAGAGTCTTACATAACTTTCTGAGCATATAGTGATAAAAAATAATTTAAAAAGTATGTTTTATAATAGTTTACCAACATTCAGTGAGGTATATCTGTGTCAGACTTCACTACTAGTAGTGAAAAATAATAACAGTAGAAAAGAATTTGAGCTAGGCAAAATGTACATGCACAAAACACTTCCTTTTGTTCTCCCTTTATTGCTCTGCTAGCTGCTAAGAAGTAGGTTTAATTGTTTTCACTAATGGACAGTTTTAGATATTTATCAAATTAGCCAGAAAACTGGAATCGCAAAATACCACCCTCTAAATTATAATTTTCCCTCAAATTTTTTGGCTCTATTTTTATTATATGGTCAAACATTATGTTTATCTTCCAAACATTTTACTGAGTTTTACATCCTAGTTTTTAGATGCATCATATTATCTAATGTCTCAGAGAACACCAGGAGACTTGTGTGTGTATGCATGTATCTATGCATGTACATATGTGCACACGTGTAAAACTCTTCCCTAAACTGTTTCGATTTTCTGTGGGTCCTTTTCCCTTTATGGTAGGCAAGGTTAATTTTTTTTCTTTCATACACTTATCAAATATCTGGTGATGCTGCCTTTCTACGATAGTTTAAAATGAGAAAAGAGGGCTATTGATAGAAACCTACAGGTTTGCAGATGGAAATGTTGCTAGTAAACCACTAAGTGGGTAGACACCAACACTAGGGGTCCTCTAAACAACAGAATTTGAGGGCTTGACCCTGAAGTGTTACACTAACTACCCTAAATTTTCCCAGGACCCTCCAGCCCCACCCTGCTTCAATTCTTCAGAAGAGACTCTCCTGGGGTTTTGCCAGGTATAAATGCCTGGCTGTGTGTACAGTTACCATTCATGGAGTTGAATGTAACACTCTTGTATTTAGACTCTCTCCGGTCTGCATTTTGCTAGCTGTCTTTGAGTCTGGTTACCTTAGAACTGAAATAAGGCACCATATTACATCTATAAATATATAACATCATCAGCTTCAGTTTTCAGGGAACTCATCACAATGAAAATAATATATGTTGGAAGATAAATAAAAGTGTCTTACAACTGCAAATCACATTTGTACCAAAGAGACAATCCCTTAAAATCGGCTTACCCATAAACATGGCAGTCTCTGCGAAATGAACTAAGTTAGCACAACTGTGTATTGCTAATGTTTTTTTACAGATGCAGATTGTTTGACTTTAGAAGCCTAGGTTGTTGCCTTTCACAAATCCAGCCTAGATCATCAGTCTTTACATTTTGTTTTGCTTTCATGGGAGCTACCGTTGTCCCTCAAGACCTCTTAAATTCACGCTTGTCATTTTCTCATTGCATTACAGGGACAATACAACAACCCTCAATAGAAGAAACTTTACCCAACTGCCTTATTTCAAACACTTCTTGAATCTCCTTAAAATCCGTTGGTAAGTTTTCCATCCAAACTCCAAGAAGATTACAAGTGCTCCAAAATGCTTTCGGTTCGATAGGGTGTGATGGCACACATCAAAGTCAATTGCCATCGAATCTAACTGATCACTTTATTGAGAAGTTGGACATGTTGAAGTTCAGCTTAACTGAGATTGCTCATTGCAAGCGATCTTCCCTGAATGGAAATATAAAGTGAGTGCCACTTTAAGTACGGGAGGAAAACATTTCAGTGGCAATGTAAAAATAGCATCTGATGAGCAGATGAGAATCTCATGAAAGGCACACTATTATCAGCAAACACAACTGCTCCCTACTGTAGCTGCTCCGCGGTACAGGCTCTTCGAAGGAAGCCAAGGCAATCATAAGCATTTTTAGAGCAAGGCTGTTCATGCTTTTATAGTATTCATTGTGTCAGCACTTTAATTATAAATTCGTTTTTCCAAGCTTACAGCAAAGCTGAAAACTCCCAAAATTATTTTAGAAAACTCACTTGTGTTTAAAATGAAAGAATAAGAATACTTTTAAAAATGCTGATCAGAGATGACCGTGTATTAAATAGCAAGCACATCAATTAGCCTGTGAGACCAAGTCCCTTGTAAAAGTAGATGGTCGATAAAAGCAAAACTGGGTAATTCAGAGGTGTTCACAAGTATACAGTACTCACAGGCAACATGGAAATGAAAACGATTAGAAAATATAAAAGAGGTTGCTTTAAGTTTTCAAACAATAGATTAAAGGTCATTAGAGGCCCAATTGTTTCTTGCACTTTTACTTCAGAGCATTTACAAAACTTGTAATTAGTTAAGTACTATTTGTGTGCTTATACATGATGACAGGTGGAGGGAAACAAGAATTACATCACTATCAGTTTTATTCCCAGTGAGGTACAGTGAGTTTTGCCCAGGGTATGCACTCAAGATGAATGAAGAACAAATTTATATTGTGAAAAGCACTTGTGTAGTTTAACAAATACCTTATTGATCAACAATGTACAGAAACATCATCATGTTGTTATAATCACTTGTTTTATTGTCATTTCAGTTTGAGATATTTTCTTTTACATATGAATAAAATCATATTTATAGAAAATGTATTTCCTATTAGCATATATGGATCTCTTTACTCCACTTAAATAATTTTCCTATTTTTATTCTGAGTTATTTCTTTTTCTTGTAAGTCTACAGGAAAGCAAATCTAGTTTTGAAGAGGAATTATCTACTGCATCCAGATATGGATTTAGTTATTAAATGTTCAGCCCCAGATTTTGAAAACTTTATTTTTTTTAGCTTCATTGAAGTATAATTGACAAAATTATAAGATATTTAGAGTGAATAATGTGAAGATTTTATATATGTATAAACGTGAAATGACTTCCCCATCTAGTTAATTAACACATCCATCACCTCATACATTTATCTTTTTTATGTGAGTGAGAACATTTAAGTTCTCCTCTTTTAGTACATTTCAGTTGTATAATACCATCACCAACTGTAGTCACCATGTTATGTGTTGGATCCTTAGATCTTACTCATCTTGAACTGAAGGTCTGTAACCTTTTACAACCATTTCCTGTTTTTCCCCAGCCCAACCTCCAGACCCTAATTATAGCTGTTATACTCTTTCTACTTTTCTTTTTTCTTTTTATAAGATTCCACATATAAGGATAACATTCAATATTGTTTTTATGTGGGTTATTTCACTTAGCATAATGCTCGCCAGGCCATCTCTTTTGCACAAAATACAGGATTTCCTTTTATTTTTAAAAAAATTTTATGCCTGAGTTATTTGTGTGTTTTTGAGTTGTAGGAGTTGTTTGTATATTTTGGATATTAATCCCTTGGGTAGGTGATGTTAAAATATTTTTTTCTTATTTCATAATCTGCATTTTTATTGGGGGTTGATGATTTCCTTTTTAAACTTGATATAATTTCACTTTTTTATGTGTGTGTGGCTTTGTTACCTTTGCTTTTGGTATCAAATTCCCCCAGAAAAGCATTTCCAAGATAAATGTCAAGGAGTTTATAGCCTATGTTTTGTTCCAAGCATTTTATGATTTCATGTCTTACACTCAAGTCTTTAATCCATTTTGAGTTGAGTATGGTATAAGATAGAAATCCAGTTTCAAACTTTTGCATGTGGGTATGCTGCATTCCCATACCATTGACTGAAGAATCTGTCTTTTCCCTATTGTATATTCTTGATGCCTTTGCTGACAATTCATTGATCACTTATGCATGGGTATATTTCTGGGCTCTTTATTCTGTTTCATTGATCTATGTATCTGTTTTTGTGCTAATAACAGACTGTTTTGATTACTACAGTTTTATAGTATGATTTGAAATCAGGAAGAATGTTGACTTAGAATTTTTTCTACTTTCTGAAAAATACTTTAGTTACACAGTTTTTTGTAGTACTATACAAAAGTTAGAATTGTTATTCCCATATCTGTGAAAAAAGAATTTTGATAATGAATGCACTGAATCTGTAGACCACTTTAAGTTGTATGGACATATCAACAATATTAAATCTTCAATCCATGAACATAGAATATCTTTCTATTTATTTGTATCTTTTTAAATTTCTTTCATCAATGTTTTACAGTTTTTAACGTACAGATCTCTTACTTTCTTGGTTAAATTGAAAAGTTTAATGTGATCTTTTGCTATAAAGTGGATTCTAAAGCCCTGGCTGGTGGCACAGTGGATAAGGCACCGGCCTGTGAACCAAAGGTCACCACATCAATTCCCAGCCAGGGCACATAACCAGGTCTCTAGCCAGGTCTCCAGCCAGGTCTGTAGCTGAAGGCAGGTGAAAGGCAACCATACACTGATGTCTCTCTCTCTCTCTCTCTCTGCCTCTCTCTCTTCCCCTCTCCTAAAAATAATAAAATCTTTTAAAATAAATAAATAAAAATTAAAAGAACTAAATGGATTCTAATGATGAAGTTTCTATTCAACCACATCATCATCATCACCATCATAGTCAGATCAGCACATGAAGTGTTCTATCTGTCCACAGAGTCAATAATATCACATGGGGCTGCCTCTCATTATTACTCAAGGGAAAACAATCTGGGGTTAAGCAATAGAAAGGGAAGACTCTTATCTGTACTATTATTATACTAAATTATATTATGGTTAAGATAGTTCAGTTTAATTTTCTAATAAATTTAATATCCTTAAAAATTAAACAGCAATACTGAAAATATTAAAAGCATTTTAACCTAAATTAAAGAACAAAATTTGTAAATGTATGTTTTCATTTATATGGATTAATAATAAAATAATGCTAATAGGAAAAGAAATAAACAATCTTCAAAGCATCCAGGAGATGCTAATAAAACTGATCCTCCCATTAGACCCAACATAGCTTTCTACCTTTGAACAACATTGTTTTTATTCCCCTCACCATATCATTATTAAGAATCATGCTTGTTTCAGTTGCAGAGCCAATGGCTATTTTTAGATTAAGTCACAACATTAAATTATTTTCCTGTAACTTTTTTATAGCATTACATAAAAACTCATATCTGTAGTTTGCCTACTAGGGCACCCTAAAGATGAATTGTTGCTGAGAATGGTTAAAGAACCCATTTTTGCAGAACAGCCTTCATTGACTACAAATTGCTGAATCTCAAATAACACAGCCTATTGCATCAATCAGCTTTACTACTGTAAAATAACATATACATGTTCTTGTCTTTAGTGAACTTGTGATATTATAATAGGTAGTATAAAACAGCATTAATCATGTTACCTCCAATAAAGAAATGCACACATATTTTGACATGAAGAAATATACAGAGTATGGCATATGGTTATTACATAACACTAATTGGATTTTTTTTTAATTTTTAAAAATTTTATTCATTATTTTTCGAGAGAAGGTCAGGGAGGGAGAGAAACATCAATGTTTGGTTGCCTTTCACCTGTCTCCAGCTACGGACCTGGCTGGAGACTTGGCTTGCAACCTGGCTATGTGGCCTGGCTGGGAATCGAACCAGCGACCTTTGGGTTTGCAGGCCAGCATCTATCCACTGAGCCACCAGCCAAGGCCCATAATTGTATGTTTTGACTGGATATTATATGCTAAATTGTATCATACTCTACATGTTTAGTTGAGTCCTATGCCTATGACTGCTACAACTTTGCTTTAGATTTTTCTTCAGAAATTTCTATTTAGCTATCAATAATTATTTAAATATTGTCTTCTCCATCTATTTCAAGGTGTCATTACTGATGGTAATTATTTTCTATATGTAGACATGTGTATAACACTGTTAATTCTGAGCTGTGCACACGTCACTTTTCGCTTTACAGTCATTTAAAAAAACTAGTAAAATTTGGATTAAATGTTATTTTTGACTTTTGTTTTCCAGAGTAATTAAAGACAATGTATGAGCAGTAAAGTTGCAATTTCTTGGAGTGGCTATAGAAAAGTAACCCCTTTGCATAGTTTGGATAGATGTTTCTCCTATAGTAGAAATATACAGACTTCAACACTGCTTCTTAGAAGTTTGCTTTCAACTAACTTTAATGACTTTATACCAGGTTGGCTTTGTTACTGTCATTTACTAGAACAACATTGTATTGTTCATAATAATGCTACAGATATTTTAAATCAAGAACATTTCTCTTTCTTGCTCCTACTTCTGTTTAAATCAGTATGCCTCCTATGTTGGTAAGTGGTAGACAGGACTCCAAAAATATTGCAGGAGTCCACCATGTTGAAGTTCGATACTGAATTATTTTCTTGGAAGTCTAGCATAAATACATGTACTATTTGCTTTCACTTTAGATTCAGACATCTGATATATTTTCTCTTTCCTTCCAGGCGTATAGATGACCTTTGACAATTGCTATAATGAGGTCATCTGTCTCATAGTTATAATAAGGCTTAGGCATCCAATTAGTGAAAGATATATGAAGTCATGGGCCATACTATGGTTAAAAGATTCTTTTCTTAGAAAAAATAGCTGCAGAGGCAGTATAAATCAGTGAACTACTTGATTAATTTAGCTATCTCTTCTTAAAAGGAGTTGTATCTTTCTCTGAGACAAAATTTTATCTATCTCCTGTTTAAATAACATGAACCAGATTGAGGACCAATTGATTAAAATGTTAAATTTAACCCAAGAACACAAGTGTCTTATTTTCTTACATCATTTTCACTCGAGACACTAATCAACACCATTGAAAAAATACAGTTTATAATAATAAGGTTTATGAAGAAAATTGAATATTGCTTATAAATCTATTCCAATGATATGGATCTATACAGAATAATCTTACTCTTCAGTCTCTGTTATTATGTTCACTTATATTCTTAAGAGTCACAATTTCCATATAATTCTGCCCTTGATATAGAATCATGGAAACATGGAACCTTAGAAATGGAAGGGAAGATGTTTTTTCAAGTGCAGGTTGAATGATTTGAACAACAGTGGTTTTACTATATCCGGAATTGTATTCCAAGAAGAAGATCAAAGAAGAAGAGTATAAATCAAATTGTTCTGGGCACCTCTGAGGTATTTTCTGAAAACTGTTACATTATCAGTCTAGATATCTGAGATGTGAGGTGGCACATTGAGAGATATGCATAAGAAAGCAGGATGTTGATCGGGTTTGATACTCATACGCGGGTGAAGATGGGAGACACTCAGTCTTCACCACAGATAGCCATCTAGTGCTCAACCTCCATTCCTGCAGGTCACCCCATGCCACCTCCTAATCATTTCTAACTTTGTACTCTCAGTATCAGTGTGCTCCTACTAGAGACCAGACTTATTGTTCATAATGCTAAAACATATCTCAGATCAGGCCATAATTCTAATACGAGTTCAATATATCCTGGATATTTTAATCAATTGATATTAGAAAGCATTAAATAATTAAGAAACAACTCAATAGACACAAACTCTAAACTGAATATGAATGTCCCTGAAACCATGAGCCATCTTTCTCCACAAGTCAGCGGTCTATTCTTTAGCAATTACAGGCTGTCCAAGCTAAAAGTATACTTTCCTTTTTCCCTTCCATTATCTGAGCAATCACTATGAAAGGACAACAGAAATACCTCTTAACTTTGTCCTGTCTCTTCTATTCCAATGGTATTGTGTTGAAATATATATTTACCAACTTCCCATTGTTTAATATGTATCATGGTGACAGACAATCTAGTATAGTTATTAAATATACCAATTCTGGACTTAGGCTGTGTTAGGGTAATCTTTGTCAAGTTACTTAATTTCTTGAAAAACTCATCTGCTCACTAATAAAAGTGCAATAACTATAATACCTACTATAATGTTTGCAAATATTAAAATAAATCATATCTCTCTATATATGAAACTATTTTTAAATGCCTAGTAAAAATAAATATTAAATGAGTTATTATTTCTAAGATTTGGCTCAAATAACTTAAAGATTTTGATATCTGAAAAATTGCAAAATCTATCCTAACCTCTACTCTTTTGTGATATCATGTTGCAATCAAAGCTCTATTATAATTAGAATATTGCATCATCATTATTTACTTCTGTGTCTGCCCCTCCAAGAAAACATCTTTGAGGGAGTAGTCTGTGACATTAGCCATTTGCCCCTAGTTAACAGCATTAGGCCTCATACAGAGAGCATACTAGTAAGGGTCATAGACCTTAGCTTTAAAAATGCAGCTGTCACTTTCTAGTGACAATTAATGCATCTATGGAAACAAAAATAATCAAAGAGCTCATGCTCAGTTTCAAATTAAATAACAAAGGGCAAAAACTTCCACTGTTCCTTCTAATATTGATTTTCATGCATTTCTTTTATATCCACAATTATTATTTTAAAGGAAACTATAGTCAACAAAAAGAAAATCACATTAGATATACAGTAGTCATTCACTTTAAAAAAGGAAAAAGAAAAAAAAAAACAGATACAGAAATTTTCTCCTAACAATAAGTTAATTTTAACAATATTTATTTTAAAGTTAACTTTTAAAAATCTGATGAATGTTAAAGATCTTTAAATTGTAACATAACATGACAACTATCATCAAATAACATAAAATGAATTTTAAATACAATAAAGAACAATTTGTGAAACTTGGAGATTGTTCAAAGAAAAACTGTATATGGTTTTAACCAATGATACAGACATCTGCTTCCCCTACAAATACATAGTAAATATTGATGAAAGTTACTGTGGTAATTGAACAACTACTTTAAATATGTCTTTAAATCATAGAAAATAGTATTTTAATTTCCCTGTTAGATTTCTGAAATAGATGGAATAAGAAAATTTAAAAATTTTAAACTTTCTCAATTGTAAAGGGATTTTTTAAGTTAAATTAGTAATAAAGCTTAAATTTAGAAGGAAAAACAAGTTTACAGAAAATCCTCACAATATACTATGTTGTGATAAGTGTCCATTGTTATCAGCTGCAACTAAATTGAAATAAAACAGTAAGATTATACAGGGCTGTCTCAAAAGTACCGAGCCAATGTCAATATAATTGAAACAGTGTACGCAGCTGATCCTTTTGGGACAGACCTCATAAATATATCTTGTCTATTAAAGTGTTTTTGATTAAGTTGTACTAGTCATTATTTCTCCCCTTTATGGTAAACTCTATAAATTCTTTTTTTTTTAATTCACTAAGTGAAGAAGGTCTTTGCCTTAAAAGGATTTAGTAACAGAATTCCAAGTAAAATTAAAACATGAGGCATAATTGACATGAGAATTTTTTTTAAAAATTGCCGGATTTGGTCAAGATGGTGGTGTAGGCAAACAAGTTTCACCTCTTCGCACAACCACATCAAAATTACAAAATTATATTCTATATTTTAGATATAGAACAACCGTCATTCAGAACCATCAGAAATCAAGTTGAATGGAAATCTGACAACTATGGAATTAAAGAAGCCATATCCATTGAGACAGGTAGGAGTGGTACAGGTACAGAATGGGCTGGTCCCTCATCCATGTAGAGTGGATAAAAGTTTGGGAGGAACATCTCAGGAGTAAGGAGTCCCATCCCCACACAGCCCAGGATTCCAGGGGCAGGAAGATAAGTTCCCACAATTTCTGGCGGCAAAAACCAGCAGAGATTGAGTCAGTGGAAGAAATTGCTGGAACTCCAAGCAGTTAATCTTAAAGAACCCACACATGTATTCACCTACTCAAACACCCTTTCTCTGAGCTCCAGCACTGGGAGAAGCTTGAAAGACACCAGTGGCATAAAGGGAGAAACTGAAGTGTCTGGCATCAAGGCCAACAGAGACCACTGTCTCTTTCCTAAACCCTCCCCCGACAGAACCAGCAAGCTGGTGTCATATCTGAGACTCCATCAACCTGGCTAACACTGTCAGATCCTCCTGGGAGATCCCTGGAGACTCTACCCCACCCAATTTACTGACCCACCCAACTTACTGACTCACCCAACTTACTGACCCACCCAAGCTGTATTTCCATATGGCTGGTCTTGGCTCCTGCAGCACAACTTCCTAAATCCCCTCAAACAAGCTACAGCTGCCTCAGTGAGTCCCAGGCCTGGCACTACCAGTGGCCAGCTTAGAATCACAGCCTGGATTTTCCTGGAAATCTCCAAGCCCAGAGCAAGTAGTAGCCATCTAAGATTGCTTTATAGCTCAGGCAGGGTGCCCCAGGCAAAACACAGGTGGGGACTGACCTTACCCTGTACCACCTAGGAAACCCCAAGGCCAGTGCACTCAGTGCACAGCTACAGACCACACTGGACCACCACCACCCTGCCCCTGCACAGCTGATTCACCACTGAGGGTCGAGGTTGGTGGTCAGTGGTCACAGCCAGTCCTTACAGCTGAGTGGTGTGGGTAAATCCCTCCCATCAATCTGCCAACTGCAACCAAGGCTCAACTACAAGAAAAGAGTACACTCAGCCCACACAGAGAAGTACACCTCAAGTACCCAGCTTAGATGATAGGGGAGGCTAGACCCTATAGGACACTTACTACACTAGGCCACACTACCAAGGCAAAGTCGAAGCAGCTCTATCTAATATAGAGAAACAAACATAGGAGATTGCAAAATTGTGGAGGCAAAGAAACATGGCCCAAATAAAAGAACAAAACAAAACCTCCAACGAAGACCTTATCAAAACTAAGATAGCCAATCTATCAGATGCAGAGTTAAAAAAAAATTGGTGATTAGGATGCTCAGAGAAATGATTGAGTATGGCCACAAAATAAAGGAAAAAGTGAATGTTATACAAAGTGAAATAAAGAAAAACATAAGAGACCCAACAGTGATGGGAAGGAAGCCAGGATTCAAATCAATGATTTAGAACAAAAGGAAAAAATAAACATTCACCTGGAATATAAAGAAGAAACAAGAACTGAAAAAAAAAGAAGGAAAAAAATGGAGAGGCTTAGGAACCTCTGCAACAACTTTAAACGTACCAACATTGAAATCATAGTGGTACCAAGAGGAGAGTAGAAAGAGCAAGAAATCGAGACCTTATTTGAAAAAATAATGAAAGAAAACTAGCCTAACTTGGCAAAGGAAATAAACATACAAGTCCAGGCAGCATAGAGAGTTCCAAACAAGTTGGACCCAAAAAAGGACCACACCAAGACAAATCGTAATTCAAGATGCCAAAGTTTAAAGATAAAGAGAGAATCTTAAAAACAGCAAGAGGAAAGAAGAGAGTTACCTACAAAAAGTTCCCATAAGATTGTCGGCTGATTTCTCAAAATAAACTTTGCAGGCAAGAAGTATTCAAAGTGATGAAAAGAACTTACAACCAAAATTACTCTACCCAGCAAATCTATCATTTAGAATTGGAGGGCAGATAAAGTGCTTCCTGGAGAAGGTAAAGCTAAAGGAGTTCATCATCACCAAACCCTTACTACAGTAAATGCTAAAGGGTCTTATTTAAGGAAAAGAAATTTCAAAACTATGTACATTAAAATGACAACAAACCCACAACTATCAACAACTGAATCTAAATAATAAAAACAAAAACAAACTAAGCAAACAACCAGAACAGGAACAGAATCACAAGTAAGGGGGTCATTTGGAGGATTATCATCAGGGAAGGGGAAGAGGAGAAAAATTGACAGATGGTGAAGGGATTAAGAAGTATAATTTGTAGGTACAAAATAGACAGTGGGATATTAAAAATATTATAGCAAAGAGTGAAGCCAAAGAACTTACACACATGACCCATGGACCTAAACTAAGGGGGACTTGCTAGAGGGAAGAGGGTACTGGGAAGAAGGGGTAAAGTGAAAAAATTGGGAATACTGTAACAGCATAATCAATAAAATATATGTAAAAAACCAATGCATTACATCACTAACTAAGCTGATCAAGAGAAGGAGGCAGGAAAGTACTGACATTTTGTGCACTGAGTGACAGAGAATGGATATCATAGAGCAGGTATGTCACAGAGAAGGGGTGTCATAGAGAAGCAGTGTCATAGAGAAGTGGTGTCATGGAGGAGAGGTATCACAAAGGAGAGATGTCACAGAGAAGGAATGTCAACAGGAGGGGTTTCATAGAGAAGTGGTTTCACAGAACAGGTGTGTCAATGGGGGTCTCATGGAGGAAACATGTCATAGAAGAGGGATGTCACAGAGCAGGGGTATCATAGAGAAGTGGTGTCGCAGAAGAGGGGTGTCCTAGAGCAGGGGTGTCACAAAGGAGGAGATCACAGGAGGGGTAGTGTAGAGGAGGGTTGTCATGGAGCAGGGGTGTCACAGAGGAGTGTTATAGATGAGGATGTGATAGAGAAACTGTGTCATAGAGCATGGGTGTCACAAGGTAGGTATGTCAGAGAGGCGTACTGTAGAGGAAAGTGGTGAGAGAAAAGCAGGGTCAGAGAGGATGGGGTGTAGATCTGCATCAAGCAAATAGTTGCAGTTAGTTATTGAACCATTATACTTCTGCATCCTTTTGGTATGCAGAGAATGTGTCAGCTTTTAAAATGTACCATGCACCCTAGCTGGTGGCACAGTAGATAAGGACCCAACCTGCGAACCCAAAGGCTGCTGGTTTGATTCCCAGCCAGGGCACATAACCAGGTTGCAGGCCAGGTCTCCAGCCAGGTCTGTAGCTGGAGGCAGATGAAAGGCCACCATACATTGATGTCTCTCTCCCTCTCTGCCTCTCTCCCTTCCCCTTTCTCTAAAAATAATAAATAAAATCTTTGGGAAAAAATTTACCTTGCTCTTTCTTTGTTCATTCTAAATAAAGGTTCACATCTAAAATAAGAAAAAACAATTCACTGAATGGTCTGACACAGTAAAAAAGAGTATATTCACACCGAAATGTGGAGGAGCAAAAAGTGGAAAATAAAGAAAAGAAAGTAAACAACAGAGGAATAAGGTGAAAATGTGGGACACAGATTCCCCAAAGGAGAGGAAAAAGAAGACTCAATGTTTAAAATATGGTGACTGAGAACTTTCCAAAAGTGGTGACTAACAGCCACAAATCCAGGAGGTCCTAAAAATGCCAAGTTTTAAAAAGAAAAGAGAAATGTATCTCAAGTAATATTACATTAATACCTCTGAAAAGCAAAGAACTAAAGTGGAATACCTCACAGGCCCCCACTGACTCAAATATTGATTGCCTTCAAAGGGAAAACAATAACACTGAGAGTTATCAACCAATTCAGTAGAGACTGGAAGATAATGAATGACATCTCTAAAGTGGTGAAGCAAAATAGCTGTTAAATTAGAATCTTCTGTCCAATACAAATATTCATTAAGTATAAAGGTGAAATAAATACATTCTCAGATGCAAAACTAAAAAAATACATCTCTAGAAAATCTGCAAGTAAAAGAAAATCTAAAGGGAATTCTAAAGGAATAAGAAAAAATGAATACAAATAGCATTTTACAAGAAGAGATAAAGAGGAAGAAAAAGGGACAATAACACTATCATCTAGGGGCATTTACATGTGTCAACAAACATAATGGTAGCATATAAATAAGACAATAAATAGGAATAGGAATCAAAGGTCTTTGAACAAGAAAAGGCTCCAATTAAACATTAGACTTTGTTAAATCAAGATTCACATGATAATTTCTAGATTAAACAAATTAAAGATTTTTAGAAAGCAGAAAATGAGTGAACAATGGAAATTACAACAAGGATGAAAAATGCAAAATCCTCAGTAATATAAATTTGAATTCAACTATACTGGTAATTACATGAAAGAAAAATGGATAAAACTCTTATTAAAAGCAAAGTTTGCTATACTTGATTTAAAAGATCACAGTTCTGGTTACTGTTTACAAAATATTAATATTTCAGAAAAGAAATAAAGAATTCAGGAAATTATGTATAGAAAAATTTAAATAAAAATGATTTAAGGAGGCTATCAGGCTAAAAGCATTCTTAGAAAAAGCAAGCATTTCATTAATATTGCAATATTTAACAGAAAAACATAGCAGTTATAATTTTGTTTGCACCATTAAAATATATGCTTACTATATATGAAGCAAAAGATCATAGAACTAAAAATAGAAACAGATAACTCTGTCATTCCATTAAAATGTTTTAATAAAATGCAGCTTTAATGCTAACTGCTAGAACTAGAAGCCACAACATCAGTAATAGTTGATTAGAATACACAAGCAACATGTTTAGGAAAGTTGGCTTAATGCTGATTTTATATTGCACGTGTGTCTATGAGGTCTATCTATGTGCTATGAAAAATAGAGACATTTATTGCAGAAGATACAAGATACAAGAAACATTGTGCATAGGACAATGATGCCTTTGGTCCCCTTCAAAATAGGCAACTTGGGATCTCACACAATTCCAATCACCATCAGCTGCCCTGTTGTATTTTCCTGAATCTCATCAACGGTCTGAAGTCTCCTTTTCAAAAGTTATTTTAGTTTTGGGAAAAGCCAGAAGTTATAGGGCACCAAACCTGAACTGTAGCAGTGTTGAGTCACCTGAGTGATTTGATATTTGGTCAAAAAGACTCCGCAGTAGACATGAGGCCTGAGTGGGCCTATTGTCCTGATGAAGCTGCCAGTCACCAGTTAGTTGCCCGTAGCTGCAGCCTTCTGAATCATGTGAATAGTTTCCATGGAGGAATGCTCAAACTTCATGCAAAATGTGATGGAAATCTGTTGCTCTACTCAGTCATTTTAAATGGTATGGCCACGCAGTACACATGCTCACTCAACGGTGTCTACCGCCCCCACTGACTAGCACAGTGAAGTCATCACTGTGCATTCCAGTCCACTCTCCTTGGCTGCCAGGTTACACAGATGCTCTGCGAACTGTTCTCCTTATATTAACAATGGACAAACCTAGTATGTATATATGTGTATGTGCATGTGTTTTCTATATGTGTACCATTATATATCATTGCACACAAGAATTGAAGAATATTTTTTATTTACAACCACATAAAAAATTTCAAATTGAATTAAAAGTGTGTTCTCTGCCTTCAATGCAATTGAGCTAAAACAATGCTAGAATGTTAAATATTTAAAATTAAGATATATACATTTGGCCCTGGCCAATGGCACAGTGGATAAGGTGC
This sequence comes from Noctilio leporinus, assembly GCA_004026585.1. NCBI lineage: Eukaryota > Metazoa > Chordata > Mammalia > Chiroptera > Noctilionidae > Noctilio > Noctilio leporinus. Next base: position 616,450 of record PVIW01000147.1, read on the forward strand.
TGGCCTGTGAACCCAAAGGTTTCTGGTTCAATTCCCAAGCAGGGCACATAACCAGGTTGCAAGCCAGGTCTCCAGCCAGGTTCATAGCTGGAGGCAGGTGAAAGGCAACCATACGTTGATGCTTCTCTCTGTCTCTGCCTCGCTCTCTTTCTCTCTCTCTAAAAATAATCAATAAAATCTTAAATATATATATGCTATATATATATATATATATACACACACACACACAAACATATACATTTGTTTATAAAGAAAATGTGATATATACCATATGAGTGTGATATAGATTAAATATATATATATTGTGTGTGTGTGTATAAAATAAAGTATAATTCAGCCATTAAAAAGAAGGAAATCCTGACATTTGTGACAGCATGGGTAAATCTTGATGATATTATGCTAAGAAAATAACCAGTCTACAAGAAATTCCTAATTTAACAATGTCCTAGCTTAAATTTTACATGTTTGCTATTTTCTTACACAATCTTGCATCATTCAGTCTTCTTGATCTCAGTTTTTGCACATCTACCCTTCCAGTTGCTCTGTTAAAAACCTTTGAGATATTTTCAATGCCTTTCTTTTATACTCTGCATTTAAGCTATCAGGAAATCCTATTGTTTTCATCTGTAAAAAACACCCATAGCATAACACTTTTGCCATGCTGTTGCTGCTTTTCTGGTAGAAGTTACTATTGTCTCTAAGTACTTAGGTTATATTTAGCCTCCGAAGTAGCCTTCCTGTTTTCACTTTTGTTCCTAAAAATATTTATCACTGGAATAATTCTTTAAAATTATAATTAATATAGAATTATTCTTTCTCATAAAATCCTGCTATGGGTTCCCATTTAATTCATAGTTAGAAGCAAATACCTAACAATGGCCTGTCTAGCTGACTTAATTTCTCTCACTCTTCCAACATTCTGCCCTAATTGATGCTATCACCAACTCAATCTCTGTTTTTCCCTTACCTACTGTTAGTCGTCCCTTCTCATTCTATTTAAGCCAAGTGGGCCTTCCACTTTTTCTTAAAAACTGTCACATGTAAAGATCACAGGGCCTTTGCATTAACTCTATCCCTTGCTTAGATGCCTCTTCTCTCAAATGTGAGCTCATCTCACTTCATTACAAACTTCAGGTCTTTGTTAAAATTTCGTGTTTCAGGGAAGGTACTTTACCATTCTATTTGGAATTAATACTGGGCACTGAAATCTATACTTCTCTATACTATGATCTCTATACTTTGCTCCATTTTATCTTTAATGTGCTTTCACTTTAAGTATAATTGGTATACAATCTTATATTGGTGATGTTAGTTTTAAGTGTACATTACAGTGATTGGACGTTTTTATACTTTACAATGTGATCATTCCACTAATTCTAGTACTTACCTATTGCTGTGAAAATGATCACAATATAATCGACTATATTCCAGTTCCCCTTGTCACCCATCCTCCCATCCCCTTTCCTAGTGGTAGCTATCCCTTTGGTCTAGGTTTCTGTGAGGCTAGTTTTGCTTGTTTTCTTTTTAGATTCCACATATAAGTGAAACCATATAATATTTATCTTTCTCTACCTGGCTTATTCCACTTAGCATAATTTTTCTGCGGCACATGTCACAATTTCATTAACTCTCCATTGTTTAGTTTTCTTCTTTAATATGGGTATTACAAGCACTTATAATTTGGCCTAATGCAGAATATGTGATCAATAAAGATTTGTTAAGTAAATTTAATGTAAAAGTAAAAATAGATTAACATCAGTTTCAGAAAAAAAAAAAACCTGAGTATTTGTCCAACATTAGGGCAGTGAGACTTTTCCTTAATATGATCTGATGTACAGAAACCACAAAGGAAAACATAGATATTACGGACAACCTCAATTCCTGAAATTTTATTTATTTAAAAAATAAAAATATCTAGTCTATAGGCTAAACATGTATTATGCCTGAATATTGATAAGAAAAACACAAACAACCCAACAGAAAAGCAGGTGAAAGTTATATACAAGCATTTTTATAGTCAAGGAGTTTTTAAAGGCAATAAAATACTTGAATGTTTTTCCAAGTTTAAATTGAAGCAATAATGAGACACTTTTTCTTATAACATTGACAAAATATTAAATGATGATTGCTGTCAATGGTAATAAAAATTCAGAATGAGAACATTGCTAGTGGGATGTGATGGCTTTAGCCCTTTTGAAAAATAATTTTAAAATACCTACCAAACATTAAAACACAATGATTATTTGATAACGCAATTTCACATTTGGAAATTTATTATCTAGAAATAAATATATGTGTACATAAAAACATAAATAGAAATGTATGCCTAGAAGAGGAGGGAAGACAAGTATTGTTGATAGTTACAATTCTAAATATAACATAAATACCTATGAATAAGGGAATGAACTAAAAATCTGTGATATGCATTCTTATGAAGAAAAATTATAAAGCTTTCAAGAAAGATGGATTGGTTTATGCTTATTGAACTAGAGGGAGTTTTTCAGTGCACTTTATTGTAAGATGAGAAAAGTAAGTAGCAGAGAAATGATTAAGGTAAAATTTTTAAAAAGAATGATAAGTGTAAAATATACTGAAATGGTTAAGGAGCATAGAGAAACCTAAAAAATAATAATGAATGACTGGGTCTAGAATGGTGGTGGTAAATTTTTTACTTTAACGTGTGTTCTGTCTAGAGTTTTTGTTTTGTTTTGTTTTGTTTTGTTTTCCTTGCTATATTAAGCATGTATAAAATCTTCCATTTAAAATTAAAGTTTAATACAGTCAAATAGTATAGATTGTCATATAAGACAAAGCCAGATTCAAATGTGATCTCCATTGCTAAATACTTATGTAACCTGAACAAACTAGTTGTTCACAAACCTTATTAGCTAAATAAGTGTTAATTCAAAGGGATTATACAAATATACAAGGGTACAGTATCATTTGACATACAATGAGTATTATTCCTATTAATACTTAAACTGTACGAAATGACAAAGTGGTAGAGGAAAATATTTTTCTGTTTTATTTAATGAAAAGGTAGATTTTGTAAGTTCCTTTTTGAGTTGTGCTAAAGATATGCTAGTGCTTTTTTAATTGAGCAGGCTATCATGAGTTTGTGAAAAGTAACACGAGTCTGCCAAGCATACTAGACTTTCTGTTCTTTAAGTTACTGCAGGTCGCTAGGGTTTTACTGCTCTAAGTGGCCTCTTTGATGCCATTGAAAATTTATAAACTAATGAATTGTGGGGAATAACTGAGATAAGGCATTAAGTTGCCTTCCAAGTGACTTATAATCCTGTTCACCTAAATATGGTAATGTTTTTTACCAATATGTTAGTGTATATTTTATAGAGTGAATAAATACCTTATACATTCTTTAAAGAGAGAAAGAATCAAAAATAACTTTTCAAGTCCATCTGGGACAATTCCTTCCATGTCATACCGAGAAAACTCAGGCTAAGAGAGCAGAAGTCACTTTTCTAAAGTGGCATATTCAGGAATTAGTAGAACAAATTGAAGTTAATCTCTTAAGAGTTAATCTAATATTTAAACCTCAGTAAACTATAATGCTAAATTTCCTTAAATTGTCATTGTCACCCACAAGTTGACCATGTTTTCCTTACATAAAGAGGAATTCTGAACTAACATGTAACCCACAGAATCTACAAACTGGGAACTTAAGATGGATAAGAGCCATTGCAGAGTGGATGGCAGGGAATGAGTGAGGACACGTCACTGATCATCCTTCTGCCCTCCCTTCATGTTTCCTTCCCATCCACTTGCACACTGGGAGTTGCCAAAAGCAGTGCATGGTCTCAACGGTGTCACAATTGTTAGAAGTTATCAAAGGGATGAAAATGCAGGAAATGGATGTGAGAACAGGTTAGGTATCCAATCACAGCTGCCATATTCTATAGTCTCAAAATACAAAGTGACCTTAAAGACCATTTAATGTAAATTCACTGAATGCCTATGAATCTTCACAGCATGCCTGTCAAGTGTTTTTCTAGGGTATGACTAAACACTCTTTTGGTGAAACTTCATTATATCTTTAAATAATCCCAATATGAAATTTAAAAATTTAAATAATTTCAAACATAATCTTCCAGAAAATTTCTCCCAATAATCCTAATTGATTTAACTTCTTTATTTTCTCAATATGTACAGATATATAAAGGTGTGTGTGTGTGTGTGTGTGTGTGTGTGTGTGTGTGTGTGTATGTATGTTTGTGATTAGATTTAGGAAACCCCTCCAGCTGAAATCTAAATAGACCAGAGTTCCAAGTGATTATCACCTCATCATACCTAGGAATGAAGACAATTTACTTTGTTCCAGACTTTACAGAAGATATTTTACACAGATTATGTCAATGGACTATACCACAAATATATGAAGTAATATTATTAATTCCAATTTTTAGCTTTAGATAGGATAACTTGTCCGAGGTCACACAGCTTGTAACAGTAGTGAGATTTGATTTAGTCTTTACACTCTGACACTTCCAATGTTAATCCAAAAACTAAATGTGATAATTTGTTAATCACCTTGCACTACATACTCATATTGAACTTACTGTTGCTTTTAAGTGAGAGAAGATGAAACTATCTAAAGTCTGTAACACAGAACATTCTTACAAATATGAATTACCTACTATGTCTGTACTTTTCAATATCTCTGCTTAGAAACAACATGGGCTAACTTAAGATCTGCATAATCTTTACTCCTGTAGACTTTCTATGATTGTTGTTACAGCTGTTACAGAGGGAGTCTCACAAACTGGGATTTTCATAGTGAGGACTCAAAAAAATATCCTGACAAAAAGACTTGAGCTAATATATTTGTTCTTGGTGCAAACATTAAAATGATTTTTCATTCAAGAAATAATGGCACATGATTTAAGTCTTCCTTTTGTAAAATAACAAAACAGAACAAACAAAATAAACATTGATTGAGCCTTCCCCAAACTGCATGGTCCCTTGGTCTTCAGCCATCACCTCATTCTTTTTCTCTTGAAATCACAGCAAAAATGACAACTACAAAAATACATAGTCTACCTTGTTGCTAATTTTGAATTTAATACCATGTAATTTGTTTCTTATATATGTTTTGTGATTTGTTAAACTATTTATTTGGTATCTTGGCAGTTTAAAATTTCAGGACATGTGCATTTTCTTTAGAAATAACAATTATTTCCAAAAGTTTATTGTTTTTAAGAAAAAGAAAAACCTTGTTCTTAACAGTTTTAACATGTGTAATATACGAAAGTTAAGAGATCTCTATTAAGAGATCTATTTTAATTGCATGCTTTATTTGTAATTCCAACAAATATGCAAAGTAATATGTACTTTCAATTTTTATTTTATGGGTTCAAGTAAAAGACATAGTAGAAGAAAGGTATGATTTCCCATATGAATGTTCAATAATATGAAATTTGAGCTCATTTGTATGAGTTTTATTTAGCCTAATTCTTTTCTTACAAAGATATTATGATGCATTTTCTAATAATGAAGTTAGAAAACAAATGTTATTGATATTTTATGCTGATGTCTCAGGGTGTCTCCTCTTTCAGTCAAACATTCTAGCCTAACACAGCCTAGCAAAGGAACAACTAGTCATTCAAAATTACTTACTGTTCATGCTTCCATTCTAGGAAAAACAGAATTGTCACACAGATTTTTTAATTCCTATAAAAATAATGTGTTTTTATTCATTCACCTATGCTGACATTTTATTCTAATTGAAAACAAATATAATGCTGCCATATAACATATAGCTGCTTGAAGTCTCTCTATCAATCATTACAATGCAAAGAATAAGGAATGCAGAAATTAGATGTAAAACATTTGCAGTTACTTGAAAATTTTAATTATATTTTTGTACCTTATGGTTTATACCTAAATATCTCGACATAAAATGAAAATAATAATAATAATTTTAACTTCTTTTCTATGCAAAATAATATGATTTTTCCTAGAATTGTAAAAAAATATACTCTAGTACAATTGATCCTTGAGCAAAACAGGGGTTAGGGACACTGACCTTCCCCCAGCTGAAAATCTGTGCATAGCTTCTCACTCCGCTAAAATTTAGGTTGTCCCTCAATATCCAGAACTTCCCCTAAATACCCAAATTTGCAAATGCTCAGGGCTTATATAAAAAACAGGCTACAATAATGCATACAGTCTGCCCTTCACAGTGAGGGGTCTCCCAACCCCAGATAAAAAACTGTAGGAAAATTTATTTTTTCAATGTGTGTATAAGCGGAGCCATGCAGTTCAAACCTGTGCTGTTCAAGGGTCAAGTATAGTAAATGAAACATCTTCATTTTAGTATCTAATACCTCTGTTTGTGTTTTCAACTCAGTGTTATCAAAATCTGTGATTCTCAAAATGATATAATCCGCAGTGGTATTAAGAGTGTCGATGAGGGGCGTTTCTTAAAGGAATCCTATGCTATTGTCTTTAAAATTTCCTTTTAAGCTGCTGGCTCCCATTATGCAAGTTGCTGTTTTCCCAATCTTATCATGTTATCAGACAATAAATTTTATATTCAATAATCTCATTTCCTGGTTAACAGTGATTATAAGATACATCCTCATTCAGACATTTAAATATATTAAAATGCATTTTTAAATGAAAAAAAAAAAGGGTATATATGAATATGCTTATCTGCTGGTTCCTATCATCCTTGCTGGGTTGTGAAAAGTAGACTTTGTCCTATGCACTGTTGTACCTCCGGCCTGCCACAGTGTCTGACACATAGTAGGTGCTGCCTATATATCATCAAATCACTGATTAAATACATATGTGTACACAAAATAGTGAATAATACATACTCAATATGAACATTTTCTGGTTTGTTACCTATGTAAAATTTAAAATTTACCTATTATAGTAAATTGCATTTCTAAGTTGAAGGAGTTTAGACTAAAAATTCTCAACAGTACTGTAAGGTCACAGAAGATAATAATTTTATTTGATATCTTATTTCCTATTTTACAATCCTTTTACTATCAGTTTTACGGGAAACAGATGCTGTAGCTCAGGAAAATTTCAACAGAAGTTCTTTTCAAGCAATCTATTTGAGCTTTCTTAATTTCTAGATTGGGTATATTAGTCAATGTACATAAAATAAGTGCTTATACAGGATTTTTCGGGTTTTAGGTGTAGCATATTGAGAGAGCTTCTACTTTAAAGTATATCCTATTTTGCTTCCATACAGTGTCAACTTATTCCGTATTTTTGGCTCACCTTTGTAGGAGCCAGATATTTTCCATGTTTCTATTCTGAATGCCCTATCAAAACCTAGGAACTCTCTCTTCTGGCACATACTTTCCAGGAACTGTGCCCATTTTGCAGAGAAATGATGTTTTCATCACCTCAGGGATGACTGAATATGTAGTCAGAAAACAAAGGCCAGTTCCCAGGAAATGATGCCTCCAATTAATAATAGTTTCCCAGCTCCATAATGCTCAAACAAACAGGCTTCCCTGGAAAAGGCAAGAGGTCTATTGCTTGAGTGGAACGTTAATATATTAACGAAATTGATGACATTAGTGATTTATTTCATTGACAGAATTTAGAATGAGATTCATTTATCATTATCCCCTAGTCATCCATCAGTAGTATATTGCCCTAAGCATTTAGCCTCCTGTTAGCAATTTAAGTTTTCTTTGTAGTAATTATATTGGAGAAAGAATAATTTATGTTTGTGGTTCACTTGATTATAAATAAAATAGAAACAAAATTAATATTTTATAAAAACAAACTTACATTTTTCAAACAATAGTCATTCTTTTACTTTGTTTTACATATTTTACATTGCTCTATCTTCGAGACTCCCAGAAGTATCTGTTTTGAAAAGACAATTTTAACTTCATAGTAATGTTCTTCTCTTCAAAAGGAAGCACAATAATTAAGCTTCAGAGAAAATGGATAAATTTCAGATATCGTTCACCTGATATGTAAGATGCCCAAGAGCTAATCAGATAATATCAATAAATCACCATCCTGCCCACACATGTGCACACACATGATCATGAAGATATTGGATACTGATTAATTTAGGAATTTACTCTGCTTCTTCAAAGTTATAGCTCCTAACAGACCCTTTTAAGCTGGGAAGGTTCGATAAAGTGGTCTCACAACAGAAACAGAATAGACTGTAAAACTCATAAGAACTCATACGGACAGCTGTCCATAATTTATCACATTTAGATCAAGTCCTAAAAGCTTGGCCTCTGAAGACTCTACTTCGGAGATTTAATTTAGCCCTCTTGTCCTTTTGTCTAATTTTTCAAGCTAAGAATAAAGGTGACAATTTCTTCTTTGCCATTCAAGGAAGTTTTCTTAAGAAAATTCCTGAGTTGTCCATCAGTGACTTCTCTTATTCCAAACCCTTTTCCCAGCTGCTAGTAAATAACAGATTATAAGTACAGGATACTGTTTTTTAAATGAATGTAACTGAATTACTTTTAAAAGAAAAAGAGCTAAAATATGTAAACATAATATGTTGTGGTGTTCCGCAATACAGTCAATATGGTTTTAAAAATGGCTGTGCAGGGTTGGGCACAAATAGGAAGTCCAGAAGCTATAGTGAAATCTTGACATGAGTTAATTTTTTTTAAAGATTTTATTTATTATTTTCAGAGATAGAGGAAGGGAGAGAGACATCAATGTATGGTTGCCTTTCACCTGCCTCCAGCTACGGACCTGGCTCAAGACCTGGCTTGCAACCTGGTTATGTGCCCTGGCTGGGAATCCAACCAGTTACCTTTGGGTTCGCAGACTGGCTCCTTATCCACTGAGCCACCAGCCAGGGCCATTGACATGAGTTAAATTTTAAGCGAGACTTTTAAAATGATTATGAGCACATCAGACAAGAAATGATGGGTTGAGCATATTCTAGCTATGTGCGATAAAGCATGAAAAGTTCTTAGATATAATGAGAAATGGTGAAAAGTTCAGTGGATAAACAATACAGAATGTATGATGGAGAGGACATGGATGGATGGGTGTGTGATGTGTAGGGTACATGGGTGAAGAGGACATGGATGGATGGGAGGAGACTGCAGGGTATATGGAGGCAAACTTGTCAAGAGAAGCTGGGGCAAAAGCATGAAGACTGTGTGAATGCTACCAGGGAGTTTTGATTTTATCCTTCAGGCAATGGAAGAGTCACCAAAATGGAAAGGAATGATCAGATGGGCAAATCATGGAAAGCTCAGCCTGACAGCTATATGACACTAGCTAGGAAACCAGAGGGGGTTCGGCCATCAGAACTCCTGGACTTTTCACAAGCTTCAAGAGTCAAAGAGATAAATCCTTAATTATAGAATTTTAGTCATGATGACTTCAAAATGCATTGCGTGACTAAGATTGTATCTAGTTCATTTAGATCATAATTTTACAAGCTTATTGCTAGATTGTGAATTAACAACAACAAAAATACGTAAGATTAAAACACCTACTCACCAAAAGTGTATTAGCGTCTCACCTCATACACTTGACACCAGAATTGTAAACAAATATTCCAACAAAGCCAAGATATTTTTAAAATACAACCATTAGAATGATACTTGGTTTAAGACATTATGTGAAAGGCTAAGACAGGGGTGAAAATGGAATGAAGATCATGAAATAAAGATGGGAAAGAAAAAAAAAATAAGACCTGCTGGAAGACATGAATTAACCTTCGTGATTCTATTTTTAGTTTCTGAATAGTTGCATTGCTTTTCTTACCATTTTAAAACACTTTAGTATGGTTTGGAAAAAGAAATTTTAGAGCCCAAGCACCAATAATCTTAGTGACAAAAGGCCTGTACGAGATGAGAATGAAAGGATTCTGAAAACATTTTTGTGCACATCTACTTGACCTGAATGCTTTATGCCTTACTGACTGATTAAAGCAGTTCCTGGTGCTACTGCAGTTTGAAATAATGGCTGAGAAAATTAGAATGAGTCTTAAATTTACTGATAATTTTGGGGAATGTTAAAATGTGGTCCATGTGCAGCTTAGCACATTATGCTTCAGTGGCTTTTAATGTACAATGTACTTTTACATTTTTTCCCCAGATATAAATTGTCTTCCTTACCTTCATCGAAATTGTATCCTCAATGAGAGATCAGATTAAATGGATTAAAGGCAATGCGTATACATTTGGGTTAAAGGAACACAGCCGAAAGGATGCTTAAAATGTATCTTTCAACCTAAGTGCAAAAATTTCCATATGTACCTTGAAGTATGTATTGGGGTATTAAATGTGCTCAGTAAGCTAATCCATGTGTTAGATAATTAATAAACATTTAACAGCATTGATTTTTAGAGCCTGCTTTATTAAACTTCTTATCAGTATGGAGCAGATGGGTCATAACTATGAAAATTTATATTTTAAACATGATTACTATATGTGGATTATATTTGAAAAATACTGTTCAGTGAAGCATTTATAAATGTAATTTAATGCACAGAGTAAGACCCCAAAGTAAGGTATTTTGCATTAAATACAAAGGTACTTAGTTGAAGTATGAAGAATGTTATGAAGTTGTTTAATAATCATTTTAAATGAAAAACAACGATCCCCTGTGTGTGAAAGAATGAAGTAGTACATACAGTGTCAATTAGGAGAAACCATTTTGATTGATTTTACTTTTACTTAGTATATAATAAATCCACTCTTATAACCCTTTAAAATCATCCTTAATATTTATCAAGAATTATGTTTGAGATTTTATGACTAGAGTAAAAATTTGTATAACTAATATAATATTTCCAAATGCTAGCCAATGTTTTATATTTTCAACTGCAGTAAATACACATACACACACACACACACACACACACACACACACACACACACACGTATCAATCATTAATTGAGCCCTGTCACAGGACCCCCCAAAATATGTGAAAATATGTAACATACATGAGTTTTTCTCTATATGAATTTACTTGTTAATAATATTTCTAAGCCCTGGCTGGCAGCACAGTGGATAAGGCACCGGCCTGTGAACCCAAAGGTCTCAGATTCGATTCCCCAGCCAGGGCACATAACCAGGTTGCAAACCAGGTCGCAGACCAGGTTGCCAGTCAGGTCTGTGGCTGGAGGCAGGTGAAAAGCAACCATACATTGATGTCTCTCTCCCTCTCTGCCTCTCTCCCCTCCCCTCTTTCTAAAAATAATGAAATAAAATCTTTAATAATAATAATAATAATATGACTATATTTTGGCTATTGGTTTATTATAGCACCATACAGAAATAATGTAAACCACAGGTAAATTTTTAGATAGTACACTAAGACCAAAACAAGTTACTGTCAAACCTATCACAATTTCAAGAGAGGGAAGCAGTCTTCAGGGTGCTCCAAATAATTCCATATTATCTGGCATTTGAGCCTCTGTGTTGTCCTAACACCAATGCCCCAGAGTTGCTTAAAGTGACCAACACTATGTCACTTTATAGAGATTTGGTTATAAAAAGACTGTGTCCTCCATCTCAGGGGGCCTCTCTCTCCCTCTCTCTCTCTCCCTCTCTCTCTCTCTCTCTCTCTCTCTCTGAGAAAAGACAGATTTCATGCTAAACATGCCCAGAAAAGGCCACTATAGCACAGCACTGAAATTTTTGGCTAGCAGCCAAGAAAATGACTGACACATCAATAGCCCTAACAGTAGCCTGGAAGCAGAGCTTTCCCTGGTCCAAACTTCAGCTAAAATTGTGGCCACATTCTGAGACCTGGAGTCACCCCCTCAGCTAAGCCTCTCTAAGATTTCTGATTCACAGAAACTGTGAGATAATAAGTATTTATTATCTTAAGCGGCTGATTTTTGTGGTAATTTGTTAGGTAGCAATTGATAAATATGCCAAATGACATATCGAGCCATTAGTATCTGAGGAACAACACAATCCTTGAGAAATAGGGACTATATGAAAAGTGTGTATTGCATTAGAATCCATTTTTTTTAAATAAGGTATACAAATAACAATACAGAAAAAGCATACAAATGTGTTCTAAAATAATAGTAAGGATATGACTTTGAAACACAGGCAATAGTCATTTTTGTTGAGGGCCTACATAAAACTTTACTGAAAAACCATAATTATATTGATATGTGAATGATGATATAATTTGCACAAGTTAAGGCATTCCAGGCTGAAAAGTTTTCACAAAAGCATAAAAGTGGCAAAGGGCAGAAAGTGTATAGGAATTTACAATGAACCGAGTTGGGTTAAGTATATATGTATATAAATATATACAACTTATCTTTGAGACAGAAAAATGGGTTAACATTCCTGATGTTACATAAATGATATGATTTAAGGACAAAGCTTTCAGTTTATGCTTTTGTAAAATAAATATAATATTATTGCAAACCCGGTTTGTTTTAACTTCAAGTGTAATGTTCTTTATACTCAAATAAATCCACTTTCTTGGTCTGACTTCAGACTTAAAATGGATTGGTAAGAGAACAAATTTTTCTTTACTCTTGTATCATCCAATTCTCATCTAGATCTGTTGTTCATTGTACACTGATTTGTTTTGACAGAAGCTTTTGATGTGCTAACTTAATAGAGAAAAGACCTTTCACATTGCCAGCTAAACAGGACATTTCTATATCAAAAAAGGATGGTCAGGGGCCTAAGAAAGTATGCTTTTTGCATGATTATTCAATTATAAAGTAATTCATATTTTCAGGACTCTCTCAGAACATTAGCCATTGTAATACATACTTGGTTTTACTAAAACATCTATGTTGTAAGTTAGGACACCTTGCGGTGCTCTATCACTTATGATCTATTAACAATAATCAAATATAGCCACCAAAAATAAAATAAAAGTATGTCATAAAAAGATAAAACTGATCATCTGTGATATCAGGTTGCTTACATGTTGGTTTGTCATGTATAGCACTCCAACTTTGACACATTGCTAGTAACCACGAAGCTTACGGCTACATCTGGGTTTAGAGGGCAATAATGCCGTGATCATTTCGGAATGTCTGCACTGAGAAAAAGGGAAGAGGGAGGTGGCATCTGCGTGCTCAAATCATCATATCTATATCTGTAGAAGAGGCTAAACGCACACACAGCAAAGAGAACCACAGGTGATAATGTGCGCCAAAACTGTAACACTCTTAGGAACATTTATGGGAAATATTTAAAAGATAAAATATTAAGGTTCAACAACCAGAAAAGACCTTAGACGAAGAAAACTCAAGTTTAGCCTTAGAAAATAAGTTGCATATTGTTAAATAAATATTTAAAAATGAGATCTACCCTTCCAATATAAAATGTGATGTTACACTGTTCAACATTGATTCTCATTCAAGTTGGTTTTATTGCATCCTATTGTCTCGGGATGCTATGAGAGCCAAGGATCAACCTCTTTGTAAGTGCTATATTTGGTCAATGAGATTATTTCAATCTCATAATAACACATTCAATACCATCTAAACGTGGAAAGCTAAGCACATCAATTAAGAATGAATTCCGCTTCAAGTAATAGATAACTGAATAAAAGGATGTTGAACAAAGTTCTTTTTTTCCACAAATGAAGAAACTCAGAGACAGTTGCCTTTGGCTGCTTAGTGGTGACATAAAAACCACATCTATTTCTCACTCTCTGATTCACACAAAGCATGTAAGCATCCCATTTCATTTTTATTGACTTCTTATTGCAATGACTTCTATATATAACTCAGGACACCAAGGTCAAGGTAGAAGAAAAGTGGAGGAGGAGGGCAAAATCTAGATATGTATTACTCATCTTAGCACAGGAGCCCCCAGACAGGGAGCTGCTTAAGTGTTCGGGATATTTTGAAAAACCCACCCAGTGGAGTAACAGATGTGGACATGCCACTTATTATTCACACTACACGGAGTGCACCAATGGCCCAGGTTGGAGAGAAAGACCACACCTTCTCCAACCTGAGTACATTACAAGGAATGCCAGACAAAGGAAGCACGTGACCTCTATGTGACTCTAAGCCACATTTCCTCAGTGTGCTCATGAGCAAGAAGCCCTCACGGGACAAGAAACCACTCCCAAAAATAGATAAGGAGGGAGTTACAATCCATTCCCAAAACAATACACATTCCTTCTGACCAGCCCTCAGCCAGGGGAGGGGGAAGGGCTATGTCCATTGAGTCCACATTCTTTTTAATAGTACCTCAAATTTCACCACAGGTTTTGTGGTCTAAACTTGATTGTGCAAAAGAGCTATCACTCAACACATAAATGGAAGGGCATTGCTACTTCAACATCAGTGCATAGTAAAGAAAGGGGGGAGAATAGGTAATGCATAAGCAATTATCAATGTTTGTTTTATTCAGTGCAATATTACATAAATTGGTTGCAGTGCACTGGCAGGGTTTATTTTCAAGAAGCATTTAATTCATGATGTTGTACAGAAAGGTTGTAAAAAGAACTGCTGTTGATTCGACATTTATATATTACCTATTATGTGATATGCACTTTGTCAAGTTCTAGGGATACAGAAATCCTAAGGCTTATTTTAGACACAAGATAGTTTTCCAAAATTCAAATATATTACACTTGATATTTCCAAAAAATACAGTATTTGGAAACAATGGCACAGAGTCCCTCACAGCTATAATAATTAACATTCAATATATTAAACCAATTGTATTTTTATACCCTACAGAAAAAAACCCCAGCATTTACAATAGAATCAAAAACATCAAATATCTAGGAGTAAACCTAACTAACTAGAAGCGCCCAAGATGTTTATACTAAAATAACAAAATTTTCATGGGAGAGATTAAGAGAGTAATTCCATGATCACAAAATGGGAAATTTAGTATCTTAAATATTTCATTTGTATTCAATTTGACATACAAGTTTAATTCAATTCCAATGAAAAGTTCACAAGTAGACAGACTCATTGTGGTTATTTAATACAGTACTACAAATGATTGCACAAGAAAAAGCAGACAAAAAGAGTATACATTGTATGATTCTATTTGTATAAACTTCAAAATTAGGCAATACTCATCTACAGGTTAGAAATTAACATAGTTGTGGGGGAAGAGGAATAGATAGCAATTGAGAGAAGACAGAAGAAGACCTGGGAGGTTCTTGAAATAACTTTTCTCCTGACTTGGGTGCTGGGATGTTTGTGGAAATGAATTATATTTACAATTTGGGCATTTTATGTTTGTTATACTCCAATAAAAATATTTCATAAAAATCAATAGTTATTGATCAGCAATAACTAAATGCAAATATTATTTTAAAAAATAGAGCAGATTCAAATTACAAATTAAAATTTGTAGAGCAAACTGAAGATATGCAAAATCATTTTAAAATTTTCAAATGCTACAACAGAGAAAATTTGAATAAATGAATACATACTCTACTTATGAATAAAAAGGCAGTATCATAAATGCTGATCAAAACTCAAGTTAATATGCAAATTCAATGGAACAAAACTTCAGTATACTTTTTTATGAAATTTCTCACTTTGACTCTTATCCACCATAAATTTCAAAATAACCTAGCAAAATCTAAAAAATAAAATAAGAGAGGGTATTTGACCTAACGCATACTAATTAACTTTAAAAGTCTTAAATTAGCTCAGAAGCAGTCAAACAGATCAAAGGAACATATAAACATACATATAAGGAAGCTTACTATGTGGCAAATATTGCATTAAACATAGGGCTACAAAGGTAAATTACTCAGTTATCTTATGTGATAATCAACTTTTGATACAGTATTTAGTTCTAATTCATAAACTAGTAAAAAACCAAATTATGAATCTAGTTTTACTTAAACCCCAATAAAACTTAAATATCATAACCATTAGAAGAAAATATAAAATAATGTCCTTATGACTTCTGTGAAGGGAAAGTATTTCTTTTAAAAGTCATTCAAAGCAGAAGACACTGAAAGTAATCATTTTTAAATATATCAAAATTAAATATTCTATTTAACAGAAAAGCATAAAGCAGAAACTGATGAAATAACTGGAAAAAGATAGGTATATAATACGTAAAGAAATTCTATAAGTTAACAATAAAATTCAAGAAATGAAAATGTACAAAGTAAGACAGTTCATAGAACAAATAGAAAGGACAAACAGACTTCTCCTTTGACAAGATCATATTGGCTGTGAGTAGAATAGGCTATAGAAAAATCAGGCAGAAATTAGGAAAGTAGATAGTAGTCTCGAGCAATTAACCAGGCAAGAGATAGTAGTGGTACAGGTCAGGGCAGTTAGAGCAAAATTCTGATACATAGATTCTCTCTACGTTTTTCAGATTGTACCATCGAATTTGCTGATGCACTGCATATCAAGTATGACAAGAAAAGAGCAAGAGCGTCCAGGACGATTCCGACGTTGCTAGTTACAGCAACTGAGTTGCATTTTCCGATATGGGGAGACTACATGAGGAAAAGGTTTGAGAGGAAACACTAGGTTCAATTTTGAATAGTACATTTGAGATGCCTATAAAATATCCAAATATAAGTGTCTATGGGGCAGTAAGTAGATGAGTCTGAATTTCAGGAGCAAGTGTAAAATGAATAAACATATAACTGAAAGTCTTCAGGTGTTTTATACATTACTTGTCTTAGTCTATTAATAATCAAAGCTGTTGTTGGACCAGCCCTTGCATTTCTTACGGATCACAATCTGCCTTGCAGCATTAGCCATCAGCACTCATTGAAAAGATACAGGTTTATTACTTACTTGCAAGACCTGAAAATCACACAACACACCTGGGCCACACAGCTAGCTCTCAGGTAGACAGTGCACAAGCTTGAGGTTCGGCTTTCATTGTGGTCAAAGGTAGGGGCCAAGAGTTTTGTGGGCTCACTTGTTATTGGTGAATTTAAAACACAGGAGTGGCACTATGAAGCAAGAAAAGTGAAACACAAATTAAGTAGCCCACAACCTTGGGCAATCAACCAAGATCTCTATAACAAAGGAGCCTCAGTGGGTGGAGGCAGCTTGGCCCTGGATTTAGTCCTGTGGCCGTGATGGCCTATGCAGGACAGAGAAGGCTGTGAAGCGGATACCTCTTCCCAAAGGTTGCCTCCAAACCAAAGCTCGTGTCAAACACTTGCAGGATTTTAAAAAGAAAAAAGTTGTCAGGGCTCACATTAGTCCAGGTTAATCCAGGTTACATGGGATTAAGCCCGAGGGAATCCTTAAAAATCACTGAGGTGTGCACAGAAAAAGGAGGGGGCCAAGAATCTAATCCTGGGCATTCTAAAGGTTTAAATACATGGTGCAAAATAAGCAAACAAGCCTAGGGGTGAAGTAGCAACAAAGAAGTAAAGTGTTCCCAGAGGAAAGGTGGGACTGAATGGTTGTCAAAGGCCACAAGGACTGAGGTAGATTTGCTCTTTAGAAGTAGCAAAATAGGTCTTTAAAACATGTCTAGATGAGAACCCAAAGGACGCTGGTTCAATTTCCCAGCCAGGGCACATAACCAGGTTGCAAGCCAGGTCTCCAGCCAGGTCTGTGGCTGGAGGCAGGTAAAAGGCAATCATACATTGATGTATCTCTCCCTCTCTGCCTCTCTCCCTTCCCCTCTCTCTGGAAATAATAAATAAAATCTTTAAAAAAAACATGTCTAGAGAAGGTTGGGGGAAGTGGTTAATTAAGATTTAGGATACACTAGGAGGAGAGAAAATAAAGACAACAATTATAGAAGTCTCTTTTCAGAAGTTTTGTTGAAAATATGGTTGTATTTGGAAAGAGAAGTGGGATTTGTCTACCTACCAATGTCTAAACTTGTAGATAAATGTATACGAATTTATTTGAATCACAAGAGGATACCCTCAGAAGGAAGATCTTAACAGATTGAGATAAACGCTTCCGGAATATCAATTTGCATTTCTTTTATGCATATGAAATTAAGGAATTTAAGGCAGATTACATGGAGGTGGAAGGATGCAAGGTGGGGTACTGGATTACAGGCAAATTAACAAAACTGATTAATGCATTCTTGAGGGTGCTTATTTCAAAGGTGTGTTAACCAAGATGCACAGAAATAATATTTATGAACTAAAATTGAAAACTGATGGTATTTTGAGTAAATTAGAAACTCTTGTTTCAATAAAGAAAACATAAATACTGCAGTAGAAAAATGAGCAAAGGAAATAAATGGCCAATTTATAAATGCGGAAATCAAAATATTTACTAGAAATGTTTATATTTTCTACTAGAAATTAAAATTCATATTTGTTCATATGATTAAAATAATTATAATATTTAAGCATCTTTCATGTATCAAATAGACAGGGGATAAAATTAGAATAATAACACCAAGTTTTGGTATGATCATTTGTCAGTATTATCTAAAATAAAATATACAATCCCATATCTATGAATTTACCCTAAAAGAAATCTTAGAAAAATTTTGTGAGATTAATTCCTAGACATGTTAACTTTTAACAAAGCTATTAAATTATTAACAATACTGAAAAGCTGAAACAACCCAAAAATCTATTAGTAAAGGTCTGGTTACATAAATTATGGCATATCACTTCTACAGATTAAAATTAGCCATTAAAAATTATTGTATTTATATACATGTAGATAAATAAGTTATTAGCAATTTATTAAGTAGCTTACAGTAGAATATCATCTTACTTTTAGATAAGTATGCATAGAAAAAAATGAGATTCTCTAAGATGCAATGTTTTATTTCTGAATTTATTCAATTATAAGTACTTTTCAATATACACATCTTCTATATCTCTATAACCTTAGTTTTTAGATTTTAAAGTATTATTTAAATATTAAAAATAAATTTTAAAATTAAAAATATCTACCAACTTTCCTATTAGAAAACATCTCTTAACTGCAAATTTGTAATAATGGAAATTGTCAAAAACTACTACTTCTTGAAATTCACTTCAATTCTTTCACTTACAAGAACAAAATCAACCACCCCCATTTCAGAGAATAACACCATTACTTTCCTTTAGAAGTCAGTCTACCTCAAGAAAGAATCCAATCTCTTTTCACTACTCAAACTCCATCAAGGTGTCTATTTATTCAATTTTCTAGGCCAAGATAAACAAGAGTTCCACAGTTCACTCTAAAACTCAAGAATTCCAAATGATTATATCAAATAGATGAGGTCAAAATCAAGGTTTTTCAGGGACTAGCAAGAGCCATTTTCCCTTGAAAGTACCTGTGCATTTGGAGCTAAATAGTGTGAACATCCATAAAACTGTCGCCAGAGATATGAGGAATTCAGTATCCCTTGGAGCTGATGATTGCTCAATGTTTTTTGCATCATGATGCCAGACTTGACTGTTACAATTTTATTATTATTATTTAATAAAATATCTATTTAAGATTTTATTGGTTTATTTTAGAGAGCAGAGAAGGGAGGGAGAATGGAGGGGAACATCAATGCGTGGTTGCCCCTGGCATGTCCACTACTGGAGATCTGACGGCAACCCATGCATGTGCCCTGACTGGGAATCGAACTGGCCACCCTTTGGTTCTCAGATTAGTACTCAATCCACTCGGCCACACCAACCACACCAGCCACTTTTATTTTGTATTATTTTTTAGTGACTAAATTGAATTTTTAAAAATTGAGCCATTGTTTTCACCGTTTTAGGATAAGTGAAAGTTAATGATTACAGTAAGGCAGGCTTTAGCAGATAGTTCCTCCTAAGAAGCTTAAAAAAGCGTGAGATGGCAGTTGATCATCGATTTTCACTGGAATGCTTGATTTTTACCTCATATACATACATTACCCTCTTTTAGTTCTTTATACAGGAGTCTTCTTAATTATTTAGAGAATTTAAATCATTCATGATTTTTCCCTTAAGGGCATTTTTAAAGATCACCTTAAGGCAAAAACAACTTTGTTTTAAATGCAATGCTTAAAAATGCCTTTTATTGCACAACCTTCATAAAATTATAGATTACATTTCCACTTTTCAGTTGCTTAAAAGCTACATACATTAGTTCAGTAAAACCAATATCCCCCATAGTATCTAGTAGAATAACAATATAAATTTGTTGTAACTGATATGTTAAAAAAATAACAAATAACTCTGTGCATATCTTAGTAGATCTGTCCCAAAAGTATCAGCTGAGAAAACTTTTTAAATTAATTGACACTGACTCGATACTTTTGGGACAGATTTTCATATACAGTATACAAATATTTGAGCTTAAGAAACATGCATAAACTTTACTCTGATTCCTGATGCCTGAGCCTCTAAGTATCCTTGCTTATTTTCTCAAATTCAATCTCAAATCTCTTTTCAATTATGTAAGCATCTTCTACAATTTTTAAAGGTAATTATTTTAACATACAATGATTTTCTGTTGTTTGGAACCAAAAAGCTGACTGATACACTAATAGTCAAGGTAAATTAATATAATTTTATTGAAAACCTTATAAAACAAGCACATAGTGCATAATTTAGCAATGGTAATTTTTATTATATTTATTATATTTTTGTGATTTTTTTACAAAGCTTTTGTGACTGCTGGATTCATTTACACTCTTCACATTTTTAGGAGGAATATCCATACATGCAAATCACATCGCTAAGACCATAGAATAAAACATGTTTTATTTAGCATGTAATATAAGTCTTTAATCACATGCTGTACACACACACACACACACACACACTCACAAACACACACACACACAGGTGTGCTCAAAAAAATTGTGCAGTAAATTAATTAATGCCTTGTTGAAAAATGAATAAATTAATGACCGTGAAAGGATGTTCTCCTATTTCATGTACTCTAATCTTCCTAAGAATCATGTGAAGAATGTTGTACTAGCTGTAAACAAAAACCTAATGAGGTACATCAATATTATTCCAGTTCCATTTTCAAGTAAGAAAATTGAGGCACTGGGTGATTAAGCAAGTTCCCCCAAGTCACACAGTTAATAAATGACCCTGTTGTCATTCGATGCCAGGCAGCATTATTCCAATGCCTTCTTTTACTTCATATACATTCTGTACGAGGCCTGTCCCAAAAGTATTGAGCCAAAGTCAATATAATTAAAATGAGTTGTGTGGCTGATACTTTCCGGACAGACCTTGTATATTATACTTTTCATACAGTATGGTATGCTGTTACTGAATTGCAGAAAGAGAAACAGAAAAAAGAGGAAGCAGTAGAAAATTGGAGGGAGAAAGACATTACTACTACAGTGCTGACAATATTCTTTAAAAAGAATTATTTTAACCCATTTGGAAATTAAATTACTTGGTCCATGCATAGCATTTCATGTTAAAACAATTATAAATTTAAGCATAAATTCTACAAATTAGTGCTATTCTGCCATGTCTTGCAAATAAACTATTGCAAATCATTGCTGACCTAAAACTAAAAACAAACTTTTATTTTTACTGCTATTACACTAGGATTTTAAGTTGAATACAATATCATAGTTTCTTACAAAAGCTTTGATTTAATCAAAAATTGTTGCCTTACTAATGTTCCCCTCCTTTCCAAAGGCAAGAAACATCACTTGCAATGCTAAAATATTATTACTTATAAAACTATGATTTGAATATTTCATCTTTTCAAGCTAGGATCTACATGAAGCAAAAAGTAGCAAGATAAAAGTGATCAGTGTGACCAAGCCTGTGAGATCAGCTGATGAATACTGAAACCATGGTAACAATCCAAGATTTCACTATCAGTGCATCAGCAGGCTGACCAGCTGTCTTTTTGGCTGTAACCTAAAGAGAGGCAAGACAATTGGAGGGGCTAGAAAAATTGCTTTCAGGACTCATTTGCTCAAGTGGAACTTAACGCTGCAAGAGAAAACGAGTCCCAAATTTAGTAATCTGGAGTAAGGGAGTAAAACACATTCCCTTATTGTGGGTATATACCTGGTAGAGTAGTATCCTGAAGGTTCTGATAAGTCGTATAGCAAGGAATTGACTTAATTTTGATTATTCCATGACATTACAATTTTATTTGACCACAAATCTATCTCTTTTACATAAAACGATGAAAGTTTCAACAGCTCTAGCATTCCTTGAAATACACAATGAGAAATAACACTTTAAGAAATTACCAAAGCGCCCTGGCTGGTAGCACAGTGGTCAAGGTGCCAGCCTGCGAACCCAAAGGTCGCAGGTTTGATTCCCCAGCCAGGGCACATAACCAGGTTGCAAACCAGGTCTCCAGTCAGGTCTGTGGCTGGAGGCAGGTGAAACGCAACCATACATTGATGTCTCTCTCCCTCTCTGCCTCTCTCCCTTCCCCTCTTTCTAAAAATAATGAAATAAAATCTTAAAAAAAAAAAAAAAAAGAAATTACCAAAGCAAGCCCTGGCTGGTGTGGCCCAGTGGATTGAGCACAGACCTACAAATCCAACTGCAAATCCAAGTATTGCTGGTTCAATTCCCAGCCAGGGCACATAACCAGGTTGCAAGCCAGGTCTCCAGCCAGGTCTGTAGCTGGAGGCAGGTGAAAGGCAATCATACGTTGATGTTTCTCTTCCTTTCTTCCTCCCTCCCTTCCCCTCCCTCTAAAAATAATGAATAAAATCTTTTTAAAAAATTACCAAAGCACACGAGAAGCTATGTATCTCAGGACATTGAAAGGAAGGTGCTCCTGGTAGCTGCGTTTCTAAATTTCTTAAAATTTCCCATAAAATATACAAACTAACTAAGCAAAACAAAACAGACAATGTTTACAAACAAAGATAAGGTAAAGGGTCTCCCCTTAAATAATAGATAACTGGATATATTCCAAACATTAATAACTATAGGACATAATTGGTTTGAGCATATGAACAGATAGAATAGAAAAATGTTGCAGAAAGTATGAGGCCTTATTTTGTCATTTCACAAATGACAAAAACAAAAACAAAAACAAAAGAGATATTTCTAGAGCAACAAAACTGATTTATCCATACTTTTTAACACAATAAGATAACTCTTTCACCTAAGTACTAGGAAAAATTAGTCAAATCCTACACAATATTAATGTAAAAATAATTTAAAAAGGAATTCTATCTCTATACAAAAGGAAAACACACCAGAAAGAAATGTCCATAAAGCTAATGAAAATGTTAACATGCATTTTAAAACAGACCAAAGCTAAATGAAAAACAAAATAGATGACCCTATAAAGGAATTACAGACACAACTTTAAGAAAAGTGAAAAAAAAGTTATACAATATTTGAAAAAAATTATAAAACTAAGAAAAAGTTAAAATTAAACAAAAGGTTACCTCATAAATAAAGTACAAACAAAATAAAGTTGAAGAGAAAATAAATTAAATGGAAATCTTTAGGAAAAATAGATGGAAAGGTTGAAATTTTTCAAATTTAAACGCAACAAAAAATTTTAAAAGAAAAGAATTTTAGAAACATGGTAGAGAACAAAAGCAAGAAGAACCAAAATACAGGGTTGGACAAAATAGTTGTACAGTTATGAACACACAAAACAAGAGTTTATTCTTGTATATTATTCATTAGTTATTGTATTATATTCCATATAAACAACTGCAAACCCACTTTTGCCCCACAGCATACATATTATAGAAGTTTCTTAAGAAGAACAATAGATTAATGGAATAGAACAAGTAATAGAAGTGCAATTGAAGCAAACTTTATCAAAAAGAAACAAACTTTATAAACTGAAAGAACAAACTGCACACAGAAAAAATATTAAAACACGATGGCCCAAACTGAGACAATTTCAGAAAAATTATTCAATTTCAAGGAAAAAAGAAGGTCGTTTAAATTTCTAACCAAAAAAGAGCAAGTCATAAGTAATAAAAGATAAATACTATTATTTGAGGGTTTTTTTAAAACAGCAACACTTTATTTCAAAGATATTATAATAACATATTTAAATCATTTAAGGAAGGAACAGTAGGCAATGTATTTATATCCTGTTAAGAAAAGTTTTAAGTATAAAACTGAAGACATACTTTTATTAATATGGTAGAATACAAGTAATATTTTGTTAATCTATTTTGGAGAATTTTACTAAAAATGAGCTTTATAAAGCCAAGGTTAGAGATACACTGACTTGGGGACTGGGGTTTATCCATTTCCTTTTTACTGTAGAGCAGAGATAAATGATAAATAAAAGGAAGTCAGTAATAGATATAATGGCTCTATGCTCTAATTATTTAATCTGAAAATGGGACAAAAGATAAAAATAAAGAAAAAATAGGATAAACTTACTGATTCAACTACAGTTAAAAATATTATTTAAATTGAGATGATGAGAAAATAAAGAGTAGATCAGAAGACATGGTTACTAGTTAAATTCAATATTGTTTTTAGAGGTAAACCTCTTTTTTGCTAAGAGAAGGGCTGGGGCAAAGCCTATTCTAAAATCATTAGAAGGGCATCAAATAATCAAATAAGAGGAATCATTAGTTTTTCAAAGTGCATATATGTTGAACATAAGAAATTGAGTGGAAGGGACAGAAATAAAACCTAGATTTATTAAAGTATGTTTTGACCGGCAAAGTTGACTTTGGTAACATGCATTTCACATACCTTATTTCCTAAAATTATAAAGGAAATAAAAACCTACCCTAATTATAGATTCAGTTGGTGGTATAACTAACTATACAAAGACCATATACTTCATATTAATAAAATGTGATTTGTTCTTCAACTCTTACAAGATATACCCTAGGAACAATTTTGTTTTATTAAATCTTACATTTTAAAGTACTTTCAGTATTAGCAATGTGGGCACTTTTTTACTTACTTTGATTTGGAGTTCAATTTGTGAACAGACAGGATAAAGCAAGTGAATATGTAGGTTGATGTTCTTTATAACCTTATAACCAGGATATTCAGCTTGGAGAGAGGGGCTGGGGAGGGAGAGTGAGAGAGCCGAGACCTCTGACCCTGGGATAAAACCTCATAGTATAGAATTTTATTTAAAAAAGTCAGTATGAACTCATAATGTATTTTATCATATAGGTATATACATATATATATACTTTTAATACACTTGATATCTCTGTTTCTCAGGAAGGCCTAAAAACAGTGTACCAATCAATGCAGTGCAGGCATGTTTCAAGGAGTGGAACTACAGAAAGCATTACGACTATTACAATCATCATAAAATCTTTCAAGATCAGCAGTCAAACAAAACAGGCTCATAATATAGGCTGCACTAGATTGAAGCAAATCAAATGCTTAATTCCATGAGTTCATAACATACTAAAAAAGAAAAAAATTTAAATCTTTATAGGTAATTTGGGTGGGGCTGAAGAATCAACTCATTATTTCGGAAACTAATAGATGTTACCTGTTCTATATGAAATGCTGTCTAATCTTGTCAATGAGAAGATAGGTAATTTCAAAAGGTATATAAGAATTGCAGCCAATAAATGAAAGAGAAGTGAAAAAATATCACCATTTTGGAACACACAATTAATTATGGGATCTAGGCAATTATCATCAAGAGCTTTTATGATCATGAAAAAGATGTAGATACTATATACATTCTCATGAAACAGTCTCATTAAAAAATGTATTTTCCCTAAATTTAATCAACCCTTAGATATAATGACCAATTTATGGAAAATTCAGGGAACAAAAGAAATTAAAATATTTAAGTTTAATAATGATAATGTGATCATGCTTAAAATGTTTTATGTTTTAGATATAAGTACAGACAATGAGGTTTTCTTTAAAATATTTTGAGGAGTATAGATATTGGTTTCAAAAAAGTAATGATAGGTCCAAGGTTACAGATAAAACAAAATTGGCTAATGGTAGACATTTATAAAATTAGATGAGGGGTTCATGAATAGTTATCATATTATTGCTACTTTTGTACATATTTGAAGTTTTTCATAACAAACTATTTAAAATAAAATACATTTTACTTATCTATGTATAACAATGCTTAAACTATGTGCATATATATATTCTAAATTTATATATATATTTAAAACATTTTAATTATTGTATATATTGTATACTTGTGTATGTGTGTGTGTGTGTGTGTGTGTGTGTGTGTGTATGAAATCAGTTAACTACCTGGTGTTTGGCAATCCACAACAAAATCTCTGGTCTATGTGGAAAAAATCAAGTTTTGAAAACAAAATGCAAAGTTTTAGGGTCACGCATTAAATGAGGAATTAATGTTACTGATAGAATGAGGAACTAGGTTCATATATTTTAGAGTCACTAATTAAAAGGCAAAACTTCATGCATTCCTGGACTGAATGTGTAATCATACCTACATAGCTAGGCTTATCATTTCTATAGCAAATGCATCACTGAAAAAAATGAATACT
Organism: Noctilio leporinus; assembly: GCA_004026585.1. Taxonomy (NCBI): domain Eukaryota; kingdom Metazoa; phylum Chordata; class Mammalia; order Chiroptera; family Noctilionidae; genus Noctilio; species Noctilio leporinus. The sequence continues at coordinate 642,715 of PVIW01000147.1, forward strand.
GCACACATGCACACAGGTATATATCACTTTAAAAATACTTTACAGTGGTATTTAAATATCTCCTACATGTTGTATAAGCATTCTGAGTATGCATTAACACAATGACTAGTTAGTATTTAAAATAACTCTAACTGCAATGCACTAGACAGGAAAATGCTTGGACTTTTAAGTCAAATGGGTTAAATTTTGCCTCAACCATGTACCAGCTGTGCAAACTTGGAAAGGTTACTTAATTTGTCTGAATATCAATTGCTTCCTCATATAAAATGGGGAAAATATTATACATATAATATATATCACCACACACATAGTAAATACTCCTTCAGTTGTTATCAGTAGTAGTCATTTTATTGGAGTGAGCATATTTCTGTAATAACACTTGCACTGTCTACAAAAGAATCTCAAAATGAATTTTTTCACTATTAAAACAATAATTTCTATGTATAGTCCTTTGAGTGCATGTTATCTCAAAAGTGTTTATAGAGAAAATGAATTAATTCACTCAACATATGAATACAAATGTGCTTACACATTCATTTTTCACCTCTGGAAACTTTCATTCAAACCTTTGTTTCAGTCTTGGGTAAAAATGAATTTAATGGTCCACCTCATCAATGGCTTCATTATCACAAAGCTGCCCTGAAAGTCAGCATAATTTAGTACAATTGCCATTCTGTCCGTCTCTGCTTAAAATTAAGCCAGGATAAAAAGTAGTAAATTGTTTTCACAGTCCTTCCCAGCCCATTGACAACTGTAGCCATAAGTCCTGCTGCCCATACTATTTTAGTTCTAAGCACCATCAGAAAGATACTTTATTCATGGCTCTCGGCTTTCCTGTATGCTCCAGAGCTGTGGTTTTCAAGTTTGTCTAAATATTACAATCAACTGCAACCTTTAAGAAATATTTATGACCAAGCTTGAACCAATACCAGGTATTGGTATTTTTAAAAAAATGCCCAGGGGATTTTCTTTGGCCAGAAAGCTTACACTCTAGATATTCAAAGTGGGTCATAAACCAGAAGCTTTGGCAAAATCTGGGGACTTGCTAAAAGAGCAGATTCATGGGTCTCAATGCAGAACTACTGAACAGAACCTGCTTTTGACAAGATCCCCAAGTGAATCACATGCACATCATAGTTCAAAAAGCACTATCCAATTTTGCCTAGATTTCACTGAATTTCCACATAAGCTATAAATGAAAATCTACATGAGGCCCACTAATTAAACTTTTTGTTTACCTTAGAAGAAAAGGTAGAAGAACAATGTAGATGTATTATTCACAAAGTTATGACTATGTTAGGCCTAGAAAAGGAATATTTTGATGCTTTAAGAAAATAAAACATACAGCATTTTTAAGCATCATCATCATCATCATTATCATCATCATTGTAATGGGATATTCTTTCTATTGGAGTACAAGAAATGTCATCTTATCATACCTTAGACTTATAGTCAAGGATTTACATTTAAAGCAAGTAAAATTGCAGATATTTTAAATAGATTGAACTAAGTAGCTTACATTCGGTTCCTAAAAGAATGTGCACATCAATATGTATAGATAAATGCATGTGGTATTTATTTCACAGTCATAAGAGGCTGTATGGAAATTATCATAAATTCATGCCCTTCTGAATCACTAGTATCAGAAAGCACAACCTGGGCTCTAGATGTGCTCATTGCTACTGGAATGCTTTTTGTAGGCACTCTCAGTGAACAAAAAAAGGAAATACAGGTGTTATTTATCTGCATATAGAAATACATTCCTAAATGTAACAGTCTATGTATGAAGCTAAATTAAGTGCATTCTTATGTTTCCAACTCTAATCCATGACCACAAAAATGATTCTAGCATCCAGCTCTTCCTTACCTATAACTTCTCACTCCCATAGAAAAACACCTAGCTCACATGTCCATTTACTTAGTTGTTCAGTTCCAGTATACATGTATAGTATATCAGAATTACTAACCTATAGCCCCATGCAAATGACTATCAACTGGAGGACATTGTTCATGTACAGTTTCTTCAACCTTTAATCTTACATACCTCACTCATTTCCAATGTTAGTTAGGCCAGGAGTTTCTTCCCCAAACACTTAGGTGATACTGTTTTGTGTATCTGTAGTATAGTTAGATTGCTTTGTCACATTCTGCACATCCTGAGAACCCCTGATCTCTTCAATTGTTTTCCTAAATTTGCATACATAAATTCAGGTTCACTTTTGGTACTGTGAAGTTTTCTGAGTTTTGATAAATGCATGGTGTCCTGTATCTGACATTAGAGTATCATTATAAATAGTTGCACCTTTCCCTACTTAGGAAAATAGAAAAAAGCCAAACAAAAATTTTAGATGAAACCAAAAGCAATACTACACACCTGGAGAGATGGCAGAGATTAGTGTCACCCTCAAATTCTTAAAGAATGCAGGGGTGCTGCTTGGTTAAATCCAGCAGATCCAATGGTTCCTATAGGGCAATCATAGTGTAGACTCCAGAATTTAGAGCAAAGCCCTACCATCTTCTGTAGATAACTGCTCTCCTCTTGAAAAACAACTTTCTTGCTGTTGGCCCTTACTTGGGACTAAACACTTAACCATGGACCATCAAGTTACCATGTGACCTGAGCTACTCATTATGAAGTGGGTGTTTTCCAGTTCACTAAGCTCTGAAGTTGGGCAGGCTAGGCAGCAGCCCCTCATAGATGGAAGCTGTCTATGTATGAGATGAGGCTCAGGAAGGTCTTGAAGGCATAAACATGTTACATGACAAAATGGCTTAAATGCCCATGGTCCTCAATCCTGCTATAGCAACTTCTCCCTCTCTCAACTTATACATATGGTTTCATGGGGAGTTGCCTGCAATCTGCTGAGAGTGGAAGAAAAAAGTTGGGTCTGGCTTACTGGTGCTGTTTCAGCATGTAGGCATCACCTGGAAATGGTCAACTTCAGAGCTCCACTCCTCTCTCTGGGGCACCCTGAAGGGATAGCAATGGGGAGAAATTCTCTTAGAGGGCAGAACTTAGAGGAGTGCACTGGGTTGTTTATTTAGTCCTTTTTAGTGTTTAAGAAGCATTATTGAGAACCCTAAATTCATCAAAAAATATGTTTCTGAAATGAGAAAGATTAATCATTCTTTTAAAAAAATCCTTAAATTTTATTTACTCAGTTATTAGGAGAATATTTTGCACTGGGTTAGTAGGTTGAGTTTTGGGAAAGAAAGTCAAAGTCAAAAGGTCTAAATATAATTGTTCTCAAAAATCTTCAACCAGAGGTTTGCTGTGAGCATAGTTGAGATTAAACCATTGTAGAATGTATTTTTGTATTTCTTTTCCAAATAGGCTATTACATAGTCCTTAGGAGAAAGTGATTTTTATAACTATGGTAATTGCAGTAGAGTTTAAAGTGGCTGAAAACCAAAGCCATGTGAATATTAATGTCAAAGAAATAGAAAGGTAAAGAAGGGATGGAGCAGAAGAAGAGGAAAGTATGAAAAAGAGAAAAACTGTGTGTGGGTTCCAGCATTACTGACATGGAATAAGAATGAAATATACCAAGTTAAAGGCTGTTACCATGAAATTTGCATTCTGGCATTTTTTAGTGCGAAGGTACACAATAGAATACTATTCAGCCATAAAAAAAGAAAATGTTGCCTTTGCGACATCCTGGGGGGGGCCTAGGCAACATTATTCTATGCGAAATAAGCCAGTGAGAAGAATATCGTATGATTTCACTCATATGTAGAATCTAAAGAACAAGCTACAAGAGAGACAGACTCATAGATGGAGAACAGATGACAGTTAGTGGCGGGAAGGAGGTTAGTGGGTGGAGGAACCAAGCAAAAAGGATCAAGAGCTCATGGACATGGACGCTAATGTGGTGATTGCGGGAGGGGAGCAGGATGTAAGGGGGATAAATGGTAATGGAAAAAATACAATAAAACAATTCTTAAAAAATAAAACATGAAAAAATAAAAGCATATGCTTACACGTGTTGTGACAGAAAGGAGAGAATATTTCATGGCTAGTTATGCCTTCTAATATTCCAGACACATTTTGACAGCAGTATGATGGGAAATTCAATCATCTGTACCTTTTTTTGGCACTTGTCAGTGGTCAGCATAATGGTTTAATCAACTGTAAAGCAAAAGTCTGCACAACCACAGGGAAATGGAATTGCCTTCTTGCCATAGGTTCCAACAAAGTAACATCCTTTCTAATATCAAACATCAGCTGTTCCTTTCCAATATCAAAATGTCAGTTGGTGTATATGAGAGTATAACTTCTATATATTCTTCTATAGTTTATAAAAATCTTCCACATAAAATATTTCACTCACTATTTACAACTCTTTAAAGGAGGAATTATTCACATAGTAAATAATTTGTCCAGTTCACTGGGGCCTATGTAATGGGACCTTACTGATGACTTAAAACTAAATCTTTCCAGTGCATGACCAAGAAATCCTAGAAGTAAAGTACACCTGAAAAACTGAGGTCCCTGGAAGACCCTTTCCTTGTCCTTTTATGTGACATAGTGAAGTCTGGCTTAATGCGACCGGCAGTCTCCCAGAGAGAAGTGACTGTCTTCCATATATCCTGATGTTCACAGATCTCCTTTCTAGAAAATGATAGGTGTATTTTTCTATTTATTTTTTGATAGGTGTATTTTAAAATATTATTTTCCATCAAAGTAGAGAGGTTATCTTTGAGTCTTGTTTGCTAAATTTTAAAATACTCAAATGCTGTTTTGATAAAATTATACTTATGTTGAGACCTAGAGAGAAACTATGAGCCACAAGGAGGATAGCAAAATATCATTTTTGATGACTAGGAAAGTTTTAAGGGTGAGTGAATTAAAAACTTAAACTGTGCACTAGAATTACTATAAAGTCCTTAGATACACATACTATGTCTCATTCATCTAGGTAGCTATCATATGAGAAATCAACTTGATTCACTGGCAGTTTCTGAGTGTACTACCATGAAAATCAGTATAGAACATGACTGTCACAGAACACAAGATCAAGTTAAAATATTCAAAGCACACAGATTATTAAATCAATTTAAAAAGTAAGGCTAAAATCTGTGTAACCTAACACTTTTAGGGTAAGGTGTAAGTGTATGGCTTGGCTTTTGTTTAGGAATTTTTCATTTGTGTGTATGAATGTATGTCTCCCAAGGGTACTGTATACCAATGTATTTTTTTTATTTGTCCTTTCTTTAAGGTATTTTTTTCCAAAATACACATAAAATAAAGTTTCTCTTATGTGTACTGCCAAGACCACCACCTCAGACAGTATCACATCTAATTTTCATCATTTACTTCTCTCAACCTCAGTTTGAAAAAAAAATTGTTTTGTTCTCTCCAGATTTTTATGATAAAAAAAAAAAATCCTGCTGGTAGAACTACGCTTAAATATCTACTGGGGTGTCATCTGGTCTCTTAGAAACCATTCCCTTCTAGCCAAATTTTATTCTCTAATCTCAGGAGTATTCAGCAGCCTTTCTTGTTTTTTCTTCACTCCTCCAGCCCATGCTTCATTAAATGCAGAGGATAGACTCCTCTTAGCTGGAAGCTTTCAGCCAAAAAGTGTAATAGCACTTTAAAGAGACTCAAAATGGCATTTCTTCTTTAATTAAGATGTTACTACGTATATCATAATTGAAGCACATCAAAAAGTTCCTTGTTAAAGCTCAAGATATATTACAAAGCAATTCTCTAGAATGGCTGTAGGGCTTTGCTAATTGGAAAAATGACAGACCAAATTCCGGAGAAAGTTATGTCAGAAGTAGAATTAAGTTAGACTTCTAGAGATGGAGCAGCTTACCGAAATTACTACTCAAAACAATTAGGAAAACACATTAGACTATGTTATCTTGTTTTACTTTGTTAAATTACAACACAAAACCAAACATCAACAATGTATTTATCTGCCTTTATGAGTATATGTATATGAGTACATGTATGTATAAAGAGAAGTTTAATATTTCAAAGTTAATATAGCAAGTTTATATACTTTCAAACTCGACTATCTGGACATGCTCTTGGGAGAGAGAATATACTTTTTATTATTATTTATTTATTTTAAGACTTTATTCATTATTTCTAGAGAGAAGGGCAGGGAGGGAGGAAGAAAGGGAGAGAAAAATCAACGTGAGGTTGCCTTTCACCTGCCTCCAGCTACGGACTTGGCTGGAGACCTGGCTTACAACCTGGTTATGTGCCCTGGCTGGGAATCGAACTAGCGACCTTTGGGGTCACAGGCCAGTGCCTATCCACTGAGCCACCAGCCAGGGCTACTTTTAGAAACAAATCAAATTTTATCACTGAAATTTAACACAAGTTAAAATTTAAGGAACTTATTTTAAACTTTCAATGTGTACTAGAAAATACTCTTTTTACCAGAATTACAAAATTACCAATTGCCTCATTTTTGTAGGTTCCTCAGTTATGAGCTGCCTGCATTTTATTGATTAAAAAGTAGTTTTCAACACCAAAAAATTTATTTTTAAAATGTGTTCACGTTATTCACTCTCTAGAGCCAACCTAGCAGGGTTCTTGGTTCAACTCTCTCTACCACTCTGAAAATACTATTTCAATCTTTTTCTTTTCAAATATTCATTTTGAGACATACTCCTAACCCCATACACTCTCAGAATGCTACCTTGTAGAGACCTTACCTAACTTCTAACTACTAAATATATCAAATTGCTGTAAACCCTCCCATATCCTTGCATCTCCCTCCTCCACAGCAGAAGAGTCAAAGATACCCTCCTCCTCCACAGACTGCTATCCCCATGCCCATCTCTACAGTCTTACTCTATTAATAAGCCTGAGACTGTCCTCCACTGCCTTTTCTGTATCCCTCTCCAATGTATCGCTCAAGAGTATTTTACACATGTTAAATCTTTTGTTCATTTTCCAAAAGATTAAAAGGACTTCTAATGTTTCCATCCTACCCAGTTACTAACATATTCACTTTCTTCTTTTCTGAAGCCTTACATCTAAAAGGAATCTCCCTCTGCCTCTCTCCCTTCCCCTCTCTCTAAAATAATGAAATAAAGTCTTTAAAAAAATAAAATAAAAATAAAAGGAATTGTCTGTATTCATTAACACTGTTTTCTTGCTCCCATTCACACCGCAACTCACCCTAGTTTGGCTCCTGCTACCGCCACACTGAATCCAGTTAACCAGTATCAAACCTCACCTAATGCAAACCTCTCAGTGGTGCTTATTACTGTTCATGTACTGATATGTATTACTGTACATTCACTCAGTCATTTACTTACTACGACTTACCCATTCCAGGAGGGCATGCTATGTGCCAAACCTTCAACTAGAAGTAGAGGACACTATAATGTACAAAAATCCCAAACACCACCACTCATAGAGGTGTGGAAGGACAGACAATGAACATACTAGGTAAGTACTAGTCTTGCTAAATAAGTAGTATAACAGATGAACATACTAGATAAGTAGGATAACTGATGAAAATAAAGCCAAGAAATAAAGAAAAGTCTGGGGAAAGTTTGGGTGGCAAATCCCAATTTAATCAAAGTGGTAAGAAAAGGTTTTGATGTGGACATGATGAAACTGATGATGACGAGGGTATGTGACCAAATGGGAGGTGGGCTTTCCATGAGACAGGGCCACCGTGTTGGCACCTCATGTCAGAAGGTGCCTTCTGTAGGGCCCACGTTTCTAGTTCTTCTAACTTTCATCATTTCTCGTTCACCTTGCAGCTTTCTTTCCAGCCTTTAAATGCCAGAATGTCTTAAAAATTGTGCTTGGCATTCTTCTCTTTAAAAAACCCCCTCTTAATATTCTATCCAAAACTATGCGTTAAGGATCATCAACATGGACATGTAGTTAAAAGCTACCTTTTGGGTTTATGGCTTGCATATCAAGCTGCTAAGTTGGCACTCAAAGGTGCCTTATATAGACAGACTCACTATGTCAAAAAATGTGCTCTTGATTCTTAGAAAGAAACATGGTCTCCCTTTAGTGTTGTCTACTTTTAGTGAATAAGACTATCTTATTTATGGTTCTTCAGCCAAAGACTTGGCAGCCATCATCAATAACTCATACATTTATCATACCCCAGCCCATCAATCCAGAGGTTCTTTCAATCTAACCTACTTAATACATCTCTACTCAATTCAATTCTCCATCTACATTTTCTCCTTTCTAGTCCAAGGAACCATCATCTTTCACCTGGACTATGAAACATTCTTCAAACAGTCCCCACCTTTAAAAAGCTCTTCACAGTGCAGGTCAATCATGTATTTCCTCCCACTGCTTAAAACTTTCAGAAGCTCCTATGTGCTTATGATAAAGCCTAAAATGCTTAATACGGAATACAGAGCAACGTAAGCTGATACCCAGTGACCTTTCTGGCCTGATCAGCCACCATTTCTTTCCCTTTGTTCTGTGTTCTGAACAAACTGATTTCCCTTTAGCTTCTCAAATATTATCTGACTCTACACTAGGGTTTTTGTATGTGAGGTCTGTCCCCAAAGTATCAGTCATGCAAACTATTTTAATTATATTGACATTGGCTCTATAACTTTTGGGACTGACCTCATATGCTCTGCTATGTCTTATACCGGAATTTTATCCTCAACCCCTTTGCCAACTTAATCCATTTACATCCTGCACAGCCATTTCAAAATCAATTCTCTACATTAGCCATGACCCCCACCCCCAAAATACCTAGAATTTTATTTTTTTATATACTTATATACACTGCAGACTGTGCACTTTCATTCACAAAAATCATCATAGTTGTTATGTTTCATGTGTGCCTGTGTTAGTGTTCAATGAACATCTATCTCCTCAATTGTGAATTCACTAAGGACTGAGACTGTTTTGATTTTGTTTTACTGCTGTACTCCTAAAACCTAACACATTGTTCAGCATTCAAATCACAGTCATATAACTGTTGGGTAAATAAATAAATGAAAGAGTAAATGAGCAAACACATGTAAAATGTCATTTACCTTTGCCACTAGATTATTTTCAAAAGTGGTTGACTGTATCTTTTGTTTTGCCACCAATAAACATCTTCTTTTAGGCAAGTTACATAAACTCTATAAATCTTAGTTTTGTCATCTATATTTTGAAAATAATTACAGTATCTGCATCATAGGTTAAAATGAAAGTAAGTTCATCCTTTTGAAGGATATAGAATAGTACTTTGCACATAGCAAGTCCTCAATAAAGAGCTTTTGCTATTTTCTGATCTTCTCTAAATTGCTTGAAGCAAAAACCCCAACTCTAATATTCCACTTTTATTCTTAATTAACTCAGTAGTTTATTCTTTATAAAAAACAGAATTCCCCAGAGATTAGGATGTTTGAACTGTAATTGATCTGCCATAGGTGTAAGTTTTCATTATAAGTTTTAATTACTTCTTATACATGTGAGGTGAAAAGGTCTCTTCAGTTTCTACAGTTTGTCCTTTCCAGAAAGTATTTTTCTGGCCCTAGGGAAAGAAATCAATTAATTAATGACTTTCCAGCAATGCAGTCAGCCTCCAGCAGGTCCCTGACAGAGAAACACTCATTGGAAATAAATGAGAGACAGAGAGAGAATATGGCACCAGTAAAGATACTGTGGTCTGTTCACCAATAAGAAATCTCCCTAGAATAGCATGGTAAATAAAACAGAAATAAAAACTCTGTCATCTATGGAACTAAAATACACATAGTGTCCCAAATATTAATAGAAAATAAAGGGATGTTAAGAAAAGTAAAAGTAATGTTGCACATAACATATAATATGATAGAAAATGGATAGAATAGTCCTCCAAATGCAGGTGTCATGCCCAGGGGCAGAAGTCAACTACTTGGGAATAATAAGAAAAGAATGCATGGGATATTGCCCTGACCTTCCCTGGATCAAGTTTTTCCCCCAAAATAAATAAAGGCAAAGACACAAAATATTCATAAGAAGCTACATACTTCTGCATGGTTTCCAGGCATCAGTCTCTTTGAGGAAGAAAGACAGAGCTTCTGCTCTATGAGTACCTTAATCACTGACAATTTCTGGGGTGGAGGAAAGTAAAAGTTAGGCAGAACAGCAGAGAAATTCCTGTTATAAAGCCCTTTCCTGTAAACTAAGAACTGCCGCTAGCATGGAAGTCATCTGTGTCCACAACTTCACAGTAACCAACTTCAAAGAACTTGCCCAGGAAAAACTCACCTCATTTCAGAGTAGCGGTTAAGCAAACAAGAATTATTATTTGCTAGTCCAAATACTCATAAGACTCGTGAAATCATAGAGATGATGACCTTTCTGGAGAGGAAATTTCAGCCCCAGGTAGCTTCCCTAGTAAACTACCAAATTTAAGAAAGAACATAGGAATGCATATATTCATTCAAATTAGTGTTTTGGATTTCTTCAAATATATGCCCAGAAGTAAAATCACTGTTTCATAAGGCAATTCCATTTTAAATTTTCTGAGGAAACTCCATACTGTTTTCCATAGTTGTAGGATGGTGAAAAAGGCAAAAGAGATTAAGAACTACAAATTGTTAGTCATAAAATAGTCATAGGGATGAAAAGAACAGCATAGGGAATTCAGTCAATAATATTGTAATAATTATATATGGTGCTAGGTAGGTACTTAAAATATCAGAGGGACCACTTTGTAAGGTATAGGATTGACTAACCACTATGCTGCATATTTGAAACTAATATAAAATAATATTAAATATAAACTGCAATTGACATTTTTTAAGAAATACCAATTTTATATATAATCATCCAGAATATACATAAATTTATTTTTAAGTTGACAGAGGCTATAATACCTTTTTATATATTATGAATTATAACAATAGCCATAATATATAAATAGATCTATGTACTTGCCACTACAATCACAGTACGTAAGTTCCATCACCCCCCAAAACCATATTGTGCTGTCCTTTTGTGATCATACATTGTCTCAACCCAATCCTCTGCAAAATATCTGCTCTGTTCATCATTTTAGTTTTGTCTTTTAGAGAATGTTATGTATATGGAACTTTTATCTATGTAGCCTTTTGAGACTGTTATTTCATGCAACATAATAGTTTTGTCTTCATCAAAGTTACTATGTGCTTCGATAGTTTATTTTTTATTGATGAATAGTTTTCTATTGTATGATTGTAGTAGTATTCCTTTATATAGATTTCCTAGTTTCTTTATCCATTCATCCAAAGACATACTGGGTATTTAGTTTAGGATGACTTTGAAGAGAGCTGATACAAACAGAACTTTTCCTGTGAACATAAGTTGCCAATCCTTTAAGGCAGGATTTCTCAACCTTGGTGTTATTGACAATTGGGTTGTATAATTATTTGATGTTGTGGATTTCCTGTGCATTGTCCATTGGATGTTTAGGAGCTTCCTTGGCCTTTATCCATTAGACCACAGTAGTGCCCTTACTTATCCCCATTGTAAAACCAAAAGTGTTTCTAGACATTGAGAAACACCTCCTGGGTTTTTGTGCTCTTTTGAGAACTGCTGTTCTAAGGTAAGTACCCCAGAATGAGATCGCTGGGTTATATGGGAAGTGTATGTTTCACTTGATGAAAACCGACAACTGTTTTTGGTAGTGACTGCCCCATTTTACATTCCCACCAACAATGTATGAGTGCTCCAGCTTCTCTGCACCCTTTCCAGCTTTTGGTATTACCACTGTTTTTAAATTTTTAACCATTCTATAAGTATTTAATGGTATCTTATTGTAATTTTAATCTGGATCTCCCCCAAGTCTAATGATGTTAAGCACCTTATAAGGTGTTTATTTGCTATCTGTATATACAGTACTCTTTGGTTAAATGTCTACTCAAATATTTTTGTTCATTTTTTAAGTGGATCACTTTACTCTTTTGCTGTTGAGTTTTGAAAATAATTTTTATAAAATTTATATGGGGTGGCATTGATTAATAGGTCATAGAGAGTCAAATCATCTCCCATCACCATACATTAGGTCCCCTTCATCCCCATCACCCTACCTCTTTCTCTCTGGCAATCAGCACATTGCTCTTTCTGTCCACAAGTTTCAGTTTTATATCCTACATATGAGTAAAATCACATGATCCTTAGCTGTTTCTAATTGACTTACTTCACTTAACATATTATTCTCAAGGTCCATTCATGTTGTCGAAAATGATAGTATTTCATCTTCTCTGCCTGAGGAGTATTTCATTGTATATATGTACCACATATTCTTTATCTAATTCTTTATCAAAGGACACTTTGGTAGTCTCCATGTCTTGGCACCATGAATAATGCTGCAATGAACAGAGGGGTGCATATACCTTTTCGAATACAAGTTTTTGAGTTTTTTGTAGATACCCAGGAGAGGGATCAAGTTTTGAGTCGTACATTCTAGATACAAGTTTTTGTCAGGTATGAAATAAGAAACTTTCATGTATTTTCTTCCATTTTTTAATCTCTCTTTTCATTTACTTAATAGTGTCCTTCACAGAGCTGAGGACATTTTTGTCCATGCATATATAAGCTCTAAAATTTAGGGGAAAAAACTAAGACAATAATAAGTGAATCAGCAAACAAATTCAAATTGACATTACACACACAAAAAAATGAAAACTGGAGTTTTAAAGCAATGCCCTAGACAAATTATGATGTAATATTAAATTTAAATATCTCAAGATTCAAAATTCTTTTTGCATGTTTATATTAAGCTAAACTACCTGCCTAAAAAATAAACACCATAAAATATTGATGATGGTTATTTTTTGAGTTGAGTGATTTACATTTCTTTTAATAATATGTTTGCTTTTTAAATTTTTTATTATGCCTAACTCTTACAGTCACCCCAAGCGTTTGAAAAATGTTCTTGTGAGTATTCCATAAAGTTACTGCATTAGAGAAACTCAAGTTCACTGAACACAGGCCATTAGATACTTTTTTAAAATTCTCACCCAAGTATACATTCATTGATTTTAGAGGAAAGGAGAGACAGAAAGGAGGGGGCCCCTGACATGAGAGAGATACATTGATAAGCTGCCATCCCCACCAATACACATCCCCGCCAGGGATCAAACCCACAGCCCAGGTGTGTGCCCTAAGCCAGAATTGAACTCCAACCTCCTGGTGCATGGCACAGTGCTACAACCAACTAGCCTCTTGGCCAGGTCGGTCACATTTTTTTTTAATTCTGGTGCATAGAAAAATATTGTGCACTTGGTTCAAGTTTGATGAGTGTTTATGGAATTTAGTCTTGATGTCATGTATGTTCTCACTGGATTTCATTTCCTATGAAACATTTAAGATTTAATATAAATCATGTTACAACATGTCATCTTACTCACAGACCACTGCAGCCCCAAGTGCAAGGAAAGCGCTCTCATCTCCAGTGATTTGTTGTAGTTGCTCAATAAACTGCTGAGAATCCATTTGAAAAGATCATGGCTAAAAACAAAAACAAAATAATATTAACCCTGGCTGGTGTGTTTCGGTGGATTGGCTCTGGCCTGTGAACCCAAGGGTCACTGGTTCGATTCCCAGCCAGGGCACGTAATCAGGTTGCAAGCCAGGTCCCGGCTGGAGGCAGGTAAAAGGCAGCCAAAGAGTGAGGTTTCTCTCCCTTCCTTCCTCCCTCCCTGCCCTTCTCTCTGAAAATAATGAATAAAGTCTTTAAAAATAATAACAATATTAAAATGTCCATCATATTAGAAAATAACATTTTACTTATATGTTCTAAATTCATTTTCAGTCATTTTTACCAGAGCCAAAGAGACATTTTCTCTGCTGGATTCACCTCATCTCCTTCTAGGCCAAAATACTACTTTCTAACCTGTGGAACATAAAATAAGCTTTGGAGTCACCCATTTATACACCCGTGTGGCTGACTGTGGAGTCTATGGAAAGCTTGCCTCCTTTGGGGGAAAACTCTCACTGTCCTCTCTGAGTCAGCAACAAATGAAAAGAAGGGACACAAAGGTTGGGGAGTGGTAATTGGTGGGTGTGTTGTTGCTGTTGCTCTCTATGCAACCAGGAAGGCTGCTGAACTTAAATTTCTCATAATCTTATAAACCATGAGCCATTCATTATTTTTCACCACCACAAAATCCCCTTGTAATCAGAATAGAGTTGAGAGAGTGTGAGTGACTTCTAAATGTGAGGTTTCTTCTTTTCTTTCTTTTTTTCTTTTTCTTTATTTAATGTGATATGCTTAGTGAGGCTTACTATGCATTTCATCACTTGATGTTGTCATACATATTAAAAACATGTTATTGTTGTTCTCTTTAGGTATTGGTTCACTCTTTCTGTAATTAATTTACATTTAGAGCATCTGACTGATCACAGGAGACAGATTTCTAATTAAATTAGCCTCCTCACAGAGACATGTATTTTCAATTAAAACAGAAACATTACTGATATTTTTCACAGGAATCAAGATGGACCCAGTGCCAGCATTTACCGCTACGCAAAGCTGCCCTCTTGCACCTCATTAAAGGCCTCAGTGTTACTAAACCCAGTGTAAGGTAATCAGTGACATTCTTATTTGACTTTTCAGCAGTGCTATATTCCACATCTTCCTATCTGAACATTCTCCTTGGCTTCAATGAACAGTATTTTGCCATGGTTACTTCTTTCCTTAATGCATATTCCTTCCTCAGATACTTTGAAGTTATTTTTAAGTATAATTTATTGATTATGCACAAAATATTCAAAGTGATGAAAAGCAAGGATCTACAACCAAGATTAATCTACCCAGCTAAACTATCATTTAAAATCAAAGGAAGGAAGGAAGGGAGGGAGGGAGGGAGGGAGGGAGGAAGGAAGGAAGGAAAGAAGGAAAGAAGGAAAGAAGGAAAGAAAGAAAGAAGGAAAGAAAGAAAGAAAGAAAGAAAGAAAGAAAGAAAGAAAGAAAGAAAGAAAGGAAAGAAAGAAAGAAAGAAAGAAAGAAAGGAAAGAAAGAGAAAGAAAGAGAAAGAAAGAAAGAAAAGGAAAGAAAGAGAAAGAAAAAAAGAAACTTCTTGTAGATTCTTATCTTCACTCTCCTCTGTATACTATTTATGATCAAACAAAAAAATATAGGACACCTCAGCCTTTATCCTAAAACTATATAAATATTTCCCTACTTTTTTCTAAGTAGGTATTTTTTCTGTTTCTTTTTGTTTCTGAGTCTCATTTTCAGTTAACTTGAAAACAACTCTTGCCAAGTAACTGTGGCCACCTATTAGGTTTCTGGAGGAAACTTATTACGTTTAGTGATACATTCAAATTCAATTTATTAATTCCTGCATCGTACAAGAAATACACTTTTTTGTCTGTGCCCATCAACCACTTTTAAAGAATTAAGTCAATAAGTACCAAAAGCAGAAATTTATCATATTATTCATTATTTGTAATACAAATTTAAACGAAATTCACCAAACAAGCACAGAGCAGTGAAAATATCCATATTCACATTGTTAAATATGAATTGTACATTTCTGCAAAAGCTTTAATTTTTTTCTTAAGTTCTTTTGAGCGTATTTTTTCAGATTAGCACTTACATGCCTTTAAAAGAAGTCACAGGGAGCTGCAACTGAAAAAATAATGAACAAAAAGCATAATAAGAGGTATAGAGATTTTAGATCACTCATAAAATATAGAAATAGGCCCTGGCTGGTAGCACAGTGGATAAGGCGCCGGCCTGCGAACCCAAAGGTCTCAGGTTCGATTCCCCAGCCAGGGCACATAACCAGGTTGCAAACCAGGTCTCCAGTCAGGTCTGTGGCTGGAGGCAGGTGAAAAGCAACCATACATTGATGTCTCTCTCCCTCTCTGCCTCTGTCCCTTCTCCTCTTTTTAAAAATAATGAAATAAAATCTTTAAAAAAATTGTTTTAAAAAAAATAGAAATAATCTTAAGAAAGTACAAAATTACAAATAAAATTTTAATGCACTGAAAGATATTAATGAATTGAAACAAATCTCAAATGATCACCAAACATGGCCAAAGTGATTTATATTTTGTATGCTGGAATTAAGAGAAAATGAATAACAAACTTAGCATGTAGCTCAAATATTTAAATAATTAAAATATTTTTAAGGAAACCATGAAGTATTATATAAGGAGCATAAAGGCACATAAGGGCCCTGGCTGGTAGCACAATGGATAAGGCGCTGGCCTGCGAACCCAAAGGTCGCAGGTTCGATTCTCAGCCAGGGCACATAACAGGTTGCAAAAAAAACAGGTCTCCAGTCAGGTCTGTGGCTGGAGGCAGGTGAAAAGCAACCATACATTGATGTCTCTCTCCCTCTCTGCCTCTCTCTCTTCCTCTCTTTCTAAAAACAATTAAAAAATAAAAATCTTAAAAAAAAAGTTAAAAAAAAAAGGCACATAACACAGACTTCTGTCAAACTTCCCTGTGATATCCTCATATTATAACATATAAAAGACCTCACCCCCTCTTGGCATTATTTATCAAAATACATAATCCAAAGCTGGACAAAATTATTATAACAGTGTCCTTTATTAGATTTTCTTCTTTGGTTTAAAATATTAGAATTCCTCAAAACAGTATTTTAGGTTCTCTTAAGATTTAATATTCAGTTCATAGAAAAATCCTCTAAATCATGCTTCAACATCTTTCTAAAATCCTATGAACTGCTGCGGCATTCTTCAGGCCCAAGTCAGAATTATATTCCACTGTCTGTTCAATACATCCGAAAGGATAGCACAAAGGTCCCCTCTGATTAAACCCTGTTAAAACCTTCATCATCAAAGCATTTGGTTTCATTTTGTAAATGTATTTTGAATTTATCCTCCACCACTTCCTCCACATATTTAGAGTCACTATTATATTTCACCTGTAATGATCACCTTAGTGATCATCCTTCATCAGTTTTCTTCCTCCATCAGATAATTCTCCCATGTTACAGCCCAGAGTGAGATCAGTCTCCTATAATATATTCACACTACTTTTAGGAGAAACACCACAATTCTTAACTTTGCCTGTATGGTTCTGTATGGTTCACCTCCTGCCACTCTTTACTATTTGCCTTAAACTATATGCCAAGAATCTGTGGCAGCCACATTAACCTTGAGTCAGTGCTTCGAACAACACAAATCTTTCTATTGCATGTTCATTGTCTCAATTTTGTCTCTCCAATATTATTATGTAGAAATCTGGTACTTTTGTGTTTTGCATTTAGCTCAATGATCCATTTTGAGGTAATTCAATAGAGAAAAAGACTTTCCCAATAGATAATTTGGTAAAAAAAAAAAAATGAAGTGAATATTAACAAAGAGCAAATAAACCTATTAAAGAACCTATCATAGAAGGATAACAAATCTGATTTTAAAAACTTCAAAAATGCAAATAATACTTTTTACTTATAAAATTACGATAATTTCAGGAAAAGCCAAAAGTTAATGGACATATGGTGAGGTAGTATTAGAATAATACTAGTATTATTTGGGAAGTCATCTTTTAGTATCAAAATTCTTAAAATATATTCTCTCTTTCATACAACAATTACAGGTATAGAATTGATGTATAGTATAGATTGAACAATTCTATATATTGAAGTAGATATATATTTTTCAAAGTAGCATTTAAACTAGCAAATTTGGAAACAATTGACTCAATAAAAGGGAAATGACATTAAATTCTCAGGTATCAAAAAAGAATATAACATTTTTTTATAATAAAGACATATTTTAAAATAAATAAACATTTAGTCATTGCCTTTAGGTAATAGGGAAATTTCTACAATTAGTCAAAGTGCAAAAATCAGAAAGAAAAACCATTCAAATTAGATGATTGCATCTATTTAAGCAAAAGCCAGTAAAACCACCACTCATATGAACATCTCTATATCACACATTTTTAAAGTAAGTACACCAGCCTAATGTTTGCATTAGGTTAGGAAATTGATGTGGCTTTATTTTTTATTCATATAAAATCTGAAATAAATTCTTAGATTTCATCCAAGAAGTCTTTTAATTACCAAAAATATGAGGGCATTAGTTTCTATCAATCTGAAAGTAGCCCACATGAGAATATAATGTTAAGCCCTGGCTGGTGGCACAGTGGATAAGGCATTGGCCTGTGAACCCAAAGGTCACTGGTTCGATTCCCCAGCCAGGACACATAACCAAGTCTCCAGCCAGGTCTGTAGCTGGAAGCAGGCGAAAGGCAACCATACATTGATGTCTCTCTCCCTCTCTGCCTCTCTCCCTTCCCCTTTCTCTAAGAATAAGAAATAAAAATCTTTAACAAAAAATAAAACATTAAAAAAATATATAATGTTAATTTCAATTTAGGAAGGCAGAATCTAGGATTTATTGTGATTTATAGATAATAATAGCTAAAATGCATTGAGGCTGTAATGCTAAGTTCTTTATACACATTTTGTCACTGAATCTGCACACAACCCTAAGAAACAGATGCTATTATAATCCCCATTTGATCAATGAGGATACTGGGCCATAAATTAAGTAATTCACACAGGGTTACAAAACTGGCTACTGAAATAAGTATCTATGATACACTGGAGCCATTCAGCTTTCAGCACTAAGCCTTCTCTGAACTTTTTAGCTTATATTTCTTCATAAATGATGTGTTAACAGCTGTAAACAGGTGAACATTTTTGGAGCGACTCTTGCATTGAGCGCCCAAACTGGGACTGCCAGAAGATTTTCCGACTCCTGGTCCTGAACTTCCCTCATTAGACTCTGCTGAGCAATACAAGCTCTGTTGCAGACTAAGACAAAATGCTGCACAGCTGGTCCTCAAAAATGTCACTGTTGATTAGATATTTTTAGTCATTTAATTTTTGCTTTGTACGCTAGATTTCAGTTTTCCTTTATGACTGACACATATTGTTCCTGTCCTTTTCTTCCGTCCACATTTTTCTTGAGAGTATTCATTATAGGAAACATGACATGTTATTTTTAATAGTACAACACCTGCAGAAGGGAAGTAATGAGGCAGTTTATCCAGGAAAAATATTGCCTTAGTTAACTCATCTTAAATTGAGTTTGTAAAATATCTGCTACAGGATTAAAAACAAGAAAAACACTAAATATGAAGCCTGAGTAGAAATGTAAAATAAAGCATTATAACTTAATAAACCCATATAGGAAAATGTAAAATAAAAACCCAAACCTTACAAAGGCATATTGTTTTATGTTTGTCTGTTTAACACATATCTAGGCACTCACTGTGCATCAAATACATAACCGAGTATTTAACTTGTGGGAACGTATGATGCTTTGGGTAAAGGAGGGTACAATTTAGAATTTTATATCAATGTTATTAAAAAGGAAAAATCAGTAATTTATATTCCATAACTCTAAATTCAATATGCATTAACTATGAAGCAGAATATTTTCCTAACTCAAAATAACTGAAGTTAAAATATACTAAACAAAAATTGTATTTTTGTGATCTAAATCTCACTTTTTCATACATACCATTTATGTTTTCAAATAACTTGTTTGGTAGAAACTAATTTAAAATAATTGGTAAATTTTTAGAAGATATTTATAACTTCTGGAAAATTTTTTATATATAACCTGAAGATATTTTTAAGATTATAAAACATATTTACAATAAACAAGTCAAACAATGTATAAACATCAAATATGGAAACCATACCTTAATATTAGAAGAAAATCACCTATAGACTATGATATGTACGTGTATTCATTTCCATAAATTGTATATCTATGTACCATATATACACACATACATACACACAAATTCAATATATATGGCAGATGCTGAACTAAGGATTTGTATTTAGTATATTTTAATCTTCACAATATTATAAAAATCCTGTGAGATAGGAAATAGTACTTTCCACATTTTACAGATATGTTTATGGAATTCCTTGATTTTTGAAAGGAGGATGAGAAGTCACTAAAACTATGGTCTGCAGAGACCAGACAGCCTGAGTTTGAATCCTGCTTCTGATAATTACCAGACGTACAACTTTAGGCAAATTATTCAATTCCTTTGTACCTCCCTCTCTCCATCTATAAAAATGGGAATAAGAATATCTACCTTACAGGTATACTTGAGGCTTAAATATATCAATGAATTAAAAATGATTAACAGAAAGTTTTGATAACTGAAATTCCAATTAAGAAGAGGTAGAGAATCTATAGATAAAGGTTATCTATTATCACCCTTTAGCTCAGATCACATATTGCTGGAAACACTTTAATGAACTTTATTATACTGGTATATTGAACAGGCAAAAATGAAAAAACTATTTATTATGCATTAAAATTTGTATTGCATCTTTTAAATCTTTCAGAATAGTTTGCTATCCTTGATTTTCACCTGATACTTCTGTCTTCATCATTATCATCAACAAAAAGAAATGATAGTGCCTATCTCATCTAAATTTACAATGCGGAGCAAAGGGTGGCATTAAACTATATGTTCTAACTTTTCTGAATGAGTGGTCTAAATTTCTATGAGTAGGTCCCTATTCATAGAGAGTATTGGCTTTGCCAGCTCCCACTCCTACCAAAAGTCACCGACGTGAAATTAAATGTGCAAAGTCTTTTCTTTTAACTCACATGGAGACCAAGCAAGATCCCAGGGCCATTTCTCTTTAACGCAAGCAATTATATATTTCCACCGGCCTCTGACATCCACAGGACCCAGGGCAGTTCAGTGTGGAAAATGAGCCTCATCGATCCTCATTTCTGCAATGCTGCCCACAAACTGTGGGATGGCATTACATTTTCCTACTGTTAACCAAAGCAAATGTTACAGAGACCCTGATCTATTTCACCACTTAAATGATCCACTGCTGCCCAAACAAACAGATTAGAGAAATGTTCATCAATTGTATTCAGCAGCAGCACCTAATCTTGCTACCAAGTCCAGTCGAATGGATTCTTATTCCCTCTGGCTGAGCAGCAGAATATCTTCCAAAGTTAGGAGTATTGCTATTCGGTACTGTTTTAATCTTATTCTATCCCACACTGAACAGGAAGTGCTTAAGGATAAGGTCCTCTGAGCTACACTTGCCAAGGAAATGTTTAATGATGGGACACAGGAAGTGTTAATTAGATTCATTTGATCTCATTGTGTTTCATATATCAGTGTTGGCTAGTAGAAATATAAGCTACAGGTGTAATTTTACATTTTCAGTAGCCACGTTAAAAAACATAAAAAGCAAAGAGGTGAAATTGATATTAACAATAATTTTATTTAACCCAGTGTATCTGAAGTATCAACATTTCAACATGACATGTAATCAATATCAAAATTGTTAAACGGATATTTTCCATTCTTTTTTCATACTGAGCCTTTGAAACCTCGCGCTTATTTTTCTCCCACAGCACATCCGAATTCAGATGAGCCGTATCAAGTATTCAAAAGCCACATGTGGCTAGTGGCTGCCCTGTTAGGCAATGCATGTATCTATTTATCTATACCTATGTTTGTATTGATGTCCTGCTCCACACTGTGAATCTAGCTGAAATGAGCTCTATCATCCATCTATCTATCTATGTCTTTATATCTCTATGTCTATCTGTCTGGCACCTTAAATATTAAATACTCTCTGTAACAAGAAAACATAAAAGTTTAAAGCATAAAATAATAGCTAACTAACATTTTTGTGGCAGGTAATAGTTTGCTAAGTAATACTCTGTTATACACATTTGTATTTGACTTGCAAATTAATACCATTGCTAAACTTTTTCTGCTGTATTGCAGCAATTCCTAAGATAAAAAGTGTGATATATCTGAAAAGAGAAAATTAAAGTTTATTTAGAGCTAAAATCAACAGTAGGTATTTCTACCTTCAAGTGGAGTTACATAATACATAATTTACATAATTAAAAGGTGAATAAATCTTTACACCAACCTTCCCCTTGGAAAGTCTTATAAAGAAGACAGAAAAATGCAATTCCAAATAGATGCCTCTTTGTTCAGCAGGGCATAGAAAGAAGTTATGGATCTCTACTTTGAACCCAGCTAAATCTGGAGGCTGGTGTTTAGAGGTGGGTGGCTTGCATTACATTTGAAAGTGTGTTTGTGGTTAGTTCCTTGGTTGGTTTCCTTGGCAGGTTTCTGGTTAGTTCCCTTGGTAGAAGCACCAGGAGGGTAAAAACTCATTTTGGCAAAAATACCCATGGAAAGTCTCAGAACCCGACCTCTTAGCCTGATTAACAAAAATAAGCTCTCTGACTACTTTTGCAAGAAATATTCATTTTGTTTCATTTTTTAAAAATCCTTAACTCATATGAGAACATCTGTTTACTACTTCCTGCTTATCTTTCTGTCTTTACCTTCATGTATCTTTCTGGCCTTACTTTTGAATCTTTTTCTTTAGTCAAAGAGAACTGTGGTACAAACAGGCTTCACCAGTGATTGTCCTCGTTGTTTAAATGCTAAATTAGCCCTGGCTAGGTCACTCAGTTGGTTAGAGCGACATCCATATTCAATCCCTGCTTAGGGTACATACAGGAAGCAATCAATGAATATATAAGTAAGTGGAACAACAAATACATGTTTTTCTCTCTTGCTTCTCTCTCCCCCTACCCCTCCATCTCTCTCTCCCTTTCTCCCTTTCTAAAATCAATAAATAAAAAACAAAAATAAAATACTAAAATTATAATCTCTGAACTCCTATGGTGTTTACTTGGTTTTGTTGTTTTAATGTCCAGCTATCCAACTTCAGGCAATTCTTCATTTAGACAGAAATAAAATATTTTCATAAAGCCCAGCAGTAAAAGTACAATTACTATTGCTTTGTAACTTTTTTGCTGAGGATGAGTCTGGGTTTTAGCAGTAGGGAAAACAGTTCATAAATGCCTCACCCATCCCTCTTACTTCACACCTTTCCTTTATTTTTAATTCTAGCCCTCTGTTATCACCGCCTTTACCTCTACTTTTAACGTGGTAATTATAGTGAAGCAATAGTTGGGGAAAAAAATAAAAGCTATTTGCTATTTCTCCAGGCTGGGTTCCTGTTTTTCACTAGCCCTATGATGACTTAGCAACTGTGAGGCAAGTCTTTAAACACAGGCAATGGTGGCAAACTCCAAAGAAAGAAGCAGGATTCAGAGTAATCTCGCTGGGTTTAACAGCACATTAGAGCTGATGGGCACCTGAGCCTTCCTCTTAGGTCCTTATCTTGGAAGGTGTGTTGGCAGGTAATATTTACTTTGGTTATTGATCCACCTCTTGAGAAACCACACTAATTAGAGCAAAAACATAGCTGTTGGTAAAGAAACACAAACTGTCCTTGTGGAATTCAAAGATAATTTAAGTTAAACTTTAAAGTGGAAGCCATACTTTCCAGGAATGTCACAAGGGGGAAATAAAAAGAATACTGGAACTCAATTTTTAAAAAATATATTTATTTTGCTATTACAGTTGTCCCAAATTTCTCCCTTTTGCCCCCCTTCCACCCAGTACCCCATTTCCTCCAGCAATGCCCCCCTTAATTCATACCCATGAGTCATGCATGTAAGTTCTTTGGCTTCTCCATTTCCTTTGTTCTTCTTAACATCCCCGTCTATTCTGTAACCACCGATGTGTACTTTCTTTGTTCCCTTTCACATCCAGACAATTCACCATTTAACTACTGCCTTCTGTCAGCTTCTCAAATCATATTAATACAAAGTTTTCTTTTCATTATTCCAAAATGCCTATGTTAATTCATTTATTTAAAGAATTACTCTTTTTAAATGATATGAATTGCAATATTACCAAACACATGCAAAAATATTTACACCCATACATATTTTTACACATATTTGAAGTACTAGATTTTGAAGAGTTAACACAAAAAATTTAAAATATGCCAATAGTTTACATAATTATTGCATATTAAATGATAGTATTTTAGATATATTATAGCAAGATTAAGCAGTTTTTTTCTTCTTTAATACTTATTTTACTCTGGAATGCTATTTTTGTGAAATATATCACAGAAATGGTGTATTGTAGAATTGACTTGTATGAAAGTTGTCCTAGAGACAGTGCCAAACCCATAGTAAAAAGTGAATTTGGTTTTTGAGTCAGATCCTTCTCTAAATTGGAACAAAATTAACTGTTATATTTAATAGTAAAGTGATATATCAGAATTATACAATTAATAAATATGAATATATTAAGTATACCAGCTTAAAAAATATTGACTGGTAAGTATCTGATCAAAAAGTTTGGAAACCACTCTTTTTAAAAGTTGACCTGCTAACTGGATTCATATGGTCATTCTTTACCATAAAAATTGTTAAGTTTTTACTAGATTAGGAAAATTGAAGGCTGGTCCAATAGAACACAAAATGCATCCAAATTCTCAAAGAGGTGAACAAGTTAATGGGAATAGCCTTTTAGGACTGTTATTTATTAATTTTCCACACACATATAACTGAGTTGTTTAAATCATTAGCAATTCTTTGGCATTTTATAAGTAAGTTAACATAAAACTTGGAGCAATATTTAAAGAAACGCATGCTCTTGCTGGTGTGTTTCAGTGGGTAAGTACCAGCCTATACGCCAAAAGTATACCAGTTCAGTTCCCAATCAGGGCACATGACTGGATTGTGGGTCAGGTCCCTGGTTGGGGACCTGTGAGAGGCAACTGATTGCTGTTTCTCTCACACATCAATGTTTTCCTCCCTCTCCTTCTTCCTCCCTTCCTCCTCTCTAAAAGTAAATAAATAAAATTTTTGGATAGAAGGAAGGAAGGAAGGAAGGAAGGAAGGAAGGAAGGAAGGAAGGAAGGAAGGAAGGAAGGAAGGAAGGAAGGAAGACATAAGTCTAGAGATGTTAAGCAATCTAATCTCACATCAAGTGTTAATCTTTGGCTCATTAAACTTTGCTTCTCTTTCTATACTCAGGAAAGTTTTACTTTCTCTCAGTTTCTAAGATTTTCAAATGCTCTAGACCTTTGCTTTCCTCACAGGTTTCTGAAAGGTGTTTTGTTACTGATGAAAGAAAGCTGTTATAGTTTCTTCCACCTCTATATCAGATAGTAGCTGTCCATGGCATAACTTGGAAGAGCTAAGTCACTAAGTCACTCATGAGCTACAGCAGTGCTATGCTACTAATCTCTTGACAGGGAAACATCTGTCCACCTTGGTAAGAAATAGATTCCTTGACTTTTCTTCTTCAAGATCCAGAAACTAGAAAAAATAAGTGGCTCAAATCACACTATATCATGAAAAACTAATATAATTTATGATCAAATTTTATCTTTGAGAAAAGAATCTTAAGCTACCAAAAAAGTATTTTTGTTTTTATGAAAGAAAATCATATATGTGGTAATACAAATTAGTATACAAGGGCTTAAAATGACACATTGGTTTGATTGTTTTTAAGTTTTGTAATGATAATTACATCATTACAAAGAATACACTACGTATATTCATTTAACATGATGTTCTCCATGGTCCATTAGGTTTCTAAGACCTATCCCTGTTGATACATGAAGCTGCTGTTCATTCTTTCACTGTTGAATAGTATTTCGTTGTGTTAATATATTACACAACAATTTCTTTAGCTATTGTCTTTGTCAATGGATATTTTGATGGTTTATAAGATACTTGTTTTGGGTTTTTTTTCCTCTTTTTTTTTTTAATTTTATTGTTGTTGTATTACATGATACTTGGGTTTTTTTGCTATTAATATTAATGCTACCATGAACACTCCAACTTTTGTTTACATGTGTAATGTTTCCTTAGGCAGTTGCTTCCAAACCTTTTGGCTCACAACCCACAATAATGTATAGTTTACATTTGAACACAGATTACATACATGGGCACACATGCAAATAAAACTAAAACAAGTTCACACAAAGTTTTTATCCTTACTACTTAGAAGGCATTCTAATGTTTTCTCTTATAGTCTATGTTTTATAACTATATGTATCATTTTATAACCTATTTTGTTCTTGTTAATTTTTAAAATGCTATAAAGTTATTGAACTTAAGATTGACAGTTTAAAAATACAGCACCAGGTTATATACCTGGTTAAAAAAAAAGTGCTCAGTTTTAAAATAATGTACTTCTTCAACTTTATGAGATAATAATCATTTTCAAAATATGATTGAATCAAACCAAATTTTAACTACTACCATAAGACAATTCACCCTGTTCCATATTTTGGAGACACTTGGTATAATAAGATGTTTTTCTTACCAATAAAAATCCCATAAAATATTACCTCATTTTAATTTTCAATCTCTTGACAATGAGAAGTTGAACATTATTTTATCTTTTCACTTTTGAAGTGCTATTTGGATTTTTAGTGATTTCTAATAGTGTTGCTTTACATATGGTTTTGTACAGAAGTTTAAAGTACACTTGGACCCTGGCTGGTGGCACAGTGGATAAGGTGCCAGCCTGCAAACCCAGGGCTTGCTGGTTCAATTCCTAGCCAGGGCATGTAACCAGCTTGCAAGCCAGGTCTCCAGCCAGGTCCATAGCTGGAGGCAGGTGAAAGGCAACCATACATTGATGTCTCTCTCCCTCTCTGCCTCTCTCCCTTCCCCTCTCTGAAAATAATAAATAAAATCTTTTTAATAAATAAATAAATAAAAATAAAGTACACTTGGTACTAATTTTATCCTAATTATATACATGCCCAATGTTTGTTTATTTTTTTCTCAGTTTGGGTTTGCTTTTCACATTCTTTTTTTTTTTTTTTTTTTTGGCATCATTTTCTTTTTAGATTTTATTATTTTTAGAGAGGGGAAGGGAGAGAGGCAGAGAGGGAGAGAGGGAGAGAGACATCAATGTATAGTTGCCTTTCACCTGCCTCCAGTCACCTGGCTGGACAGCTGGCTTGCAACCTGGTTATGTGCCCTGGCTGGGAATTGAACCAGCGAACTTTGGGTTCACAGGCCAGCATCTTATCCACTGTGCCACCAGCCAGGGCTTGGTGGCACTTTTTTTTAAAGATTTTATTTATTATTTTTAAAGAGAGGGGAAGGGAGAGAGGCAGAGAGGGAGAGAGACATCAATGTATGGTTGCCTTTCACCTGCCTCCAGCTACAGAGCTGGCTAGAAACCTGGCTTTCAACCTGGTTATGTGCCCTGGCTGGGAATCAAACCAGTGACCTTTGGGTTCACAGGCCAGCACCTTTTCCACTGCACCACTAGCCAGGGTTTACAGTCTTTATTTGTCTTTTAACCCAAAAAGAAAATAGTATATGAATTCTTACAGAAAGGAAAACCAAGGCTCTTAATTCCTTGTTCAATGTCACACAACCAGGCATTAAAATATTCAAACATTAACTGTTCTGATCTTGGAAGCACCAAGGATGCTGCTTCTCTATTACTGGCATGACGTTTTGTTCCCTGCTTAATTTTAATCTCAGCTTGCTTCATGTTTAATTATCTTTCTTTCCCTTTGTTTAATTTTCATTGTATCCTTTTTTATTTTTATAATTTATCAAATGCCTTAGTATATATTAACTACACTAATTTTTTTTCTGTTCCTCAAATCTTGTTTTATTCAAATATTTTGTTTGTTCTAGTTATTGTTATGAGTGCTACCAAATATCCTGATCTTTGATTATTTGTTCATATTCATGGCTGAAGACCTAAGCATTTATTTGGGTTCCCCTACACTGTTCTGGGTGTAAGTCTGTATCTACCTGGATCTCTCCTACAAGGGGAGATTCTCACTTGGATCTGTGTATTGGGTGGGGTGAGATTTAATTATGAATAAACTTCACTTCAGGGTGAACAGGCATGGCATTCTCTGTCAGGCTTCAAAATCCAGCTTTTATATTTATGTGTGTCTGTACATTGTATGTTAGTGCATGTTGTGTATCTGAGTGCATGTTGTACGTGATGTGTATGTGTGTGCATCAGGGTGAGCAGAGAGCGGAGGATGGCACTACTTGCTCTACCTCGTATTCTCAGTGCACTAAATCAGTGACCTCTTTGAAGTTCTATTGAGCAGGTTGTTCTCACTTTTCTTGTAGCTTTCTTAGTAGATGCCACTACTCCTATACCTAATTCGTCTTCAACCCAGACCTTGACAGTTACTGTCTTCCAGAAAATTGCAGGCATTTTTTACTCCTGTGTCATTTTCCTTTCTTCTTCCATGGTTTTACTTACTTATAATATCTTTTATTTTTATGTTAGTTTTAACTCAACAAAACATGAAGCAAATGCATGAACTAGGTGATACATGAATCATTAGCTTTACCTTTTCTTTATCAGTGATAAAGTAGTACACAGCGTGTGAGCTTGAAATGTAGGAAAGGAAGGAATGGGAAGTAATATAGTGGGAAATGTCTTTATTCATTCATCAAACACTGAACATCTTGTAGAATCCAGTTAAGAAGAAGAGGCATAATAGAATGAGAACCAGGAGAAGCCATGTCAGATTTGTCAAGGTAAGGGATAAATTTTGGGAATTGCTAGTGGTTAAAAGTATCTTTGCTGAGAAGTATATAAACAAGATAAAAACCCTAAAACGGTGCAGCCTAATGTATTCAAGGGTTGCATCAAGCTGTATGGGTTCAATCTAGTCCACATTTACATCCTCTACCTCAACTCTATCAAATTAAACACAACCTTTCTCAATACAATGCCATATATTGAACATATTTCTCTATAACCATATCTAAACACTCCAAATTGCCCATATTTTACTTTTTTAGTTGCACTTCTGTTAAAATAGTGTAACTCTAAAATATTTCGGTAACTCATAAATTCAATAATTCAATAACAAACGGCAGTTTGGGCACTGATTTCACCGTACAAAAAAAGTGAATGAGCGCTGGCCTCTTCCAAAAAAGATTTCATAATGATAGAGAGAAAATATTTGTGGTCCTTTCTACATTTCACATTATACTTTCAGGACATTTGCATGCCTTTTGCTGATCTCTGAACCTCAACACTTTCCAGGTGCAAAATAATAAAGAAGTTACACATATGCTGTTAAAACTTCCACCAAACTGGACATAATGGAATATAATTTTCTTCTAAGTCTCAATTATAAATCCCTAAAGTATCCCCAATAATCAGCTCAAGCTAAGATAAGGAAAGGCTAAGAACAGTTATCTCATAAATTTGAACTTCAAAGAGTTATCCTAAACCCTTTCACTATGACAGAAGTAGCCAAGCAAAGGTCAAGCTCTCATTAAAGCTTATCTAAAGCCAGAGTTATATGTTATGGCTTATTGCCTCAAGTACCAATTAACAGAATTAAAGAAATGAAGAACCAATGATTCAAACCCTTGCAGACAAACTCTCATACTTCAGCAGAAAGCTTAAATATTGTCGTTTTAGTCATGTCGTGTTTTATTAGGCACTTAACTCTGTAGGTTTTATCAATAGATATATAACCTTCATTTTTAACAAAATGCAGAGGAGATTTGGGGAACGATAATTCAAAAGCTAATAAAGTAAAATCTTTGATGTATTTTCTAACTAGTGACTTCGACGTGGGCATCAATTATTAATGAAGTTGAAATGTCTAATAATAGGGGCCCGGAAAGAGGCTGTTAACTATCACCATGATATCAAGGGTGATTGTCTTCTTAGGAGGCATCCAAAAAACAATAAAAAGCATAATTGCATGCAACAACATTAACAAATTTTGTCTACAAGGCTGTCAATGGTGGAGGAAGGCAAAAAAGAAGATGGTTATAACCAGGAAGGTGAATACAGAGGCATCCTGTCCTTGTTTCATTACTGTTATTTTTTGTAACCTGGAAGTACAGTCAAACTTCAGTTCTTAAATGTGTTGGTTCTTGAATAACTTGTTTATTGGCTGAGTTGTTCACTAAAAAAAGTCTCAGTTATCTAATAAAACTTGATGCTCTTGATTGTCTTCATTCTCTACCAGACAACCCTTTCACACTGCTAACTGTAGGATTAGTCACACATCTCCCAGACGACAAAGCAGATTTCATTTTCAAACAAATCAATTCTTGAACAGTTTTCTAGAATGAATTAAATTCAAGAACCAAGGTTCCATTGTTCCCACCCACTTGTAGCTAAAGGCTAACCCAGAATTAGTAATGATCTCCTTCAAACACTTGGAGATGCATTTTACAGTCTCATGATGTATATCATGCGTATATCAGTCTCATGATCAGCATAAACTCCGTATTACCAAGGGCTCGAACCAGTAAGTACCCTCCAGTAGGCTGAATTCCTTATGCCTTCATTCCCACAGACCCCTAAACTCTGCATCTACTGTCAATGGTCACATTTGCAGCTAAATGTGATAAATTTCTGCCTCTAGGAAATGAAAGATATCCCTCCAAATATTTAGTCTGCAGATGATGTGGGGGGTCAGATTTGAAGAAAAACTTCCACCCTGGCTGGTAGCACAGTGGATAAGGTGCTGGCCTGCAAACCCAAAGGTTGCAGGTTCGATTTCCTAGCCAGGGCACATAACCAGGTTGCAAACCAGGTCTCTAGTCAGGTCTGTAGCTGGAGGCAGGTGAAACGCAACCATACATTGATGTCTCTCTTCCTCTCTGCCTCTCTCCCTTCCCCTCTTTCTAAAAATAATGAAATAAAATCTTTTAAAAAATAAAGAAAGAAAATAAAGAAAAACTTCCTGTGAACAGCAAAGAAGCATGAATGCAGGAAGAAAACGATCCTTGGTAAACTGAGTCTCCTTAAGATGTGCATAGATGAAGATGGTTCTTACCTCATTACTGTCATTTAAGGGACAGCTGAAGCTGTAAACCTCTTAGTACATTTTGTGTCTGAGCCAGCATTGCACCCCTCCCCCCTTTTTTTTTTTTTTTTGAAATCCAGCTTTGTAAAGACCTTTGCATTGGCACTAGCTTAAAATCTAATGTACATTGTTTTAATAAGGAATACATAGTTAGGAGTTGACGTCTTCTGTCTACTGCTTTACACAAAAGAAATATTTTGTCATGACAATTTGCTTCTCTGTGACTATACTACTCAGCAGCTTCTTACTCTTAAGTCTTTCCTATTCCATCGTGCTTTTTGCAGGCAAGTAAAATGGACTCATCCTGGCTACAGAGATAGATAAGGTTACCTCCAAAATATGTCTTTTTGTAAGAATTAACAAACTTATTTCCTCAGTGTTCAGATGGCATATTTTGCCTGAACACATAGGGGTGCACCCTAAATGTGATGGATTTTATGTACTCTGTAAAAAGCCAGAATGATATATGTAAAATCAGTTTACCCCTAAATTCTCTGAGAACATTAAGTCTCTTTCCTTTGAAACGGAATGGCTGACTTGTGCTGACTCACTGCTTCTGTCAGGAGTTGCATGAATGAAACAGCACTGTGCTTAAACAGATGGTGTAAATGGAAATGATATCAGGAACTTCACACTGGTATCTAGAAATTCGGGATCCAAGCTCTGCCTTTGACACATCAATTCTAGGCCCAATAATCTTTCTTTTTTTTCCACCTGCAAAGTAGGGCTAATAGAGCCCACCAACATAACAGAAATAATATTAGAATTAAGTGAAAATTTTTAAAAAGGTAAAAAATGAAACTGATGATGATGATGATTCTACTGAGTCCTGCCTGGACAGAGCACTGTTTAACCAGGTTTTATTGCTATTGTTTCTGTCATTGTTGTTTCCACCTTAATTTTCATGATAGAAAAAAATAAATTTCAGGGCAAAGATGAATAAATTTGATAGAGTTACCTAAAAACTAAAAATGCGCTCACCCATGCTTCCTCTCACTTTGGAGCTACATGAATTTCCAGGATTTTATAATAATCTCCTTTCTAATTTCTAAGGTAAAAATCCTGCCCTCTAACCACAACTTTCTCTACTTCATACTCATTCTCATTTTCACTGTCACAAAACTTACTGCTGAGCCTCTTTAAAATCCCTCAGTTCTTGGGTTCCAAAATATGCTATCTCTTAGCACAGTGCTCCGGATTCACCAGCCTCTGTATCTCTAAATGCACTTACTCCTTTGGCTTGCCATTATTCTCTCACCTCGTCTCTCTTCCTAGAAGAAATCCAAGTCCATTTTTTTTCTTATTCCCATTACCAAGTACCGCTGAAGAAATTGCTGAGCAGTGCTGAGACTGTGTTACACATTTAAGATTCTCTGGACTCATCTATGTCTTAAAGTTGCCTGAGAGTAATCCTCTTATTCATTTCTATCAGCCACCACATACATTTAGTACAGATGTTATTTAAGATTTTTATCCTTCTCTTGATCTCTCTGATCAACACCAACCCACTGCCTTGAGCAAATAATAGAGCTTTTTATTACATTGTGAAAATGGAGGAACCTAGTAGAAACATTCTCCAACATCCTTGCATCTTACTTTCAGTAAAGGGTCTCAAATTCTTTAGTCCTGTTTAAGAGGTAAAGAAACTATTCTTTTGAGGGATAGGCCTTTCAGCCATGCTCAATATGATAATCCTTTCTTCACTCCCTAGTTCCTTAGTCTTCAAGTTTTCTTGTTCTTCTGTCTGTATTTTCTTTCTTTTCACTGCCTCCCTCTTCTCAGCCAAAATACTTGTCCAAATAAATGTTAGTGCAAACTTGTTTTCCATCAAGTTGCTGAACCTTGACTTGTCTTCCTCATTTACATCCTGAGAGAATGTGTAGTAAGTGGAAATTTTGGGTGGTCTGTAGAGAGAATTTCACTTTAAATGTGGCTTCATTACCCATCTGTCTCTTTTAATTCTTTCAGGGCTTGCTCATTCTTTCCCGTAATTTCAATTATATATATATATATATATATATATATATATATATATATATATATACACACACACATACACACAGTCTTGCTAGAGTTAATATCAATTATAATTTCCTACATAATTCCTTCACCTGGATTGCTGTAAGAATGTCAAATTCACATTGTCCAAGAGTAAAATTTCAGAGGATCTCACTTATCTGTACTTCTTCAATACCCTTTTTTTAAACATTGTTCTAAATTAGGCCTCCTTTTTCCATCTGAACCCCTTAATTGCTGAACTCATAAAGGTTCTTCAAGATCCAACTCTAGTGTCACTTCTTCATTAATCTATCAATTCATTATTATTATCATCAATAACTCAATAATTCACCTGCTATATTGAATTCCTAAAATGGAATATAAACTGTTACTAAACACTGGAAATACTATAGTGAGTGAAATTGATATACTTCCCTGGTCTTAAGGAGTTCTGTTGAAGTCTACCTTGACTTTCCTATTATGAATAGACCCTTCCCTCTTGGAATTTTTCAGGAAGTGTTAGATATTTCCATATTACAGCAATGATTACATTTTTAAAACTTCACAGTTATATATATATTTCCATACATCAGCTGGGTTCCTTGAAAACAAGAACTGGTTTTATGTAGATGTGTCTGAATAGCTGTGTTGTTATTACTGCTATTTTTCCCCTAGTACATGAATTATGTGAATTACTTCTTTAATGTTCTTTGTTGCCTGGAAAAAGTAAATGTGGGGCCTGGGAACCAAAATATAATCATGATCCCAATGTTTAAGAGAACTTGCTCTAACTAGTTGTATTGTAATAGGTTGGTTCTCCTGAAAAGAATGAACATTCTCAGAATTTGATGTCTGTTTCATAATTCTGCTTAATACATAAGGGCTGGTTAACAGGATAATAAACTAGTCAAATAAGTTTCTTCATTTTAAGATTATTAAATTACAAATTTGGGGTCAAATATTATATCAAATTTTATATAATTGATTAACCCACTATCTTAAAGTTTTCTTATTATTTTTACTTTTCCTTTGGGTACAATCTGAGAAAAAAACAGAACTACATTTAGTTTAACTCTAGAGTACCATTAAAAGAATTAGCTTTGGTCTATGGAGATACAACAATCCAGAAATTGCCAAAGAACTCAATATTAAAGAGAAAGGTCTTACTGGGGGTATATGGTACATTGTAATTTGAAAAGAAGAGGCAGAAA
This sequence comes from Noctilio leporinus, assembly GCA_004026585.1. Lineage (NCBI taxonomy): Eukaryota > Metazoa > Chordata > Mammalia > Chiroptera > Noctilionidae > Noctilio > Noctilio leporinus. The sequence goes on from PVIW01000147.1 coordinate 676,566, forward strand.
CAAAGACAATGTAAGATGATATCAGTGATAGTTCTTAGAAGAAAATGTCAATAAAATGCACCTATTATACTGAAAAATGTTCTCCCATCTGTAACTTAAATTTTATATCTGTATACGGTTATAACAGCTCACTCATCCAATTACCAATATTATCTTACTATAATACTTAGTGATAGTTATTAAAATATTTATTAAATTTTAATGATTTTAATCATTCTTCTCTGCTTTCTACTTTTTCTATGAGAAGAAAATAAAGCATTACAACATCTTTGTAGAAACTTCTGTCAAATTGCTGATCCCTAAATCATATTTTTCACATTAAAATATAGTAAAATTTTACATTGTTAAATTATTAAAAGCTTGAATTATAGCTACCACTTCTAAATTAAATGGATATCCGTGTTTTGCAATCAAATGATTGCATGAAATAGAAAATATATAACTATATACCTGTTTATATGATTACAATGGCACATATTTAATAGTCTGTGTAGAAGAAAATAGAAAAGGGATTTTAAAATAGGATGCTTTATCTTATTAAAAATCTTTTATTAGATTTGTCTCTTTTATTTTAATATTTAATCCCCCAAATCACAGTAAGACAGAATTTGAATGGGAGATGTGTAACTCTAGGCAGTAGCTTCTTGCCACTTAAATAGACTGTATTACACCTAATGAATCTGCCCCAGCTTTCTTTGTTGAATCCCAAATTTAGAACTGTTTTTTTTTTCTGTCTACATAAAAAAAAAGGAGAAAAAAATTTTAAAAAGGAAAAAAGAGAAGAAATGAGAGAGGAAGCGGGAAGGAAAGAAGGAAGCCAAATATCTCTTCTAGATAGTGATCCTCCAACAATTGAGTCTCTTAAATCTGTTTCTTTCCTTTTCTTTACCTTCTCTTTATGTTCTAAGTCTCTTCATATTCTCTTTATTGCAACAGTCTAATTGTACAATGCTTATAACTGAACAAAAGATTAGAGGAGTAAAACTATCTTCTTAAACCTTTATTTTTCTTTATTATCTCTTCTTTTAATTTTTTGTTGTTATTTTGTTTTAATGTTGGATTCCTCAAGGTTCTCCCCTTAGTCACTTTTATTCTCATAATAGTTTCTTACTTTCCCTTACCTGGAACACCACCCATTCTCATGATAACAATTGTGCTGATAACTCCAAAATTTACATCCTATCTCCCTTCTCCTCAAAACATTGACTTTAGGTCATTTGACACCTCAGACACTAAAGGCAAAATGAGTAAGTTGTATATCTTTCCAAGTTTTTTCTCTTCCTTTGGTTCTAGTTTCTCACAGTGCACATGTAATCAACATATTAAGCTTTTACTTTTCAATGGCTAATAGCTTCCATCTCTGGGCCATATTTGACATTCTTACTTCTTATCCTCAGTCTATCATTTGAAAGCTTCTCACTGGTGTCCATGCCTCCACTAAAAATTTCAACCTGCTTGAATCAATCTTCTAAAGCTGTTGTTATAATATTACAGCCTTCTTCAAAATAGATTTTCCAATTTACAGTAAGGTTAGCATAAATTATTTCCATAAAAGTAGCCACAAACTATAGCACCAACATTTTTTAGACTACATTATAAGCATACAGGTAATAATGGTAATAATAATACCATTTATTACCTGCCATTTATTTAATTCCAGGCACAGTATCAGTATATTTTATATATAATATATCAGTTAAATCTTTACAATAAACTGGTCATCTAGATTTTGAGGCTTGGAGAAGCGATGAAATGTTCCATAGTTGAATGAAAGTGACAGGATGTGAACCAAGACCCATAACCGTTGTTTTTCCTAATGTCACGTTGTCTCTCTAAATGTGTAACCAGTAGGTATACTGCATTCTAATTCAGATAGCACTGATATTCATCTACTATACAACACATGCTCAATTTTTCATAACTATCTTATTATCCTCTACATGTGTTCTATAATTCAGTCGTCTAGAATACACTGTAAGTTTTAATAACTTGGTCCTTCACTTATGATTCTCTCCCTTACTAAAAATCTGACCACCTTTTCAGGCTTAATGCAAATATCAATTCTCATAAAGTCTTCTAAATTGAAACTAGCTGAATTTTATGACTTTTTCTTTGGCTATCCATTGCACAATATTTGTACCTCTGTTATCTAATACAATCTATTTTACTTTTTAATATTTTACTTGTTCCATGCCAGGCAGAGATTTTATCTTTTTCATTTTTCTAGCCTAGCCAAATATTCTTTGATATCTTATGTGGTCAACAAATGCCTATTAAACAAATATTTAAAAATTATATTTGCAATTAAGTAAACTCTAGGAAAGGCAGCTTTAAAATAGGAACAGTAGGTAACTTTTCATTATTCAACATAGAATGAAGGTTCATGAAGCCCAAATGGAGTATTCTAGACATCTGAGATTTCTTTTAGAAAGCAACCATAATCCTATATGCTGTGACCTAATAGCGTGTCATATCTATTCACTAATTTACTTCCTTGGAGTCAAGGGAGACCAAGATGAATCATTGGTATCTTTCTTCTTCCTTCTCTTCTCCTTGGCCTTGAAAATTCTAAAGTAACCAAGTGCTGAATGGCCCACAACAATGGCACATTTTACTAAGTCTGTTATTGGGAAACACACTGCCTGTGTCCAGTAGTTCACATTCTTTTGGAATCCATACATTTTAATGGCCATAAGAAATCAGCAATATTTTAAAAATATTAGCTACCTAGACCCAGTTTGCATTTACTATGCATGATATAGACATTATTCCAAAAAATAACAGCAATTTGAGAAAAAATAACTATGATAGATCAAAATGTCAAAATGTATCAATAAATCAAACATACCATATTTTGCTTAAATATCTTTTTTTTTAAGGGAATATTTTATTTTATTATTATTTTTAATTGATTTATTTTTGCTGTATAGCATTTGTCCCCCTTTTTGTTTATTTATTTATTTTTTGTTGTTTCTAAGACTAAGGTTGAAACACAGGGTTTACATTAATACACTTTTTCCTTTAGGAAAAAATGTTTAGAAATAGAAAGTTATACAATAAGTCAAAGGCACCTTTCTATCTAAATGACACAATTGTACCAGCAAATCTTATCATATATGAACACATTTTTTCACCACATTTAACTCATTTTTGTTCATTATTTTATTAGCTTGGGGAATAGCCTAAAATCTTTCCTTTCAATAGGAATTAAGAGGGCAATTTTAAAACAAAATAATGGAGTTCCTGCCCTTTCTTTTCTCCCATGGGAAGAAAACTATACCAAAACCTGCTGCCCTGAAAATACTGCCATGGAGAGCTGGCCATTCAAAGGTCACAGCTGCAGGCGTTACCTTTGGCCACGGTAATGCTTCTTTCTGTTCCTGTTTCCTACGTTCAATGTCCTTTTGAACGGGGCTGGTAAATGAGCATGGACAGGCAGTGTCCTGGTCTGGGGCCTGTGCCGGCAGGGCCATTAAACAAATGACAAAGAAAGCAGAAAACAGTCCTCCTTAGCATAAATATCCCATGATTGATGATAGTCCTCTTTATTTATTCCTACCCAGAGTGTTTGCAAGTCTATTCAGAGTCAAATACCGGCTTTCATATAAATCCCCGGGAAAACATTTCATATTTCACACAATGGTTAAGTCAGCTCTCTGAAGTATATCTTCTCTCTTGTGCATAAAGCACTCCCAGCATTATCCTTTGCTTATTGCTTGATTTTAGCTGTTAAGCCATTCTCTTCCCCTTCCCTTTTATTTTCTAAATAATTTGATAGACTGCATAAGTAACATGTTTCAGTAATAATACTATAAAGATCGAGACGTATCTGTTCTGAATTCAGTGACAAAATATGACTTTTGTAGGGAAATCAAAGGTATTAAAATTATAATGACTGGGCAGCAGCTTGTTAGGCGCGGGGCATTTTACTGTCTCCCCCCAAAAAGAGAGCCTGTCTGAAAGCAGCAGTCAACACGGTGTGGGGGTCTGCCTGCCTCCGGTGTGGGATCAGCCTGTTCCTGTTCCCCCTCTTCCCTAATTCCCAGCACATCCAGTGGATTACATCCTGTTTATGCATCTTGCAGCCTCCCTGAGCCCTGTTTCTTTACAGTGCTTAATCCTGCTGCTAAAAGGAAAGTAGGCCCTGCCAATCCTCTTTGGCTGCCAAAGCTGCCGCCTCTGAATGAACACATCCTGCTTCCAGAAGTCAAGCTGATCCCCGAGATCCCTGAATCCAACCGGAGTTCAAAAGAATTCTGTGTGCCTCAGAGGGCAAAAATTGCTATTCGTTTAGGCTTTAGGGATGAACCGGAGCTTCCGTCACCTAAGAGCTGATGCTATCCTGCCTCCTGGGTTTTGCTGCTGCTGCTGCTGAACCAGCTCAAACTGCAAATGAGCCTGAAGGCCGCCATCTACCTTGGACTCTGGATCTGCCCCTGGAGGACAAGCCTCAGCTCAGACACAAGAATGAGGCTATTGAATTTCCTTCTGCCGCTGGAAGGGGACTGTAAATGCTAAAGTTAAACTGTTGAAAGGACTGTGTCCAGGGACTTGCCAATGTCATTCCAACATAACCCAGTTTTACCCTGTGATCATAATGAATAGTTTTAGGCATTTAGTTTAGGCATGATGTTTGGCAAAAACATCTTTAGAATACATTCTCACAATGGTATGGTATATTTTATGACATTTCCCATAAAAGGAATTAAAGATGTTAAAAAATGAATGATTTCACAACAGCCACAAGAGATAGGTGACAAATATTCTTCAACATAAATAATTAACAACTCTGAGCAAATTCAGAAGTGAAATTAGATTGTTATAAAGTTTATAAAGCTGTTTATTTGAACAATTATACAGCATTCTAGGGCTAAAGACCAAAGTGAATGCAGCACATTTGCTGTGTTCCACTAAAAAATATCTTAGATTTGAAGGCTCCATTTAAATTATTTAACATAGATTTTGGTACATCAAAAAGTTGTGAGGAGCATCTACTCTGAGCTTAGTATTCATCGTGCTTTGGATACAATTTGATAAAGATTTCTAGAAATAGATTCTCAGTGACTTCATGTTTTCATTATAGTAAAAGTATATTGGTATAATGGTTTCATGATAGATAATATATGTCAGGAGTTGACTATATTTCTTCTGAGAATCTGAGATATATAGATTATTTTATGGTATAAATATGTGACTTATTGCATTAAAAAATTTAAAAAGGATCATTAACCAGGATTTTATCACATATATTAAAAAGTTTAAAGTAGAGATTGATATTGTTCCCCTTCCACATTGTGTAATTTTGGAGACTAGTAAATGCTTGCGTATTAGAAGAAGCAATACAAACAAATTAATCATTTGTTCCAGTTCTCACAGTTTTCCATTCCCTCCCCTCCAGCTCTCTAGAATTTGAGCAGCACTGGGTGGAAATACAGCTCAACTTTCCTTCATTCTATGTCAACTGAGGAAGCTTGAAAACAGGGATTAGAATCATCTGAAACCTTGTTCACTCACGTTTATGGTGCTTGTTGATGCCTATTCACAATAATCGTGGTTAGGCTGTTGGTTACTTCCTCAAAAAGCATGATGGCCAGGTTCTAATGATGAGTGTCCTGAGGATGAGAGAACCGTGTAGAATACATGTCACCTTTTAATGGAAGTCATGCAAATCAAGTCTAGCAATTCTGTTTGTCAAGGCAATGACAAAGGCCCAAGTTCAAAGTGAAGGTGTCTTCACTTAATGGAGAACTGCAAAGTTCTACAACAGCATGTGGTAACAAAGAAAGTTGTGACCATTTTTTGGAAAATGCCAAAAAAGAATGTCTTTAGTTGACTGATCTTAAGTACAAAATAAATAGATTAATTACTTGTATTAGGTCTTTATTGTTTAATGATAAATATACTTTTGCATTTTATTTTCTAATTCCTGTTAGTAGTAACCAAGTAAAACATAAAACAACAAATAAACAAAAGCCATGGATATTCTGTAACCCAGCTTGTTTTCTAGCACTTGGTTTCTTGTAGTTTCTGTACTGCAAGTGTTTTTTGTTTGTTTGTTTGTTTTCTCATCTGTGGTTTATTTTAGATTATTGTATTACACTAAAAAATGGATAAAGATTAAAATCATAGCATGGATATTAAAATGTATATAGGTTATGTAAGACATTTCTGACCTCAGTCATAAATATTGGGTTCATAAAAATAACTTTGAATAACAGATTTTTAACTCCTACACAGGGCTGGTGGTGGTGGTGATAGTAAATGTGGATTGGTGAGTAACACGGATAATATTTTTCTTAATGAAGAAATTTGATTTCTTCCTCTCAAACAGAATCATTTGCAAACTTAGAATACACTTAAAGAATATCAACTAAATCATAGCTGGTATTTTTGGAGATCAGGTGGGTCTGCAATGACTGCCTGCAGATGGACCTGAGCAGCATTAGATGTCACCAATATTTTTACTATGACCTCTATTTAAACATCTATTTAAATGACTTCAATTTTTTCCTGCTCATATGCTGTTTTACCTAAGCCACCATAGGCTATTGTTTATTACATAAGGAACAGTGACTTTAGAAAATAATTTAATGAGGTAATAATTCTTTTAAATTGATTTTTAGAGAGAGAAAGATTTTGTTGTTCTGCCTATTTATGCATTTATTGTTTGGTTCTTGTATGTGCCTTGAATGGAGACTGAACCTGCAACCTTGGCTTATTGGGGTGACACTCCAATCAACTAGGCTACCGGGCCAGGGTAATCACAAATTGGTTGAAGTCCAAATTCTTCTATGGCACATCAAGTTGTTTATTTCATGAAAAACAGAGAGAAAAGGAGCTATGATTATGTCCATCTTTTATAAGATTCAAGACTCTTTGTATTTACTGAGTTATTTGAGGAGTGTTTCTATAAAACTAAAAATTTCTTATTTTTCACTGAGAAATAACTAAATATATAAAAATTATTTAAAAATATTAGAATTCTAAAAAATAAGATCTTGAAATCAGTATATATTTTATTTTGTACAAGTAATTAAATTTCAATTTACATTTAATTCCCAAATTAAACCTGAGATTAAATGCAATTTTTAGTGCCTATGTTTATGAATCAGACTTTTTCTTACAATTATTAAATAAATAAAGCAATTTGTATGGGCAAAAGTAAGTTATCTTTACATATTTATTATTAAAGATACATAAAACTGTGCTTTCCTAAAAGTATCACATATGTAAATTAGATTTTTTTAACTTTTAAAAGTAGTACACAGAATATCTGTAGTGCTAAAGAACTTTCAAAATAATATTTGAAAACTATGCAAACAAGAAAAAAATTTCCTTCTCTGTCAGTTCAAATTTAAAAGGTCAGCCTTCTCAGGTTAAATTTGCCTAAGAATTTTGGAAAGTTGTCACGTTTGACAATCATTTCACATCAAAGGCTATTCCCTAGTAGACATATGAAGATGTCTGTTTAATTTTGTTTTAGTTGGTACAACACTTGGAAGGCACTGTTGGTATTTTGTTGGGACAGGCTTTACATGCCTGGACATGTTAGTTATCCTCCAAGAAGGAAGGTCCTTCGGAACAAAGCATTATTCTAGATTCCATCTGACTTCTTAAGTGCTCCCCAGGTAAACCGCCATTCATAACTGGTGTCTGTTTACACCTAACTGAGCCTGACCTAACTAATAGATTGCTACATCTGAGTACAGAGGAGTTCTGCCTAGTTTTAATTATATTTTCCATGTATATTTACTACCATGTATGTGAAAAAAAAAAAAAAAAATGGGCACCTGGGGAAAGGAGGAGGAAAACGCAGGCATGAGATAGAGGGAGGGAATGTGCACACACTGTCTTTTTTTTCTCCAGAGTTTCTAGGTTTTCTAAAGGCAGGAATTTCAGGGGAGGTTGCAGGAGAGGATCTCAATAGAATATTCATCAGCTTTCCGGGCATGTCCTTTCAGGGTCCTGGTCTCTGCTGATTGATCATTCCTTAGTCATTGTTGTCTGGGCCTGAAGTCAGCCACTGTGTGCCTCTGTTTTGCTGCTTTTCTGGGTCTGGAACAAGACTGGGGCCTAGGTGCCACCTCTCATTCACCAAAATCTCTGTCTCTGTCATCAACAGACCTGACGCTTTGTTCTTAAGACTATTTGACGTTGATCAGAGCTACATTATCCTGTGGATTTACTGCGTAAGGGAGCCATCGTGAAAGGGAGGAGGAGGCGGCTGGTGAGTCAGGATGCTGGATGAGGCAGGTTCAATCGGCTTTCTCAGTTTCCCCATCCCACTTGCCAAGGAAGTTTTCTGACTTCCTACTATCCTCCCTCAATTACACCTTCTAATGCCATCATCGCCAAGCATTTATTTCACACCCCTTTAATCCTTCTTCATTAATGCTGGGGGAAGTGTATATTTTCCTAATTATGTATATAGGTGGGTTATATTCCCTCCAACTTTCATTTCATGTTTGGAAAATGGACATGAATAGAACATTTGTGGTAAGAGAAGGCATTGGGTGTAATCCAAGTTCAAAGCCGTTGCTCTCACAATATCACCCTAAACCCATTTAAGAATCAATTTCAGGCCTACGTACTCGTAAGCCTCAGAATAGCCCAACATTCTCTGTAGAGTTCAAGGTCCAGAAGACCTTTGGTAAAGCCAAACTTTTTATGCAAAGTGTTGTAAACACAATGCTTATAGGGCCAGGTAGTTGATATAAATGAAGCCAGTCATGATATAAAACAGTAAGGAATGAAGTGGATAATGGCAAATTTAATACAGTATATTTTACTTAGAGAAGGCAGGAACTACTAGTCCCCGCTACCATTGCCTTGGAACAATAAGAATTCTGTGTTGCCATCAGTTATTTTTTATGTAGCGTAAAACATCCAGATGAACAGGTAAAATTTCCTAAATGTTAATACCTTGTGCATGACAAGCAGTCACAGGCTTGTTTACAAACTGCTCATGGGGGTGCCAGTTTGCAGCCTCTGTTGTAAATCTTTAGTGGAAAGAAATAACATCTGGGTATGAAGCCCCAAAGCAGGAAAATTGCCCACTAAATTTCTTTTCAGTCAACCGTGTCTTTCACTTAGTTAAAGCAATATGCTCCTTGTTCAAATATAAACCTATTAGAATAATGCTGCAATATCCATTGGATTATAATGTTTCATAGATTACTTGATATATGCTATTGAAAAACCATGGCAAAACAAGGTGTTTTACAGGTTTTAATGTACTTTGATCTTAAAACTCTTTTCAGGCCCTGGCTGGTGGCACAGTGGATAAGGCGCTGGCCTGCGAACCCAAAGGTAGCTGGTTCGATTCCCCAGCCAGGGCACATAACCAGGTTGCAAGCCAGGTCTCCAGCCAGTTCTGTAGTTGGAGACAGGTGAAAAAGGCAACCATACATTGATGTCTCTCTCCCTCTCTGCCTCTCTCCCTTCCCCTCTCTCTAAAAACTAATAAAATAAAATCTTAAGAAAAGGCATAATTAAAAAAAAAAACTTTTTAATTCATGTCCATTAATTTCACCTTTTATAACTAAAGCTCTTGAGAATCAATGGACTGGTATACAGTCTGTACATAATGAACTTTCCCAAGCTGTTTCTGCCTTATCATTCCAAAGTGTACTCTGTATGATTTGCTTTTTGTATTTCATTTGTGTGTGCTTCATACATTTGAAACATCATTAAAATAGAAACAAAGTTTTAACAATGTACAGGAGAATGTAAGAAAAGCGAATGTATATTTTCAACTCCTTTGTTCCTTTTTCTACTTTCTTTCTAGAAATTGTTTCTGTCAATTTTAATTTTCAATGAGTTGAATGGGAAAGGAATATAACTACTACCTCCCACTGCAAATTGCAATAAAGGATTAGTAACTGTTCTCAGCAGTTCCAAGTTTCATTGAACATGTCCTGAATGGTATGGGCCAAATAAAATAGCATTTCTGGAAAAGCAGTAAGAGACATCGTGGTGTTTTAAGTTTAGGAATTGAAAGCTCACTCAGAAAATACTGCAAAATTGCAGTATAAAGGATGTGCAAAAAAAAAAAATACCATTTAAAAATATATATATCCCTGAAACTCTACCTAGCACAAAGATGGGAGGTGAGCATCGCTCTTATAAAAAGAGGAGAGTTGTTGTAAGACAGGTAATATCACAAGCAGATTTTAATAGTTACCTATGTAGGGACCCATGTTAGGAAGGTCACTGCAGCTGCTTTTCCAGGTTCCTATAGGCTAACTTCAAATTTCTGTTTTTGCTTCAGAGGTCCTTTTCATTCTCTACTTACAAATAAAGCAAAACAGCAAATGTTTTGCTTTATATAAAAGATTATCAATTAGAACCTTTTTGACTAATATAAAATAAGGTAAAAATAACCTTTTTAAATAAAATAATAAGGTTATGTGCCCAAAATCTGAGGGAAGATAAGCATTTTTTAAAATAGAAGTCAAAACAAGTCTGTCAACTGCCCTTAACTTTATCGGGCCTTTGTGTTATCTTGACTTCAAGCCTATGAAAGCAACTTGGTAGTTGCACACATAGTGTGTCTGGAACAACTGCTGCAACAATTGCAGTAGATTTGGACTTTGGAAATTTTACACTAGAGCTCATTCATAGTTGAGGACTTTTTATGTTCAAGCGTCATAGACAGTCTGGGGAAATCTTACCTGACTGTTTAGATAAAAATACCCTGACTTCAAAGCCAGGTGGCGTTGAATGTGTAATAACCACCAATAATTTCTCTTTTTTCTCAGAATTAGACAACCAACCACTGTTTAGTTCATTGTAGCCTTTTAGCATCCCTAAATATGAAAATGTATTTTTAGATGAAACATAATATTTCCCCTCTGAAAAGTATCTCGGAAAGATAAAATACCAGGTGGAGTCAATTTGAGGGAAAATGAGTAAAAATTACATTTTCACTCTACAAATAAAAATGAGCCCTTGACACTGTTTTTGATGGCCTGTAGCAAATATCACCCACAGAAATTGACAAAATAGTGCTGCAGTGGAAAACCACAGATACATAAACTAGGAACTGGATTACTATATTTACAGATGGGAAGGCTCTTTGTTTTTTTAAAAAATTATTTATTAGAAAGGGGAGAAGGGAGGGAGAAAGAGGAGGAAAAACACTGATCGGTCACTTCTTACATGTGCCCTTACCCAGGACCAACCCTACAACCCAGGCATGTGCCCCAACCAGCAATCTAACCAGTGATCTTTTTGTCTTGTGACCCGATGTCCAACCAACTGAAACACAGGTCAGGGCAGGAAAGCTCCTTTAAGACAAAAAAGTTATTGCTATCAAAAAGGAGACTATTTTGATCACTGATGATGTGGCAATTTTGCTTCCTGCAGTTTCAGTTACCCATAGTCCACTGATGTCCAAAAATATCAAATGAAAGATTCCAGAAATAAACAATTAATAGGTTTTAAATGGTTCTAAGTAATGTGATGAAATCTCCTGCCATTCCTGTCCATCCTGCCCGGGGCCTGAATCACTCTTTTGTGAAACCCACACTATAGTCTACACAATTATTAGTCACTTAGTAGCCCCTTGGTTATCAGATTATTGTCACTGTTTTATAGTGCATGTGTTCAAGGAACTCTTACTTTACTGAGTAATGGCCCCAAAGCATGAGAGTAGTGATGCTGGCAATTAGGATACGCCAAGGAGAAATCATAAAGTGCTTCCTTTAAGTGAAGAGGTACAGGTTTTCAACAGAATAAGGAAAAAAGATATCTGTATGTTGAGGTTGCTAATATCTATATTAAATCTACATTAAGATAAAATCTATCTGTGGTACTGTGAAGAAGGAAAAAGAAATTCATGCTAGTTTTTGCTGTTATATTAATCTTGTAAATTTTGCTGTCAAACCACAAAAAGATATAGCCGTAGTACACAGTAAATGCTTAGATGAATGGCAAAGGCATTAAAGTTTATCATGGATACACATGTATAGGAAAAAAAGAATATATATGCATATATATATTTCAGTACTACTCATGATTTTAGGCATCTGCTTGGGGGTCTTGAAATGTATCTCCCAATAGAGAAAGGGGAACTACTATACTAGGATTGGAAATACATCCCCAAAGTAAAAGCAACAATGACAAAAAAATGCATTAGTTAAACAGAAATCGTTTTTGCAAGAAGCCTCAGTATAGAATAAAAAGCAATTATTCCAGTCATACTGAAAGCCACTATTACTGATGTTGTTTTAAGACTGTACATATACATATATATGTGTGCATATGTGCATTCACTATATTAATATACTGGAAATAAAATTGTTTATAAATTTACTTAACAAAGTTGAGTCTATCTGAAATTTAATATAGACATAAAATTCACATCAAACATATACCTTAAAAAATCTTATTCTTGGCCCTGGCTGGTAGCACAGTGGTTAAGGCGCCGGCCTGTGAACCCAAAGGTCGCAGGTTCGATTCCCCAGCCAAGGCACATAATCAGGTTGCAGGCCAGGTCTCCAGTCAGGTCTGTGGCTGGAGGAAGGTGAAACGCAACCATACATTGATGTCTCTCTCCCTCTCTGCCTCTCTCCCTTCCCCTCTTTCTAAAAATAATGAAATAAAATCTTAAAAAAAGAAAAAAAGTTCATTAAAAAAAAAAATCTTATTCTTGTTTATAGTTTAAAGAGCAGGTAAATGTGATAAAAAATGATACTCCTTAACAGTATTGACATAAAGCGAAATTAATTAAACATTTTTATTTAAAAAGCTTTATTTCATAAATCCTAGTATATTTGGAAGGCTGTATTGGACTTTTATTCAAACCAATAGGTAATGTATAAAATGATATTAATGTGATTATGTATAATCATTCTTTTAAAATCTTTCCTTTATTTGATAATAAATGTGATAGTCATACAGCAAAAGCTTTATTTCCTGAAATTAAATGCTTTCCTGTTACACATAAAACTTCTAGAAGACTGAGATCTTGGTAAAACTAAAATTCAAACAATAATATGAAAAAGCATAAAGTCAAATGTTTTCTTAGTTGCAAATCAAATTAAAATATTTTCACTTGGATTTACGATAAATTGCATTAGACCTGCAAAACAAAGGTAGCTAAGGAAGGTAGTTTTTATTTTTAAAACTCCAGACATTAGGAAAACATTTGACATACTCAATAAACCCAAAATATAGCCAAGTTCATCCATCCTTAAAAGTAATTAAGAGATAGTTTTAATCCTTTTATTTGAATTAATATCCTCTTTCGTTTGAGCTATATTTCCCCTTTCCCCCCAAAATTAACAGAAGTCCTTGTGACTGCAAATGAAATACAGGGAGTTGTATTTTTCCTTATTTGCTCTCATCATTAGCAGGAACAGCCTTGGATTCCAATTCTGAGGGCATCCAGTTATGGGACTGGCAAGCCTTATACATTGCTCTCAGTCCATGCTCAGTCTAGCAGAACATTGACTTTTTAAATAGGGAGCCTTGAAGAAAATAATCCAATATTCTATTAGACAATGAATACAGGCAGTCAGATGGGTAGGAAGGAGTCCTTTGCTCCATTTTAATGTATATTAATGAAGAAAGAGCCTTTTTGGTTCCTGTTAGAATGTTTGCCTGTGGACGTATTTAATGGGTAAAACATCAGGAAATCTTGTGTTTATGAGGAAAAGGGGAGAGAAGGAGAAAAGATCCATCAAAGGAGGATAACAACATAAAAAGATAATTAAATGGCATTGGAGTTTTGTTGTCTTAAATTTTAAAATTTGTGGCTGGTTTAGTAAGAGTCTGTCCTCAAGAGTTCATCTAGCCTATACTTGAAGGTCGTTAACACTTCATGAACTCTGACACCCCAAATCAGGCAAGTTAGCCCACTAGGAAAGGTTTTTCTACCATACCCTAGAGTGTGTCTCTTTTAGTTAAACCTAAAGGAAATATTGTTCAGCTATCTCCTGGGTACTTCAAATTATTTCAACTCAGAGCCAAGAAATGCAGAAAAAGTAATCAAGTAAAAATTTAACAAGAAATAAAGTGGAGTTAGAAAAAGAATAGACTGAGTGTTTAAAACCAAATATACAGGCTATTGAGAAACAAAAATACACTGAGTAAATTTTAAACATTTTATTGCCTGTATTCCACTATTCATGAATCATACAGCATATGACTGAGCAGGTGAAAAGGAGTTCCAAGGACCTGTACAAAAATAAAAGGCTTTTATAAGCAGAAGGGAGCAGAAACAGGGAAGTTATAGTAGGCAGAAAGTCAGGTTGATTATTGCATGGTTACTTCCCTTTAGAGGATGACAGGTCTATCAGGCAGATTATCTGACTAGCTGATTCCTGATTGACTGGTTTAAAATTCCATTTCTGGGAGAAGCCAAAACTGTAATTAACTTGTTTCAGTTTGATGATGTAGTGCTTAGTATAAGTGGCTCCATTTGGGGCCTGCTGATTTGTTTTTAACAATGTAAATGTAGATGGCAAATTTAAATGATATGAGAAGCAAGAAATGTGCTAAGGCTATACTATATAAGACATGTGTAAAGTCTAACTTAAAAGCCAAAATATTGAGTAACAAAAGAAATAACCTATATATGCAACATGTCCCTGGAACCCAACTTATTTTTAACTCTTGGAAAGGTCAAAAGGTGGGGAAAAGTGTATAAGAGGTGCTATTGGTTAGACTTTTAGACCCATCTGCTGTTATTGCTATTAGCAATCCTCTCACTTGAGCTGGAAGAGTGTGAGAGCATAAATTTAACCACCACACAGCATTCTGATATCTTCTGTGTTTACCTATGTGGATAGTAAAGAATGAAATATTTCAATTATATTTATAAATTTATCTTTATGTTTGAAATGGTGAATATCTAAAGGCAATTAGTCATCTCCAGATATGTTGTTCAGTACCTAGTGTTTTTATCAATAAGTTCAACATTATTAAGCAAAAAGCATTTCAATATCTAGCATATAAAAATTAGATGAAATGGCAGAGGAATGAAACATACTGCAAGAAAGAGCATTGCTTCATTTCTTTAAACTTCGGTTTTCTACTTTGCTAAATTACAGTATTGTATTATAAACCCTAAAGTCACACCTAGATCTATCAGGCTATGTTGACTATACAATAGATATTGTTTAACACTTGTGAATGCCCTGTACAGAGATAGACAATGTCAATATAGTGGTTAGATGGCAGGTCTGAGGGTCAACTTCATTTAGGTTTAATAGTCAAGGTTCCAATCCTGTATATTTGGCATAGACTTTGGAGAAAATATTTAATTATTTTAACTTTCAGGTCCTCTTCTACAAAATTGGGAAAATAATGGTTCCTACCAGTACAGCTAATAATCATATTGGCACACATGGCACACACCTCTTCAGCCATTTGGTGATTCATGGTCAAAACCATTTCTGGTTGTTAGTATATATAATGTACCTGCTTGTAAGTATCTTGAATATTAGCTCTTAGGACAATCTTGATATTTCTTGATAAATATTTGTTCTCAATAATCTATAGTAGCAGTAACAGTATAGACATATTGATTTCTTCACAAAATATATGGAAAGCAGTAAAGTATTTCTTTACTTTCTTCAGAAGAGCAACTTCAATTCTGAATACAATTCTTGTATCTTTTACGTTGAAAAAATGAAATATGGCAAATACAACGCAGGATGCCGATGGTGCTTTACTGAGTTGTATACTTGAAACCTGTATCATTTTGTGAACCAACATCACCCCAATGAATTCAATAAAAAAGAAAAGTATGGCAAATACAATTTGAGAAACTGATTTAACATATTATTTGAGAAAGTTTCAAGACTTTTTTATGTTAGATCACTGTTAAAGAAATGGCATTTATTATAGGAATCTAATTCAGTATTCGACTTAAAATATTATTCATTGTTTCTTACTCTGTTAAAACCTCCTGAAATACAGACACATTTTTCTTCTCCAAGTTAGAAGGCATTAAAAATGGTGTCAAAAATCATTAGCACATAAGGGAGGGTTCCTTACATATAAATAATAAATTAAATTTTATATTTTGTTTCAAACTAATGTTTAACAACTTTGATAAGAAATTCAAAATGTGTTACTAAGAAAAAGATAAATAGTAAAATAAGTATTCAACTGTGGGAATTCTTAGAATCTAGACTCAATATATCTTGAATTTACTTTTCAACACTGGTGTGTGTGACCAAGCAGGGTATCCATAACAAAGAATTCTGGCAACACAGGTTTTGATTGGCATGGCAAAACTGGAGAGATGACATCATTAAACAAAAATAGCAGAAACTCCTTACGTTATCCAGACTTTAACCCATGGTTACAGACGTGCATCCGTGGCTAGATAACACTTCAGATTTCCCGTCCCAATTTAATATGTTCTTCTCATTCCAGCTATCTCAGAATTTGCTAACAGGCTACTTCCAAACGCTGCTCTCCCACAACAGGTGCAGATTCTCATCACAAAGTGAACTCATTTGCACCTGCTTATGGCTCTGCATGGAGTGCAGTGACTGTGTCAGTATTGCTTTTGCTTATCAAATTTACATTTCAAAGTGACTAAATTGTTTTTGAAAGTGTATCCCCGTGTGGAGTATTTTGCAATCCCGGCTTGATATTTAAAATGCCTGGTATCTACAGAAAAATAAAAAGAACTATGTATTCTTGACATTCCATCAAGCACAAAAGAAAAATGAAATTGCTCCCAAATAGGGCAAATTTACAAGCAGTTTTTTCTACAGATACATATGCCTTCTATCACTATTAATGGTTAGAATAAAATTGAGTTAAATACTAGATTTTGAAAAAATTTAAGAAATATCTGTGTCATAGCCTCCTCCTCATTTCTAAATGAAAACACTGCATTCCAGAGGACTTAAGACATTAGTAAAATTGTATAGTTTGGAGCTGGCTATGTCTCAGTTTGAACCCTGTCACTTAAGCTGTGGGAAGGCTAAACTTCAGTTTTATGATCTGCTAAATAATACATAAAATATCTGAAACAATAAAATATAATTAAACTAAGAAGGAAAATCCAGGGAAGATTGGAGTAAGAGTGATGGCAAACCACTGAGAAGATATGAGATGATAGGATAGTTATAGGCCTCACAGAAGGAAGTAGCAGGCACACAACAGGAAATATTTTAATATCTATTACCAGTCAGTTAGTATGACCTTTTCTAAGCCATGGAAATGGTACTGCATGTTTTTGTTTGATTCTCCACTCATTCCTCTTCCTTTTTCACTCTTCTTTACGTCCTAGAATGCTAGCTGGCTAGCATGGGACATATCAACATGTTCTTGTATCTTCTACTAGTCTGTTGGGTTCTGGTAACTAGTTACTCCAACTCCTTGTCAAGTCAAGCCAAGGTTGGAAAGAGGTTGTAATATCTGCTGTGGTCCCCTATACCCACCTACACCTTTGTGAATAATCTCTGAGTAAACAGATCTTCTTGGGTGATCCAGCTTCAAGGGTCTGTGCTTTTCTGGCTCTGCCACTGGCTAATATACTATCTGAACAGAGTCCCATGGCAGCTTCCTGGGGGTATGAAATAGCTCAAATGGACATGACTCCAAATTGTCCCTCTGGTTTTTATTCGGATAAGTATTATGGTTTGTAATCATTCTAGTTATACTTTTGAACCAGCTTCTTGGGGCAACTTTCAGACCTGGACTACCTGCAGGGTCACATGGTCACATACAGTGGATTGCTGGGGTGTAGGGACCGTGTCAGTTTTAGAGTCTAAAAAAATTGGTATTAAAAAACTGTAAGTAAGGCACAAGTGAAATAAATGCAATTTAGTGCTTATAGTGAGCTTAAGAAATTCTAGTAAAAGATCTCATTTCCTCTATTATGATCTGTTATACTAGAAAATGCATCGTCTTTGGTTCAGTTTTTAATTATGTTTATAAGGACCAATGTGGAATTACAACTTAATTGGGGAGAAATCATCTGGAATAACCAACAGAACACCATCTAGGAAGAAGCCTTATAACCACAAACAGAACAGAAGAGGTTGTTTCAGCACAAGGTGACTGGTAGAAGTGCAGAGACACAGGGACACAAGAGGGCTGGCTGGGCTCCCACAGGTGGCAGCTGAAGGGACTGGAGCTGGGGTTCCACCTGAAAAGGGCAGGTTCTGGTCCCCCAGCTGGGCTTCCCAGCCTGCAGCAATATAGCTGAGAGAAAAACAGCATCTAACTGTGAAAAGCAAAAAGCCTTGGGGTTTATTAGCCTGAGAGGTCTAGAAACAGAGAATTACCAAAGTGACCATGTATAAAAATACATTGGCACCCACTTACTCTGGGCCCTAGCAGAAAGGGCAGAGTGAGCTATAGGCCCTTAAGGAGAGTTTGGGGCAGTGGCTTTGAGGGGAGAAATAAGGGAGCAGCTGATGGGGTCCCCATGCTGACTCATGCCCCACACGACAGGCGGACTATGCTGCACCAAGCTGTGTTCCCCTGAGAAGACATCATAGCCCTGCCCGTAGAAATCAATGTGCCCTGTCCAGCTGTGCCTGAGCCTGGCATCTGATCACAGATGTATTGGATTAATAACTGAATTAATCTGTCCTGTCCATTGATGCCTAAAGTGACCAATGATCATAGACTGAAAGGATTAACAACTGAATTGATCTGCCCCACCCAGTGGTACTTAAGACTGACCCCTGATCACTGATTGGATTATAACGGAATAATCTGTTTTGCCCAGTGGTGCCACACCTGGCAGTTGATCACAGATTAATTGGATTAAAAACTGAAGGGCACAGACTAAGACAGTGGATCTCTGGTGGGCTCCAACATGCTAACTAGGCCCAGACCGGGACAAGATCTGACTTTACCAGAGGTGGGTCCAGGAAATATAGAAAGGGCACCTCTATATGACAGAAGGTCATACCACAAACACAGGAAGTCATAAAAGCTCAATCTAAGAAGCAAAAACAACGAGAAGAGTCACATAAAATGGGGAGACAAAGAAACAATCCCCCATTGAAGGGAAAGGAGGAATCTCTAGAAAGACTGCTCAATGAAACAGAGGCAAGCAAACTATCAGACATGGAATTCAAAATAAAGATGAGAGAGAAGCTCAATGAGCTGAGCGAGTTCAGAGAACACTACAATTCCAGGGGAACTACAAAGAACTCCAGACAAGCTACCAGGAACTTACTGAGAACTACACCAGCATTAAAAAGGACATAAGAACCATCAATAAGAGCCAGGAGGAAATGAAGAATACAATTTCCGAATTGAAGAACACAGTAGAATGACTCAAAAGCAGGCTAGAGGAAGCAGGGGATCAGATCAGGGAGCTGGAGGACAGAAAAAAATTCCCTGACAGTGCAACAAAACCAAAAATGACTGAAAAAGAATGAAGGGGTTTTAAGAGAGCTGCAGGACAACATGAAATGCAATAATAACCATATCATAGGGATACCAGAGAAAGAAGAAAAGCAAGGGATAGAAAACCTGTTTGAAAAAGTAATGACAGAAAACTTCCTTAACTTGATCAGAGTAGAATTAACTGACATAGAGACTAAAACTACAATTCAAAGGAGCAATAAATCCAGGAGCTTGTTCTTTGAAAAGATAAACAAAATTGACAAACCTTTAACCAGACTCATCAACAAAAAAGAGAATGGACCCAAATAAATAAATCAGAAAAAAATATATATACATATGTGTGTGTGTGTGTGTATATATATATATATATATATATATATATATATATCATCAGAGAGGGTAGAAGAGAGAGGGGGTGAGAGAGAGAAAGAGGGGAGTGGGGGGGGGGAGAGAGAGAAAGAGAGATTTGTTATTCCACCCATTCATGCATTGATTAGTTGATCCTGGCACATGCCCTGACTGGGGATCAAATCTGCAACCCTAGCATATCAGGTCTACGTGCTAACCAACTGAGCTACCTGCCCAGGGTGCTAGGTGATATCTTTGTTTTTAACCTCACCACTTAATATTCTTCTACAATTATTACATTTATCTCTTTTATATCCTGTATTTAATATTTGTTTTCATCTTAAATCTATAGAGTTGTTCATCTTTGCATTTAATTGGTGTATTTATTTCACAATTGCCAAATATCAAAACACTGTACTTTTGGTATCTGGTTAATGTCTATCCAACTTAACTTGAAAAAAAAAGAAAAAGTTAAGCCCCTAAATTAGGATTTTACTTTGTAGTCTTATAAATCATGATTTTTTTCAGGAAAAGAGTTGATACATTGGTCATGTTTTATAAACTTACCAAAAATACATTTATATAAGCTTATTATGAAAATTCTACACAATTAAGATCAATGTAACTGTATTTACCCATAATTCTTGTGGGAAAAAATGTTAAAACAATTTCATAAAAGGCTTGTGAAAAGAATGTGTTTCATTGAATATCCATATACAGTGTGTTTGATGTAAAGTTCTTTCTCTCAGCTCCTGACATTTTCAGCCCTTGAAGACCTTCCACCTATTCTTGTTTTAAAAATGCCAACATTTGCTCTTAGATTCTATTAATTGGTAGGTTTCAGGCTAGTAAAAGGCTTCTCTCTACCTATTCACTTATTCTAACTGAGAGCTGAGTTAAAAAAAAAATTGAGCTAATGTTAAAGTAAGGATATAATTTAAACCAATATTTATATTTTTCTATGGACCAAATCATCTATATAATTTTATTAACCCTCTTCTTTGTAGAAAGAGGCAATGATATTGAATTAATTGGGAATATTTGGAAACATACTCTGTCTGATAACCATAAATCTTATGTTTAAAATATTAGCAGTTTAGCATTATCTTGCCCAAGCTGGATTCTAACTTAAGAAAATATCCACCCTGGCTGGTAGCACAGTGGATAAGGTGCCGGCCTGCAAACCCAAAGGTCGCTGGTTCGATTCCCCAGTCAGGGCACATAACCAGGTTGCAAGCCAGGTCCGTAGCCGGAGGCAGGTGAAAGGCAACCACACATTGATATTTCTCTGTTTCTCTCCCTCTCTGCCTCTCTCCCTTCCTCTCTTTCTGGAAATAATAAATAAAATCTTTAAAAATATATATCATTAATTGATTAAAGTTGAAAAACAGAATATGGAGCAGATACTGTGATGGTGCAGTAGCATTGGTTTCAAGTTCATTTTGATAGACCAAAATGGTGGTTTACAACCTCATTGTTTAATTGAATTTATTGGGTGATATTGGTTAAAAACATATATAGTTTTAGGTGTGTAATTCTATAATACATCATCTGTTTCTTGTATTGTGTATTCACCACTTCAAGTCAAGTCTCCTGCCATCACTATTTATCACCCTGTAACTTCTTTAATCTCCCCCTATCTGCTTTTACTTTCTTTTCCTCTGGTAACCACCATACTGTTCATATTGTTTTCTACAAGGTTGTTTTTTTGTTCTTTTGTTTGTTTTTTGCTTAATCCCTTCACCTTTTTCACCTAGTCCTGTATTCCCCCCTCCCCCACTCATAGCTGTCAGTCTGCTTGCTGTCTATATCTATTTTGTTTATTAGTTTATTTTACTTATTAGAGTCTGCATGTGAATAAAATCTCATGATATTTTTCTTTCTCTGACTGGCTTATTTCACTTAGCATAATGTTCCCCAGGTCCATCCATGATGTCACAATTGGTAAATTCCTTCTTTTGCACAGCTGAGTAATGGAAGAACATAATCACCAATGATACATATGATAAAGAGTTAATATCCAAATTTAGTAAATAACTTTTAAAATTCAACACCAAAAAAACCAAACAAGCCAAATAAAAAATGGGCAAAGGATCTGAATAGGCACTTCTCCAAAGAGGACATAGAGATGGCCAATAGACATATGAAAAGATGCAAATAAAACCATAATGAGATACCACCTCATACAGGTCAGAAAGGCTATCATCAATAAATCAGCTAACAACAAGTGCTGACAAGGATGTGGAGAAAGGGGAACCCTTTTGCATTGTTAGTGAGAATGCAGATTGTTGCAGCCACTGTGGAAAGCAGTATGGAGATACCTCAGAAATTTAAAATGGAACTGCCTTACGACCCAGAGATTCCACTTCTGAGGCTATATCCAAAGACATTGAAACACTAATTTGAAAGTATAGGTGCATTCCCATGTTCACTGCAGCATTATCTGTGACTGCCAAGATTTGGAAGCAGTCCAAGTGTCCATCAGTAGATGATTAGATATACACCCTTAGAAGGTTTTTGACTGTGAGAATCTCAAAATCCTTCAGTTATTTTGAGAAAAGAAAAACACACACCTACTTGGCTATAGAAAAATAAAAGCATAGTATACGTGCTTCTAAACTCCTGCACTATTTCCCCTGGAAGCCAGAATACTAAATCTACTTAAACTTACAGAAAACACACTAGAAAAAGTACATTTCATGAGAAACTTGAGCAAGACCCAAATCTACTAAATTAGTGTATAAAAAGCACTAATATTTTCCAAGATAATTCCACCCATGCCATAGTTTATTCTGTCACATGTACATGAATGAAAGAGTAATCTTTCTTCTTGGTAAGAAATAAATAAGGCCACATGTAGATAAGTATAGTCTCCTTATCTTTCTTCTTACAATATAGTTCATGCTGGCAGATCTTTGCCATAGCCAAGTCCTAAACAAAGTACTTTTCTCCCCTGAAACAATGAATGTTGCAGAATGTTAAGAACCATTATTTGAACTCTGTTCTCTCCTGTTTTCATCTTCCCAGGTACAGTTCTTTTGCCCCTCTGAGGAAAATAAAAGATTTGGAGGAAAGAAGAAACTATCCATTTTTATATGACTAGTGATACTATCTAGTGGCTAAAACTTTGAATATCAGAAGGAACTTGGGATAATAAAAATAAATTAATGAAGTTGGGAAGGATGACTTTTGTGATATCCAATCCTTTTCTCTCGTGGATTTCAACCTCTGGCTTAAAGAGTTTTAATTTCTCAAAGTCTAATGCTAAACCATGAGGTCAACCATAAGTATAATGAAATTGGTGGAGGAGCCACATAGCTATATTGAGTTTTTCTTATGGAGCTTTTTCTCTCTAGCTGCTCTCAATAGAAAGTGTATTTTAGACTATTCCCGGTAGAAGCAAAGCTTTATGGCTGACACATCTAATATCTACCCAGAATTCCTAGAGATCAATAATACCCATTCAACAAGATGTCTGACTCAAAAAATGAGTCTGGTTTTCAACCCATGAACATATGGCAAGTAACTGAAATTTTAATCTTCTAAAAGTAGCTCCTTGCCCTTGATTTTTAAGTAATTGTGCTAACCTATCACAGATTGTATAGGTTTATATGTAGTCTTTCCAAACCTGGGTAAATAGCATTGAACATTTGGATATTTTATATCCAAAGACCTATTTTGGTGGTAGCTACAGTATTTGTATGCACTTGCAAGTTAGTTAAAAAATTGGCATCTTATATATAGATAATTGAGAATTCATAGGGAACAAAGCACACATACTGAGAATGTTTTGGTAAACAGAGATAAACAAGAAATGTGCTACACTGATTTCGAAGTCTGCATATTAATTTCGTCAAACAATTGCATCTCTCATGCTTGCCTCAGCTTTGAATATATTTTGATAAAATCTTTAATAATACTTGATTATGCAAAATTAAAGTCAGCTTTTTCTTTTCCTGGTAATAGAACAATGCTCACTTAAATTTCTTTTTTAACTCAAAACAGTTTGTTAAGGCCCATTGGACCTAAATTCCTGAAAATCTATTTTAAAACTACAAACCAAGTCGTCGCTGGTTGCACAGTGGATAAGGTGCTGGTCTGAGAACCCAAAGGTCACTGGTTCGATTCCCAGCCAGGGCACATAACCAGGTTGCAAGCCAAGTCTCCAGCTGGGTCCATAGCTGGAAGCAGGTGAAAAGCAACCATACACTGATGTTTCTCTGCCTCTCTGCCTCTCTTCCTGTCTCTCAAGAAATAATAAAATCTTTAAAAAAAAACAAACTACAAACCAGAGAGAAATTTCCTCAATACAATTGAATCAAGTTACTTTCTTAATCTGAAACTCAATTGATCCACTCAGAGGTGCTTCCTCATAACTTCAATGGTCTGAGCAGAAATAAAGGATGTACGTTTTGCAGTTAGACAGACAGGGCTTAAATTCTTGGAAACCTGATCTTTCAAAGGTGTGATCTTGAGGAAGATACCTTCCACAGCTCTCTGTTCATTTCTCAATTTTTATTTTTGAAAGTTGAACACCAATCTCAACTCATGAGTGAGGGTGAAGAAATGGCATAAGACTGATGAAATAAAAATAAAATATTTCCAGTCCATGTCTGATGCATAGTCATTAAGAAATATTAGTTTAATCCTATCACTGCCACTTTTTCTTTACTAACACTCCTCATGAATCCTTTGTCTTGCCTTGACAAGGCTTCCAAATGCGGGTTAGTTTGTGGACATCACAGATGACACCAAAGTCTTCCTCAACAGCAGAAGTTGGACCAGTGTAAGTGTACTCAGCACAGTTAGTGTTTTCCTCCCTCTCTCCCTGACTTCCTTTTTATCTCTCTCTTCCTCCTCTTCTTCTGCCTTCTTCTCCTCCTGCTATTTCTCCTGCTTTTTTTCTATGAATCTGAGCAAATCTAAGAAATAAAAATATTTTAAAACTAAAAGTTTATAAAAATTTTATATCTGCTCTCATTCCATCTAAAGGTAGTCAACCATATCTAATAATTTATATATGAATTATTTTCCAGACTCATTTTTTTCCAGGTTCATAATAAAGTGTTTAACACTCATCAGAAGGTGATTAAAATATTTTGTGTTTTTCTCTCATTACAAATGTACTTAAGGCTGCATCTTTATGTCTGTTGTTTTTTATTAAGCTTACTAAAAAATAGTATTCACTAATTTGTTTAACTTTGTGTAAATAAAACAACCAATTAATTGATGAATCTTTCACTTTTCAGCTCAGTGTCTGAACATTAGGTAGGCAGATATAAATTAAATTATTCCACTGGAACAGGCATCATAGGATGGCATTTTCTTGCACTGCCAGAGATTACAGCTGCTGAAATAGACTTTTAAGGTGTTAAACAAGTATTTGGTGAAGAATGGTTAATAAACACTAATTAAGTCAGCTACAAAAAAACCCTTGGGAGAAGATCAATATTATTAAGTGTTTAAACTGGCTTTTCACATTAACCCAATCTATATGCAATTGGGCTAGCTGCAATTCCTCCTTCCCTTTCCTACTTTCTCTTCCCCCTTCACTGAAACTGAAAGTTGGCTTGCAGATCATATTCCTAATCATCTCTTACTCTCTTGAGGAACTTGCCGAAGTTTCCATACATTGAATAGTCTTATCTAACTCACTGTTGCTGAGCATCATCAAATGTATAGCTGATGAATATACTAAGAATAAGGATGCATTTGAACAAGTGCAAACAAGGTATCCACTTGCTTCCTCCAGGGTCGAGCTCAGGGTTAAAACCCCAAGGTAAAATTGTGCTCCATTGGCAGAAGTAGAAATAATCCTGATTTTAGCACTAACTCCTGTGAACTAGAGAAAATCAGAAAAATATAAATGTTAACAGTTTAAAAGCATCAAACTGGTAAAAATAGGAAAATATGTCATCTTGATGGTTGGCTTGGATATGGGACACATAATACAAATCACTTCATACACTGCTAGTAAGAGTAAGAAGAAAGACTGGGATATTCATCCTGGAAACCAGCTTGGAAGACAATTAAAATACTCATAAATTAGCAATCCCATTTTTATATATTCTCAAGATATATATCACAAAAGTCTACAAAGATGTTTATTAAATTATTTCATTGTGGTAGGGGAGAATTACAGGTGTCTATCACAGAAGTATTAAATAGGTAAAATGTGACAGAAAACCAGTATGGGGATGTCATGAGAATGTATGTGTACATACATGTCTGCATGAATAGATCTAAAAACATTACATAGAATAAGATAAAATATTTGCCGATTATGTGTCTGATGAGGAACTTTTATCCAGTATATAAAAGGATACTTGCAACTCCATAATAATACAAATATTGTAACTTCATTAAAAATGAATCAAGGATCTCAATGGATATTTCTCCAAAGAAGATATACAAATGTCAATGAGTACATGAAAAGATATTCAACATAGTTAGTTATTAAGGAAATGCAAATTAAAACCATCTTAAATTACCACTTCAGATCCACTAGAATGCATATAATAAGTGTTTGTGAAGTTGTAGAGAAATTAAACTCTCGCCCTGGCTGGTAGCACAGTGGATAAGGTGTTGGCCTGCAAACCCAAAGGTTGCTGGTTTGATTCCCAGCCAGGGCACATAGCCAGGTTGCAAGCCAGGTTGCAAGCCAGGTCTCCAGCCAGCTCTGTAGCTAGAGGCAGGTGAAACGCAACCACACATTGATGTTTCTCTCACTCTCTGACTTGACTCTCTCCCTTCCTCTTTCTCTGGAAATGATAAATAAAATCTTAATAAATAAATAAATAAACGGAACCTAAAAAAGAAAGAAAGAAAGAAAGAAATGAAACTCTCATACATTGTCAGTGGGAGTGTAAAATGGAGCAATCATTTTTTAAAAACAGTTTGATATTTCTTTTGAATTTTACAGAGTTGCCAAGTGATCCAGAAATTCTATGCCCCTGTATATACCCAAGACAACTGAAAATTATATCGATATAAGTATAGCAATACTTTCAATATTTATAGCAGCATTAGTCATAATAGTCAAAAGTAGAAACAAGCCAAATACTCATCAACTGATGAACAGATAAACAAAACGTGATATATATATATATATATATATATATATATATACAATAATATACTATTCATCTTTTTAAACAACAAAGTACTGACATGTTTAACTGCAACATGGGTAATTCCTTCACTTTCTTTTATCAAGTTCCTCCTTCAGCCCTCCCCTCTGGCAGCTGTCAGTCTGTTCCATGTATCTATGCCTCTGTTTCTATTTTGTTTGTCAGTTTATTTTGTTCATTAGATTCCAAATATAAGTTAGGATGATATGGTACTTGTCTTTCACTGATTGACTTATTTCACTTAACATAATAATCTCCAGGATCATCAATACTCTTATAAAAGGTAAGACTTTCTTCTTTTATATGGCCAAGTAGTATTCAATTGTGTAAATGTTCTATAGCAGTTTTATCTACTCATATACTGAAGGCACTTGAGCTGCTTCGAAACCTTGGTTATTATAAATAAAATTGCAACAAAGATAGGGATGTAAATATTCTTTTGAATTACTGTTTTAGGGTTCTTCACATATATTCTCAGAAATGGAATTGCTGAGTCATAAGGCAGTTTCATTTTTAATTTTTTGAGGTAACGCCATTCCACTCTAATGTAATTATTATTAAAAATACTTTTGTTTCAGTGGAGATATTTTATGTTTACCCTTTCTACGCCATAATCTGGGAGGACTTACTCACTTTACCTGCTGGAGCTCCCCTTACTGCTCTCAGGGAACAAGCTCAGGTTGTAGGGTCCTCTCACAAACACACATTTCACATTGAAATGTGAAACATTGATTGGTCACCTCCTGAATGCCCCCAACCAGGGACTCAGCCTACAACCCAGGCTTGTCCTCTAGTTTGTTTATTAAAGGTAAATTTTCCCCTAAATTAAGGAAGTATTACATGAATTAGGACTCTTTTGAGGTGAAACTTTTATAGATTTAATATTTATGTCTTAAGAAGAAAATGGATTTGATTAAAATAACTCAATAAGAATTTCTTTAAAAAAATGAACATGGTTAGCATGTAAATTGGAGAACTGAGTGGAAAAAGTTCCTATTAAATATCTGCTCAAATCAATGAACTTCATCTACATTAGTTTAAAAATTCTATAAGCAGGTGATCCAGGTTCCCCTCAAAATTATCCCAAACTTTATTTCTAGCCTTGTTCTTAGAAGAATATTTAAAAAACAAAAAAACCCAAAAGAGCCTTGTTTCCAACCACAAAAATATTCTTTATCATCAAGACATGTCTTTTCATTTCTTTTTTTTTTTTTTAAGATTTTTATTTCATTATTTTTGGAAAGAGGGGAAGGGAGAGAGGCAGCAAGGGAGAGAGACATCAATTTATGGTTGCGTTTCACCTGCCTCCAGCCACAGACCTGACTGGAGACCTGGTTTGCAACCTGGTTATGTGCCCTGGCTGGGGAATCGAACCTGCGACCTTTGGGTTTGCAGGCCGGCACCTTATCCACTGTGCTACCAGCCAGGGCTTCATTTCTAATATTATGATTTTATTCACCATATTCTCTCTGTTGGATGGCCTACCTTAATCTTTACCTATTTACATGGTACTTATACCTCAAAACCTTGACTAAGTATAATCTCTTTAGGAAAATACTTTAATGGCATACTCAGCGCATTGTTTTCTAGTTCTACCTAGACTCCCTTGTACATAACAGAATAAGGTTTTAAATATAATATGCAAAATGTGCTATACCTAAGCATATGTTTTCCAATTGTTCATATTTTTTTTAATTTTATTTATTTTTAGAGACAGAGTGAAGGAGAGAAACATCCATGTACGAGAGACACATAGATTGTTTTCCTGTCACATTCCCCTATCTGGGGACCTAGCCTGCAACCCAGGCATATGCCCTGGCTGGGAATCAAACCAGCAACCTTTCAGTTTGTAGAACAATGCCCATCCCACCGAGCCATACCAGTCAGGGTCCAGCTGTTTATATTAGGAGAATATTATCCTAATATTATAATAGGAGGGTGATAAGAATTATTTAATTTTAATTCTTATCATTTGACTATTCCCATATAGAATATGCCAGTTACTAATGTTATTTAACTTCTAATTTTTTATGTTCCCCAATTAGTTCATCTTTTATTAATTAGGAAATATAACTTTACATTTTTGCATTGAGCGCAACTATCAACACCCAATAAATGTTCAATGTTCAATAAATAAATGAAGAAATAAAAACCGGGGATTTTCCAGCCAAGATGGAGGAAGGTATAGGTAGACACGCTGCATCTCCCTTCACAACAATAAGAAGAAATACAACTATCTCAGAGCTAAAAGCGATCAGAACTACCAAAAAAGAGAACTGCATAGAAGTCCAACAAACAAAGATACAAAGAAGTGATTGCTCATCCAGACAGGTGGGGGGCAGAGCCAGGGTGGAGAAGACACAGTGTAGTGGCGGCCATCGTGGCAACTGGTGATTGGCAGCTTCATCACAACAAAGCATCTACTCATATCTTGTGCAGAGTTTTTTTTTGTGAAACATCAAATTGCCCAGGTGATTCCTTCCCCCTACCATCCAGATTTAGTACCTTTTCCTAAGACAAATCATCTTTGAAACTGCAGAGATTTCAGACTATCAATGATGTTCAGGAAAACATGACTGGGCAGCTAATGGAAATTGAAAAGAACTGTGTGATATTCCAAGGTGCCCACTTTGATGGGGACTGAAGTGTCATTGTCCCTTATATAATGCATCTCATATCCTTTTCATTTACTTTTTAAATTACATTTTATTTTGTATCTTCTTCAATAAATCTCTTTCATATTATTTGGCTGGATTCTTTCTGGACATACCTTGTATACCCACAACTAAAAACTTCAAAAAAGCAAATATAAAGAAATATTTTAATTGCAGCCAGAAAAGAAATGTAGAAAAAAATACATATAAACATTCTCAACAGCAATAATAAAGACCAGAGCTACAATAATAAGTTCATGAGAGAAAACTGCTTTTTAAGAATTGTTTTCCTAAAAAAAAAAAAAAAAAAGTAATACAAAGCCAAGGATAAATAAAACAAGACCTGAGTTTGTCTCAGTCCATTACTAAGGGAAAATATAAGGAGTATACTTCAAAAAGAAAGAAAAGTATCCCAGAAGGAAGGTTTAAAATGCAAAAATGACTAGTGGGCAAATTAACTTGTAAACAGGGTGCTTATTAAAATAAATTACAAAATAATGTCTAGACTGTGAGTTGGAAGGGGATCTGATTAAAGGCAATGAACTATAGAATCACTGTATCATTTGGAAAGTGGTTATTATATTGATTGACTTGTAGAATTCAATAAGTCAAATCATGTATAACAAAATTGCAGAAGCAATCAAAAAAGGAATGTAAAATTTATGAACAGAGAGAAAAATGTAAAGTAAGGCAGGAGGAAACCTAATTCATAAGGGCTAATAGAAAAGTAATCAGAAAATATCTGGGTAATAAAAATAAAATAATTTTGAAAACAATTCTAAAATATCAATAATCATAATGGATTAAGTGAACTAAATTCTGTTATAAGTTAGAGATTTCAGATTGGATAAAATAATACATTCTAATATAAGCTATTTACAAAGGATATGATAAAATAACATGGGCAAGAATGTTTGAAAGTAAAATAATGAGAAAAAAACGTATCAAGTAAAGGTTAATAAAAACACTAAAACGTTTTAGTGTTATTAATCAATTATTAGTACTAGTTATTAGATATAGATACTGCATATAAATAGAAATTAAGGTAAACATGGAGAAATATTTTAGCTGACACAAAATATACAATGTAAGAAGTATAGCTTTATTATATATTGGTTTGCTAGAGCTGACATAAAGTACCACAAGCTGGGTGACTTAGAAATGTACTACCTAGTAGTGTGGAGGCTGAAGCTTGAAATTAAAGTGTTGGCAACAGGGGTTCTGTCTCAGGATGGTGAGAAGGAATCTACTCTACAGCTCTCTCCTAGTCTCCGGTGGTTTGCTAGCTAACAACATTTCTTGGCTTGTAGAGGTTTACCCCAATCTCTGCTTTCATGTTCACATGGATGTTCTCTCTCTCTCTCTCTGCGTATGGCTCCCTGAGTCCAAATTCCCCCTCCCCCCATACCTTTTTTTAGATTTTATTTATTTATTTTTAGAGAGAACAGGAAGGGAGACACAGAGGGAGAGAAACATTGATTGGTTACCTCCTAAATGCCCCCAACCAGGGACCCAGCCTACAACCCAGGCATGTGCCTGTGACCTTTTGGTGTAACCTTTCAGTTCATAGGCCAGTAATCAATCCCCAGAGCCATTCCAGCCAGGGCAAATTCCCTCCTTTTTAATAATACTCTCATGTTGGATTAGGGACCACCCTAATAATCTAATCTTTACTTGATTATATAAAAAGACTCTATTTCCAACTAAGGTTTTATTCACAGGTCCCAGAGGTTAGAACATCAGTATCCTTGGGAAGGGGAACAATTCAACTCACAACACTATAAAAGAATATTAAAATAATGCAATTTTTTCAATAATCTACATGTGACTAATTTAAATATTCTATAGTTATGTATTGATGTCTGTTAAAAAAGCAAGATGAAAAATGAAAACACCTGCAGTGAAAAATGAATTACATTTTCACATCACAGAACTGTGATATATATTTTTCTTTTTATCCTTCTTCATTATCATTAAATTAACATAGATTCACAAGAGGTGTCATGCTAATTGGGATATCTCTGAATTTGGTGTTACAAAAAGGTCACATTAAATTCAAAGCAGATCAGATTATTCACCAAGTCTTGTTCCTGGCCATAATGTATCATCTAGGTTTCATACTGAATTTGCCTTGTGTATACACTCTTTTGAATTAGATTGTGTTTATTTAAAAGTAACACAATATCTAAATGTCACATGTCACATGCCTAAAAGTTAAGAAGAAAATTCTCACATATCTACATATATGCTCAAACTCTGAAGTAACAGACAGCTTGTGTAGTCTTAAATAGATGTCTAATATTTAAATTTCAAAAATATTTTTATGAGGCTCTGGCTGGTGGCACAGTGGATAAGGTGATGGCCTGCAAACCCAAAGGTCACTGGTTTGATTCTCAGCCAGGGCACATAGCCAGGTTGCAGGTCAGGTGTCCAGCCAGGACTCCATCCAGGTCTCCAGCCTGAGGCCAGTGAAAGGCAACCATATATTGATGTCTCTCTCCCTCTCTGCCTCTCTCCCTTCCCCTCTCTTTAAAAATAATAAATAAAAAATATTTTAAAAATATTTTTATGATTAATTAGCAGGGCTAATTAAAATAGAAAATTATAATTGATTAACGCAGTGAAGTAAATTTGCTAATATCTTCATGTAAAAGGACTTTAATGAATTGGCACAGATTTTCCTCAGTCAGGCCTATTTTCCCTACCTTATCAGAAGAAGCTAATAAAATGAATATTTATTATCGAAGAATATGTACTATTTTACTGATTGACTATATAACACAATGAAAAACATTTAAAAAACCTTAGGTTAAAAGTAAAAGTGACAAAACTTTGGAGGTTTGGGTGACGTCAAAGAGCAAGTGTGGAAGGACTATTCTCTGATGGCAAGTTTCATGAATAGGCTCCTTCTGGTTAAGGGGGAAAACAAAGGGAAACTCCCAGATTCTCATGGGAATAAAAGATATCAAGGCACTGGTAGGCTGGATTCCTGACAGATCATTCACATGGACATTGTGTCATGTTGCATAATACTGAGATTATGAATGAAGGAAAGTGATAGGAATAGGAAGTGAATGACAAGGAGGATGGCAGAGCATAAACCAACCATGTGGCATCAATATTAAATGAGCAGAAGAAAATGATGTATTAGGAATTAAGGTAGGAATTTAAAATAGTATGTCAACCTTGCCCTCCAGTCTCACCCCGTACCTTATCACTAGAGGGTAACAAATATTGATAACATCCTTTGAAGAATTCTACCAGAAAGTAGTATCTTCAGAGAAATCCAAGTTTTAATCAAAATCATGAAATGTAATTAGAGTTCTATCAATAGGCTAAGGCTATGTGGGAATTTTCTTGTCATAAAACAAAGGTCCCAAAAAGCACAAGAGGAAAAAGAAGTAATTAGCCAGGGAAGTCAAATTCAAAACCTAGAGACATATGGAAATGAGAATTAATGAGTAGATTTTAATCTGACAACCTGAATTTTAAACCATAAGGTAAAACGAATTATTATTGGTGGGCTTACAGTCAATGGTAGTAAGGAGAGTGTTATCTCAGGTCTGTTTTAGGACTATATATTTTATATTTTCCTTTGCAATTGTAGACTCCTTATATTAATATGATCATTTGAAGCTAACTACATTTTTTCACTCACACTGAATTTTAAAAAGTACACTGATCATAACTGAAAATAAAGTCATTTTCAAACTCTTTTTTTTTTTAAGTAGGAATATGGACAGTCTGAAAAAGAAGATCCTGCATACTATTTTAATCTTTCTCATTTCTTAAAGAACACCCTCAGGCAAAGTCTTGTATCTGTTACAGAGACATTAAATAAGAAACCTCAGTTCCTATAAGACATGTGCACATTTTAGAAAAAGGTTCTTTTCTGCATTTCACTATTATTATCAATGAGAAGGATACCAGAAAAGAGATAGTAATTAATGCATATTAAATGCATTATATTTTACTTGATTTTATACTTAAAGAAATGAATTCTGTAAATGAAGCTAAACATTTCTACTTTTATCTTCCTTGCTTCTTGTGTATTGTGGTAAATGAACAACATAGCTCTAATGTTTTGGTTAAAAAAAAAATAATACTTTCATGCCAACAAGCCCTAGAAAATAATACTGATGAAAATTAGAATATAATTCTGTTTCTTCAACTTTGTCACTTACATTACCTCACATGATTCATACCTCTATACTACAAGACTTGAAGAAGAGATACTCACGTTTATCTGTCCATGGTTTTTATGCTTCCTCAAAAAGATTGACTGCTTCTGAAAAGAGTCCCCTATGTGCTTCTCATTCCTTATTTATCTACCTCTATGCCAACTGCCAGAACAAAGAGAACCCTGAGCAAACCAGGGTCAGAATAAACAAATGATCTGACCATCATGTGTTAACCAGGGTTGACTATTTTGACAAAGGTTGTAGGCACTTTGCTTCTAAAGGAATGATCATTTCAACCTCTAAATGAGAGTACAGGCTCACTGAAGAACGTGAGCAGAAATGATTTGCAGGCTTCTTCCCTTACAGTAACATACATGGGTCATCAGACCATATCTAAAGTAAACATTGATGAGTTTCCAGCTACCCTGCTTGACAGAAAACATCTAGCTTTGCTAGAGGCAACAACTCTTTTTCTTTCTGTATTTTTTCTTCATTCTTCCCTTATACCTTCCTACCTTCCTTTCTTCCATCTTTCCCTTCTTTCTTCTTTCTTTTCTTCCTTCATATTTTCCTCCTATTTATTTAAAGAGTGGTGGATCTTTCTCCAAAGAACTTGGGACTATATTCAGAAGGAAGGCAGATTCTGTCTCGAACATCAAGGAGAGGCAAAAAGGTCAGGGGTCTAAGCCCCCCACTCCATTTTATTTCTGAAAAGTTAGCCTCAGTTTGTTTCATATGTTATGAAAAATATCAAATATGATTGGGTTGAAGTATGGTTTCAGGTTATCTGGGCTAAGTTTGATTCTTATTATTATATTAACACAAATTAATTTCATTAGAGAAAACAAGTCTTAAAAAATGAAGGTCACTTTAGGAGGCCTTGCTAGACTAAAAATGGAGGCAGAGTAGAGTACAAAAATTGCTAGTGTGGGAAGTCCCTATATGCCATGACCAATATTGATAGGTGATAGTTGGTATAGCAGCTTTGAGAGGTTGCAATGAAAAGGCAAGATGATCTTGACCTTCTTTGGAAAAAGATGAGGGCTTAACTTGCTCAATGAAATTTAAATTCATTCAATCAAAAGGACTGTCTATTTTGTACCATTTGCTATGTTGGATATCCTGCAAGGATGGCCATGAACTCATTTTACTTTCTCGAGTGGATCTTTCGATAGCCAGACTGACTTTTGAAAAGTTAGATAAAAATATAAAAGAGAAACTCTACTTTTGATTATGATGGATTAACTGTATCAACAGGTCCTATTGTTTGTCCAAATATTAGCGATATAAGAAACCAGTTTTAAAATGAAGTTGAAGAAAAGAGATGGGGAAGTGAAAAATGTATCAGAAAACTAAAATCTAGAAAAATAGAATCAAATGGAAATTTGGTTGCTAAATTACATAGCAACTATAATTAAAAACAGAATAATTTTAATATATAATTAGACAAAGCAAAAGAGAGAATAGATAATAATGGTGACTTCCAAATCCTTACATGACAACCTGAAAATAGGAAGCCTGTTGGAAAAGTTTAATTTTTCTTAAGGTAGGACAGGCATCCATGGATTTCTGTTTTATTATTTTTATTTCATATGCCAAATGTATCCCTTTAAAAATATTCAGAAGAAGAATTGTTGTATTCATTCTTGACTGTTGCTGAATTGGGGGAGGGGGGCTTTTCTATCAATTTTGATAATAATTAAATAGAACAAAACATATAATTTGGTTAGCTGTTAATAACCTCCCTGAAAATAGAGTGAGCCTGCACATATCAGAATACATACAAAACACTTTATTTCAATCACTAAATCCACAAGCACAAAAATGATGTAAACCAGAAAAAAAAAGTATGTAGGTACATGTTGTGGTGAAGCTAGATTTTGAAACATGTAGAAAGAGAAGAGTAATAGAAGAAAACCCCATTCCCAGGGAGAAAAATCATATTCTTTCATCCTTCCACCAACCGCATGTGATTTTAAAATGAAAAAAATAAAAATAAAGTTTGTTTTTAACTATCTCTCCAATTTTCCTTTGTTGTGTAAAGAATAAAGCCAGATGGAAGAGAGCGCAGGCATTTTCTGATTGCTTTTTGGCTTTCCATTAAGCTTCTTAGCACAGATTAGATAGATAACAGGATATGACATGAATTGTTTTTATTGCCCCGGAATTATCAGTGTGGCTCAGAGCTAAAAACAACAATACTCCACAAACTACTGATTACTGCCAAGAATGGGAAAAGGCATATTGTACCGGTCTATTGAGAAGCCCTTCTACAACTTTCATGATTTTGTATGACTAGGAGGAGATGGAAAGGAGAATCATCAGGTTCATATACGGTCCTTTCTTCCTCAACAATGTATTGCTAAACTCACTATCCTGTTTGTGGGGGAGAAACAGGACGCTACTTTTCTACCTTGACACCAGTGTAGAAAAAAATAAAATGACTGTAGAGCAAAGAGCTGAAACTAACATTCCACTCTCTACCTGGATGTCTGCTTAGAGGTCCAGCCTCTGTAGCTCCTTCCCACTTCATCCACACTGGACAAGCCAAGACTCAAAAGAAATAGGAAAGGACCCAAGTCTTTGCTACAAACAGACAAATAGATGAGTTTGAAGCTGAGATTACATTTTAAATTATAAAGTATCCTATATTTTAATGACCTAATTTTCTGTAGTCCTTTTTTTAGAAAATCTGCCTGAGGTTTCATTAAGGAGAAAAGTAAAATATATCAAAATTCTGGTGATAATTGCAGAAAAAAATTATTATTATTATTGCTGGTTTATATTTCACTGATTTTGGAACTTCTTCACAAGTTGGTTACAGGTCATAAAATAGGGACAAAAGTAAGGAAATGTCCCATAGCAATTTTTACTGTTGCAACCCGGAGAGCAAAGGATTAAAATAATGTATGACATTTTGCTTCAGTTTAGTCAAAATGAAGTTTACTTCTAACACCTTCCAATTAAAGCAGCTTGACAGTTACTTGAAAAGTTGGCAGAGAGGAAAGAAACCAAGTGAAAGAGAAATAGAAGTCCAGAGACACAGGTGTTATTTAGAAAAAAAAAAAAAGGGAAAAACAGCCAACTTGCCTTCCCATCATCCTTTGCATAGCTACCTTTCTACTCGCTCCCATTTTATTAGCAATTTGGCGTTTAGTGTATTGGTTATCGCAGCGAAGTGTTAATTGGCTAGTTGGCATGTTATGCCAGGATGAACCTGATTAATTAAAAGAGGAAGCACTATCCTTTGAGCAACATGACCAGGGCACCAATGTTGTTGCCTCAGATAATGAGACTCGTAGCTTCAGGCAGAGATGCTGCCTGCTTTCGGTCTCTGGCACTGCACCGAATTAAGTATTCACTCTGTAGTGGACCCTGCTTATCAGCAACCTTGCTATTACTCTCCCGACCCTGATGTGCATAAGCAATATTTTCATCTTCTTCCCAAGAGATTTATCTGGCTGTTGAAGTAGAAAATGAATATTTTACAGTTCACTTGTCTGATCAATTACCTACAAGCTGCCCTGGTATTTTATAGCCAGTGGGAGAGCTGTGTAGGTGATGATAGAGAAACCTGGAGGGAATCTCTTAGCCAACTACACCAAAGGGAATGAAACTGTGAATGAGCCATCAGGAGCAGCTCTTTGTGTTCATACCAGCCTAGCCAAAAATCACAGTGTAACCAATTAATGTACTTAAATGATAATCAGCAGAATGTGAATTTTAGAGGTGAGGAAACTTGACTGCTTGATTAGAGGATAATGAAGTGAAAAATGGTTCAAAGCCAACCCTTCCCTAGGCAACTCCTAGTCCTGCCATTTTTGTCTTCAGTAATTGGATGAAAATCTTTTCACAGTGGCACTTTGGAAATGAAAATAATAAAAGTAAGTAAAATGTGCATACCTGAAAAAATATTGTGTTTGCAGTCATGTAGAGAAGTATATTCTTATTGTTGACTGTCCCAGAAACTGGTTTTTAATGGAATAGCTTGATTTGTATAATTCTTATAATATTACTTTGTATGATTATGATTAAACATTTGAAAATTACCTTCTTGAGAAAATGACTATCATTCTTTTTATCCTCTAAAAGAAATATTCTAAAAATCTCTCACATGCACTAAAGTTACTTTATTCCTTAATATTTTCAGATTTACCTCTCTTCAATAGTTACACATCATGCTACTGGAATGGCATTTATTTTTTAACGTAATTTGTCTCAAGCAGTACATAAAAATATAGCTGAGATATAATGGGAAATTGTAAATGATACAATGTACGGGATCATCCATCTATTTAACCAAGTCCACTATTCTTTTCTAAATATAAACCTAGCTTTGACTGACAGACTGAAAATTATGTATTTTCCAGGAAGTTAAAACAATTAAAAAGATTGAGATTTTTAACAGCAAGAAATTTACTAAGTTTTATGTAGCTATATTGATGATCTCAAGTGAAGAAATAAGTATTTTCTTAAATATACATTAGTTTGGAAGAATTTCATTAGTATTTGATAAAACTGTTTTTACATTTCATAATAAAATTATGTTACCCTCCCAAAGTGGGGAGGTTGGGGATGGTCATCTGTGATAGTGTAAACAATTAAAGTGAAAAAATTCCATTAGGAAATGCAGTTCAAATAGAAAAATAAAAAAAATAAGGTCTATATCTAAAAGATTAAGGTATAGGGAGCTATATATGTGTGTGTATGTATATATAAACATATATGTATACATACATATATACACATACACACACACATGTATATACACACACATACATACACATGCATATATAAAATCTCAAGGTTTAACAATTTTCCCTCACCCTATCAGTTTCCTTTTTGTTTTTTGTTTTTTCCTTCATAGCTACAGAATGACAAAGCAAATCTATACCAAGTAGTAAAAACTGGAAACTCATTTTGATATATCAAAAGTAATCTTGGATCAGTATTTAAAATGTAAGATAATTTTAAAATGCTCTATATTTGTAATTGTACTAATTTCTTGCATTATGTAGGGCTCATAATACATTTAGTAGGATATAAAAGTTCTATTATAAAAAAATTTTAATGACTGAAATTAACCTATTTCAGATTGACACCTGTCTGAAAATAATAGATTAATAAAATATGTATGAAAAATATATCAAAACTATCTAAAGCTTTTGATATAATGAACCTAACTCAAAAATATTTGAGCAACTATAAAAATTACAGAGATTTTTATTTCACTATATAACATCAAAACAATTTTATCGGTTAGCTGGTGTCTCTTGTTCTTATTCCTTATCTACCTACTCACTGCTTTTGGCAAAATCAGAAAGAAGTTCTATCAGTCTGTGCTTTACTGCTTTTGTAACTAGGTCATTTTACCTCATTAGTTTTTTCTGCCTTTTGAGTTATTTTTTCCCCTACATATTTAAGTTCCTCCATTTCCTCATTTCTTTCTTTCTTTCTTTTTTTTTCCAGCTGTTTTCCTTTCTCTTCTCAATAATAAAATTTGATGAGTTTATAGTACAATAGTTTATTACCTCTCCCATAGGAATTTACAGTGACAATGTGAGCCCTCTAATTTAGACTTTCTTAAGGCTTTTCTGGCATTTAGTCAACAATAAAATATACCATGAATTAATACCTGGTAGGTTGGTTACTTCCTCAGATTTCAAGTTATATGTTATTAGATAGATATTCTTTCCTAAATTAAAATATATCTCTCTCATTAAGAGATATTTGAGAGGCAAATTTATAATATAGTGGTCAAGAGTTCACCTCTAGAGACCCAATGCCTAGGTGCACAACTGTGGTGCTGGGTTTTATCAGTTTTGATCCACAGCAAGGTGCATGACTTCGCCACCCTTCCATTTCCTCACTTGTCGCATGAGCATAAAAATATTAATGATATTAACAATAATATTAATATTAATAAAATCATTAATGTAATGATTTTATATCTGTGATATAAAATGAGTTGTTATAAGGATACAGAAGTCAATGCATGAAAACCACTCAGACAATTGTCAGATAGGAGACATACATAAAGGTTAGTGATTAAAAAATAATTGATTACAGTTGTAACTTGAAAGAATGCTTTAAGGCATACAAACTTTATTTCAAACAGTCCCTATTTATGTTTCTTTGTGAAGACTGACTGTGGGCGACTGACCACTGTAGCACGCGTGGAGCCTACCTTTATCCATCAGTCCTACAGCCAATCGGCCATGGCCTCGGGCTCACCCTGCCATCGACGGCGCTTGGCAGGAGGCCCATAGTTGGTCACCTACCAAGTTTTCTTGTTAAGTGCACAGACTTTTGAACTCAGTCCAACATAAAAAAGCACTATTTTCAAAGACACAATTTTAAAATGTGTATTTTTAAATAAGAAGCCAGCTGATTTAGGTGACAGGGACCACACCACCATGCTTCTCTTGTTCTTGCTTACTTTCCCCCTCACCCCTGAATCTCCTTCATGCTCCCTGCTCTCTCCTCCATCAGAACTATGTGAGATACTAAGACAAATGATTACTTTCTCTAGAGCAATCTCCTTTAAAATGCGTTACTTGAGTGGTGAAATAAAAGTCTCCACTTTTCTATAAAAGAATTATAGACACAGGCCTTTCCACTGAGTGTCTGAACCATCTCACTGCAGCCAATCATCCTATTTGTTAAACAATTCCTACCTCAAGTCTCATGGCCAGTTGATACAATAACCCTAAATAATGCCTACTCATTTCAAAGTTACAGAGTTGAACTAGTTCTCCAAAAAGAGGCAGTAGGAGGCTAGACTGTGAGGCCTGTCCAGAAAGTATCAAGCCATATAATGTTTTAATTATATTAATATTGGCTCAATACTTTCCAGGCAGACCTCATCTGTCTAATTAGCAGGATAAAACAACATAATTGAAAAAACATCAGAATTGAAAAGTCAGGTTTTCAACTTTAGTTCTGCTTCTAATATAGCATAGTTCCGAATAAATATTTTGAATAAATCCCCTGAAATATAAAACAAGGAAACCTCTAGTTCATAAAAGTCATGTTTCTATAGATTGTAAAAAATAGTGAATAAAGCAAATAGTTTCTAGCACCTTCACATCACAAATTCTTCTAAGTATTACATCTTTATTTTTAACCTAATAAAACACTATGATTTTTGAACTTATGTTTCCCTTTTTTCCTTGGTTACTAGGATGAGTGAAATTACATTTTATTTTCAATTATAGTAGTATTTTTTAATCTGTGCATATTGGAAAAAAAATATTTATCTGACTTTTACTTTCTTATTTTTTTCCACTCTAATTGAAAAGTATAACTTTTATTGTACTACCTCTCTGTAAATAAGGAAGATAGAAATAATAAATGGTTAGATAATTAGAAGAGAATTATTTCCTTCTTCAGCATGATGATGAAAAAGCTAATGAACTATCTCTAAAACAATTTCAGAAAAGGAAACACTATATAAATCTAACATTATATTAGATGTAAGGATTATAATATAAATTTTCCGGTAGTTTTTGCTTATTGCCCATAAAAATTCACCCTCACAAAAAGGAGACTTTATGACCTATTACAAATGAGAACATCAAGAAATTATAATATTATAATTATGATGTTTATGACAAGCAATGTTTTAATATATTTAACTCTTTAGTATGGTTTCATAACATTATTTCAACCTAGTTGATAACAACAGAGGCAACATAAATTCAGGTTATACTTA
This sequence comes from Noctilio leporinus, assembly GCA_004026585.1. Lineage (NCBI taxonomy): Eukaryota > Metazoa > Chordata > Mammalia > Chiroptera > Noctilionidae > Noctilio > Noctilio leporinus. Next base: position 717,928 of record PVIW01000147.1, read on the forward strand.
GGTCATTCAATAAGGCTAATTATAGAATCTTTTCACACCTAGTATAAGCAAAACAGCTATCAACATTGCCACCATGTAGGTAAGAAATTGAAATAAGGAATCTTTTTTTAATAAAAATAAAATATGGTCACTCTTCACTCCCCCCTAAAAAAAAAAGGAAAAATGCTTTTATGTCACCTTCCTGTTAGTCATTGGAATAAGGGAAAATAATACATTTTTAAGTATGTGACGCACAGTAAACTGTAAGGAAAGCAAAAGAGCTTTCACCCCAGATGTTATGATTGGTTTCACATATTTTCTGTGCAAGTCCGGTCTCACTGTTAAAGCTCTGGTGCCCTTGGCAATAAAGGAAGCCTGCAAAGCTGGGTGGGGTTTTAAGATCATGACTTTATTGTTCAAGGATTTTTTTTTCTTATTTTACAGTAGAGCCCGCTGGGCTACAAGGCAAATAGCATGTCTATGAAACATCGTCCCATTAGGTCTCTACTTCACCTTTACAGCTTCTAGCAGCTCAACGGAGTTTTAGAGGAAACAGAGAAATTCTACACATGATAAAACGTTAACACACACATGCACAGACACACGCTGCAACTAATTATTTGGAATGGGAGCACTATTACCTCTGTAAGGTAGGACCGCTGACTTATCACAAATCTCCAGATGGCCTATTTTGAATGGAAAATCTTGATCCCAACCTGCAAAGTGAGGCGCAACGCCAGTAAAATAGTTCTTGGCTAATTCTTTTTTCTTGTTATGCTCCTACTTTCCTTATCCTTTGGTTTAAAGGAGCAGGTTTTGGTTGGGCAGTGGGGTGTGATTTTTGTCTGCGCCAATTTGCTTCTCAAGGTTGCTGGCATTTGTGGCTCCATGTCTGGGATATTTAAGGTAAAAGGAAACCCCATGGTGTCATCCTCTGGTTCTGAGGTCCTTAATCAGTTGGCTTTCCTCTCTCCACATGTTGCAGGTTTTTCTCTATGTTTTATATATTATGCCCAAGACCCTTAGTTAAACTCAGCAGGAAAAAAGAGGAAAATGCATCTATTCCATCTTCCTTGAAGTGGAAGTTCAAGACTCCTGATTCTCTGTGTGATTTGAGATTATTGGCATGAGAATTTTTGCAAAATTACTTTCTGTCTTGTATCTCTGAAGATTTTCTTTTGAGAGCCCTCCAACATCAGTTTCCTTCTTATGGACTTTTTCATGAAAAGGAGAACATGTTCCATTGGGTCAAGTAAAAGTTATATCCTCCAGCATATTCTAAGTCTTACAATGGCTGAGAGCACGTTTTAGGGCTGGCCGCCCTATGATATTACAGAAGTAAAATCCATAGCCCTGCAGCAACAATTCTCCTGTCAATCATCTACTAAACTAACGCCCATGTATTTGTTAAAACTTTTACCCATCTGTTTCAGATTGGAGACATCAAGGTCTTTTTTAATGCAATGAAGTAAGTTGTTAATGGTAGCAAGTATGCTGATGCTGCTAAAAATATCCTCCCACTTTGTGATAGATACTATACTACGTGGAAACAAAAATGAGTCAGTGTTTTATTATTTTATGCTCTGACAGAGACCAAAATGCAAACAAGTAACTGTAATGCTACAATAAGACAATGTTACAAAGATGAAGAAGCGGACTTGGTTAAGTGCTGAACAAAGCTCCACTGGTGCATATGTTGAGGATTCTACAGTAACAAGTGAACATCTAGCTTATTATATCCTAGGAATGCTGCATTGTGTATTATAAATGGCTTTGGAGCTTACTGTACTTTTAGAATGTCTAAGTTCCACATTTTTGATAAATATTCTGCTTAAATTTGTTTATAAATGTTAATTGTTTTCAAGGGAGATGTAATAATTATTCTTAGAAATCGGACTTTGTCAATCATTAAAAACCAGAAATTTAAAAATACATTTGGATAGTAATTAATTACAGACATGATTAAGCAGACTTAAGATGAAAGGTCACTTTTTATTATACTCTCAATGAACGCTTCTTCAATCAATAGCAACCACACTGATAATAGTGAATGAACTAAAGAGGCGATCTAAAATTTTTCATGTGAATTCACTCAAAGATGAGAAAATATGAGTCACCTTTTGTGTTCTACATTTATGCAGATAAATACTGCCCAAATTATAAAATAATTTTAGTGTAAATTTTTACCCAATGTTGTGATTACTACAAAGTTACATATAATTGTGAAACAATAAAGAACATAAAGAATATAACTTACTGTGAATGGCTTAATACTATTTTTAAAAAGTTTAACAGTAAGGTGATTTAAACTTATCACATTTGAAAGGGAGATTGACACAATCAGGCAAAAAGATATTTAAATTTCAGATGATTATCATTGTAACAGACCAATGAGGTAGATCATCTTGGAAGAAAATACGATTAATGTTGTCAAATCATTCAAAACAGGTATGATTCCAGGAATGATCATCCAACAAGACTGACACTTTATCCAAAGTCTGAAATTACTTGGAATCTTTGTTAGGCCAGAACATAGCTGGGATATTAGTTTGCAATTGCTTTTACTTTTTGTTTCTATTTCACTGTTTAATTTTCCCATAGAGCTACAGGAAATAGGAGAGAGTATAAGAAGATAAAAAGTTGGTTATATTCACATTAGTTTTTACCTTACGGCCATTCATGCACAGGCACCCTCAGCTCCAGTTACGTTGGCCTTCTTGCATTCCCTAAAGCGAGCCATGTCCTGCCTACCTCAAGGCTACTGCACTTGCTACATTTTCTTCTTTCTAAATTCTTTATTTCATGCACTTCTGCTCAAATAATCCTTTGTGAAAGAGCTTCTCTCTACCTGTTTTATCATCATAAAATTTTGCATTTTTGGAGAGGATGGTTTATATTTATTTGTTAAATTGTCTTATTTTATGTTTTTTTCCCACAGGAACATTAGTGCCATAAGGGCAGAGACTTTGTCTTTTGTTACTGCTAAATAGCCAAGGACACGTGATTGGCACTTCAGAGATATTCAAGTACTTGTTGACTCACTTGAATGACTAGCTCAGAAATTACAGTCCTTGTCAAATTTAGATTTGAGGGTTGTTTTTTTTTCCTTAAGAAGCAGACAATAAAGAGTAAAATGTTTTATTCCTAAAGAACAAATACAGAAATGACTCCAGGAAGAAAAAACAAATAGAAAAACAGTGACGGGAGCAGAGAACAAATGGAGGGAGAGGCGGTTAAGAGCTGCAGCGAGTCTACGCAGGCAGAGAGATCACACCGAAGAAAGTAACTATCGGGCGCTGTGTTTTGGTACAAGACCAGATTCCTGTGTGCAGATCCTTACAGTTTAGGCTCACACGCCTCAGCAAGCGCAGAGGTAGAGAAGTGGTCGCATGACTTAAAAAGGGAAGTGGAATAATTTCAGCAGGTACTAATGTGGCTCAAAGACCAAGTGCCAGGGGTGGCAGTACTAATCGCTAGTAATGTATAAACTCCCTGTAAACTTGAGACACCCAGGACAGGAAGAAACACTCAACTAACTGGTTAAGCTACTTCCATTCTAGTAAGTGGGGGATTGGACAACACACAGTCAGATTAAATATTTATATTCTTTGTGCACTTGAATTTATGGGCTGAGCTTCATACCTGCCACATTTACATTTCAATTGACTGAGAGTGCGTGTATGATCTGATTTCCATCTGCCTGGTCTACACTACACACGCAGGTGACTGTGAGGAGAATGCATTGATTTAAACACTTGCAACTTAGACAACAGGGGGATTATTTTTTCCGCTAGTGTTTGGATCAGTTCTTAATAGGCCATAGAGGACACCGGCAAAAATGTAGTGACATCTGTACAGACAGCGTGAAGGCACTGAGGCAAGGTCAACAGCTGTGGAGATGGCAAGTCTCACCCTATTGCTCCAACGTGTTCAAGTCAGCACCGCTCACTGCAAAGAAGGTACAGAAGCCAGCGTCTTTCAAAAACAGTTTTGGGAAATGTCACAAAATTGTCACATGTATTAACAATCTTAATCAAATAATAGACTTTTTAAGAAATTTTCAAAGGGTCTAGAAGGTGGAAGCTTGAGCTTGTTATATGAGAATTTAACTACCACTCATTATTTCTGCTGATGAAAATAATACCTGTGTTTAATATCTCAGACACACCTCTCTCAAACATGTTTATATGGTATATCTGGAATGGGTTGGAAATTTTTATATTTCAACATGATAGGAGGCAGTGCACACGATGGCAGATCCAGTGTTAACGGATTCTGCATTCCACTGGACAAGCAATAAATGCTGAGTGTCTTGAGAATTTAAGTGAATAGCCAAGGCAAATGCCACTAACCTGAGATCTAATTCCAAAAATCATTAGTTAATTCGCAATGTTTTAAGATACATTAGAAATTATTCTTCACCAAAAATAGAGTTTCAAACTGGCAGAGGAACCTAGTTTTCTACTCGTTTTAAAATTTTCATCTATCAGGGCATATAAAGTTGCTACTGGTTGAACTGTTCAAAAATAAACAAACCTCCCTGCTATCCAGGATCTTGTTACCTTTTAAATGAATCACATCCCGTGGGTAGAAAACTAGCTGTTTGTATTGCAGCTGTTTACCTATATATATTTGTATTTTTCACTGTTCAATTAAGCCAAACAAAATTGTGAGATAAAATGGATGCTAAAACTTATTATTTTTTTCATGCAAAATCCCCTAATTCAAATTTTTGGCTATTTCCTAAAATATTTGTTGAGTTCAAAAATATCCACATTTCTTCTTTGGTGACTTTATCTTACATAAATACTATAAAATTGAACTTAATGTATTCTATTAGTATACTACTTTTATTTGCTTTACCTTCTAGGGTTTGGGATAAGAGTTTATTTTTTAATAAACTATTCCTACCACTAATTTAGTTTGCAAATCATTATATAGTTTTCATTTTGTGATTGGTTTGGGGGGAACTAGTGGTGAGAAAAAGCTATGATACAGACACACTGCCCTTTCTGGAGTTTACAATCTCACAGGGAAGGCTAGATTATAATCCCCATAAGCGCTGTAAAGACACCTGCCATTATAAGAGTTGGTGACAGGGTTTTTGTTTTTTGTTTTTAAATGTCAGGAGCCAGGGAAGACTTGCTGTAAAAAGCTTGGCTTGAGTTGAGGTCTAAGAGAGTATGCAACCAGGCAGAACACAGAAGGGATGAAGGGTAGGGGCAGAGGTGGATGTGGCTACAAAGTGGGGATCCATGGGGCAGGGGGGGAGGCAAGAGTTGAGGGGAGAAGCAGCCAGAGTTCAAGTTAGGGAGCTCAGTATTCATCCACAGACCAATGGGAAACCACTGCAAACATTCCAGTGTGAAGTGATCTGAACATTTATGAACTTGAAAGGAGTCACTCCGACTTTATGAGGAAAACAAATTAAGAGGGAAAGGAGAGAGGAAGACAAAGGTAGTAGCTCCTGGAATATTCCAAATGGGAGGAAAATGGTAGCTTAGGCTATCAAGGTTTGAGAGAACACAGTAGACAGACGTTTTAAGAGGCAAAATACCAACCCATTGCCTTTTAGTATACAGGATTCTTTGTGTGTTTGTTTGAATGGTGATCGCACCCACATATCATTTGAGGCATCTTTTTTTTCTGGTGTAAAATGCAGGGTTCATTTTTAATGTTGTCTTCAGGTCTACTATTACAAGGTGGACTTAACCAAGTCATTGTGTATTCAATTAAAATTAGCTTACCCATAATGTTCCACAAATGAGGTCATCTTTCCTTTAGTCTCTTCTCAGTGACACATCATGGCAGCCACGACATAGGAAAGGAGCTGGAATAAAATATGAAATCTAGTTAATAATGTAAAGGTTAAATTTAAAATGGATTTCTATTGATACTAGTTATTTTCAGAGAAATGAAATGAAGACTTTTTGTACCTTTCATTTTAAAATTTCTCTGAACTGTTGCCTTGTACCATTTTCATCTACTTCATATACTGACTTCTTTTAAAAGTAAGGAATCACTCAGTTCCAGAAATACACCTGAGGCAAAAACAATCTCTAAACCCTCAAACTTATTCATTTTGCTCTGGAAACCCTTTGAAGGGCTTAAAATTCTTTATCAATATTTGCTTGCCATTTTGAGGATGATGACATTTGCGTAGTTACAGTATAGACTTTATACTGTATGTTACTTATTGAATGTATTCCTACTCATCTGTGAGGTTTGCTGTTACAGTGATTATCTTGTTGACCATGGGAAATGAGAAAATAGCCTTGGTGATAGGAACACTATTGTCTTCCCTACTGGAGATGGAAGACACAGCATGCAAATAAAACTGGACCTATTTATAATCTCTTCAATGCTTCTAAAAATGTACTTTCACTCTAATTTCTAAACTCATGTCTCTCCTTAGATGATATTTAGAAATGTAATAAAAGTATCAAAATGAATATTTGTGGCATATATTTTTAGTTTTTCATTTTTTCTATTTATCTGTCCATATCTTTAAAATTATATTGAATTATTTTCAAAACCATTTATTATGGGAATCCCCCATCCCGTGGAGTTTCCCGATCACTGATTGAACAAACTGACCTGGACTGGAAGTACCTGGGGAGAGAAGGGGAGGCTACTCTCTCTAATGGAGAATGCACCCCATTCCCCTTTCTCAACCCAGCTTTTATTCGTACGTGCAGAAAGCAGAGTGCAGGTGTTGGTCATAAAACAATCAGTGTTTAGGGAGGAGATGCCATAAGATTAAAGAAACACAAAGAACAGTTTCTGGCCACAGATGGTCAGACTTGCTGGCGCCAGAGCATTGATAAAACATAGTTCAGGAGTTCATTCTGTGCCTGAAACATTTATTAATTAAGATCAGAACATACATACAGCAGAGCAGGCTTCAAAGCAAACACTGCATTCCTGACTCTGATTTTCCATGGGAACTTCTTTGAGGGCCATCGGATCACGTCTGCCCTCCGCTTCCCATTTTCTGGATCTGGCTTACACAGGTGCTACAGTTTCTGATACTACACAAAGCAGTCCCCTACAATTTACTATCTCATTTCAGAAATCTCCATTTATGTTCTCTGTTAAATTGTACACTCCATGTTAAGTAACAAATTCTGATAAATCTGCCCAATTCTTTAATTGGAGAAGACCCAGTATCTACCAATCAATAAGCTGCTGTTTAACATGAATTTAAGGTAGAATGTTTCCTCTCCAGGATGAATTTTCTATATATTTTTTTGTTTTTTTGTTTAAAGGAGTATTTGCCTGCCCCTAAACAAATGTGGTCTATCTTGCTCGTTTGAGTTATTTCTAAAGCAAGACTATGCAGAGAGAATGCATGAGGTGAGGAATCAAGGAACCTATTTTTACTGCAAGTAAGCTCCCTGAGTTTCAATTTCTTCATAAATAAAATTGGTGTATCTTTCTTGCTTACCTTGTACAGTTTGAGATCCCAATGAGATCATTTAAAAGCACTATAAGTTTTTTTATAAAGTACTATACGAGTGAAAATATATCAACATTTTATTATATAAACAATGCATACTTATTAGTTTTATTATTATATGCTTATGATAATATTGATGATTATTATGTGTTTCTTATGGCTGTTATAACAAACTACCATAAATGTGGTAGCTTAGTACAACACAAATATATTTTCTCATATCTCTGGAAGCTGAAATTAGCTTTGCTGGGCTTATGTTATGGTATCTCCAGGGTTGGTTCCTCCAGAGGCTTTAGGAGAGATTTCCCTTCCTTGCCTTTCCAGCTACTGAAGGTCACCTGCACTCCCTGGCCCATGACCCTTTCTTTGCATCACTCCAACTTCTGTCTTCCATTATGTTGCCTTTTCTCTTCTCTACTTTAGTTACATCTTTTGTGTCCCTCTTCTAAGGACACTTCTGATTATATTTAAAACCCATTCTAATAATTTACAATAATGTCCTCATCTCAAGATCCTTCACTTAATCATTTCTAAAATGTCCCTATAATGTAATATTCCAGGGAATAGAATGTGCATATATTTAGTGCTATTATTCAGCCTACTAAAATTATTAAGAGATTATCATGGTAGCTAAGTATCTGCAATGACAGGAAACCAAAGGAATGTAACTGTTCCTGGAAGTACTCTCCTGCAGTGAGTTGCCTGAGAGTGGAGGCAGACTACCCACTTGAGTCTGAAAAATCCCTAGAACATATTCCATGTAAAAATTCATTGGCCTACGAATCAATAGACACCAAAAGTATCATGACTACAAGGTGGGGAGCCCTCAAATGTTGTATCATGAAAATTGGTCTCAGATTAGAAAGGCTAAAAGTAGCTGAGCAACCAACAGGGAGGGCGAGGGCCAAGTAAGTGCATGGATGTCAAAAGAACCTCTGTCAGCCCCACTTTTACAGAAGCAAGAATGTTGCCTGCTTTAAGCATTGAACTTCCGTGTATCTTTTTGGTTTCATAAAGAGTCAGGGAGGTAAAAATAATGATAATAATTGTTTGGAAAAGGCTGTCCCAAAACACTATCATTCTGTCAAGCAATACCATGAGAAAGTATAAGCAAGGAAGTTTTTGCATATATAAATCATTAATGGTTACAGCACTCTTCTAAAAGGAATGGTTTGCTTCTCCAACATATAATCATTCTAATACTTCTTTTCTCTAAAAGCACTAACTAGTCATCAAGATTTTAGGAATTGTTTTTATTTTTAACTTCACTGTTCCTCAGTGAGTGATCAATTATGATAATGGTCCTTATTAGAATTCAAGGATAAATAGAAGTGTTGAGCAAATTACAGTTCTTTGCAACTGGTGAATTCCTAAATGGCTCTCAGATGTTTAGGCCTAAGCTAGAAAAGCAATATTAATTTTAGTCTAAGTGGCTTAAAAGTCAATTAGCATTCTTTCTAATCCCACCCACTAGTCACTTGTAATCCTTAACCATAGCGAAAATTTAACACTTTGAGTTATAGGTAAAACAATGACTACAAGGTGGTTTTTCAATTTGTATTGAAATTAGGTTGTTTTTAAATTTTAACTCAGAAGTTCAGGAAATCCTAACACATGATTTAGGAAAACTGGATTGGGTTAATAAAGTTTGAATGCTTGCCTTTTATTTTTATCTAAATTGGTGATGTAACTGTAATTATCACCTAGAGAAAACACTTGGAGGATGTTCATAGACTAAGATACCTAATTTTTGCAATTCATATTTTGGAAAAAAAACACATACTTCAGGATATGCCTGGCTAATAGGCCAGAAGTCAAGAAATAGTGGAACATAATATAGACTATCCACCTTTTTAATCGTTGATTCTTCATTCTCTGTAAACTAATCCCACTTTTCTGACTTCCACCTGCTCACTGCTATTGAGCCTTTTGAACATGATTTCAACCTGTGCCCATTCCTACCCAATGTCCATATTTTCCTGTGGTTATCAATCATATCTGACTTCTCTCCGGCTCAACACTACAGGTAGCAGCCATTTCTAACTTTCCTCTGCTCTATATTCCAATGTGCTAACAGATATCAAATATCCCCTTTCCCTTTAAAATATTCTTTAACTTTTACTTTATTTCCAATTAGTTAGACCATCACCCTGGACAGAGAAACCTCATTACTTTCTACTTTGACTTCTTCAGAAGCCACTTAATTGAAACACCCAAGTTTAACTCAATCATTTCATTTGAATAATACACAAATTCTTTTAAAATATTAATGTTATCTCTTTACTCTTACGATGCTTTTTGGTTATTCCTCAAGTCCTCATTGTTTTACTTACTTGTTTTTGAGACCTTTTAGTTTTGAGTCTTATCTTTCCCATACACACTTATTCCTACAGTCCATACTCCCTCGGCCACAGGACATTTTCATTTTCCACTGCCCCCATTTATGCTCCTTTATTTTGTTTTCATTCTTCTATTAAAATTCAGATCGTTCTCTACCGTTTCCTTTTCTGTTTGCCATATTTCCGACAAGCATAAAATACCATCTGGCTGTCAAGGCTGAAGTGAAAACGTTAGCAAACAGCAACTGGAGTCCCATTGCCCACCACCACCTTTTAGGCAAAATTCCAGAGACAAAGGCTTGGTGATCAAAGAAAACAGTCTTTATTCAAAAGCAGTCACTTGACCCTATCAAGTCACAGCTTTAATCACTTAAGCCTATCAGTTAGGGATAAACTTCACAACTGGGCTCTCCTAGCCTTTCCTTGTTAATTTTTGTAGGGTTAGGTTACAAACTAAAACATACTACACAAAAGCTACACAATTTTGGAAGAATGGCAGGCTTCTGCCTCAGAGCCTGTTCCCTCCAGAACACACAGAGAATAAACCTGCCACCCTCTGCCAGGCCAGCCCACCTTAGACTGTGCCGGGAGTTCCTTCCCATCAAAATACCTTCTGTGGGGAAGTGCAGACCGTGGCAGCACCAGCCTTCCTCCAGGCAGCCTCCAGGAAAAAGCACCTAACAGAGCCAGTTTAGGAGCCAGATAAATTCAGAAAAGGTCCTAAGCCAAAGAGCCGGCCCTCTTTTTATTTCCATTGGCGCTGGGGCTTCAACTTCTCAGCCAATCCCACTCTAGACAGCTCTCCATTGCCTCTGCAAACCCCTCCTACTTCTTTCTCCCCAGTGATCTTTCCAAAGCAGGAAGGTCAGAAAGCTAGGAGTACTCTTCTACGTGAGAGGTGTCTGCTTTCTTGGTATTAGCCAAGCTTTGCTAGAAACCGGATTAATTTACTAGAGGCTATTATTTTGGCAATATTGCTGATGATAATCATCTAATTTCAGAATAAGATTTTTGCCTGAGTTTTAAAACAATGCATGTATTTCTAATCTCTATGACTGAAAACATCACAAAGGAAGCCAATTTAGGCAAAATCTTGTTTTCACAACATTCTAAATAATCATTTAACAAATTCAAGTCCACTTTAAAATTTTAACTTTTTTTGTAAGTCAAATTGATAAAATTTATTTGGCTAGTAAAAATGCAAGTGGCAAAATTTTAGATTTATTAAAACTTAATTGCTTAGAAATTAGAGTGAAGGCATCTACCTTCTTCAAAATTTCCCAATCCATGATAACATATTATAAATGTGAGATCACTGGAGATAGGGGGTGAGTTCTGAGCTGGAAATTGTGTGACTAGAAGGACTCTCGGTTCTAATATTTTGTACATTCCTTCAACAATTTTCTAAAAGAATCAGGTTGATGTCTTCTTGAGGACACCTAACACGAACATAGGCACTACAGTTATCAAATGAGCATTTTATCTCCTCTGTAACCAGTGCCCTATCATTAAAGTCAGTAACACCGAAGTTGTTTTGAAGAATGCAAGTAGTTATGCTTGAAATTTACAAATTACTTTCAAACTCCACTTATTCTCTCTCTAAATTAGCTCTCTGATGGATTTTTGTCCCTGATAGTCTTTTCCTGCTTTCTCAAGCTGTAATTAGACATTGAAAATGGTCTCAGAGCATGTCGGGAAGATATTATAAACTCCAGTTCTCTCTCCTCATAAAGACATCTCTCAGAATGATATAATCTCAGTAACCTAATGACCAGAAAGTGCCTGTGGAACATCATGGCCATTAGTCCTCTTTGCTAGTCAGTAACAGTGGCACAGGTACCAAATTATTCGTACCCTGTCCTTTTCAAGGTACCGGTAACGCAGACACACAGCTAGTAAATCCTGAACAAAAGCATGCCTAATTGTGCATATTTTGGTGAACAGAAGACTAACCCCTATTTCTTAAGTATTTTGTGTCTGTATGCAGTTATAAAACAAGTAAACTATAAAGACTGATAAAATCAAAACCAGTCATTCAAAATATATTTGTAGATACTTTGCAGCTCATTTCCAGATTCAGGCTAAAGTAACATTTAAATGTTACATATTTGATATCTATAATTTTGAGAGAAAATGCTGCTTAGGTTTAAAACAGCTTCAAAGATGTAGATATTCATGTGGGAATTAATTGGTGTGAAAAAGTATGGAAATTGCAGAAATGATTTACATTTACCTGTTTATAAAATCACCTGGGTTTCATACTAAACATTAACCTATGCTTAGTTATAACTTTGAGTATTTTTTCTTTAATCACAACTAAAACACAGAAGTTCTGACAATAACAAATATGGAATATATTTTGCTTTCTCTGTGTACTTTTGACAGGGAAAGCAAATAAAGCTAGTAAGTCACAGTATAAGAAAATAAATCAGTGTGCTCAGAAGTAGGACTATCTACTTCATCGGTCCAAACTCTTAAGGTCAGATTTCTGTATCCTAATCTGGGAAACAGACTTTACTAAAGCTGCATACTTAAACTCCTTTTGCTCTCAAACAACACCCCTTAGCCTTCAATTGCTGAGTTTCCCGAAATTGCTAATTATTAGTGAGTCTCAAGCTAGACTAGACATACATCATGGGAGCTGATTTACATGTAGTATACAAGATGTATCTTCTACCAAAAGTCAAACTTTTTACTTGATTTATGTACCCTTGCCCTGTGTGTAGTAGAGGACTTTGCAATAAATTATTACTAAATAAAAATAAAGTGATAATAAATAAAAATTATAGTCTGCCCATTCTAAAACATTCAAACTGATATTAATATTTCTCTTTTAGCACCATTAATGTATGGTGCATAGCATTTTTATGTTTTAGAGAAAGCAAAATAAATAATAAAAAACCTGGATGTGCAGTCCTACAGATGCATAGCTAATGAAACAATAAAAAGAAAACTTTAATAAAAACAGCATAGAACACAAAAGAATTAATCCACACATACACAGAAACTAACTAGAATTAAATAAATACGTAAAGCAAATAAATCATGCTTTATGAATTTAAAAATGAATGCAAAAATAAAAGTGTAATTAGAACTTTAGAAGATAAAATGGAAGTAGTATTTCATACCATAGAGCAAAAATAAAACAAATTATAACTCAAGAATAAAAAGAATTTGGGAGCAGATCCAGGAATATTCAATTTAATAACTACCAGAAAAATAAAAATAAATTTACAGAGGAAAACAGTACTTAAAGAAATAATCAGTTGAAGAAAATGTTTTAGTTTAAATTGAAAGGGATCACTGAGCACCAAGACAGAATTCATTCCTTTAGTTGGTCAGTTTCAATATTTACAGTATTTATTCAATAAATACCATATGTCAAAGACTGTTATAAGTAGTCAGGACAGAGTGGGGAGTATATGTTGTTAATTGGGGAAGACATGCAATAAATAAGTTAATAGTTGCTCTATTTTATAGGAAGAAGTGCATGGTGAGGGTTTAGAGTGCTGGAGGGGTGCTGTTTTTCTTCTCTATCTCTCTTACCCACTTGACCGGGCTTGTACATAGAGTGAATGTATAAAAGTCTCTTTTAAGCAGAACAAAAAGCTGTACAGAAAGAAAAAAGATCTGAATTCTGTATTGAAAGGTCCTTCTTTGTTCCTGGAAAAATTGACTTGCAATGATCAGTGTACGCCTTGTATTTCTTTGTTCTTTGTGAAATCTTAACCTCCTGTAGTAGTGATGGTGCTTCATAGGTAAATAGGAATGTGACATACTATAGACACATAATTACCACACACATATAATTGATACATCTTTATGGTAAATTGTTACTTTTAGCATTTTAAAGTCCCCATTTTTAGGTTTAATAACTGTTTAATTAAATTTTACTTGGTTGATTCCAAAACCAAAATCTGCAATTCCTTGTTACTTCAAATTTGGGGGCCTATTTTGTATTTTTTTATTTTTAGAATTTCTGAATCATTCACCTTTGGAGTGTCTCTTGTATATAGGATATCATTATGTCTATTCATGTGGTGAACAGAAATTTTTGTATGGAGGTATTCTTTTAGGCAATGCTTGTGTTAGCAAAAGATTGGAAACACATAAATGTCAATGAATACTTGACTGATCAAATAAATTAATGTACATCCATAGAGTGTAATATTCTATACCTATGTTAAAAAGTGACAGTCTTAGCATGGTAGCACTGGTAGCACAGTGGATAAGGTGCCGGCCTGCAAACCCAAAGGTCGTAGGTTCGATTCCCCAGCCAGAGCACATAACCAGGTTGCAAACCAGGTCTCCAGTCAGGTCTGTGGCTGGAGGCAGGTGAAACGCAACCATATACTGATTTCTCTCTCCCTCTCTGCCTCTCTCCCTTCCCCTCTTTCTGGAAATAATGAAATAAAATCTTAAAAAAAAAAAAAAAAGGTGACAGTCTTTCATACTCTGAAGCTAAACTGTACTCACCCTTTGCTCTATTCACCCTATTTCAACCATTTGCTCTGTTCACCCTATTTCAACTTGACATTTTTTTTTTCAAAGATTTATTATTTTCAGAGAAAGAGAGCGGTAGGGAGCGAGGCAGAGAGAGAGAGGGACATCAATGTATGGTTGCCTTTCTCCTGCCTCCAGCCGTGTACCTGACTGGAGACCTGGCTGGAGATCTGGCCTGCAGTCTGGAGAATCGAACTAGCAACCTTTGGGTTTGCAGGTCAGCACCCTATCCACTGTGCCACCAGCCAGGGCCAACTTGACCTTTATTCCCATAGTTTCACTGAAACTGCTCTTGTGGAAGTCACCAATGTTTCTATGTTGCCAAAATGCAATGGATCACTTTCTGTGTTTATCTTACCCACTTCTACATGGTTAAAACTCTCAATCAGACACTGCTTCTGTTTGAAACAATTTTCTCCTTGATAATTTGTGATGTTGGCTTTTCTTTTCTTGTACACCTTAATCATTTCTACTTTCTCTCTCTCCACTTAATTTCTAAACGTTGCAGTCCCTGAGGACTCCGTCCTGGGTCCCCTAACTCCCCCTATAAGCACCCTTCCCCACAGTCATCAAACAGGATTTAAATCACAATTAGGACATGTCACGCTCAAGCCCAGAATTCCTCTTTAATATTTCTTTTACACTTATAAAATCTAAATGGCTTACATGATCTGTAAAACACAAACGCTTTTGGTCTTCATCTTCACCCCTTCTATTCCACAGCTTCATCCACAATAGCCTAGCAACACTGCCTTGTGACACTTCCTGGGATAAACCTTGTTCTCTGTAACATCAGAGATTTGCTTGCTCTTACTTATTCCGGGTGTGCTCTTTCATGGCTTCCCTGTGGCACTTCCTATACATCAGAACTGAGCTTATATATCTCCAGAGAAAAGGCTGCCTAAAACTTTACTTTAGCCTCCAATACGGAATATGAATACACTGTGGGAGTGACAAAACCTATCGATCAGCTATCGGGATATAGGAAGAAAACATTAGACTGTCCTTTTGTATAAAAATAGTTACCGTGTATGTATATATTATTTATAAGGATAAAGAATTATATACATATATATGTACAAATGTATTTTAAAAATATATTTATATAAGGAGTACATACACATTTTAGTGTGTATACTTGATAACATGTTTAAGAACTAATAACTTGCATTAATCTATATACTTTATCAGTTGACTAAGAGAATTACTTTCAACATATTTTTCTATTTTTTGTTTTCTGATTAGAAAGCTTCATAGAGTAGAAATCATAATTGTCATATTCACTATTATCCCAAATACTTAGAATTTCTTGAGTGGTTAAAGGCATAAATAAACTATAAAATATATGACTTTAACTTATTTGGTATTATTTAGTATGTATAACATAAAATATAATAAAATGTTATGTAATTATATATGTAAAATAATTTTTGCATTAGTAAGAATAAAAATTAGAGTTTTAACACCAAATTTTAAATGTTTATGAGATTAAAAATATTTATTTATAAACCTAACAGAAACCCTAAGTAGATAGAGAATGTTACTATTTTCCTAGCTCATACAACTTAAAAATTATAAAGTAGCTTCCCAAAAATTTCCAAAATGCAAATTTTGGGCAATTCTCATTAAACTTCTAATTCTCCCCTAAACTAGACAAAATGATTCTACATTTTATTAAATAAATATTTTAAAACTACTAAGGAAGTTTTGGAAAATAAAAAATAAGTAATGAAAATGGTTTTATAAAAATATTTAAAAGCTACCGCAACCAATATAATTGCTATTGGGTAAGTGAGTAGATAAGAAATAGTTCAATTCAGATTCATACATCATTCATTAAGGTCCCAATATACCCATTCACTTTGATTAATGTCAAATAAAAAGTAATCAGTTCATAGCACTTGTTCGAATGGAACTTGACTACTATGAATGCTACTGCATGCTAAATATTAGCATATATTTCTCCCTCATTGTTGTTTAAAAAAATGATAGTTTGGTTTTCAAAGGATATTAATTTAACATATATTTAAAAAGTAAATATTAATATTACTTCTAAAACTTTTTAAGTAGGTAGGTTTTAAATGTTAAAGATTCAGAAGACAGATTATTTTCAAAATTTCTGGATAGAACTAGGTAGACAGCTCAACAGAAAATTCATGGCTGCATTTTCAAATTTAAAAATGGAAATAAAAAACAGAACCAAATATATGAATACAGTGAATAGGCCTTCAGTGGTCAGGGGGAAAGAGGTTGGGAGGAGGGGGGAGGCAGAGGCAAGGAAGGGGAGCAGCTTAGACAAGAACCTAGTATAAAGGAACCATGGACATGGACAACAGGTGGGATTGACTTTGCGGGGGATGGGTGGGGGGGTGACGGAGGGGAGCAAAATGGCGATGGATGTAATACAACAACAATAAAAAAATATTTTTTAATGGAAATAAAATGTTGCTTTTAGAAAACAAACAACAGAAAGTAAAAATTAACAAAATATTCTTTGCTGGTGGGAATATATTGAAGATGACCCATTTCTTATCCATAAAATAATAAGAAAGCTTGTATACTCCAATCCAGAGTTAAAGATAAATAGGAAGATACACACACACATGCACACAACTCAAAAGATGTACAGCTAACCCTTGAACAACGATGGTTTGAACCGTACAAGTCCACTTACATGTGATTTATTTGTAATATACACTGAAAATGTATATTTGCTTCTTTATGATTTTCTTTTTACTTTTCTCTAGCTTTCTTTATTGTAGAAATGCAGTATATAATACACATAAGATACAAAATGTGTGTTATAACTGTTTACGTTATCAGTAAGGTTTCTGCCCAACAGTGGGCTATAGGTAGGTAAGTTTTTGAGTACTCAAAAGTTATTCATGGATTTTTTTAAAAAGATTTTATTATTTTTTAGAGAGGGGAAGGGAGAGAGGCTGAGAGGGAGAGAGAGACATCAATGTATGGTTGTCTTTCACCTGCCTCCAGCTACAGACCTGGCTGGAGACCTGGCTTGCAACCTGGTTATGTGCGCTGGCTGGGAATCGAACCAGCGACCCTTGGCTTTGCAGCCCGGCACCTTATCCACTGTGCCACTAGCCAGGGCTACATGGATTTTTGTCCTTGTTCAAAAATCAACAGTATATATTTCATAAGGAGACTTGGGATAAATCTCTTTGACAAGTAAATATTCATAATTGGAAAGAAGTATTGAACATTTTAAATAGCTTATTCATTTTTCCAAATGTTAGCCTATAACTTGTACATATTAAACTAGACCATAGCCAGGGAGGAGTGGGCTGCACAGGCTTGGACTCCAGAAGGACCGATAAGGATGGGGTGGGATTTCTGGGCTTGGTTTTGGGTTTCAGTCTTTGGCAGAACAAATGTTTTATTTTCTTTTATTTTGTTTTTCCCGTGTTTTCCAGAAGAGAGGAGCCTGGAGCCAGGGAGTCCCCCGTTCCCCAAATTGTACAACATTTTATTAAAGACTGCTTCCATATCCCACCAACTTTTGTCTTATGTCTCTGTTCTACAGAGAAACCCCACTTTTGTTTGGTAGCAAACCCAGGAATCTTAATATATCAATGTTATATATACAAAAAAAGCCAAACTGTATGAATCCTTACGATTTTGAGAAAAATTACAATGAAAATTAATTAATAAATGTTCAGAGGTTTTAAGGTCCTTTGCTAAATGAGAGATCAGTATTGATTTTATGTATGGAGTTCAGAAACAAAATTTCCTTTCCCCATCACTTGTAATTTCATCCCCGAGATTCATGTGAACTAACTCAATATGGAATTGAAAGGGATGCTATAAAGTATGCAGACTTTAGTATCTGAGTCATCTTTTATTGTGCTTGATTTCCAGCTAGTCTTTTATTGTCATGGTGTCACTAACTGCTTTTCCATCTAATTGCATAGGAACTGATTTGTTTAGCAACCTCTGTTTAGAGTTGGGCTTTGTTCTTTCCACGGCAGACACCATTCAGGCATTGTTTCCCTGATCCCATTGTTCCACATTTCATCACCAGCATTTGTAATTCAATTATCTTCCCCTCACCTCTCCCGAATGGAAGTGATATTACCCTTTGGCTGTAAATACATGCTTCTAACAGCTGCTGTGGAACATTCATTGCAAAAGACAGAAGCTGAGCCAAACGTCTCCACAACCAAAACTTAAATAAGAAGTAGCCATACTTAATTAAATGACAACATTAATCAAAATGGAAACACAGAACATATGTATTTCTGAAGCACTAGGATAATTGTAGTTGATGTCTCATCACACTGCATACATTTATATTATGATTTATTCAAAATAATTGTGAAAAAATGCCTACCTCTTTTGGCAATTCACATAGTACTTTACTTATATGCATTTAGATTGTGGAATATCTCACCCCAAGAAATGTAAAGCATGGAGGGTAAGTAGAGTGACAATTATGTTATTATATTAGGAATGATACACAGTGCAGGATAAAATGAAAATCATTTAATCATATTTCCTGAAGGTCTTTGTTCCTTTCAGAAACCCTCATGTACTAAGGCTCTCACAGCAAGAAAACAGAAAAGAAAAAGTAAATCTAATAAAATAAAGACTTGACCCGTCCAGACCATGCCTTAGGGAAAAAAAATATTTATTTATAAGTAAGATAAATGAGTGAGCATAGAGAAGATAGGATCTTTGTTCCACTCTTTAATGTGAAGTTGCATAAATGCCTTTGGAATTCTCATCTTGAGAAAATTATTATTGTATTTAATTAGTATTTAAAAAAAATTTTTTTTGGAAACTATGCAGGTGGAATAGGCAAAATAAAAAAGTCTAATCAACTAGAACAAATCAGCTCCTTAATGTATGGTATACTACCCTGTTACTTGCCATTAATTGGGCATCCCACCTTTCCCTTAAGGTTTTTGTTGATAAAACCCAAGAGGCATAGATTCTGAAAACAAAGCAGGCACCAGGAAGTATGGTGAACCAAATGGTTACTGAAGTTCAGGGCTATTGAAATAGTAAGGGCCTAAGGGATCAGAAATTCCAGGAGAAAAGAGAACTTCAGAGGCGTGGGCTTGGTATTCCACAAAAATTTCCCCTTGAGGCATTAGCTTAGTAATAAAATTTAAAGGACAAAATTCTAAGCAAACAAGCAGTTTGCTAAGATATTGAACACTGAAGCAGATTTTGTGGCTGTCTTACAGTGCTGGGGAGGCAGAAGCTGGAGTTTAGAGCTATAGAAGAAGACCTTCCAAACACCTCAGGCTGGCAGCTGGCCCTTGAAGGTGCAACTCCTACACAATAGAAGCCACCTCAACTGAAGCAGGGTGATCTGCACATACCTTACTGGTTGGCAGGAAGAGAAATGGTATCATCAAGAACCCCAGCACCTTTTCATTTACAACATTTGGCATTCAGCCCAAACTCAGACAACATGCTAGAAAAGAAGCCCAGATGGCTAAGAAACCTGAGAAGAACAAAGCAAAACCAAAAGAAATTTGAGTTACCAGGAATAGATTTTTAAATTTATTCCAAATACAAATGTAAAAATGAAATATTTTTACCAGAGAAGTTAAAAAGTTAAAAAGGATTGAAAAGTATACAAAAGTATTCTTTGTTCACAGTGGCATTAATCAAGAAATCAAGATCAAAAGGAACTCGAAGAGACCCAAATGTTTGCAATTAAAACACGGAATTTCGAATAACCAAGAGGACAATGGAGACATTAAAACGGCAATTAGAAATATTTTGGATTGAATAATACTGAATATCTGACGCATAAAACTGGTGAGATGCAGTCAAATCTACACTCAGAAGTACAAAGCTCTGCCCTAGATAAATATATTGGAAGAAAAAAACCACTGAAAATTCATGATTTTAGCATCTATCTTAAGAAGAAACAAAGACGAAGTTAAGCACCAAAAATTTAGAAAGAGGAAAATAATAAAAGACAAAAGTCAAAACAGCTCAAAGAATTATAATACTGCTAAGTCCTTTGCAAGATAGAGACACACAAGAAGAAGGAGGAGGAGGAGGAGGAGGAGGAAGAAGAAGAGGAAGAGTAGGAGGAGGAGAAAAGAAAAAGAAGGAGGGGGAGGAGGAAGAGATAGGGAGGAAGGGGAGGAGGAGGGGAAGGTCTTTTTTGAGGTAGTTTCCTCACAAGTATATGCTGAACAGCACCCAGCTGGATGCTCTAGTAGAGTCCTCATCTCTTCCAGAATCCTCTCTCTGTGCGGCTTTCTCCTATCTTCTAACATTTCCTGAAAACTCTACCTGCTTTAGTCTACATAGATTTGCAGTTCATCTCAACTCCAAGAATCTTGGCCAGGAGACTATTTCAAGAGGCAATCACAGGGTCTCACTTCGTTTATTCCCTATCAAAACCATTGCCTAATGTCTAGTATTACAAATACTATTGTTGCTTTTATACTTTCCCCTTTCTTGGTTTTTGGGAAGAGGATTGTAAATCTATTTGGTAGTAAGCAAAAGGTTTAAAAATTCTTTGAAGCATTATAGTTAAAACCATCTGAGTATCTATCCAAGATTTTCAGTTATTCAAACTCTTAGTTTTGAATACACAATACACAATAAGGTAATACACAATTAGGTAATACCTGGTTAATCTCCTGATCCTTCTGAAGGCAGGTGGGTGTCATTAGTGATTGAGCCTGGAAGGTACTCCAGTGTAATGAGCTACCTGCCAGGCACAGGCCATGAAATGTCTTGCTGATGAGCACAGAGGTGACAATGCCCCTCAGAGCCATGTCACAGTCTGTACAAGAAAATATTCACTCTTCACTGACCTGCATCACAGGAAAATCCAAATAGATTTGCTTGGAATAAATTCTGTTCGCTGACCTGATGTGTGGTGGAGTAATGGGACCACATTTTCCCTTTGATATTCTCACAGCTGGTAATAGTGATTCTACTGCTGAAGTGTGGATTCTTGAGGTTTCTCCAACATGAGGCCACTACTTTGCCTTTCAGGCTGTCCTTCATTTATGGGATTGTGAGATTATAATAAAGACTGTACCAAATGGGATTGTTATTTTATTTTGAGATAGACCATCAATTTATTCAGAAGCCTTCCTGAATAAATGAAGGCAACGCAGTCCATAACCTGTGCGATTTTTCATTCTTATTTTTTTTAACCTGAGCTGAAATAACTGAAAATAAAAACTTAAAAAGTAGATTTATAGGTAAAATACCAAAAACAAGACAAAAATATGCTCATTTGATCTTAACAGAAAATAAATGTCAATTGATATTCCAAATTCTTTTTGAGTTTTATTGTGAAAATCAATCTACATTTATTATCCCACATGACCTTCCTTACATAGAACTTATTTTGGTAAATATTGATGCTCTTTCTTTAATGATTTTGTTGGATTAGCTTTTCCCAAGAGCAGACCCAAAAGTAGTTTAGGCTTTCTCACAACAGTTTTAGAGGACTTTTTCAGACTCTTGGCCACCATATGGTGAAATGAATTGTGTGCCTCCTTTCTAAGCCATTACAGCAAAACGGCTCAGAGAAAGGACACAGATCTATGAGAAGCCTTCCAAGTCACTTATTAAGCAATGACTGAAGTCAAGATTCAAGACCAGGAAGAGTGATTTCCAATACAGGCACAGAAACCAGGATATAGGCGAATGAATATACAGTGTACCTTAAATCGGTCAAGAATACTGGCTGCTTGAGGCAGGAGGTCCGGAGCGACAGCAACAAGGGGAGTCCCCCTCTCCAAGTGCCCGCGTGTACAGTCAGCCTCCTGGAAGAGTTGTTTGCGTGAGCATCTGTCTCTCCCGCTGAATGGGCGCCCCTGCTGCCTGTGCCGCATCTTACTCAGCTCAGTAACACCCATTATGCGTTTTGTCTTAAACGTAGTATCTGTCTCCTGAGTGTTTAATTCCATTGTACAGGAACAAAGGTCAGGAAAATCAGCCTTCGCAGATGTAAAAGAAATATGGCCAATCAAATTGCAACCGTATAAATGACTTCGATAAAAACGTGCTCACTTCTTTTAAAAATAGAATAAAAGACTGTTAAGCTGTTACTGTCATTATTTCACCAAGAATTTGGTAATCCAAAGGAGTCTTTTTATGACTATGCTGAGAAGTTCTGTGCATCAAAGTGAGTCATTTTTCAACGAGATCATTACTACAGGCAAGTAAATATATGACAGTCAGCAAATTATTTTTAGAAGTTTCAATTCCTTTGACACATTAACTTAAAAAAAATAAAAAGAATACAGAACCAACTTGAGCTAATAACAGTCACCATCTCTTCCCATCCACAAAAAGTCTGACCTGCACTCTCTCGTACCTCTTCTCTTAAATAGTAGAGCATTCCTGCATACGATCAAAGTAAAAACATGATAGCTGCATCTACCACTTACAACTCTATCAGGTGTTTTGAAGAATGGAATATAAAATAATATGGAAATGAAAGAATACTAGGATGAATAGTATGGGGTTAAAATAAATCAATCACTTCATATTATTGATAGTTTCATTATATCTCTAGCTGAATCAGTAGTACTTGGGGTTTTACCTGCATAGTTGTATATCACAATAAACGTCATATGCCTACCATGCATTTCTTCTTTTGTAGAACAAATGAGGTAGACTAAAATGACATTTTAAGTGGCTTTAAATTTATTCCATTGATATTAATAATTAAATATCATCATAGTTATAGTGTGTACTTGTGTCTGAAGATGTTGTCAATACCTGGCTATGTGGATGTGGGGGGAAATCAGGGGCAGCCACTTCTTTGTCCCTTTTTGAAATTGAGGTATAATTGACACATAACATTATGTTAGCTTCAGGAATACAGAATAATGACTTGCTATTTGTTTATATTGCAAAATAATCCCAACAATGACTCTAGTTAACATCCATCACCATACACAGTTAAATTTTTTTCTTCTGGTGACAACTTGTAAGATTTACTGTCTTAGCAACTCTCAAATATGCAATACAGTATTATTAACTCCCGTTACTATGCTGTACATTATACAGACATTAAAATAAAAAAAGGATCTCAAATTATTTTTGAAACGTGCAGAAGTTTATTTTCACCTGATATATTAGATTTTCAGTCTCACACTCAGTCTATGCTATGATGTTTAAAATTCAGCCCAACAAGAAAAAGATAATGTTGAAATAAACTAAAAAATGTTATTTAAACTAGTAAAATAAATACAGGAGATTTCTGCTTCATGTTTCAGGCTAATCCCTCCATGGTACCCTCAGTTCCATGTTTCCCTTTGACCTCAAGGCACTGGTCTGTTAATCATTCCTTTCCTCTGTCTTCAATTGCTTCATTTCTACTGAATCATTTCCCTGTTGCCTATCTATCATTGTGACCAAGTCTCTTTATCTTAGAAACCCTTCATCGTCTTTAAAATAAGAGAGAAATTGTACCATGCTCTCTCCTTGGGTTTCCCGTCTAATGGGGGACATAAACATTAGCTAGATAATCACACAAATTAGTGTGTATTTAAAAAGCCACCTAATTGCCAAATCCACAGAATTATTTTCAGTATAATTTTTACTTTATCAGTAGCATTGGTACCATAGACCATTTTCATCTAAAAATCCCCCCTTCTCTTACTTTCTATGATAGTCCTCATAGAAAGGATCCTATTTCTCTCCTGTCTTTGTAATTATGTTTCGTTAGTCTTTGTTTATACCTTTAAAGTTGGAGATTTTCCCAGGGCTGTACTTTTTAATTCCCAGTCTGGTATCACTTTCTAGTCCTGTTACCTTCACAGTTGCTTATTTTAAAGCTACATATGCTTTTCCTCATGATAAATCTATTAGTGATCTTTTCAGAATCTGTATATCCTAATTGACTTAGGCATCTCTTACTTTATTGACTACTTCACCTATGAACCAGTCTTTTGCTACCATCTGTCTATTCTCTTCTTTTTGTGACATTCATGTCTCATAGTTCTCCTCCAGATGTTTCCACTTATTAACTAGACATTATATCACATCTTAAATTTAGTCCCTCTAGGACAGAGCTCATCATGCTTTGGTGTAATGGGAGCACTACTTCACTGTGTTGAGATCACTGGTTTGCTTGCTTCTCCCCATACAGGTTCTTCGAAGGCAGATGCCTCCATCTCTTTAAAGTCTAACATATCACCTGGCTCTTAGTAAGTGCTCAGTAATATGTAATGATATAATTCATAGTTACCTGTTAAAGACACAGCTTTACTTTTAGCAGATGAAGCCATATTTTACTAAAGGTATAATTGAGGGGTGAAGTATAAAATATAAATAGACCCACAGAGACAGAAATGATAGTTTCTTTCTATCATCCTTCCATTTTTGTCAAGTTTCAAGATGGTTAAAGTAGTCTAGAAGTATTAGTAGCTGGTGTGGAGTAAATGCTCCATTCTCTTAGCATTTAATTGAATGAAGCAGAGTCCCTAACACAAAATGACTCTCCTTTCTAGTTGGATTTTGTGTTTCTGCAACAAAGACAAAATAAGGGGTATTTTTCCCTTGGTCTCCTGCATGGGAGTTGTGTGCATGCAGCCCTCCCTTTCACCACAGCATCCCAAGGATTTCTGCATTTACATAGGTGACACTCAAGATAAGTATGTAAATAAATAAATAAATCCTGTTTGTTTAAAGAATACATCAACATATTTTTCTTAAAGGAGAAATAAAAATAATTGTGGAGTCCTTGGGAAGAGATACAGATTAAAGTAAGTAAGACCAAACTGTGAATCTTAAAACGTCAATAGCACATGACTAAGATTGGCTTTGGTCCGTATCTTCTTCTCTCTTCTTTTTCTCTGAGCAGTTCAATATAGAGATTATCAATATGGATTGTCTTTAACTTTACAAAAATACCTTGCAATATTCTTTTTTTTTTTTTTAATTTTATTGTTGTTGTATTACATCCATCCCCTTTTTGCTCCCCTCTGTCCCCCTCCGCACCCACCCATTCCCCCCAAAGTCAATCCCACCTGTTGTCCATGTCCATGGTTCCTTTATACTAGGTTCTTGTCTAAGCTGCTCCCCTTTCTTGCCTCTGCCTCCCCCCTCCCCCAAACTCCTTTCCCCCTGACCACTGAAGGCCTATTCCTTGTATTCATATACTTGGTTCTGTTTTGCTTGTTGTTAGTTTTGCTCATTATTGTCCCGTAATGGGTGAGATCATATGATATTTGTCCTTCACTGACTGGCTTATTTCACTAAGTATAATACTCTCCAGTTCCATCCATGTTGTTGCAAAGGGTACAAGTTCCTTCTTTCT